>JAWPHD010000049.1:0-745193 GCA_037043455.1 Cyrtodaria siliqua
AGATACTTCAACTCAGGACGGGCTGATCAGAAATTCCTGAGCCTTAATGTATCAGCCACCATCGCAGCAATTATCGCATGCTACATGAGCATTAATGTACCAGAGACCATCGCAGCAATTACGCATTTTGATAATAAAAGAGGAAGTAGGTGACATGATCTCTGGCCATCACATGAAACTATCCATTGCACTAATGGTTATGATTACTGTTTTTGCCATTGGATAGTTGTTCGGGATTACCCGCGCTATTTATACAGGTTTCACTACACACTTAGCTCCCTTGCATGTGACTGTAGGATGAATCTTACACCATAAAAAGTAGGGGTGTGTTCTTCGGTTTGAGATATTTTAATAATTGCCTATTGATATTTTCTTTTCTTGTTGCTGGTGAGAAAACAATAGTGTGTGGTGTCATTTAGTGTTTCCTAGTTAACTCCCCTGCTGGTTTTATGTATTTATTTCCATTTTAAATTACTGTTGGGTATATTTACCCTACATTTTGTTTTGTACAACAGCTAGGTTTTCAAATAGTAATAGCGACATTATTATCAATAATTGTAATCATGTGCTAAGTAAAGACCATTTTATCTTTTTATACAGGAAGCTGGTAAAAGATGCCAATTTGAGAGTTGAAGGGAGGGCTTGTTTTATTGGAGCCATGCCTGTGATGACATCAACTTGAATGGAATTTAGTGACATGTAGGGCAGGTAATATAATAAACTATTTTTGACTAGAAAATAAGTCTAAATACTACTTCTGTTTCAGAAAGCATAATTTAATAAAAAACAAAATCAATAAAAAAAAATCATATATGGGCATAGGTGAACATTTAATAAATTAAGAAACACTGCCTGAAAAACAAACATCACACTTTTTTTAGATTATATAAATATCCAACACAAATCCTACAGAATTTAAGAACACAATCTCTTAGAATACAAAAGTTACTGAATATCTTCTACTCTTGATACAGATTGAAATTCCTTATTTTTTCTCTGCATGAATATGGCACGAAGCAAACTGATGCATGTTGCATTTTGAGCCGTAAACTCATGTAATCTATGACAAAAGTATCTATAATGTTTTTTGTTAGATAGTCATCTATAGTTGTTGCGGTTATGATTTTGAAGACATGCACACACATGAGACCCCCTTGAAGGTCTCACTGCACACTTAGCTCCTTTGCATGTGACTGTAGGATGATTGTTACACCATAAAAGGTAGGGATATGTTCTTCGGTTTGAGATAATTTAATAATTGCCCATGGATATTTTCTTTTCTTGTTGCAGGTGAGAAAACAATAGTGTGAGATTGGATGAACAGCGATTAGACGACACTGACAGCAAAATGTGACACATTTGTGGGTGCTCAAAATGCGTATGAATTTAGGTGTAAACTGTTTAGTGAAAGCCGAAAAGAGTACATTGCCTGCCACCAGTCACATTAAAAAAAAAAGTGGGCTATGTACCAGATTTTGTGGATTTTTATGAGCAGCAGTAACTGTATTTTCCTAAAAAAATACTTTAGACTGTAAAAGCTTGATTCAGAATGGAAAATTGAACTTTACTGCCTATGGCCAACACAGTAAACTCGAAGTGTGTAGTGAGACCTATAATGTTTCATCCCTTACACAGAACTGCTTACAGATTTTAGTATGATATTGAATATAATTACAAGTAAAAATCATAACTTCCACAAGGCTTGCATAATAATTATATTAGAATACCAGAGTGCCTTCTTTTATCAAGTTATTAGAAAAGGTGTTAAAAAAACAAGATCTTAGTGGAATACTTTGCTTTAAGCAATCACTTTGTGTGTGTGTGTGTGTGTGATAAATAAAAGTATTTGAAATTGAATTGACTCATTTTGAGCTATTTCTTTAAACATCCGGCCTATTTTGCACAGGATATGTACCAAACTTCGTTAGTGTGTTTTCTTTATGGACCTGATATGGTGTGAAAACTTTTGTGTCATACTGTTTCTGAAATGATACGGGGTTTTGATTTAAATCCTCTATTGGACTTGTTACATTCAATATCTTGTCCCTTTGTGCATAGGATTCTGTACAAAAAGTCTTCAGTGACCTTTTCCTTTTTGGACCAGATAAATCATTGAATATTTTGCTTGTGTTATATGACGAGGGTTGAACAAGAAACTATAAGTGCAAAGCGCTTTTTTATTTGTGCAACATTTTTATATTCTTAGTGATGATGCATTAATTATAAAAGGTGTATATTTTCTGAAATTATAGGTACAGTAAAATCGTTTCTTGCATACCGGGTAAGGTTATCCGTATTTTACATGGGTAATGAAAAGCCTGATCTTACACATGTGAAAAGATAAAAGTCACGCGCATTTACAGTGACATCAATAACGTCAACAGTTGCATGACGTCATTGTGTAAAATACATGCATTAAAAACATCAGTAGATGGCTACATCAATGCACAAATGTTCAATGATATGGAAGAAAAATAATCAATCATGGGTAACCAGTTCAGCAGGTAATTCAAACACTCAGTATAAATGTTTGAATCGGGAATTCAGTATGGATAAAAGCAATAATCCCTTGTGTAGGAATTCCCAATCTTCACCGCATACCCATAAAGTTTCTTACAATCAGTGCATAAAACAACTTTGATAAAAACATCACTTAGTACAGTTTTGCATTCAACAATGAATGAAACAGTAATAAGGGAATGCATATGTGATTGGACCTATTTCATTGAATATCTCACCTTTTAGGCAAGATTTGGACCAAACATTTCAAACACCCTATTAAATCATTTTAGAATTATTTTATTTTAGAATTTTATGATTCTTGGTTTCAAGAAACTCATTACTCAATGAGTGATACACGCAGTCTAAATCTGTTTCTCAGAGCAATTAAAAGGCTCAGTCAGTTCTGAGAACACACTGAGTTGCATCATAATGGCATGCCATGATATCATAATACCAGAATGTGATATCATGATATAAACAACTAATAAAAATATGAATGAAGCATTCAGATTGATTCAGTGATAAAAAATGGACCAATGAAACCAATCATTTTAAAACTCATTACATTCTCAGAACACAATGAGGTTTTAGTTGAGTAATTCGATTTTTGAAATGCAGAAACACAAAATTCTAATAATAAAATAATTTTAAAATTATTTAATAGAATGTTTGCAGTGTGTTCGTGATGCGTGACGTACATCTATGAAATAAAAATCAAATTCAATCCCCATTTCATGTCCAGGCCTTAAGTCTGCAATGAATGATTGGATCAAACAATTACAGGGCCAAAAAGGTTCACAACATGAAGGCGGAGTGTCGCGTCCTACTCCAGCCAACCTAGGATAAAGGTCAAACTTGTGTCCAGGTATAACTCGGCAATGAATAATTTGGTCAAAAAGAAATTTGGAAGAAAGATTCACAGGGGATTCAGGGGAGCATATAGTCGCCGCATTGTCCGTTTGTCTGTCCGTCACACGTTCCTGTCCGGAGCGTAACTTCGAACGTACTTATGGCATTGCTTTGAACATGACACTATGATAGAGGGTAATGCGAGGGAGTGCAAAAACTGTAACTCTGTCTTCATTCAAATTAGAATTATTGCCCTTTGTTATTTTATATTTACAATTACTCCTGATGTATTGCATTGAAACTTCACGCAATGGTAGAGGGCAAGAACCGTAACTGTCTTCATTCAAACTAGAGTTATTGACCTTTGTAATTTTATACTTAGGATTATTGTCTGGAGCCTAACTTTACTGAAGGGACTGCATTGCAACGTCACACAAGGATAGAGGGCAATAAGAAAACTGTGATTCAGAACATTTGAACATGAACACTTTTGTTTCAAATTAATAGACATAGAAGTGAATATATAGGTGCCGACTAGATATTAAGTATAATAGTATAAGGTTTCATATACCTATTAAACTATGGCGTATTTCCGTTGCATTGTACTGAAATAAAATTGGGGCGCACCAGACACAATGTTGTTCAATTAACAAAATGTCTGACTTATAATGCTAGGTTGTTGTGTTCCGCGATTTTATAAGTTAATGTTACGATTGGAAAATACCATTTCCTTGTTGGTATATCTATAAACGGAGTGTTTTTGTTTATATTTTTAGCTGACCCTTTATACTGACCCTTTAAATAGTATAAAATATGCAAATCTGATTACTTTCAACTGTCTAATCTAAATAAAATAATGATTACAATAACTACATGGTAAGAAAACATTAAAGGAATATATTAAGTCCATAGATGGGTAATGTCAATTGTTTTTGTATCGCGATATAAGGGTATACGGATACATCGTATCGCGATACCTATCACACTATATTGTCTTATGTCAGTCCAAACTGTTTGTTAGTTTAATGTAATTTAATGCCATTTAATGCAATTTATTTATTTATTTATTCATTGTTAATATGTGCATAAATTTGATCTGCAAATAAATTCTTAAAATAGTGTGTATTTGACTGTTTTAAAGCTTGTATGTCTATCATGTCTATACCTTAGTTGAAGTATTATGATGATTATTAGCAACTATACTCAGATTAGATCAAATAATGGTGAGAATATTGAATTAACCTAAGTTATTAACACGTTTGTGAATATGTTTATTATATGTTATATATATTATATATAGATTATCTTCGAAAACCAGTAATTACTAAATATTCTAATACACCCGCACTATATAGCCTAGTTTAAAATATCTCGTTATATTGAACGATATATCACTGTAATTTTTGCAACGTTAGGAGAATAAGCATTGCGCATTGCGCATTACGCATTGTAACGTATGCAACGTTAGGAGAGTAAGCAAAGCAATGCGAAAGATTTCAGATGTGTGCGTTATTTTCACATTTTAGGGGTATTAGAATAGAAATAGAACATCGTTTACGGTGAATTATCTATAATATATCACGGTTTGTCGTTCAATTGTAAACAATAATTTCACTCGCTTTTCGGGCTCGTGAAATTAATGTTTACTATTGAACTCCAAACCGTGATATATTAAACGATAATTCACAGTAAACGATGTTCTATTTCTTAATTAATTAACTCATTGCGCCTCGTTCTGAATCATGTCTAAATATAAACGTCTAAAAATAAACTGATACTGTGGTGGATCCGTATTCTATTGCAATACTATTACTATACTATAGCAAAAAGAACGAGAACCAAGTATTACAGTCTCGAAAAACTAAAGAAACTGTTTATTACTCCCTCTCCACTGCACGTTTCCAAACCCGGGATAAATTATAAAGCCCGCCACTAATGAGAAGTACAGAGTGCAAGAACAATAACTCTGTCTTCATTCTAATGATAGTTATTGCCGTTTGTAATTTTATGCAATGAAACGTCATACAAATGATAGAGGGTAATGATATTTAAGTGCAGATTGCAAGAACATTAACCCTGCTTTCAATTAAAGTAGAGTTATTGCACCTTGTAGTTTTATACTTATAATACTTTTCCAGAGCATAAGTTCAAAACCATGAATGAGACTGCAATGTAACTTAACGCTGTGATAGAGGGCTATGAGGGTAAGTGTAGAACGTGAGAACCATAACTCTTTCTTAATTTAAATGAGAGTTATTGCCCTTGGTAACTGTATACTTATAATTATTGTCTGGAGCATAACTGGAAACATACTAATGGGACTGCAATGAAACTTCACACAATAATAGTGGTCAATAAGAGGAAGTGCAGAACACAAGAATCATAACTCTATCTTCATTCAAATTAGAGTTATTCCCGTTGTAATTTTATACTTTTAATATCCCGAGTATGCAGCTACTTGTTACAGGGCACATGATTGTATAAAAAGATATATTGCTGCACCAAATACATAATACCGCTACACCGGTATACTGTCCATACAAAGATACCGGTGCAACGGTTTAATTTATCTGATTTATATTATTGGTGACCAATTCCTCTCTCTGATGCAGCTCTGAATAACCCTATCATGTTAAACATTTGATTCAATAAAATTAATAAAATACTGACTCTCTCGAGTAATATTATCAGTAAAAAAATATTTAACTTTTATATTTTATATGTACCTATGTAAAGGGTAGTGCTAGGTGTATTTGTAGTCTGATACAGGCGTGGTATTCCAGTGACAGCACTGTAAAGATGAGCATTAACCTCACTGTTACACGTAGACACCGTCATTACTGAACGGCATTAACCATAGACCTTATTGGTGCGTACCGGTGCTTTTGACCTGTTTCAATACTTTTGTTAAGCAGAAGAACGATGGAGACGAGCATGCAACTAACCTTTCTGTCATTTTAGTTTTAAACCCTAAATATATTATGCAAGAACAACTACAAACAGAATCAATCAATTTAATTTGAACAGGTCGTGTGATAAGAATCAATTAATTTCATTTGACCATAGGTCGTGTGTGGTATTTCGTCTCTGATTTAAACAAATATAATTCATTCATCCTTTTTCATAACATCAAGTAGAAGAACTTGAATGTAGACGAACCGTTAATATCACGGAGAACACATTTGAGATATCCCTGTTGATATTTTAATCAGCAAAACATTGACGCTCAATTTTATAATAAAACATGTAATTCAAACCAGGACTTTATTAATATATAGTATATCTACTGTCCCCGTTCAAAAACAAGACTCGATTTAGTACCATTGTATTTAAAAAATGATAAGGTAAATAAAGAGTTTAAATAAGCACAACAAACCGATCATTAATTGTGTCATACATAACAGACCTCAAGCAGTAAAACAACACATATTTCGTGCAAAAACTCCCGAAAAAGGCAGCTACGAAATTGACACATTGCCTCTGTTGTTTGTGTTTTGATAGTTTAAAATGTAACAATTTCATTGCATTTTGTTTAAATACTGTTCTTTTAATCAAATATATCTTTGTAAATTATTTGAAATTCATTCGTAAATGGCATCTCTAATTATGTATTCGCAAAATATTCTATAATTCGAAATTCGACTTGGATACGAATTAAGAGAGCATAATGACAATCATAAAACACAATATTTGTTTCAATTTAAATATCTATAGACGCTTTCAAAAGATTACTTTTTATTGACACAAGGGTTGACAATAGGGCTACCGCCTTGGAACAGTCAGTGGCAAAAAAGGCCGCTGGGGGATTAAACCAGGTTCTAGGGTGCACCAAACTTCACACTTACCCTACTTCATCCCAATAAAACAGGACAGTGTAAATAAAGAAATCCTCGCCATCAACTATTCTCTAACCAAAAAGGTAGCATAAATAGGCAATATAAGTAAAACACAATGATGCCCGTGTATATATAAATACAGAAAAACAATAGCCTAGAAAGCCACAAAAAAGGTACTCAATGACTTGGCAGATGCCAGAGCAACACGAGAATAAACCATTGAGGGCACGACAAGTCAAACATGAGATATAGGGTCCTATCAAGACTGCAGACAAACAATAAACGTCACCGTCCTTTGGGCTTTAGGTCCATAGGGTCCACAGCTTGTCAGGTCATTGCAATATTAAAGAGGAAAGCATAGTGGCGAACTGTAAATGGGTTCACACCAAGCATTCAGTGCGCTGCAAAATGATAGTGTCATAACCCCTTTAGATGAATCTTTGATGAACCTTTTAACAAGTTTTAACACAGATAGTAAGAAAGTAATCATGATCAAGGATCTTACGAAGTTTGTAAATCATGTCACCATATAAGTCAGGTTGTGATAGTCCTTGTAGCAGAAGAGTTCATAAATTACTTTTATATTTGGAAAGAAGCTCAGGGTTACGATAATGAAATTCTGCAAAGGGTTTACGAGTGCTCACAACAAGACGATGTGTCACGCACAAAATCCAGGTCTGTGGCCCAAAGTCAGGGTCACACTTAGAGGTCAAAGGTCAAAATGTGTACGGTCAATAACCTTTGCATGCCTGGAGGCATTTTCAAATAACTTGGCACAAGTGCTCACCACAACCAAACGACGTGACGTGCACAAAATCCAGGTCCATGGATCCAAGGTCAAGGTCATACTTAGAGGTCAAAGGACACTTCGGGGGCATTTATCAATTACAGTGATATTTCTTGTTTTGTATTACATTTACCCGAGCATATTTGTGTTTCACTTATATTGCCTATTGATGCTGCCTTGTTGGTTAGAGATAAAACCATGACGGGAATTCTTTATTTACACTGTCCTGTTTAATGGAATGACAGTAGGGTAAGGGTGAGGTTTGGTGCACCCTAGAACCGGTTTAAACCCCCAGTGGCCTTTGTTGCCACTGACCATTTCAAGGCGGCAGCCCTATTGCCAACCCTTTGTGTTTGTGATGTCGTTTGCATTTTTTATTATTTTTGCCTTCTCGTTTGTCTGTTTGCGTGTTTGTTTTTGTGTTTTGTGGTTGACTGTCGTCCTTGAATGCTGCTTTCCCTGTCCGATATGTGTATATTTCTTTGCGAAATGTTTGCATTTTAAAATGTGGGCTGAGTTTAAATAGGATACTTTGACAAATTGTAACACATGTTGATGATTTCTGAACGAACTAGTTCAACTAATTTTAATGATTTCTTGAATGTTTAGGGATGGATCTCAATATTTTACATACTTCGGTTACAGTGCATGCTAAGTTTAAACAGGATTATCACTGAATGTTAAAGTGTCATTTTGTTCGATATTTGTTGTGGCGGTCATCTTGGATTTTGACGCACGGACCTCAAAATCAAGTTTAGGTTAGGTTTTCTGTTTATAAAGACGCCCGCTATGTTTGATACGAATTCGTTAACAAGAGGCCGAAATGGGTCTGTACCGCAGATTTATAGTAATGAGACAAAATATATGTCTGTTATGCTTACAGGACAGGTATATTGGCTAGTTATGTACCTCAGGCATAACCTGATATTATTATAACTAAAAAGTAAAGACCACATGTTTTGTTTTTTGACCCTATGTGCTTTGTAAACAATTAATATATACTCATTGTCAATTAAATGGACTGTGCCAAATACAATTGTAAGAGACTAAACATTAATTTTACTTGGAAGGTTTTCACCCCACATATTAGTATCTACAATATGGGACCCCCTCGGCGGGTCATTTTTTACCCTGAGAACTTATATGTGTTCAATCAAAACAACTGACGGTTTTGCTACTGTTGAGAAATCATTGATTCTGAATAACAATAATAAAACTCTTGTAACACGGGATAAGTTTTAAAACAAAATGCACATTTCCAGTAAAACGTTAATGTTCCGAAACTGTATCAATGATAATCATTTTTAATGGGGTTATTTTTATTCTGCACATAGATATTTAAATGTGAAACGCGTTATTTGTTCGCATTATCAATAGTGTAAAGGTACATTGTTTTAAGAATTCATTTAAAACAGTTCATTTATATATACTGAACAACATTCCTAATTACTCACTTTTGTATCTTAACTAATTTTCTTATTTTAAATAAGTTTTAGAATATCTGTGGGATAAGTATTTTGTTTTGACCAATAGTTTTTGGAATATTTATTTTATGTTTAAATTGTTACATCTTTTGAGAGTTACCCTCCTTTTATCGGAAAAGATCAAATGTGCTGATAAAACACATAAAATGATCCCAAGACCGCTAATTTCTTAAAATTGGTAGGAAATAGTATAAATGCCTATACAAAGAAATATAAAAAGACGGACAGGGAAAGTAGCATTCAAGGAGGACAGTCAACCACAAAACACAGAAACAAACAAAGAAACAGACAAACAAGAAGGCAAAAGTTATAATAAAAGTAAACGACATCACAAACACAAAAGGGTTGACAATAGTGCTACCGCCTTGGAACGGTCAGTGGCAAAGTAGGCCACTGGGGGTTTAAACCGGTTCTAGGGTGCACCAAACCTCACACTTACCCTACTATCATCCCATTAAAACAGGACAGAGTAAATAAAGAAATCAGCGCCATGATCTAATCTCTAACCAACAAGGCAGCATCAATAGGCAATATAAGTAAAACACAAATATGCTTGTGTAAATAATATAAAAAAAATCAATAGCCTAGAAAGCCACAATGAAGGTACTCAATGACTTGGCAGAAGCCAGAGCAGTAAGAGAATAAACCATTAAGGGCACGACAAGAAAGATCATGGACAAACATCAAACGCCACCGTCCCAATGGGCTTTAGGTAGGCGTCATCATAGGGTCCACAGCATGTTCGGTCATCGTACAATTAAAGAGGAAAGCATAGTGGCGAACTGTAAAAGGGTCCACCACCAAGCATGCAGTACGTTGCAAAATGATAGGGTCATAACCTCTTTTGATAAACGTTTTAACAAGTTTAACAAAGATAGTATGAAAGTGATCATGACCAAGAATCTTACGAAGTTTATAAATCACATCACCGTAGAAGTCAGATTGTGATAGTCCTTGTCGCAGAAGAGTCCTTAAATTACTTTTATATTTGGAAAGAAGATCAGGGTTACGATAATAACATTTTGCAAAGGTTTTACGAAGTTTATGGTAACGGTAACCCTGATTGAGTAACTTTTTAGTTATACAAAGATTACGAATATTAAAGCCCTCAACTCGAGTACAAGCTCTAGAAAAACGAATAAGTTGAGACAGATACACCCCATAAGAAGTTGCTCGGGGAACATCCCCATCCAAGTGGGGGTAATTAACAATGTCAAAATTAAAATCATCTCTCTTGTCATCGATTTTGCTAATTATTTTACCATTTTCAATCGAGAGATCTAAATCAAGAAAAGAAGCGTTATTATAAGATATATTTTCTTTATTAAGCTGAAGTTCTTTAGGATAAATATTATCAACCATAGTTGGAAAGAAAGGGTTGTCAATGTCCAGTTTGTCATCCAGATACCGAGAGGTGTCATTAAAAGCTTTAATAACATCTGCCTGGGTATCTGGTGAAAGACTCAACATGAAATCTCTTTCATAGCAAAATAAAAACAAATCTGCGACAAGTGGTGCACAGTTCGTACCCATAGGGATACCAACAATTTGTCTATAAACGGTGGTTCCATACCTGACGAAAATATTATCTAATAAGAAGATGAGTGCTTCACAAACTTCATAGCAAGTCCACATAGTATAATTGTCTAAACTGCAGTTAGTAAAAAACGCTTTAATATCATTACATGCCAAAAATGTAGTATTTTCTCTAGCGAATGTTTTTAGAATAAGAGAAATTAGCTTGTCTTTAATAAGATGATGTGGTAAGGTTGTATATAGTATAGAGAAGTCATAAGTGCTTATTGATGAAACTTGACCTTTATTGAAAATTTTATCCAGAACGTCTCCTGAATTTTTTATAGACCAAAATAAATTTATCCCAGAGTTTTCATAAGTTTTACCACAATATAGTTTAACGTGATCTTTAAAGGCAGTAAGACAAGAAGTTAAAAGTTTGGAGATGTTTGTTGTGGTGCAGGCACTAGAATTAGAAATAAAGCGAGCCTTATATGGATTTTTATGTAATTTAGGAATCCAGTACATGGTAGGCAGTTTATGCTGCTTATCGTTTACACCAGCCTTGAAAGTAGTGCACCGAGTGATATGTGCGGAAACAACATCATCCTCAGTAGAATTAACTTGAGTATACGAATTGGTGCTGCCGAGTTCCAGAGATAAAACGTTGACGTAACGTAGGCGTCAAACAATAATTACATTATTAGCTGCTTTATCTGCAGGAACTAAAACAAATTTATTATGAAACTCCTGAATTCCCGATTTTAAATTACGAAAGGAAAACTTAGGTCTCGGAGGAAGTAAAGAGGGTTAGCATTATAAAAGGTAATACGTGTATCTATAATTTTAAGAACTGACTTTTTCCAAGTAGAAAGCGACTTTGGGTCAGCATGTTCTCTACGACACCATTTTATACTAAAATCTTTAATGGCGTGGGCGATCTGGGCAGGACAGGCATTAAAATCAATAGTTGAAGGTAATCTATATTTAGGACCTTTCGAAAACAAATGCTGAGTACGTTTATCAACAATATCAAAATTACCAGTGATGACATGACCTGCTGGAGCATAGCAAAATTTTGATGTGTTGCATTCACATTCCTAAGGAGTATTATGTACTATATCAAGTTCAGAAACTATTTTATTGTAGTTAAAAATAATATTTCTAATAGGCTTTTTATATTTATAACAAATTACAGGACTTTCGGAATTTTTGAAATATTTTGGGATAGAATCAACTACATGAGTATCCCGAGAAATACTAGGCATGTCAATGAAATCAATACCTTTATTAATATATAGTAGTTTTAGAAAATGCCTGACGTGATCAGACTCCTTGTCAATATGGGGTCGGAGAACATGTTGTGTGTAGCTTTGAACTAAGGAAGCAGTGTTATACAAGGGATCTGTACGAATGAAAATTTTGTCTGCTTCCTCGTCGATCTACTTTAGTGAAGAAATGGACAAAGAGGTAAGCCGTGAAATCATAGAGTGCTTTCAAGACTGTTTAAAAATAGTATGTAAATCAGCGACAGAAATAATTACACGTGATTTACGTTTAATGTTACCATTACGCCTAAGACCATACGCCCTAGATTTACGCTTTCGAATAGAAAATATAGAAAAAATGTCAATATTAGGACCTTTAGAAATATTTCCTTTTTGATAAATATTGTCATTAAGGCCGAGTGGATAAGGTGTCTGTAAGTTTTTCATCCACTTAAGTTCTGCAATATGTCTAGCTTTTATTTTGAAGCTTTTAGTAGCATCATTATCAAAATATATATATTCAACAGGCTGAACAGTTACGTAATTAAAATTATGACCTGACTGACGAAAGTGTTGGTACAACTATTTTTTTAACTTTTTAGGATTACTCGCATATATTTGTGTTCACGAAATCGAACTTTTAAGGATCGACCAGTTTGTCCAACACATTTCAAGTCAGAACAAAAATGACGTGAGTAGTACGTCAATCAACATTTGAAGCTAGACATACATTAAACAATCTACCATTAACAGCTGATTTAATGGTGGACTTGCAAGATAAATAGTTGCAACAACTGCACCTCTTAGCATTGCACTCATTAATAGAGGAAAACACCCTGCGTCTTGAATAAACTAAATTGTTTCTGAAAGGAGACTTTATATGGTATTTCCTCAAAACAGGTGATCCTAGAGGAGTTACGGAAACATTTGAGCCATTATTAACAAGAAAGGGTTTAACACATTTGTTATACCATGGGGAGTACGGACGGCTAGTGGGATACAGGTGGTGTGGGGATGTGCGTTACACTGTGTATAATGTTGATGGAGCATCATCGAATAAGAGGTCTAGAGGAAGTCCCTTGTCAATATCACTTATAGTTTGCAAGAAGTAGGCGCTACAAACTGGTATTTTGGAAACCAAGTTTCGGCTATTGTGGCCATCTGGATTATGCGGCCGCCCTGATTTTTTTGTCAAGATCAATTAGACATTAAGAGCAACATTCGTTCAAAGAAGTTGCATGGAAATCCAGGAAGTGGTTGCGGAGGAGTAGTGGCTACAAGTTTTCAGTATATAAGTGTATGTAAACAAAGATGGCTGCTGGCAGCCATGTTTAACGTTGGATCGAAATAGTTATTGGCAAGGGTTGACATCATGTCGTATTGATCATTGTAGGAAAAGGCACATATGAATAGCACTTATAGTTTTCAAGAAGTAGGCACTGCAAACTTGAGTTTTGAAAGAAACAAGAAATCCGTGGATTCACCTGTCTCGCCTAATGGGGGCTGGACCGTAAAAATAAAAACGTCAATGGTGCTTAAATGAAAGTTTGTAAACATTTTAGTAACTAAAAACAACGGAGTTTGCCGTTTGCTTTTGCTGAGATGACATCTGAGTGCATTTGAACTATGTCAAAATAGAATGTGTTTTCTTCCGAAGATTTAGCTATAAGGTAGGTTTAAAACATCTAGTGCATTATTATGAATTATAGTTGTTCATGAGAAAGTGATGTAACTATAACAATTTAAGTTATCTGCCCTTTGCTTGGATGGTGAAGGTCAAATCCAAATTTGCTTTGTGACGTTGCAATGTACCACTCAAGATACAACTATAAGCAAAGATTTAAAGGTCAAGTGCATACAGTTTGTGAAAAAGTGACCTAAACGCAAGACTTGAACCTAAAATTAGTAAGTTATCTGTCCTTTGCTTGGAGCGTCAAGGTCACTTCCACATTTGCTTTGTCACGTTGCGATGTACCACCCAAGACACAACTATAAGAAAAGTTTGAAAGGTCTAGTGCATACAGTTTGTGAAAGAGTGACGTAAACGACTAAGTTGAAGGTAAAAATTATAAGGTTATCTGCCCTTGCTTGGAGGTCAAGGTCACTTCCACATTTGCTTTGTGACGTTGCTATGTACCACTCAAGATACAACTATAAGCAAAGTTTTAAAGGTCTAGTGCATACAGTTTGTGAAAGCCTTACAGTTTCATTGACTTTTGTCTTTTGGTTTTGTCTAATTTCAAAATGCCAGTTCGGATGAATATATTATATACAGTAACAAACATTTCCATATTTCACGATAAGGGTAACACTACGTATAGCCGCTTCACTTTCATGGAAGTGCAAATAAATATTATGGAATGATTTTTTAACACTAGTATAATTGTGTAATGAACAATTTTATATGTATTTATTTTAAAGTTGTGATTATCCCAGAACTAAGTTTGTACAGCTCAGTAAGTGTGCCAGGTTCCCCGCCAGGACTTGAACCTGGATCTCTTTTCTCGTAAGAAAAGCATGCTTCCTTACACTACAGAGATGTACCCAACAGCACAGAGCGTACAGAAAATTAATCAGCCAACTGAAATTTAGATTAAACATATTTTACTTCAAATTATGTATATTTACATAATCCATTCTAGGCACTGATCTTAACTCTTAAAGTATGTCCTTTGTATGTGCCAGATGAAGCTGCAGGTTATGCTTATAAATTAATTCCAACACTTCATTAAAAAGGAACCCAGTGAAAACAAGCAAATTCAGCAAAGTACAAGTCCACTATATGTGAAACCACACATCGCTAGGCTAGCGCTAGGATTTTGAACCCTTTAGCCAAATCTGGCTAAAGCCCTAAAAATTCCTTTAGGCAGATTAGAAAGTCTTTAGCCAGACTTTTGCCGAGATATTTTTTAACGAATTGGAGGCGCTAAAACTTTGCGTTTGCGTACACATCAACAGTTAGTTGAAAAGGTATGCGTTATTAACCTACATGTAAAGGGTATCAATATGTACACATCATATGTATTCTGCTTTAGTGCTTACAATTACTTATAATAGTGGAGCTGTAAAATATGCAAAAAGTTTTAAAAATTGTGTTAACTTTAATGCTATTTTAATTTTTAAAAATTGTCGACTGAAATTTAAAAAAGGACAGAATGAATGCATGCATATAATAAGGAAATATAAAAATACAGACTCTTGTCACCAGTGATTAGACCATTTAGTATTTTCATTAAATGTATTTCAATATACCTACTAACATTCATAGAAATAAAATAAAAGAAGTTAAAAATGTAAGGCTAAGCTGAGGCATATAAAACAAGTTCAACTAACTGAAGTTCCAACTAGAAAGATCGCGGCGCTGCATTGTGAGACAAAATTCAGAAATGCTACATACACCACGAATATCATGCACAGAGACCGTCAGAGTAAGTAATAAAAGCCACTTCATTCTAAAATTGTACCAATTTCAAAGACAGCCGATCAAAACATCGGTTCACACTTGCCATTGTTCCAGTTTACGCTACCATGTGTACAACTAATTAGTCTTAACAGTGATCGTAAAGTTAAAAAACACCGACGGCATCTGTACCTTTTTAATTCGTAAGCCAACTTTGTGTTTTGAAAAGCCATTTTAGCCGCTAGAGGGCGCCACGCTATATTTAATGTTTTACACGGCTCGATAACGCAGTTAAATATGTGGATAATATTGAGCGCTGGGTCACAAACCAGTTGATTGACAGCAAGACGGGGAACAGTGGGCGGAGTCTATCACACAGAGACAATTTGACAGCGGTCTTCAATAAACTCTGCGATAATTAGCTTATCAGTCCAGATAATTGATTGTCGCTAATTAGCTAACAACACCCAGTGGGGTAGTGGCTTATAGACAGTGAAAGACTTTGTGTATTAGAATTCGGGATTTTCCGAGATTGTAGACAAAATCTGTCGGAAATTTGGATTCGCCAGACGGCCGATGTCTGGTGAATTTGATTGTATTTCTTACGATTTTCATTCGCCAGTTCGGGTTTCTGTTCGCCTATGGTGATTTGGCGAATGGTTAACGCGAGCCTAGCATCGTAAAATAATGGATACTCCTCAATCCTGCCAAATTTCATAAGACAGCCCTCAAGGGAAAGTAAACTTATTGAGATTATTTTGATTTAAATTAACAGCAACCTAGAACTTTGACCAACCGACCTGAATAACAATGCAGTGCTTCCTTTCAATGAGTTTCACATTTTGATGAAGTTTTGATAAACTCCATTTAGGCTGTTGTGAGTGCCACCTTGTGAAATGCATCTAGCAAAGAGAAGGAAGGCTTGGATTATTGTTTATATTTCTGAAAACGGACAACAAGAAGAGGTCAATGACCCTGAAGCTCTATTGATAAGAGTTGATATATTAGAATTCATGTGAATTTTTATGAAAATCGGTCAAGTAGTTTCAGAGGAGTAGTCGCTACAAATGTTTACTATATAACTCTACGTAAACAAAGATGGTCGCAGGCTGCCATGTTTAATATCGAAGCAAAATAATTTTCAACAAGGACCAACATCATGTCATGCTGGTCATTTTAGAAAAAGTTCCATATCTGATTAAATATCACTTATAGTTTTTAAGAAGTAGTCGTTACAGATTTATTTATGGTTTAAATTATTTTTAGCCATGGCGACCATCTTGAAAATCCGGCTAACCTGAAATTTTGGTAGGATCGACTAGACATCAAGAGCAACATATTTAGCCAATCAATATTAGTTATAGTTTTCAAGAAGTAGTCGCTTCAAATTTTTTTGTTTAATCTATTTTTATTTGTGGTGGCCATCTTGAACTTGCAGCCGACCTGAAATTATACTATATCAACTAGACATCAAGTGTAACATTCCTGTGAAGTTTCATGAAAATCCGTCAAGTAGTTTCAGAGTAGTCGCTACATGTTTTTATTATGTTACTCTATGTAAACAAAGATGGCTGTTGGCGGCCATGTTTGATGTCGAATCAAAATAATTTTCGACAAGGATCAACAGCATTTCATGCTGATCATTTTAGAAAAAGTGCCATATCAATATTAGTTATAGCTTTCAAGAAGTAGTCACTCCAAATGTTTTTTTTAATCTACTTTTATTCGTGGTGGCCATCTTGAACTTCCAGCCGACCTAAAATGTTGCTAGGAGCAACTAGACATCAAGAGCAACAAGCTATAAAGAAGGTAAAAAACATCTACTGCATAATTCTATTTCATGAGAAAGTGATGTAGATGTAACAAAGTTATCTGCCCGTTGCTTGGATGGTGAAGGTCACATCCACATTTGCTTTGTCACGTTGCAATGTACCATTCAAGATACAAGTATAAGCAAAGTTTGAAAGGTCTTAGTGCATATAGTTTGTGAAAAGTGACCTAAACGCCAAAGTTGAAGGTAAACATTATAAGGTTATCTGCCCTTGCTTGGAGGGTCAAGGTCACTTCCACATTTGATTTGTCACGTTTTGATGTACCACTCAAGATACAAGTATAAGCAAAGTTTTAAAGGTCTAGTGCATAAAGTTTGTGTAAAAGTGACCTAAACGCAAAAGTTGAAGGTAAACATTATAAGGTTATCTGCCCTTGCTTGGAGGGTCAAGGTCACTTCCACATTTGCTTTGTCACGTTTTGATGTACCACTCAAGATACAAGTATAAGCAAAGTTTTAAAGGTCTAGTGCATAAAGTTTGTGAAAAAGTGACCTAAACGCAAAAGTTGACCCTAAAAATTATCAAGTTATTTGCCCTTTGCTTGGGGGGTCAAGGTCATTTCCACATTTGCTTTGTCACGTTACCATGTACCGCCCATGATACAAATATAAGCAAAGTTTGAGAGGTCTAGTGCATGCAGTTTGTGAGAAAATGACCCCGACGCAAAACATGAATGTTGACCCCGCCTTCGCCGGAAAAGCAACATGTATGTCTTTTTTTCTTCGAAAAGGCGAGACAAAAATGAGAAAGTTATAGGCAACGTTAAATTTTCATGAAGAAAAAAACGAGTATTTAAGCCATATAATGACCTTCAGTGTGATCTTGACTTTGTTTTAGCATGGTCATGTCGAAGTTGTCATGATGATACTGTATATATTGAATGTTTGATGAAGAAATGATAAAGTTATAACCAATGTTAAGTTTTCGTGACGGACTGACGACAAAATGATCCCTATGTATCGCACTTTTCTACTAGCCCATCGGGCATATGACTTATAAATATTTACTAGCCGAACACATATCTACAGACCCGAATTTTTTAAGTGTAAATTGAGTGTTATTTTTAGACAAAATTGATAAGTATATTGTCACAGAAAGTTACATGTTCTCTAGAATAATATCATAATACTTTATGCTCAGTCACTGGGTATAAAAATTACGCGTTCGGTTTAATAAGTGTTGTTTTTTTGAGTCACTAACGTCTGCATTATTTTTTTCAGCCGGGTTACGCTCTTTCGAAATAATGAACAAAGCTCATCGTACATGGAGGTTACAAAATAGACTGGAAATGCGGTATTGATTCATACTAAATTTGCTCAGTCGTCCCCAACGTCGTTCGTAAATAGCAAATAAAATTGAAAACCGGTCTGTTCTGAAACCGAGAGTTGTTTCCGGCGATGTATATGTATAAACAAAATAAAAATTGACTTTAAATTTAGTATACAAGCTGTCGTTAAGTTTTGTGTCTGATTTTATTACGATATATTTTGGCATTTTCTTCTTGTTTTTAACATGCCCGCTTGTAAAATTTACATGCCCGACATGATTTTTACTAACTGCGGGCTCCAAAACCCCAAAGAATGCATAATCGAATACACCAAAATAAACTTAGAACTACTCAAAACGGAAAACATCAAACATGTGTGTCATAATTATTATAAATGTCATCCATGCCTAACAGCACCTTTTTAAGAGAACACTGAAATAGCCCGTTTAACAGCTTTTTTGCAATTTTTTTTCTTTCAATCTGTTTTTTTTTCCATAGCATGAAAAAGGTCTGAAATGTGCGATCAGAAGTCATTTCCACTCTGAAAGGTTGCCTCCTAAAAACTCAATTTATATGAAGCCGCTATATTATGCTATTTTTTTTTATTTTAACGCAACACGACATAATGACGTCATGTGACATGACGTCACGCCACATGCTATTCTATGTTTAACGTCATATTACTATAGCATAAAATTACCATAGCAACCAGTACTTAAACGGGACATTAGTGATAGCAAACTGTCAATATAAGGAAACAGTGCTAAGGCAAACTCAAGAATTACATCAATGGTTAGTTTTTAAATGGCATAAAGCCCAACTCAAACTTAGAAAATCCTACTAAAATTGCATATACCGACCGCAAGTCACATGGGATCTTGAGATATCGCAAGTTACATATCTCATGATAAGTTGCGATACATCTTGAGAAATTGTAAAATATATCTCAATTTATTTTGAGATATCAATGACACAAGACTCATTGAGATATCTGAAGATAATTATCTCAAAACAACTGAATATATCTCAACAGTTATCTCAAAATAAATTGAGATATACATTAAGATTTATGAGGATTAATTGAGATATCTGAATACAAATATCTCAATGTAAATTGAGATATCTCAAGATAAAATGTGATATCTCAACATGGAGCATCTCAAGATAAATTAGACATATATTGAGATATCTCAAGATATGGTGCATCGTGGAGTATTACAATATACATATTTTACTGAGTTGTTCATAATCTGGGTTTCGTAGCAATGCGTGTTTGCCTTATCGACAAATTACATTCTAACCGAAGCAGGGGTGTAAACATTTGGAAATCCACTCGCGCTGCAGGACTAGTGGAACCAAAAAGCTACTCGCCCTTACCAATTTACCTCTCGCCCTGCAGCATATAACCTGAACATTATTTTCACCACTATACAACAAGTACATTTGTGTACTCACAGACACTGTAGTAGCTGACAGCCAGTATGTGGATATTTTATTGTTATTCAAATAAAGAAAGTGCCATATTATCTAAGAACACATTTAATATTATGGTCTGCAATTATCCTCGTACACTGTCATTAAGATTCATTCCCTTCCACGCAGACATTCGTCGGGGAGTGGGCAAAAAAAATAAGCGCGGAAAATTAACTTCTACAACAACAACAAACAAGAGGTCAATGACCTTGAAGCTCTACTGATTGATTTTGATTTCAGGAAGTAGTCGCTACAAACTCGGTTTTTTTAAAATTTATTTTAAGCCGTGGCGGCCATCTTGAATTTCCGGCCGACCTGAAATTTTGCAAAGATCAATTAGACATCAAGAGCAACATTCCTGTGAAGTTTCATGAAAATCCGTCACGTAGTTTCAGAGGAATAGTCACTTCAAGTTTTCATTAAATAACTCTATGTAAACAAAGATGGCCACTGACAGCCATGTTTAACATCGAATACAAACAATTTTTGACAAGGACCAACATCATGTCATGCTGATCATTTTCGCAAAAGTCCCATATCAATATCACATAGTTTTCAAGAAGTAGTCGCTACAAACTTGTATTTTGAAAATCTTTTTTTAGCCATGGCGGCCATCTTGAATTTCCGGCCGACCTGAAATTTTGCTAGGATCAATAAGACATCAAGAGCAACATTCCTGTGAAGTTTAATGAAAATCAGTCAAGTAGTTTCAGAGGAGTAGTCGCTACAAATTTTCATTATATAACTCTATGTAAACAAAGACGGCCACTGGCAGCCATGTTTAACGTCGAATCAATATAATGTTCGACTCGGATAACCATCATGTCATGCTGGGCATTTTAGAAAAAGTCCCATATCAATATCACTATTAGTTTTCAAGAAGTAGTCGCTACAAACTTATTTTTTAAAAATCTATTTTTAGCTGTGGCGGCCATCTTGAATTTCTGGCTGATCTGAAGTTCTGCTAGGATCAATTAGACATTATGAGCAACATTGATTCCCGTAAAGTTTCATGAAAATCAGGCACGTAGTTTCAGAGGAGTAGTCGCTAAAAGTGTTTACTATATAACTCTATGTAAACAAAGATGGCCGCTGGCAGCCATGTTTAACGTTGAATCAAAACGTTTTCGACAAGGACCAACATCATGTCATGCTGATCATTGTAGGAAATGTCCCATAATTATCAATATCACTTATAGTTTTCAAGAAGTAGTCGCTACAAACTTGTATTTTGAAAATTTATTTTTAGCCGTGGCGGCCATCTTGAATTTCAAGCCGACCTGAAACTTTGCTAGGATCAATTAGACATCAAGAGCAACATTCCTTTGAAGTTTCATGAAAATCCGTCAGGTAGTTTCAGAGGAGTAGTCGCTTCAAGTTTTCATTATATAACTCTATGTAAACAAAGATGGTCGCTGGCAGCCATGTTTAACGTTGAATCAAAACGATTTTCGACAAGGACCACCATCATGTGATACTGATCATTTTAGAAAAAGTCCCATATCAATATCACTTAAGAGTTTTCAAGAAGTATTCGCTACAAACTTGTTTTTTAAAAACCTATTTGTATATTTGGTGGCCATCTTGGATTTCACATCAACATGAATTTTTGCTAGGATCAACTAGACTTCATGGGCAACATTTCTATAAAGTTTCATGAAAATCCATTCAGTAGTTTCAGAGGAGTAGTCGCTACTAAAAAAAGTTTACGGACGGACAGACGCCGCACCACGGCATAAGCTCCTCTGATCTCTGATCAGTCGAGCTAAAAACACAATATTCTGCTGAACTTCTCTTCAGTATTTTGTCTCCATTGGACCAATAATAGACGCCATAACTAATTAATAGCGGTTGGGAACTACGCTTGTTGTTCAGCCATACCCTTTCAGATTCGACGAATCCGCTTGCAGTGTCGCGGACGCAGACTTTCCGAACAGCGACCTCATGTCTGTTGTTTACCCGCCATGTTTACGGTGTCGATATAAAAAAAACACAGTCTGACTGCTTAGCGATATATTGCATCACACTCCAATTGATTTTAGCATGAATTGAATCACTAGGCGCGATTCCGCGATATTCTCGCATTAAATTCTCAAAAATCGCATGAAAAAGACAAATGGAACAAATTGTTGCAACGAATTCAGAATCCATTTTCACCATTTCGGTTTGTAATGAAAACATATTTATTTACATTTCAGTTAAAATCTCAAGTAAATTTGCTCAGATCCATTTATTCGCGATAAAAATATATAAAATGAGAAAATATCAAATTTTTCGAAAATCACATGAAAAAAATCAAAACGTGAATTATGTCGGTAAACTCCCGGTTCACCTTTGCTTTGCGAAAGCAAGGGTGTCAAAGAAAATCGATTGATTATGAATAAACATGGCCATTTTTATAATAATTCATCCTCTCTAGTCATATCTGAACATTATCCCCCAATCTGTAATGATTTAACGTGATGAACTATGTACTGGAGCGGGGCAAGCAATTATAAAACTATGTTAGCATAAAAAGCTGACGTAAATTCTGACACGCTTTATTTCAGATGCTTTAACAACTTCTACTTTCACTATTGGGAATGAGCCAGAATGCAGGAAATCACATCTAAATTTAAAAATGTTCTGGGGGTCATGCCCCCAAACCCGCCTAGCAGCCTACAGCGATACATGCGGTCGACAAACAACCACTGGTCGTTCGGCTTCGCATCCGAAATGGATCATGATATGGTGAAAGACTCATTAAAATCAAGCAAATGGGACATTTTGTCTCATTGAAATTCACTCCTAGGGTGATCCCTGGAATCACATTCTATATGACGTGTGGGTTACCTGGTCACAAACACACACCTGTTAATCTGGGTCCTACAATCAACAATACGAACAAAATTACGCGTCGGAAATGAGATCCTGATATGAAATCTTGCAAATATTGCAACATCGTGTTTGAACGATAGTTTAACTTAATATTTATAGTGCAAAAAGTCACTCGCCCTGTCGGACGACCAGACGCCAAATGTTACTCGTCCGCAGGCAGCTTGCACTCGCCAATGCGAGCGGGCGAGTGGAATTTTTCACCCCTGCGAAGTAGTTCTCTGCGCAAACAAACCGAATGGTAACAAAGTTTGAAAATATGTTGAAATATAGACAAAAAATACTTCATTTGTTTAGTAAAAAAAGGTTGGACCCTTAAGGGGGCACTACACAGTTTAATGTACAGTTCTCAATAATTAAACCCATGACAAGCCCTTAGCCTGAATTCGTGAGCAAAAATAAATCACATCATCATTGTATCATACATTTCTTAGAAGACAATAAAATTACCCATGTTTCCATACCAAATAAAAGTCTCAAGAAGCATTTTCTGTCTGGCGGGCATGTTTGATGTGGAATCAAATTAGTTTTCAACATGGCTCAACATCACGTCATGGTGATCATTTAAAAAAAAAAGCAGCTAACCTTTGTCCATACATATGGCCTTTTGTTCATTTACGCTTGTAAGAACATGTTCCACCACCATGTAGGCTGTTAAGGCAAAAAAATAAATAGGTGTGTTTCCTATTGCATGCTTTAAACAACTAGGGTCGGTAGGTAGGAAATTTATATAATTTTTTTTTTGGACCAAGATATTTTGAGATGCTACATGTATTTATCTCATAAACCCCATACAAGTTGATGATACAACTTAAAGTTCCTCTGTCATGTCAGTTTACCTCGATGTATTGCAATAAATCTTTGTTCAGAACAATTTTTTTTTTTCATAAAAAGTTTTAGGGTCGGCCCCTTACAAATACGGTCGGTCGGGCCACAGGAAACACAGGTATTGTATTTTTTGGCCTAACACAGACCAGCCACTTGTTCTTCGGTAGATCCTATAGTGTATACCTACCTAGTGATATGCATTACTCTCATTTTCATGGAGATGTCGACTGCTGTCATTTCTGCATTACTCCCATTTTATGGAGATGTCGTCCGCTGTCATTCCTGCATTACTCTCATTTCACGGAGATGTCGAGCGCTGCCATTCCTGCATAACTCCCATTATTATGGAGATGTCGACCGCTTTCATTTCGGCATTACTCCCATTTTCATGGAGATGTCGAGGGCTGCCATTTCTGCATTACTCTCTTTTTCATGGAGACGTCTCAGCATTACTCCCATTTTATGGAGATGTCGACCGCTGTCATTCCTGCATTACTCTCATTTTCATGGAGATGTCGAGCGCTGCCATTCCTGCATAAATCCCATTATTACGGATATGTCGACCACTGTCATTTCTGCATTACTCCCATTTTCATGGAGATGTCGAGTGGTGTCATTTTTGCATTACTCCCATTTTATGGAGATGTCGCCTGCTGTCATTTCGGCATTACTCTCATTTTCATGGAGATGTCGAGCGCTGCCATTTCTGCATTACTCTCATTTGCATGGAGACTTCTCTGCATTACTCTCATTTTCACAGAGATGACGAGCGCATTTCTGCATCTCTCCCATTTTTATGGAGATGTCGAGCGCTGTCGTTGCGCATTACTCTCACTTTTACAGAGATGTCGACCGCTGTTATTCCTGCATTACAGTGATTTCATAGAGATGTCGAGCTCTGTCATTTCTACATTACTCTTATTTTTATGGAGATTTCGAGCGCTGTCATTTCTGTATTACTCCCATTTGCTGCAAGAGCAACAGCCCTCTGCAGTGTGATGAAGGTGCACGAAGTAGTTTCAGAGTAGGCGCAATTTTTTTGTTTTATACAAGTCCTTATTACATCACTCCATGACAACAAACAAGATGTCTGGCGGTCATGTTTGATGTGGATTCAAAATAGTTTTCGACATGGCTCAACATCACGTCATGGTGATAATTTTAAAAAAAAGCCAACCTTCGTCCATACATATGGTCGTTTGTTCTTTTACAGTTGTAAGAACATGTTCCACCACCATGTAGGCTGTTAAGGCAAAAACAAAAATAGGTGTGTTTCCTATTGCATGCTCTGAAATATTGCGGTAGGTAGGTAGGAAATTGATACAAGTCTTTTTTTGGAGCAAGATATTTTGAGATTCTGCATGT
Source organism: Cyrtodaria siliqua (assembly GCA_037043455.1). Taxonomy (NCBI): domain Eukaryota; kingdom Metazoa; phylum Mollusca; class Bivalvia; order Adapedonta; family Hiatellidae; genus Cyrtodaria; species Cyrtodaria siliqua. The sequence continues at coordinate 25,281 of JAWPHD010000049.1, forward strand.
ACTTATCTCATAAACCCCATACAAGTTGAAGATACAACTGAAAGTTCCTCTGTATTGTCAGTTTACCTCGATATATTGCAATACGTCATAGTTCAGAACCATTTTTTCCCCATAAGTTTTAGGCCTAACACAGACCAGCCACTTGTTCTTCGGTAGTTCCTATAGTGTATAGCTATCTAGTGATATGTATGAGGCAACTTGTCTTCAAGTGATGCCTCTTTCCAATCTGGGTCATGCCAGTTTACATACATAAATGTCACACATGCAATGCAGATTCCACATATACGATATATAACTAAGACCTTCAGCACATACCGGACTACGAAGCCAAGGACGCCAGAACGCAGACAGAGTGCAATATCCGCAACCTTGATGGCAGTCTGGGCAATGGAATTGCCCCAGATTTGCCCATTTGTACATGACAACAAGCAACATCAACAATGCTCTTGAAAGCAGTTTCGAACCATCTGTGTGAGCTAACGAATGCAATAAAACACAATTGCGCACTAAAAGTCTTTCACTGCGTTTGTTAAAAGCAAACCCGATGGTTATTCATGAAAGTAGGCATAGTTCTACTTCACCTACGCCATAAATGAATGTAACATCTACCCACCCTAGGCCTCCACTGCAATTCGCCAATGTCGAAAATGGAGAAAAAATGAAACATTTGGGGATTTTTTTTTAAGCTTTTGCGAATGGGTAATAAAAGCTGGTCTTTCCATACTTACAATGCTGTAAGCGGATATAGGAAATAGACTTCACGATGCATAGTTACGTCACCTGCACACTACATGAATGTTACATCTACCCACCTGTCCTTTTTTCAAATGAAGTCTTCACCAACGCTTCCTGCTTGAACTAAAACTACCAACCAACAACAACAAACATAAAATTTTCAAGATGGCTGTCGCAAAGTGAGTGACAGCGTGATCGTAACTTATGCGCATGCGCAAACAATAACAACCGTAAAAAACAATAACACACATGCCCCACATAGGCCAACTTCTTCACACTCAACATATTCTTATAAATACATACAGACACTCCACAACAACCCTATCACATAAGCCCCGTAATGGCGTGCGACAAGTTCTCAACACTGCCTACAGCCGTAGCCACACATTTGCGGACAGCCCCGTGAAACATGACCTACTTCTCCACCAAAACCATCATTTGCCATATTACCTACCAAAACTTATCTAGGGTACTTACCTTCGCCCACGATTTTGCAATTATTACAATGGCTTGAAATGTCCAATGTAACGTATACCGTCGACCTACTGTACACCAGGATCCGTCTATGTCATCAAAGCAAAATGGCGTTCGTTAAACCGTAATACATACCCTGCTGCGCATGTGCGTCGGAAATAAACCGGAACTCAGCAGTCAATTTATTATTACCAAAAATATACAGACGTTAATGGAGCTACTTATGTAATGGCCAACTATTACGTCTCGTTCATGTATCTACATCCATTACTGATTTTCCGTACTAGAAAATCCTAGTAATAGTATTAGAAGGAACATGAAACGAGGTTGCCGAATGAAGATTTAAAAGGTGTTAGGCGTACATATTAAGAAATGAAGAGTTATTTTGTGGAATTTGTATTGATGACGCAGAGTGTAACCGAAGAGGTGAAAGATTTATTTTTTAAAGTTTTAAGTAAAAGACTCATAATTGTTTTTATGGAGAGTAATAGCATTCTGTGAAAAGAGATATAAGGGCCAATAAGTATTTATTAGAGATACGAAATAGAATCGTATCAAAGATCCATAAGAAATAATATTAGTAAACTTACAGACTGTTAAAAGAGGTGCAAAACTAACATCAATATCTAATAAAAAATAATGAGGAAAGTTAAGGAAAACCCTAATAAAATGGGCCAAAATGTCGGTAAGCACAAAACCTTCAACGTGGTATATGAAAGACACGTGTTTAAGGAAAAACTGGATCAACGATTGTCATACAATCCCCGTAGGATGTAAAATTAACAATATTGATTGGATGTACGGGGAGACTTTTTACGGTCGCCACACGGCACAAACAACACTATTGTGGCGTAAAAAGAAATATAAAAAGATCGGACAGGGAAAGTAGCATTCAAGGAGGACAGTCAACCACAAAACACAGAAACAAATATAGAAACAGACAAACAAGAAGGCAACAGTTATAATAAAAGTAAACGACATCACAAAAACAAAAGGGTTGACAATAGGGCTACCGCCTTGGAACGGTCAGTGGCAAAGTAGGCCACTGGGAGTTAAAACCGGTTCTAGGGTGCACCAGACCTCACACTTACCCTACTGTCATCCCATTAAAACAGGACAGTGTAAATAAAGAAATCCCCGCCATGATCTAATCTCTAACCAACAAGGCAGCATCAATAGGCAATATAAGTAAAACACAAATATGCTCGTGTAAATATAATACAAAAAAACAATAGCCTAGAAAGCCACAATGAAGGTACTCAATGACTTGGCAGAAGCCAGAGCAGTAAGAGAATACACCATTAAGGGCACGACAAGAAAGATCATGGACAAACATCAAACGCCACCGTCCCAATGGGCTATTATTCATTCGATCTTTGGAGATCGCTGGGCCCGATACTTATAGTTAGTTATCGGTGGTACATTTTCAATTTCTTTTGTTTTCTTACTTAATTTTTGATTCGGTGGTTCCACTACTCCGGCCGATAAAAGGCTCTGGGTATTGTTTAACCACTCATAGGATATGTTGTCTGCTTTTTGTACGCAGGCATCATAACCGCTGCTCCCTACTAAATTCCATTATGTTTATTTCGCTCTTCGGGGCATTTCATTTTATTAGATACTGGGACCATACGCCGTACGACATGGGGAATACATTAAAGAAGGATAACAACATGTCCACCGCCATATGAATGCCATCTTCGGGATGGTTAAACTGTTGTGCTGTTGATTTTATGAATATTGAGTTCTGCTCAACCCGGGGCTAGAGGGCGTGAGCGGCAGCTAGCATATTTCACTACCACTCATGAACAGTCTCAATCAAACCGAGACTGCAATATTTCGTATGTGTCGTGCTCGGCCGTTTCCAAAGGTCCATTATCAGACTCTTTTTTATAGCACAGTGGCGTTGCTTGTGCAGTGTGGCGGCAGTAAAACGTCTCCCCGCGCTTGCAATCAGTGCTGTTATTACCAATCTTTGGAGATCGCTGAGCCCGATACCTATAGTTAGTTATCGGTGGTACATTTTCAATTTCTTCTGTTTTCTTACTTAATTTTTGATTCGGTGGTTCCACTTGTCCGGCCGATAAAAGGCTCTGGGTATTGTTAAACCACTCATATGATATGTTGTCTGCTTTTTATACGCAGGCTTCATAACCGCTGCTCCCAACTAAATTCCATTATGTTTATTTCGCTTAACGGGGCATTTCATTTTATTAGATACTGGGACCATACGCCGTACGACATGGGGAATACATTAAAGAAGGATAACTCCATGTCCACCGCCATATGCATGCCATCTTCGGGATGTTTAAAATTTTGTGCTGTTGATTTTATGAATATTGAGTTCTGCTCAACCCGGGGCTAGAGGGCGTGAGCGGTAGCTAGCATATTTCACTACCACTCATGAACAGTCTCAATCAAACCGAGACTGCAATATTTCGTATGTGTCGTGCTCGGCCGTTTCCAAAGTCCATTATCATACTCTTTTTTTTAGGTAGGCGTCATCATAGGGTCCACAGCCTGTCCGGTCATCGTACAATTAAAGAGGAAAGCATAGTGGCGAACCGTAAAAGGGTCCACCACCAAGCATGCAGTACGTTGCAAAATGATAGAGTCATAACCTCTTTTGATAAACTTTTTAACAGGTTTAACAAAGATAGTATGAAAGTGATCATGACCAAGAATCTTACGAAGTTTATAAATCACATCACCGTAGAAGTCAGGTTGTGATAGTCCTTGTCGCAGAAGAGTCCTTAAATTACTTTTATATTTGGAATGAAGATCAGGGTTACGATAATAACATTTTGCAAAGGTTTTACGAAGTTTATGGTAACGGTAACCCTGATTGAGTAACGTTTTAGTTATACAAAGTTTACGAATATTAAAGTCCTCAACACATGTACAAGCTCTACAAAAACGAATAAGTTGAGACAGATACACCCCATAAGAAGTTGCTCGGGCGCATCCCCATCCAAGTGGGGATAATTAACAATGTCAAAATTAAAATCATATCTCTTGTCATAGATTTTGCTAATTATTTTACCATTTTCAATCGAGAGATCTAAATCACGAAAAGAAGCATTATTATCAGATATATTTTCTTTATTAAGCTGAAGTTCTTTAGGATAAATATTATCAACCATAGTTGGAAAGAAAGGGTCAATGTTTAGTATGTCATCCAGATACCGAGAGGTGTCATTAAAAGCTTCAATAACATCTGCCTGGGTATCTGGTGAAAGACTCAACATGAAATCTCTTTCATAGCAAAATAAAAACAAATCTGCGACAAGTGGTGCACAGTTCGTACCCATAGAGATACCAACAATTTGTCTATAAACGATGGTTCATACCTGACGAAAACATTATCTAATAAGAAGATGAGTGCTTCACAAACTTCATAGAAAGTCTACATAGCATAATTGTCTAAACTGCCGTTAGTAAAAAACGCTTTAATATCATTATATGCCAAAAATGTAGTATTTTATCTAGCGAATGTTTTTTGAATAAGAGAAATTAGCTTGTCTTTAATAAGGTGATGTGGTAAGGTTGTATATAGTATAGTGCTTATTGATGAAACTTGACCTTTATTGAAAATATTATCCATAACGTCTCCTGACTTTTTTATAGACCAAAATAAAATTATCCAAGAGTTTTCATAAGTTTTATCACAATGTAGTTTAACGTGATCTTTAACGGCAGTAAGACAAGAAGTTAAAAGTTTGGAGATGTTTGTTGGGGTGCAGGCACTAGAATTAGAAATAAAGCGAGCCTTATATGGATTTTTATGTAATTTAGGAATCCAGTACATGGTAGGCAGTTTATGTTGCTTATCGCTTACACCAGCCTTGAAAGTAGTGCACCTAGTGATATGTGCGGAAACAACATCCTCCTCAGTAGAATTAACTTGAGTATACGAATTGGTGCTGCCGAGTTCCAGAGATAAAACGTTGACGTAATGTAGGCGTCAAACAATAATTACATTATTAGCTGCTTTATCTGCAGGAACTAAAACAAATTTCTTATGAAACTCCTGAATTCCCAATTTTAAATTACGAAAGGAAAACCTAGGTCTCGGAGGAAGTAAAGAGGGGTTAGCATTATAAAAGTTAATACGTGTACCTATAATTTTAAGAATTGACTTTTTCCAAGTAGAATGATATATAGGGTCCTATAGAAACCACAGCGTCCGAACGCAATGGCATCGTAGGTCCGCACTGTACTGCAAACAAGGACTTGAAACTACAATGAAAGATACAAAAAGCAACAGAAAGGGTGGTGAAGACAGGGTTACCGACTTGGAACGGTCAGTAGGCAATAAGACCTACTGGTTAGCTTGAATCGATTTTATATGCGCACAATCCTCGCTATTATCCTGTCTTCAGCGCCCAAATAGACAAGACAGTGTAAACAAAACTAAATCCCATCAAAAGGAAATCTCTAACAATAAAGTCCACATCCTGAGAAACCAACTAAAGATATACATACAAAATAATAAACATCTCAGGATGTATCTAGAATCGTACTGAACAACCATAGTAGTTGCAGCTAAAGAGAAGACCAATCTAGGGTACGACCAGAACACCCGAGGGACGAAAGCTCATGCACCCACCTCCCTTAGTTGGGGTTTCAGTAGGTACAATCATAGAGTCCCAAGAGGTAGTCCAGTCATCGCACAAGTGAAAAGTGAAGCGTAATGACTGACTGTAGAGGGGTCAATCACTAAACATGCAGTGCGCTGTAAAACCAAGGGGTAGAAAGCGAGTTTGGGTCCGCATGTTCTCTACGACACCATTTTATACTAAAATCTTCAATGGAGTGGGCGATCTGGGCAGACAGGCATTAAAATCAATAGTTGAAGGTAATCTATATTTAGGACCTTTCGAAAACAAATGCCGAATACGTTTATCAACAATATCAAAATTACCAGTGATGACATGACCTGCTGGAGCATAGCAAAATTTTGATGTGTTGCATTCACATTCCTTAGTTTGACCCAGATGTTCCGTTTATAATAAAATGAACCATTGTAAATCTTAAATTACCTCCCTTTAATTGAATATCTTTTGAAATTTAAGTAATTGTAATTTAGCGTTTACAATAAATATTTCGAAAATTTCTTTTGCAAACGCATTTGTAGTAGTAATGCTAGTAAATCATGATGTCAAACGAATTTTAGGTTGCATATTTTAGAATTAGGAACATCGAAAGCTGCACTAATTCGATACTAAACAAAATCTAATGTACCCGGTTATATAAGTGCTATAATCTATTTCTGAGAAAACACATCGACTTGAAAGCTCTAAAATGTGTTCATGCAATCAGAGCAGACGATTTAAACGTGTTATTTTTCAGTACAGCCGTATCTCTAATCAATCGTGAAATACACAAAACAGTGAGAATAATTGACAAATTCTTAGGAGGGTACTTAGTAATTGTGACTAGAATATACTCATTTAGTATCAATGTCTTATATTAGGAGTACATATTCATTTTATCGCAGCGTGAAAATCATATCCACTTTGTGTGCTCACATATCACCTTAATGAGAAGGTATTACTTAGTCAGCGGACTTATTAGTCGAAACTATTTCACGCAATAAGTGTCAATAGCATAAAAGTAAAGTAATTTACTATGTAATTGGATATTTTTATTTCGAGAGAATTCATCACCATATCTCACACAAGATAAATCACCAAGGTTCTATTAGTGTTTGCAAGAAAAAAAACACGGGAAAGCTGATCGAAGAAACAATTAGGCAACTCACAAGCACTACTGCCTCGCAATGCATCACAGCTAGCTTTTCCGGCTATTCCGGTTTATTCCGGTTGATTTAAATTCTACCACAGAGAGGCAAAACGTATACTGGGTCAGATACCACTATTGCATTTCTCATAGGCCTCCATTATAACCTTTAGGCCTACAAGCCCTATTCCTATATCCAAACAGATGAAATAAACTAACATTTTATTAAAGAACTATCTTAGAGACACTCAAAAATGACCAGCAAATTGGTGGCAATCTGATGTTTCAGCCTCCAATACTTCACTGAAGGTGGCACCAGAATGGCAGTAAAGAAATTTTGCAAATATAACCTCAGTACAATTATATCCATAAACATGCAAATTTCAGTCAAAATATCCGAAATGAACATGTTATATGACAGAAACATAATATGTCGATATTTAATGGGGATTTGCTATGATTTGAGTAATTTAATCTATCAAAATCTACATGACAATCTGACTTTATGTCCTTATAGACCCTATACTTTTTCAACCAATCCGAAGCCCCAAATCAATAGTGGTATCTGACCACTATAAAAAACAAATATAAACAAAATAAAAATAAAAAATAAATAAAAGACACAAGGCCATCTTGAAGTATTTATCAAAAAAATCATTACAATGTGAATATTACAGTGTTCTTATTAATATGAATAAGCGTCCCTCTATGGGCCAAGAGCAGAATCCCTCGATGACATGATATTATGCCTATCAATCATTACAGCGTCCGTATTAATACTTTTAAAAGTCCCTCTACCAATGTGCCAACAGGAGAATCCCTCAATAACAGGGCATTATGCCTGTCAGGCTTTACAGTGTGCGTATTAAAACGGTTAAAATTCCCTCTACCAAATGTGCCAAGCGGAGAATCTCTCAATAACAGGGCACAATGCCCGTCAAGCATTACAACGTGCGTATTAATACGGTTAAAAGTCCATCTACCATATGTGCCAAGAGGAGAATCCCTCGATGACATGATATTATGCCTATCAATCATTACAGTGTCCGTATTAATACTTTTAAAAGTCCCTCTACCAATGTGCCAAAAGTTGAATCTCTCAATAATAGGGCATTATGCCTGTCAAACATTACAGTGTGCTTATTAAAACTGTTAAAAGTCCCTCTACCGTAGGAGAATCCCTCAACAACAGGGCAGTATGACTGTCACGCATTACAGTGTGCGTTGTAATCCGGTTAAATGTCCCTCTACCAGATGTGCCAGGAGGAGAACCTGTAGCGTAAATAAATAAAGTTAAAATTTTATTTTTCTTCGTTATTCTACTGTAGGTTAAAATAAAATTGTATATTTAATTCAATATAATCAACATATATAGTGAAATGTAATGCTTTCAAATTAGGACTTTTCAAATAATTATTAATAATGCTTTGCAGATATATGCAAGTTATGTAGAAAAACAAATGGGAGGCTTCGAGTTATAGAAAATCCGGATTGTCAAATACTGGCTTCATTTATTTATAAATAGTTACTGCCTGTATTCATAAAACGTCAAGTATTCATGAAGAATATGTTCTATAAATAAAACATAAATCATATCAGTAGAACATATGCGCGTACAATTTGAAAGATAATTACTTGAAATGCTCGGAATATATTGCTGCTTCACTATCAGGTTTACTTTGGATAGGTTTGTGTTTTTAAAGAATTGTTGAAATACATTATTTTTGTATAAAACTGATAAAACTAAGACATTGTTTGAATAGTCCTGCAAAAACTTTCCCAGCATAGAGAATATACTGTATACGGAGTTTAATCCCTACATGCTCGTCGATCAAACTAAATGCAAGTTGGAAATGGTTCATCCACTAAATACAAAGAAATACAAAAAGATCGGACAGGGAAAGTAGCATTCAAGGAGGACAGTCAACCACAAAACACAGAAACAAATATAGAAACAGACAAACAAGAAGACAAAGGCAATATTAAATGCAAAAGACAACACAAACACAAAAGGGTTGACAATAGGGCTACCGCCTTCGAACGGTCAGTGGCAAAGTAGGCCACTGGGGGGGGGGGGGGGGGGGTTAAACCGGTTCTAGGGTGCACCAAACCTCACACTTACCCTACTGTCATCCCATTAAAACAGGACAGTGTAAATAAAGAAATCCCCGCCATGATCTAATCTCTAACCAACAAGGCAGCATCAATAGGCAATATAAGTAAAACACAAATATGCTCGTGTAAATATAATACAAAAAAACAATAGCTTAGAAAGCCACAAAGAAGGTACTCAATGACTCGGCAGAAGCAAGAGCAGTAAGAGAATAAATCATTAAGGGCACGACAAGAAAGATCATGGACAAACATCAAACGCCACCGTCCCAATGGGCTTTCGGTATGCGTCATCATATGGTCCATAGCCTGTCCGGTCATCGTACAATTAAAGAGGAAAGCATAGTGGCGAACTGTAAAAGGGTCCACCACCAAGCATGCAGTACGTTGCAAAATGATAGGGTCATAACCTCTTTTGATACACTTTTTAACAAGTTTAACAAAGATAGTATGAAAGTGATCATGACCAAGAATCTTACGAAGTTTATAAATCACATCACCATAGAAGTCAGGTTGTGATAGTCCTTGTCGCAGAAGAGTCCTTATATTACTCTTATATTTAGAAAGAAGATCAGGGTTACGATAATAAAATTTTGCAAAGGTTTTACGAAGTTTATGGTAACGGTAACCCTGACTGAGTAACTTTTTAGTTATACAAAGATTACGAATATTAAAGTCCTCAACTCGGGTACAAGCTCTAGAAAAACGAATAAGTTGAGACAGATACACCCCATAAGAAGTTGCTCGGGGAACATCCCCATCCAAGTGGGGATAATTAACAATGTCAAAATTAAAATCATCTCTCTTGTCATAGATTTTGCTAATTATTTTACCACATTCAATCGAGAGATCTAAATCAAGAAAAGAAGCGTTATTATCAGATATATTTTCTTTATTAGGCTGAAGTTCTTTAGGATAAATATTATCAACCATAGTTGGAAAGAAAGGGTTGTCAATGTTCAGTATGTCATCCAGATACCGAGAGGTGTCATTAAAAGCGTCAATAACATCTGCCTGGGTATCTGGTGAAAGACTCAACATGAAATCTCTTTCATAGCAAAATAAAAACAAATCTGCGACAAGTGGTGCACAGTTCGTACCCATAGGGATACCAACAATTTGTCTATAAACAAAGGTTAGAATAAAGTGATCTGGATTCATTTAAGAACAGCATTCCATCATATCTTGTTGCGACGTCTTGCGTTCTGACACGTGGGTCAAAAATTTGGACTCATTTTAGGTTTTGTTTTCATATTGATGATATTGTGACCACCCATGTCCAAACACATTTCCGAGGAATGTGTTAATTGCTTAATGATTTTTTGTAGATGTCATCTTGAATGTTTTCGGATCGATCTTAAAATGAAAAAGTGAGGTTTAGCTTGGATTTGCATTTGTGACTATGTAGAGCATTTCTAGAGGAGACCACCTTAGCTGTTGAAGCATGGATCTCAAACTCAAACTCTGGCAAGTTTGTGTATATCACGATGCACGTTATGTTTGATACGGATACGTAAATAAGCGGCCCTGATGGGCCGGCCGGTAGCTCTCACCTGAAAGTCATGATATCAATTAAATTTTGGAATGGTATTTTGTATTACGTGGTCCCGCCGTAATTCCATTAAGAGATGGGAAAGCTTATATTAGCAGGATTTTAAAGCGAATATTTTGAAAATAAAGCACGTTTAAAAAACAGGTTTTACTGAAATAATGCGATAACGTTTTAAGACGATATTAAGGTTTTTCATCTTATTTCATACCCCAGCCAACTCCGTTTTGTCTTATTGGAGAAGGGTTGGATTGGATATGAACGTTAATACTCGCATCACGTAATGGGATTAGTTATGTACATCATGGATATTAATTGATGCATATTACAGAAACATTAAGACCATAGACTAAGTACTCCATTTACGTTTGCACATTTAAATAACTTCTTGTCAATCACATGTACTAAATAAAAGTGTTATTGACGAAACAATAACTGAGAAGAATTGGTAAATGTTTATATATATATTAGCTTTGGAGTTGTTTTTACTATATCCTGCAGTATTGATTCTATGTCTTAGATATTGAGGTAGGGTTATTTACTCAAACACTCTCTCTCTCTCTTTATAATTAATCATATATGGCAGCGTACAGTTTTACCTTTACCCAATCAGCAATGTTCTATTATAAGTAATTGTGTTACTTCCCTTGATCTAAATATCTCCATTTATTTTATTTTATTTTTTTAGCCTTATTCATCGTTTTTATTAGTTTTGGAGTTGCTTTATACTGTATCCTGCAGTATCGCATTTAGTTTTTAGGTTTTGAAGTAGGGTTTGTGTTATCTTTTTCACATTTTCACTCTCTCTTCATAACTAAATGTCAGCGTACAGTTTTACCCTCATCCAGCGAGATATGTTCTTTTATTAGTATCACATGGTGTCTATTCAAAGTAACCAGTCCCTGCAACACTGCCAAACGATAAATTGTTTTTTAAAGAGTTTTATCTGTCGTGTATTTTAGTGATTTTTGTTTCGTATTTGTTCTTTTCGTGTTTGTGCACACCTGATGAAGGCGTAAGCCGAAAGCGCTTGGTTTTTTATAAACTGTAGCACTTTATAAATGTTTTTTCCCCCATCTATATATATATATATGTATGTATATATTAAAAATATCAGAATAACGCGGCGGAGCAATGTTATTACCATGACTATTACTTGAGATTACATCTCTTAATAAATGGGGAGCATATCCATATATATTGTGGACATAACATTGTCTGAATTGTCAAAACAATACTTTCATGGATGTGATCGCTCTAAATAAGTTTAGCATTTGTATTCAACGAAATCAAAGAGTAGGAGTAGGTCTAAATTAATGCTGAATGCATATTGAGTACCCTTAAATACCCAGCTTACTGAGTCCTGAAAAATGGAGAAAAAATTTCGACAGCGGGATTTGACGCGGCTGTTAATACTTTGAGTGCTATATCTGTTTTTAGAATTCGAACTTATCTGACTAACGTTAAACATATGTTATTGCTGCTTTCTTTGCTTTTTATATACAATCAAAAGTGCTGGGCCCCAAGTTCTTCCAAAATTGTACAGGCCCGTCAGTATACTACTTAAGAAAATGGCAATGCAATTAACGTATACATATTTAAATGTTTTTTTTTTTATATTTCAAGTCCTGCTTCAGTTTCTTATCCGTGATTGTATGCATTACAGGCAATCTGCGACTTTCAGAAAAATAGAAAATAGGTATATGTGCACGGCTTAAAGTATTAAGTTTTAACTAGAATGTTAAAAGACTAAATAGTTACGCGTTGACGTAATAGAGTATTCCACCATATCAATGTAATTATACTCTTTGGGCACGTTGTATTAACTTAATTACCATCCCTTTATCATATTCCCATTTAAACCATTTTTTTCTGGGCTTAGAAAAAACACAATCATTTGATCCATACACGTTCAAACTTGACTCATTACCGAATATTACACGAATTTATTGATTAAAATCTAAGTTTATGTCACATTTGAAAATAAATATCAAATAATTAAAACGGAAGCAGACGATTAAAAAAAAAAGAAGAAAATAAATATAAATAAGATAATTTGTAACGAAAAGATTGTTCACGTGTTTATATACAACACTTTCCATTAATTGACCAACACAATATCGTTATTGGATTGTAATGGGAGGCTAAGTTTGAATCTACTGGTTTAAAAGGTGACATAATTCAAGCAAATTGCCATTTATCTGATAGTTTACATTCAATGCATTTAATGAAAGAGGCTTAGAATTAGAGTTTTTTTTGTCTAAAACGTTATGGCTTATTTTATTTACATTAGGGGAGTGATGCATTAAACATTAATGCAAGAGGCTTAGAAACAGAGTGTTTTGTGTTGTGTAAAATGTCATGGCTTATTTTATCCTTACCAACGGCTTTATATGGATTTAACGTGGAAATGTTATCGTGCATTGTGTAACCTTATAAGAATCTTTCATGGACATCCGGTGAAGATAGGGAATTCCAACCCGAGGTATAAGTTTTTTTTATCGGAACTGAGGCTCTGCCGAGGTTCCGATTAAAACACTTATAACGAGGGTTGGAATGCCTTATCTGAACCGAATAACCATGGTAGATTCTTTTTCTTGCATATCAGAGACATTTTGTACGTCGACGCCGCCAACTATTAACGTTTTACATATTTTCCTGCATACCGGATGTTGGCGCGCGTGAATTTTATCTCGACCCTAGGGTGAGATGGAAATATCTAGCCCCGGTAAAATGACGGATATCCTTGTCCGGTATGCAAGAATATGTTATGTGACTCGAACTTTTCCATTATATAACATCATTTAACGATCTTGGGCCAATGTATACTAAGAAAAACTTGTTGGGGAGGGTACGGATCTTAATAAAGCAAGAGTGACATACGCGTACGAATAACTAGTGAGCGATATACACAAATGATGATACACAGGAAAATGAATAAACATCATACAGTTTACGGACAACACACATTCACTCTTGAACCATCATTAGTTGCCTGACACCCATCTGTCCTGAAACACACATCACTATTTGACTTAAGCGATATAATTCGTAACAATAATTAAATAGCTTTGTATCTGCTCTCCCAAACTGTAAATAACGTGTGGCCGGTAGAGGGATGTGTGTGCGTTGTGCGTGTGTGTGCGCGTGTGTATGTGTGCGCATGTGTTTGTCTGATTTGTGTTTTGTACATTCACACTGTATAATATACAATTTGTTTTGACTTGTCACATTTAAAAAATATATATATGTATTAAGATGAAGAGAAACATTTTTTTTGTAAGTCATAAATAAAGAATATGTTCTGTTCTCTTTTGTTCTAACTCGATCAATAGATTAAACGCCGGCTATCTTAAACGGTATCTATTGTAAGTGTCAGACCATTCAGGAAGTACATCTCGGTCGTAGGGTACTAAAGTAGTCCCATGAAAACATCTGCCTGTGTTTTCCCCAAGATTTGTTTTTATTTCGTTGTTAAATATAACCTAAAGTTAAAGTATTATGTCTGTTGTCATGAACAGTATGTATTTTACTGTGCTTGTCAGAGGACTATTTCTTTGGAGAGTATAAGCACAGAGGGTAGATATATATGTGTTTTTGACAGATGTTTATTTTAAAATATGCATAGTGTGAATGAATGACGTAAATGTTGAAAAACTGAATCGATGTTTTATTCCAGTTTAATTCACAGAATAATTAAAGTTTATTTAAGCGAACGAATGTTGTGGAACTTTTGACTGATCTCTGAAAATAGCCTATTTTGCATTGTTTTGAGTGGGCTGAACTTCACCGGTCTGACACCTATAGACTAACTGGTGTATATGCAGGTGTGATACCACCAATTACTTTCCTCATTGACACCATTATAAAAAAGTCCCATATTAATGATTTGTTGAAACCGTAAATCTAAATATTGCGGAAGTATTTAAAGAAATCAAATAGAAACATATATTTCTTCCCGAAAACTTGCAGAGAAAAGGAGGGGTCGTAAATCATGTATGAAAGATTGTGTCTGTTTACTAAACACATCAGGGGTACAGATGTGTTCATGATAGTTTATGTAACATAATACGGAAAACACGCATTAAAAACAACAATTAAAACGTTAATAGGAAACATCACAAACACAAACTGGTTGACAGTAGGGCTACCGCCTGAAAACAGTCTGTGGCAAAACGATTTATTTATTTTATTTTATTGAAGTGACCAATCGCATCGTTAAAAAATATTACACATACAAAATAATACAGTATAATACAGACAATATTAAGTAAACCGATGAATACCCAGCCTAATGAGACGTATTAGTCACTATAGAACTATCAAATGCATTATTGATTTTACAACTCAGTGAATAGTTATAACAAAAGTAAACATGACAAATACAAAAAATAATAGATCCATTGACATAACTAAATATGTAGCTGCTTATTGTTCTCCAAAATACAAAACTTAACTAATGATACATTTTGCATACTACAGCCTATTACATGTACAGATATTATTTTGTATTTCTCCATGTATAGGAGTGCATAGATACCCGTTGTTGAGTGAAGACAAGTGTTAACCCAGTAAATGAAAACACTTCACTGACAGTCCAACTACAAGACACGCAGTCCCGACTGCACCAACACTGATTATGTTGTTCGGAAAATCGGAATCAATAAGTTTGCCAAAGTGTGACAATCCGAGCGTGTTGTTTTTGTGAACTCATTGCTCCGGATAAGCCTACCTGTTAAAGAGTATTTCACTCGCTAAATAAAGCAGCAATGCTGATTTTAGAACTTTGAAGTGAAGTTATCATGGTTTTATGTCTTTTTACTTAACTTTTTTTTTGTACAGAAATTGCATTTTTTTTCAATTCTAAGTTTACTCCTAATTATTTATTTTTGATGAGGTAAACCAAATCATAATGCTGAAATGCCCCTAAAAAATTGTGTATCTGGAGCTAAGGAAATTTCGTATATAGTTGAAGAAGGTTACTTCCATATTTAAGAGTGACATGCTCGAATCAAGACTACTTGCTGTAACCCGATTTGTTAATTAGAATGTAAACATGCGGCTATGATAATAGACCAGAGGTATAAAACAACACCATCTCTGAATTTCTTACTTATTTAAAAAAACACTCGGGCCAATTAAATTTCAGTCGATACGTATATACATCGTTTGACTGCAAGGCGCATACTTTTTCAAAGATCGTTTCAGTCTGTATTGTTGAACATGAGCAACTTGAATTGCCAACTCCGGAATAATAATACATTACTATTCCTAATGTGAAAGTTATTCTGTTATATGGTTAAATTGTCTGTACTTTTACATTATGTGGTCCCACCTTAATTCAATTAAGCGATGGAAAAGATTATATTACCAGATTTTATAACGAATATTTTGACAATAACACATTTAAAATGATGTTTAATGACAATAATGTGATTACCTTTTTAAAATTGATCTATTAAATGTTTTAATGTTAAAACCTTTTAAGCCGAACTTAAGGTTTTATATCATACCCAAGCCAACAGCGTATTCGCTTCTTGGAGAATGGGTTGGATAGGCTATGAAAGTTATTACTCGGACCAAGTAATGAATTTTGAGTCGGTAAATCGCTAGTTTAATGGTTGCAATGTTGTTTAATGGCAAACAGATAGCATTACCGTCGATATACTGTCCCCTTTTCTAACAAACCTTAACCAGGGAACGCATCTAAAGCTGTTCAAATGGTCCAAATCAACGGTCGAACGTTATTCCATGCGGGCCGTCATCTAGAGTTATTTTACGTCAGATGTTTTACACGTTACTATAATGTGGTTAAATGACTTCTAACATTATACCTAGCATCCAGTCAGATTAAGTGTTTATCTAACACTTGTTTCTGAAACTGAATATACATACATATACATCCCAAATTGTAATGAATCTGCCAGTGAGAATGCATGACATTCCTAAAGGAAGTTAGAATAGCTTAGAGCTGTGTAAAGGGAACTTTGATTATTGTGAATATCTAAAACACCCTCCTCTACAGTATATACTGGGTTGATAGCACAATGGTATGTATACATGTTTAAATACATTGTCTGCCTTTTTGAACAATTGGGGAACATTAGTGAGTAACCTCCCTTACAATGCTTCTTCAACAATTGGTCGTTGTTTTGGATCCTCTTCAATTATCCTTGATGCCATTAGAAATACTGAGATTTTCATTTGTTTATAGTTCTGCTATTACAATCTGTTTAATGCAAAATCTTAAAATGTCGTATTTCTGATGCTTTAATTTGAAAATAAAATATTAATTGCTTGGTGCAGTTAGCAATTGAGTCGAGTATTACTTGCTTATATATTATAATTATTCAAAAACAATATCATCATAATATAATTAAATTTATTTAAAGGACCAATTTAGTAAGACAAACAGGAGTATTATTTACAAGTGAATTAAAGGAAGTTCTAAAATCTACATGTATAACGATATTGACATATGCATAAGAACATTGATTACACATATGAGGACGGTCTTGAGCTACATTTGCATTGATAATCAAACTTCAAAGCTGCTGTGTTTAATGTTTAATCGAGACAATATATTTTGACTATCAATAGCATTAACATAAAAGCGATAACATCGAGGTTTTGCTACCGAGTCTATCGAAGGGGATATATCTGCAAGATAACATGCGTTGGACCATAAATCACATGCAGAAGGCTTCGATAAGTCAGTTAAATAAATATAATGTTACATATATCCTCTTACAAAATATTCAGTTTGAATGAAGTTATATTACATTTCTGCCTGTGATTCTGAGGGAATTAAAAGTTGTAATATTTGAAATATAAATCCCAAGGGAAATTATAAGATTTTGCTGGAACTACTTTTTTAATTACATTGTTGTGATAGTTGTGGTGTATTCTTGCGCGAAGTTCTAAAGTAAGGCAAAGTAGGCCCCTAGTGAATCCAGAAATATTTATTGAATTAAAGGCACACTCTTGTAAATAAATAACAATTTATGGAACTCGTTTTCTTACAAGATATGTGAACTGGCCTAGGGAATTATATCCCGTAATACCACAACAGTGTTGATTAACCTCTATCTAATATGCTATCAATTCTGCTGATGGAAATATTTGATAGAAATGCCTAAAAAAAGCAATGCAATCAACTCTGGCAGACTGTTCACGGAGGGAGTTGAATCACCATTTCAACTAAGTATGATCCATTGCTATGTCCAGAAATGGCACAAGCATCCACTTAACCGTTTTATTGCATTTGAATGTCCTTGGTAGGCCGTGCATTCAAACAACTGTTTGTGCTTATCAGCAATCATGAAGCTGAACTTAATTCACTAATGGCTCACTACTAGTATTCAATTAACTTCAAGAATGTCTGATCTGAGGATACAATATCTCACAAGCGTGTGTTATCCCGGATATCTTCATATTGAGGATATGGCATCACACTACTACTATTGTTTCATATTGAAGATATGGCATCACAGTATTGCTACTGTTTTCATATTGAAGATATGGCATCACAGTATTGCTATTGTTTATTAGTTTACAAGCCTGTCAGAATGCTTATGATATCCAGTTTTATAAATGCCGTGTGGATTTGTTCCATCCGTTTCAGGTGTCTAATTTTTACAGGACTTATATGAAGTTCGTCCGTGGCAATATCCTCACGTCTATAACACTAACTGTATTAGCTACGAACTGACATTTTAAAGATCTTTTTATAACAACATCAGGTTCCTATTGCTTACATTTTAATTGGACCATGGATGTTTCGCCTCCATTCTGTGGTTTGCTTGACATGGAATGGTGTGAACATGCCTCATTGAAGGTTCCAGGTAACCGTCGTATGCATATTATCTTCAGGATGGCACAAATTTCTGTACTATTGACATTTTATAGATTGAATTTGCTCAACCCGGGGCTAAACGTTTGAAATGTTTGAAATATCCATTTTCCGTGATTTTTTTCAAAACAAAATGGCGGCCACGGAAAATATTCTCATTGGGGCTCGATGCGGGGAACTATTTTTGCGGTTGTCATGTGTAGTTAAGAAAAGTGGACAGCGGAGATAAAAACCACTCTGCTTCCCACCTGAAAGGATCTGAACGATAGCAAGCACTTTTCACTACAGTTCATGAACAATAAACCTGGGACTGCAATACTTTTTTTTATATTTATCTTGTTTGCATTTTAATCAGTTTTACTTTCTTGCCCTGACTTCTAGCTCGCCCCCAACTTTCTGACTAACTTCAGTGGAATTTGGGTTTTAGATAATATTCATAACGGTGATGTGTTTTAGTCGGAGGAAATTTTCATCTCTCCATTTCTAAGAACATATTACGCTCTTATTTGCATTGTCGTTTTAATCCGAAATTGGGAGATAACTTCCATCTTAACGTCGTACTGGCGACTATAGTAATCTACTGCATGTAAGACAATGCCATATGCAAATGTCGGAGCAAATGTTTTTATTCAAGGATATCATGGGGAAGGATTTATGCGCTAAATAAATATACCATCTTAACATTCAGTGAGACAAGTCTGATTAGATATGATTCACCTCCTGGTCTGTATTTGCATTAATGGAACATAGTATCTATTCGCACTAATGGACCGTCGTCTGTATTTACATTACTGGAACATCGTCTGATTTCATACAATGATATCTCCAATTTTCTTTGACTGTGAGGGATCGTTTTTGCCAATAATTTTTTTTTGGCAGTTGCATTATCAAAATTTCATTTTGATCGCCGCCATATGGCCGTCAGCGAATCCTTCAATTCAATGAAATCAAATTGAATGACCATTAACAATTTTATAATTAGTCTAATTCAATGTAATACTGACCACTGTTCCCCAGGGTGGGGATTACAGCATGAAATATTAAGCCTTTGGGGGCTTACTGTTTATTATCATGCCTAGTTCGGTCGTGCACACTATTGTAAACTTTAGAAAATAAATCACTTTCGATTGATTAAATGAAGAAACATTTTACTTACGAATGAGAGTTTTGAATAAACATTTTATTTAACCTTTTGGGGCTTCACTAAGTGTATAAGGCTGTTGGGCCATGTCAATTTTGTTTAAGCCTATTGGGGCTTCATCCTTTGGTTAAGCCTACTGGGGCTTCTTTAAGTGTACTAGGCTTATGGGCCATGCTCATGGCGGATGGCGGGATGAGTACAGTACTGGTTCTACCCGGACAATGTGGGTGGTTTGCATCCACACAAAAAGTCGACCGTCATATATAACGTTACATGTGTTGCAAATGACGAAAAACACCATACAAACAAAATTTATTGAAAAAATGTATTCACACTAATGGAATGTTGTCTGTATTCACACAAATGGAAAGTGGTCTGTATTCACACTAATGGAATGTGGTCTGTATTCACACTAATGGAATGTGGTCTGTATTCACACTAATGGAAAGTGGTCTGTATTCACACTAATGGAATGTGGTATATATTCACACTAATGGAATGTGGTCTGTATTCACACTAATGGTAAGTGGTCTGTATTCACACTAATGGAAAGTGGTTTGTATACATACTAATGGAATGTGGTCTGTACTCACACTAATGGAATGTGGTCTGTATTCACACTAATGGAAAGTGGTCTGTATTCACACTAATGGAAAGTGGTCTGTATTTACACTAATGGCAATATTTTTTATGGATGCTGGGAAACTTACTGCTCCATTAACATGTCTGCTATTAAAAAGAAATATAAAAAGATCGGACAGGGAAATTAGCATTCAGGGAGGACAGTCAACCACAAAACACAGAAACAAACACGCAAACAGACAAACAAGAAACAAAGTAAATGCAAACGACATCACAAACACAAAAGGGTTGACAATAGGGCTACCGCCTTGGAACGGTCAGTGGCAAAGTAGGCAGCATCAATAGGCAATATAAGTAAAACACAAATATGCTCATGTAAATATAATACAAAAAAGCCGTAGCCTAGAAAGCCACACTGAAGGTACTCAATGACTTGGCAGAAGCCAGAGCAATAAGAGAATAAACAATTAAGGGCACGACATGAAAGATCATAGACAAACATCAAACGCCACCGTCTCAATGAGTTTAGGTAGGCGTCATCATAGAGTCCACAGCCTGTCAGGTCGTCGTACAATTAAAAAGGAAAGCATAGTGGCGAATTGTAAAAGGGTCCACCACCAAGCATGCAGTACGTTGTAAAATGATAGTGTCATAACCTTTTTTGATAAACGTTTTAACAAATTAAAAAACATAATATGAAAGTGATCATGACCAAGAATCTTACGAAGTTTATAAATCACATCACCATAGAAGTCAGGTTGTGATAGTTCTTGTCGCAGAAGAGTCCTTCAGTTACTTTTATAATCGGAAAGAAGTTCAGAGTTACGATAATAAAATTTTGAAAATGTTTTACGAAGTTTATGGTAACGGTAACTCTGATTGAGTAGCTTTTTAGTTATACAAAGAAAGAAAGATAAACATATCGTACAGGGAAAGCAGCATTCAAGGACGACAGTCAACCACAAAACACAAAAACAAACACGGAAACAGACAAACGAGAAGGCAAAAGTAATAAACATTGCAAACGACATCACAAACACAAAAGTGTTGACAATAGGGCTCCTGCCTTGGAACGAAACGGTCAGTGGCAACAAATGCCACTGGGGGTTTAAACCAGTTCTAGGGTGCACCAAACCTCACACTTACCCTACTGTCATCCCATTAAAACAGGACAGTGTAAATAAAGAAATCCCCGCCATGATCTAATCTCTAACCAACAAGGCAGCATCAATAGGCAATATAAGTAAAAACACAAATATGCTTATGTATATATAATACAAGAAAAACAAAAGCCTAGATTTGCACAATGAAGGTACTCAATGACTTGGCAGAAGCCAAAGCAGCAAGAGAATAAACCATTAAGGGCACGACAGGAAAGATCATAGACAAACATCAAACGCTGCCGTCCCAATGGGCTTTAGGTAGGCGTCATCATAGGGTCCACAGCCTGTCCGGTCATCGTACAATTAAAGAGGCAAGCATAGTGGCGAACTGTAAAATGGTCCACCATCAAGCATGCAGTACGTTGCAAAATGATAGGGTCATAACCTCTTCTGATAAACTTTTGAACAAGTTTAACAAAGATAGTATGAAAGTGATCATGACCAAGAATCTTACGAAGTTTATAAATCACATCACCATAGAAGTCAGGTTGTGATAGTCCTTAAAGTTTACGAATATTACATTCCTCAACTCGAGTACAAGCTCTTGAAAAACGAATGAGTGGAGACACATACACCCCATAAAAAGTTGCTCGGGGAACATCCTCATCCAAGTGGGAATAATTAACAATGTAAAAATTAAAATCATCTCTCTTGTCATAGATTTTGCTAATTATTTCACCATTTTCAATCGAGAGATCTACATAAAAAAGTAGCGTTATTATCAGATGTATTAGCTTTGTTAAGCTGAAGTTCTTTAGTGAAAATATTATTAACCATAGTTGGAAAGAAAGGGTTGTCAATGTTCAATATGTCATCCAGATACCGAGAGGTATCATTAAAGGCTTCACTAACATCTGCCTGGGTATCTGGCGAAAGACTCAACTTTAAATCTCTTTCATAGCAAAATAAAAACAAATCTGCGACAAGTGGTGCACATTTCGTACCGGTAGGGAAACCAACAATTTGTCTGTAAAAGGTGGTTCCATTCCTGACGAGCACACCCTCTCGAGTGGGAGTATAAAGTTACTATAGTAGTAAATACTGATCAGAGAAATCCTTAAAGAGCAACAAACACAACCAATACAGTAGCAGACATAGTTGTGTTTGCTGCTCTTAAAGGATTTCCCTTATCAGTATTTGTTGTAAAGTATCACTAAGAAATTCAAATGAATTGTCAAGATTTGTATAGAGCTTTTAACATCTTTCAGACGGTATCTACTTGTAATATAAATATAAATAAGATGTTATCTTTTTTAAATTTTGTAATTTGTTTTTTTATTCAATATTTTTTTTTTTGTAATCTCATGCAAATTAACGATGTGTTTATTTTATGTAGTTGATAAAATTTGTGCATTGCTTGCGTAAACATAAAATCTATAGACGAGACTCAAGAAATAAATTGTGTCATTCCCAGCCCATTAGAGTGAATACAGACCACGTTTCATAAGTGTGAATAAAAATCACGTTCCATTAGTGTGAATACAGACGACGTTCCATTATTTCGAAAACAGACGACGTTCCATTAGTGTGAATACATATGACGCTCTCTTTGTATATGCATCAAAATCTACAACATGTGAACTTGATGTGATTCCAACTATACAATTAAAGGAGCATTTTTTCACAACTTGCTCCCTTTGTGACGGAAATTGTAAATCGATCACTGCTATCTGGTGTATTCCCTGAGGAGTGGAAAAGTGCCTTGATTAAACCGTTGTTAAAGAAGAAAGGTCTCCCGCTGGAACTGCAGAACTACCGTCCGGTGTCAAATTTAACATTCCTCTCCAAAATTCTTGAAAAAGCTGCATTAAACCAAATCAATAAGCATATTGAAGCTAACAATCTCCTCCCAGCTTACCAAAGTGCCTATAGAAAATACCACGGGGTTGAAACGGCAATGGTCAAAATGTATAATGATCTTTTGGAAACCATAGATAAAAGTCAAGTTACAATCATGGTCGACTTAAGCGCAGCGTTCGATACCATTGATATTCCGAAACTGATTCAAATCCTTCAAGATGTATTTGGTATTCAAAGCACTCCCTTGAAATGGATCGAATCTTATCTCACGAACAGAACAATGAAAGTCTTAGTCGAACAGTCAGCATCTGACACTGAGCCATTGAGGTTCGGTGATCCGCAGGGTTCTTGTGCCGGACCGGTGATCTTTACCCTATATATATCGGCTCTCAACCGAGTGGTGCAGAAATATCCAGCCGATCTCTATGGATACGCGGATGGCCACAAGATTGCGTTCAGAATTCAAGCGGGTAAATCGCAAAATGACAGTTGCCTCAATGACATCATAAAATGGATGACATCCTTCAACCTGAAAATGAATCAGTCTAAAACTGAAATAATTATATATGGAACCAGACAACAGTTAGCGAAATTGAACATCACAAGTGTAAACGTTGGTGGGTGCGATGTAAAATTGCGTCGGTCATGTCAGAGACCTGCGTGTAATCATGACCAATACACTCAACTTTGACCATCACATCCAGAAAAAGTGTCAGATCGCTCATGTGAGTTACGAAATCTTAGAGCTATACGTAAACATCTCACACAAAAGTCAACTGAATCATTAGTGCATGGATTGGTTCATTCCCACATTGACTTCTGCAACGGTCTATTTACTGAAATTCCAGCCTACCAAATCAACAAACTACAGCGAGTCCAAAATCATGCCGCTAGAGTAGTTATGAATGCTTCCTATGAACAACCAAGTGCTGAACTTCTGAAACAATTACACTGGCTTCCAGTTGAAGCTAGAGTCATGTTCAAAGTCCTAGTAATAGTCTTCCAACCCTTTTTGTGTTTGTGATGTCGTTTGCATTTATTATTGCTTTTGCCTTCTTGTTTGTCTTTTTGCGTGTTTGTTTCTGTGTTTTGTGGTTTACTGTCCTCCTTGAATGCTACTTTCCCTGTCCGATCTTTTTATATTTCTTTCCGTGTCATCAATGGTACAGCTCCAGTATATCTGAGGGAAATGTTTGTACCTACTCGAGGACGGTACAGACTGCGATCTCAAAGTGACACTAACTTCAACATCCCTAGACGGCGAACAAAACTAGCAGACAGATCTCTGGCCGTCGTTGGTCCCAAATGGTGGAACGATCTACCTAGTTATCTGAAAGCCATTCAGTCTGAAGCCAGCTTTAGATCAAAACTGAAAACACATTGTATAGTCAGTTTCATGAACAATGACTGTGCATAATACAAATATCTGCAATGATATAAAACAGCATTGATATATATATATATAGGTCTAAATCTTCAGTTCTAGATCCTGTTTATATTTTGAATGTATATGTTTTATGTGTGTATATAATTATGAAGTATCATATACATGTACATGTGTAAAATGTTTATTCTTTTTAACTAAATGTGTGTTATGTAATTGTGAAGCGCAATAGAATATTTTATAATTTTTGCGCTATATAAATGCCATGTATTTGTATTTGTATTTATGAATACAGTCCACATTCCATATATACGAATACAGATCATGTCTCATTATTGCGAATACAGTACACGTTCTGTCAGTGTGAATACAGACCATGTTACATAAACATAAATACAGACGACGTTCCATTAGTGTGAATAAAGACCACGTTCAATTAGTGTGAATACAGACCACGTTCCATTAATGTGAATACGGACGACGTTCCATGAATTTAAATACATTTTGTTTGAATGGTGTTTTACGCCTTTTTCAACACATGTAAGGTTATTTATGACGGCCGAGTTTTTGTGGTTGAGGCAGACCACCCATTGTTCCTGGGTAGAACCAGTACTGTACACTTTCCACCATCCGAAAGAATCGACACGTCTTCATTTACAGGTCTAGCTTCAGTGTAAATACAGACCTTGTTCCATTTATGTAAATACAGACGACGTTCCAATAGTGGGAATACAGACAACGTTCCATTATTAGGAAGGCACCAACTTGACAAACACATACGAAAATATTATCATTTATTAAAATGTTTGTTCATTTAGTAAATTGTTCGGCAAATATATTGCGCGGCTCCAAATAGGGGACTGCCGGCAACACATACATATATCATAGCAGTCCTTAAAATATTTCACAAAAGAGGGCATGTCCAATAAGCCTGATTCCCTTAAAGAAGCCGCAATAGGCTTAAACAAATGATGAAGTCCCAATAGGCTTAAACAAAAGGGGGAATAGTCCAACAATCTTATACCCTTTGTGAAGCCCCAAATGGCTTTTATAAAATGTTTATTCAAATCTCTAATTCTAAAGTAAAATGTTTCTTCATTTATTCACCGAACTAGGCATGATGCACCAACAGTAAGCCCCAAAAGGCTTAATATTTCATGCTGTAATCCCGACCCTGGGGACTGTAATCCAGACTCTGGGGAACAGTTGTCAGTATCACATTGAAATGTACTAATTATTAAATTGTTAATAGTCATTAACTTTAATTTTACTGAATTGAAGGATTCGATGACGGCCATTCTTCTGGAGCTGCAACGATCTTCTGGTATATCGTTCGTTCTGCTTCTGGAACCGCACCGGTTATCGATCTTCTGGTATATCGTTCTGCAGCCGACGCCGCACCGGCACCGAACATCAGGTATATCGTTCTCCTTTTGGAGCCGCACCGATTGCGATCCTCTGGTATATCGTTCTGCTTTCGAAGCCACACTTGTTCTGCACCATGGATGTTCCCGAAATGATATGCAGACAACAGCAGGATCTTTTCCATAACGGAGGATTTACAATTTTGTACTACAACACAATCGAAACAGAAGAAATATGTTGAACAGTAATGGATCAACTTATTTATCGAGTATGACAAAGAACTACATCACTAGGAAGAGAAATGGTGTGGTGGGTGGGGAAATGCTTAGTTGTTTACTCAACATAAAAAAGTACAAACTCTCCGCTTTAGTTTAGGCAGGGTGAGGATGTAATGGATTGCGCATTCGCAATTAAACGAAAACTACAATAGCAGAGTTAGGTTACAAAACAGTGGGTGCCTCCAAATAACAAGTAATAGCCCATATCATTAGGAAGGTACCAACTTGACAAACATATAAGAAAATATTATTATTTATTAAAATGTTTGATCATTTATTAATATGTTTGGGAAATATTGGGCGCGGGCAGCCAAATAGCGGTCTGCCGTCAACACATATATATATCATGACAGCCCTTAACATATTTTACAAAAGGGGACATGGCCCATAAGCCTGATATCCTTAAAGAAGCTACAATAGGCTTAAACAACAGATAAAGCCTCAATAGGCTTAAACAAAAGAGGGAATGGCCCAACAGCCTGATACCCTTAGTGAAGCCCCAACAGGCTCTAAAATAAAATGTTTCTTCATGTAATCACTTGCAAGGTGTTTTTTTCTTCTAAAGATTACAATAACGTGCACGACCGAACTAGGCATGACGCACCAACAATATTCCCCAAAAGGCTTAATATTTCTTATTATTACTTATTATAAAATTGTTAATTGTCATTAAATTTGATTTCACTGAATTGATCGATTTTTATTTGGCAAAAGCGAATCCCTCACAGCCAAAGAAAATTGGATATATCATTGTATGAATACAGATGACGTTTCAGTAATGTAACTACAGACGACGGTCCATTATTGCGAATACATACTATGTTCCATTAATGCGAATACAGACCACGTTCGATTAGTGCAAATACAGACCACGTTCCATTAGTGCGAATACAGACCACGTTCCATAAGCGCGAATACAGATCACGTTTCATTAGTGTGAATACAGACCACGTTCTATTAATGTGAATAAAGACCACGTTCCATTATTGTGAATACAGACGACGTTCCGTTATTGTAAATACAGACCACGTACCTTTAATGAATACAAACCATGTTCCATTTGTGTGAATACACACCACCTTCCATAAGTGTGAATATATTAATGTGAATAGAGACCACTTTAATGCTGTTATTCGTGTTTCCGTCAGTCGCATTTGATGCAATTATACTAGAACTAGTAGGGTATTTTATCGTGGAGTATGTAACTGTATGTACCATATAGTTTATTACCTTGGGGTTATCAATCGAATCTCAATCGAATCTTTAAATGAACACATACATTAGAGGAATGAAATGAGGATTTTTTGGGAAACGTAAAAAAAAATCTGCAATATTTGGTTGGGTAAGAAGTGAAACAAGTACTTCCCCAACTGTTTAAAGGGCAAGCGCTTTTATGTGCATTTGTCTATTTCATAACTGACCAAGAGGTGTATCATATCTAATCAGACTTGTCTCAATTAATGTTAAGACAGTATATATGTTTACAGCATACATCTGTCACCATGATATCCCTGAATACAAACATTTGCTCCGACTTAAGCACATGGAATTGTTCTACATGTAAAAGTTTACTATAGTCGCTAGTACGACGTTAAGATGAAAGTTATCTCCCAATTTCGGAACAATGATTAAAGCGATAATGCAAGTAAGAGGCTACTATTTTCTCTGGAATGGAGATATGAAGATTTCATCCGTCTTAAAAAATATCATCGTAATGAATACTATCTAAAAAAGCTTAATTCCACTGAAATTAGTCAGAAAATTGAGGGCAGGGCAAGAAGTCAGGGCAAAAAAGAAAAACGGTTTTAATACAAATGCAAACAAGATAAATATAAAAATAGTATTGCAGTCTCCGATTGATTGTTCATGAACGGTAGTTAAAAGTGCTTGCTACCGTTCAGGTCTTCTAGCCCCGGGTTGAGCAAACTCAATATATAAAATGCCAATAGTTCAGACATTTGAGCCATCCCGAAGATGGTATGCATATGACGGTTAACATGGAACATATTCACACCATTCCATGGAAAGCAAACCACAGAATGGAGGCAAAACATCCATGGTCCAATTAAAATGTAAGCAAAAGGAACCTGATGTTGTAATAGAAAGACACATTAAAATGTTATATTCAGTTCGTAGCCAAGATAGTTAGTGTAATGGACTTGAGGATATTGACACGAACGAACTTCATATACGTCCTGTCAAAATTAGATACCTGACCTGAAACGGATCTAACAAATTCACACGACATTTATAAAACTGGATATTAAAATCCCTCTTACAGGCTTGTAAACCAATAAACAATAGTTATACTTTGATGCCATATCCTCAAAATGAAAACAATAGCATTACTGTGGTGCTATAATGATCGTCAATATGAAAACAATAGCAATACAGTGTGATGACATATCCTCAATATAGTAATACTGTGAGGTCATATCCTCAAATGAAAACAATAGCAATACCGTGATGCCATATCCTCAATATGAAAACAATAGCAATAGTGTGATGCCATATCCTCAATATGACAACAATAGTAATAGTTTGATGCCATATCCACAATATGAAAACAGTAGTAATAGCGTGGTGCCATATCCTCCATATAAATCACACTTGTGAGATATTGTAACCTCGGATCAGACATTCTTGAGGTTAATTGAATACTAGTAGTTAGCAATTAGTGAATTAAGTTCAGCGTCATGGTTGCTGATAAGCACAAACAGTTGTTTGAATACATGGCCTACCAAGGACATTCAAATGCAATATAACTGTTAAGTGGATGCTTGTGGATTACTTAATTATTTCAAATGGTGATTGAACAGTCTGCATGAGTTGATTCCATTGCTGTTTTTAGGCATTTCTATCAAACATTTCAGCTGAATTGATAGCATATTAGATAGAGGTTGATCACCACTCTTTTGGTATAACGGGATATAATTCCCGAGGCCAGTTCACATATCTTGCAAAAAACGAGTGCAATAGGCACGAGATGTTTTACTAGATACATGTATGTAAACTGGCCGAAGGAATTATATCTCGTAATAAGAAAACAGTGTTGATTAACTTATATATTACATTTATTTACAATAATTTGCCTTTAATTCAATAAATATTACTAGGGGTCTACTTTGCCGTTTTTTCGAACTTCGCGCAAGAATACACCACAACCGATACAACAATGTAATTAAAAAAGTAGTTCCGGCAAAATCTTATAATTTCCCTAGAGATTTATTTCCCAGGGGAATTACAACTTTTAATTCCCTCAGCATCACGGGCAGAAATAACCACAAAACACAGAAACAAACATGCAAACAGACAAACAAGAAGGCAAAAGTAATAATAAAAGCAAACAACATCACAAACACGAAAGGGTTGACAAAAGGGCTACCGCTTTGGGACGGTCAGTGGCAAAGTAGGCCACTGGGGGTTTAAACCGGTTCTAGGGTACACCAAACCTCACACTTTCCCTCCTGTCATACCATTAAAACAGGACAGTGCAAATAAAGAAATCCCCACCATGATCTAATCTCTAACCAACAAGGCAGCATCAATAGGCAATATAAGTAAAACACAAATATGCTCGTGTAAATATAATACAAATAAACAATAGCCTAGAAAGCCACAATGAAGGTACTCAATGACTTGGCAGAAGACAGAGAAACACGAGAAGTTTGATTATCAATGAAAAGGTAGTGTAACCAATGTTCTGATGCATATTGTCAATATCGTTATACATGTAGATTTTAGAACTTCATTTAATTCACTTGTAAAACTGTCTCCTGTTTGTCTTACCAATTGGTCATTGGCATTATATTATGATGATATTGTTGTAGAAATATAACATATAAGCAACTAATACTCGACCCAATTGCTAACTACACCAAGAACTAATATTTTATTTTCCAATAAAAGCATCAGAAATACGACATTTTAAGATTTTGCATTAAACAGATTGTAATAGCAGAACTATAAACATATGAAAATCTCAATATCTCTAATGGCCTCAAGGATAAAGTCAGAGGTTCCAAATAAAACGACCAATAATTCAAGTTCCTTTACGCAGATATAAGCTATTCTAACTTCCTTTAGGAATGTCATGCATTCTGATTCAATTTTGCAGATTCATTACAATTTGGGATGTATAAATATGTATATTCAGTTTCAGAAACAAGGTTTAGATAAAACACTTAATCTTGTTGGATGCTAGGTATAATGTTACATGTCATTGAACCACATTATAGTAACGTGTAAAACAAATCTGACGTCAAATAACTCAAGATGACGGCCAGCATGGAATAACGTTCGGCCGTTGATTTGGACCATTTGAACAGCTTTAGATGCATTCCCTGGTTAAGGTTTGTTAGAAAAGGGAAAAGCTATATCGTCGGAATTAACCATTAAACTAGCGATATTTTATATGTCTTAATTATTATTCTGGATGTGGCAATTCAAGTTGCTTATGTTCAATAATAAAAAGTGGAACGATCTTTGATACAGTACGCGCCTCGCAATCAAACGATGTATATACGTATCGACTCATAATTTAAATGACCCGCTTTTTTGTTAAATAAATAAGAAATTCAGAGATGGTGTTGTTTTATACCTCTGGTCTATTGTCATAACCGCATGTTTACATTCGAATTAACAAATCAGGTAACAGCAAGTAGTTTTGATTCGAGCAGGTCAATCTTAAATATTGAAGTAACCTCCTTCAATTATATTATGATATTTCCTTAGCTCCAGATACACAATTTTTAGGGGGCAATTGAGCATTACATTTGGTTTACCTGATCACAAAAAGAATAGGAGTAAACTTAAAATTGAATAAAAAATGCAATTTCAGTACAAAAATAACAAAATTGTAAGTAAAAAGACATAAAACCATCATAACTATGCTTCAAAGTTCTAAAATCAGCATTGCTGCTTTATTTAGCGAGTGAAATACTCTTTAACATGTAGGCTTATCCGGAGCAATGAGTTCACAAAAACAACACGCTCGGATTGTCACACTTTGTCAAACTTATTGATTCCGATTTTCCGAACAACATAATCAGTGTTGGTGCAGTCGGGACTGCGTGTCTTGTAGTTGGACTGTCAGTGAAGTGTTTTCATTTACTGGGTTAACACTTGTCTTCACTCAACAACGGGTAACTATGCTCTCCTATGTATGGAGGAAATAAAGAATAATATCTGTACATGTAATAGGCTGTAATATGCACAATATATTATAAGTAAAGTTTTGTATTTTGGAAAACAATAAGCAGTTACATATTTAGTTATGTCAATTGATCTATCTTTTTTTTTTGTATTTGTCATGTTTACTTTTGTTATACCTATTAACTGAGTTTTAAAATCAATAATGCATTTGATAGTTCTATAGTGACTAATACGTCTCATTAGGCTGGGTATTCATCGGTTTACTTAATATTGCCTGTATTATACTGTATTATTTTGTATATGTAATATTTTGTAACGATATTATTTGTCACTTGCAAAATAAAATAAAATAAATAAATCGTTTTGCCACTGACCGTTTTAAGGCGGTAGCCCTACTGTCAACCAGTTTGTGTTTGTGATGTAACATGCCAAGTTTCCTATTAACGTTTTAATTAGTTTAATGCGTCAATGAAAACAGTTGTACCTCTGATATGTTTAGTAAACAGACACAATACTTCATACATGACTTATGACCCCACCTTTTCTCTGTGAGTTAGCGGGAGGAAATATATGTTTCTATACACTGCCGCATTGTTTTGATTTAAAGTTTCAACAAATGATTAATATGGGACATTTTAAGACGGGTGTCAGTGAGGAAAGTAAATGGTGGTATCACACCTGCATATACACCAGTTAGTCTATAGGTGTCAGACCGGTGAAATTCAGCCCATTGAACACAATGCAAAATAGGCTATTACCGGCCACACTTTATTTACAGTTTGAGAGAGCAGATACAAAGCTATTGAGTTATTGTTACGAATTCTTTCTCTTAAGTCAAGTAATGATGTGTTTTTCAAGAAAGATGGGGTGTCAGGCAACTAATGATGTGTGTTTCAAGAAAGATGGGGTGTCAGGCAACTAATGATGTGTGTTTCAAGAAAGATGGGGTGTCAGGCAACTAATGATGTGTGTTTCAAGAAAGATGGGGTGTCAGGCAACTAATGATGTGTGTTTCAAGAAAGATGGGGTGTCAGGCAACTAATGATGTGTGTTTCAAGAAAGATGGGGTGTCAGGCAACTAATGATGTGTGTTTCAAGAAAGATGGGGTGTCAGGCAACTAATGATGTGTGTTTCAAGAAAGATGGGGTGTCAGGCAACTATTGATGTGTGTTTCAAGAAAGATGGGGTGTCAGGCAACTAATGATGTGTGTTTCAAGAAAGATGGGGTGTCAGGCAACTATTGATGTGTGTTTCAAGAAAGATGGGGTGTCAGGCAACTAATGATGTGTGTTTCAAGAAAGATGGGGTGTCAGGCAACTAATGATGTGTGTTTCAAGAAAGATGGGGTGTCAGGCAACTAATGATGTGTCTTTCAAGAAAGATGGGGTGTCAGGCAACTAATGATGTGTGTTTCAAGAAAGATGGGGTGTCAGGCAACTAATGATGTGTGTTTCAAGAAAGATGGGGTGTCAGGCAACTAATGATGTGTGTTTCAAGAAAGATGGGGTGTCAGGCAACTAATGATGTGTGTTTCAAGAAAGATGGGGTGTCAGGCAACTTATGATGTGTGTTTCAAGAAAGATGGGGTGTCAGGCAACTAATGATGTGTTTTTCAAGAAAGATGGGGTGTCAGCCAACTAATGATGTGTGTTTCAAGAAAGATGGGGTGTCAGGCAACTAATGATGTGTGTTTCAAGAAAGATGGGGTGTCAGGCAACTAATGATGTGCGTTTCAAGAAAGATGGGGTGTCAGGCAACTAATGATGTGTTTTTCAAGAAAGATGGGGTGTCAGGCAACTAATGATGTGTGTTTCAAGAAAGATGGGGTGTCAGGCAACTAATGATGTGTGTTTCAAGAAAGATGGGGTGTCAGGCAACTAATGATGTGTGTTTCAAGAAAGATGGGGTGTCAGGCAACTAATGATGTGCGTTTCAAGAAAGATGGGGTGTCAGGCAACTAATGATGTGCGTTTCAAGAGAGAATGTATGTTGTCTGTAAACTGTATGATTGTTTAATTATTTTCCTGTGTATTACCATTTGTTTTCATCGCTCATTTCTTACACGTATGTCACTCTTGGTTTGTTAAGACCCGTAGCCTCCCCAACAAGTTCTTATTAGTATACATCGGCCCAACATCGTTAAATAATGTTATATAATGGAAATGTTCGAGTCACGTCACATAAGGTCAAACAATGCACGATAACGTTTCCACGTTAAATCCATATCAAGCCGTTGGTAAGGATAAAATAAGCCACAACATTCTATTCAATACAAAACACACTATTTCTCAGGCTCTTGCATTAATGTTTAATGCATTACTCTCCGAATGTAAATGTTCAGCTAAATGGAAATTCTTTTGAATTATGTCACCTTTTAAAACAGTAGATTCAAACTTAGCCTCCAATTACAATCTAATATCGATATTGGGTAGGTCAATTAATGGAAAGTGTTGTATATAAACACGTGTACAATATTTTCGTCGCAAATTATCGGTGTCATCCTAAACTTAGAGTTTAATCAATACACGCGTATAATATTCGGTGATGTGTCAAGTTTTGAACATGTATGGTCTAAATGATTTTTTTAAGCCCAGAAAAAGAGGTTTAAATGGAAACGGCTTAAAGGGATGGTAATTAAGTTATAACTTGCCCAAAGAGTATACGAGGTTCATTCAATAATTTCTGTCACTAACGCGTTTTAAGAATTATGTGCTCGTTGTGAGTGTTGATGTTTGATACCAAACGGAAAAAAAGTTTCAATACCATTCCATTGACGGTAAAATGAATGCTGTATCTTTTGTGTGACGGAAGTTATGGAACATTTAATACATATCACTTATACATACTGAGGCATTTTCGACCTGAGTTTTTTCAGGTATGTTAATTGTTACTTTTTTAAATGCCTGTTTCTCTTTGAGTACTTGTCGAAGACCTTTGAAATGTCTCATACATTACCAGTTATAGCTGTACAAGCCCACATGATTCAAAAAGACTGAAGGACTAGGATTTGTAAAAAAATATGAAAACATATTAATACTATGAGAATAATTACGACATTTAAAAGATATGATAACATTTCCGTAAACAAAATGAAGAAAATCAGTGTTATTTCTGCTAAAATTAAGGGATATGCATTCACTCATATTTGGTTTGCAGCAAGACCTTTCCGAATTCTCGACAATCATTTTCATGGATTTTGGGCGAACAACAACAAATGGCGTACAAGAAAATTTAAAAGCATAGAATTATTTAAATAATTTTTACAACGTTTTGTTACAAGGACATTTCTTAGAGATGCCAGTATCTAAAAGGTGTGGTAGGGGGAGGTAATTCAGGGTATAAATCAGGGAAGAAATGTTTCCTTTTTGTCGTGGAATTTAAGAGAGCAAACCCAGTAGCACTATAAATACACTACTTTATCTCAGTATAATATCCAGTTCAAAGGATTCACTATGCCTAGTGACAGAACTTTTTGAAGCACCCTCGTAATTAAATTGCTATGGTGAAATTCATACTATATTATCTCAACGCATACCAAATGCTGAACTATTTCGTCTTTTAAAACTCGTCTAGTTAAAACTTAATGCTTTAAGAAAGATAAAAATATCGGACAGGGAAAGCAGCATTTAAGGACGACAGTCAACAACAAAACACAAAAACAAACACGCAAACGAGAAGGCAAAAGTAATTTAAAAAATGCAAACGACATCACAAACACAAGCCGTGCACATATACATATTTTCTTTTTTTCTGAAAGTCGCAGATTGCCTGTATTTCATAAATACACGGGTAAGAAACCGAAGCAGGAACCTGAAATATAAAAATACATTTAAATATTTATACGTTGATAGCATTGCCATTTTGTTAAGTAGTATACTTACGGGAAGGGCCTGTACAATTTTGGAAGAACTTGGTTCCCAGCACTTTTGCCTGTATATAAAAAGCAAAGAAATCAGCCATAACATAACAATAACATTATGTTTTCGTAAACCAGTCTACTGAAACGTAGCATGTAGTCATTATTAGTATATGTATATTAAGGATGAAACATTCACTGGCCTCAGTAGCGCAGTTGACTAAGGCGTCGTGTTAGTGCCGGGGAAGGAAGGGTTCAAGCCTGCTGGTTTCCTTTTGTTTTTAAATTTTCATTTTTATGGTTTTCATTATTGCAAATTGTAAGGTAGCAGCAGTTCTTTACACTTTGATAACAAACTCTTATACTTACACATGATAACGAACAGTGAACAGTTTGTATGTGTTGTACTGCACACACTAACGCACACGTATCCCTTACATGTGAACAATTGAATTTCTGATATTTATGTGCTGATGTGTACTTCTAGTACGTCGTGTTACAAGGGTGAATTGCAATCAATATGTAAGTAATATCAAGATATTTGAACAGAAAGAAGAGAGGTCGCCCATATGATTCACAATGCTTAGTAGGAAGGTAACATGCTTGGTAAAAATCGGAAAGAATGTAAGAAAAAATGGCCGTGGCGTGTTTATGTCTCCGTGACAACATTTATTGTTTTCAATATGTTTTGACAGTTCGCCACTATGCTTTCCTCTTTAATTGTACGATGACCGGACAGGCTGTGAACCCTATGATGACGCCTACCTAAAGCCCATTGGGACGGTGGCGTTTGATGTTTGTCTATGATCTTTCTTGTCGTGCCCTTAATGGAGTATTCTCTTACTGCTCTGGCTTCTGCCAAGTCATTCAGTACCTTCATTGTGGCTTTCAAGGCTATTGTTTTTTTGTATTATGTTTACACGAGCATATTTGTGTTTTGCTTATATTGCCTATTGATGCTGCCTTGTTGGTTAGAGCTTAGGTCGTGGCGGGGATTTTTTTATTTACACTGTCCTGTTTTAATGGGATGACAGTAGTACTTTGCCACTGATCGTTCTAAGGCGGTAGCCCTATTGTCAACCCTTTTGTGTTTGTGATGTCGTTTGCATTTATTAATGCTTTTGCCTTCGTGTTTGTCTGTTTGTGTGTTTGTTTCTGTGTTTTGTGGTTGACTGTCCTCCTTGAATGCTACTTTCCCTGTCCGATCTTTTTATTCTGCTGCCGAAGGCAGCAGACTCTTATATGAGTTTTAAATGTGCCTATGGTTAACAGACTGTGACTCATGTAAGTGGCAATACGCATGCTTTACAACTTGAATTCCTAGAGAACTCGTCAGAAAAACTTGAATGGTATAAACACATATTTTGTAATGTTGAAAGGTTACCATTTCACTTGCTGAAATGGCATTTTCGTAAACCAGTCTACTGAATGTAATCCATTCGCAACATCTCGTACACTGCTTTGCGGGATCCCGAAAAATGACGGGATTGGCCGAGCGTTCACGATTGATGGTAGCGAGTTATCTGCCGAGAATAGATGGCGCCACCGAACCCGGTCCAGCTACTTTGGTGTTACTCGGTCTTTAGCGTACGATAAACGAAGAATTCATTCTAAATTATTCGTCAAAAAAAGAAAAGAAATCATGCCTAGTACGTGTTGTTGTGTGCCAGGATGCCATTTAAGAGGGGGACATGAGTTTCCAACCGAATCAGTTAGACGGGAGAAATGGATTTTTGCGATTAAACGAATGGATGAGGGATTTAAGAATTGGAAACCGTCAAAATCGTCAGTCGTCTGTAAGGCGCACTTCAAACCGGATGACTACATTCAACAAACAATAGATGGAATGTTTTAATGTCCAATCAAACTTTTTGAAAAAAACCACAAACAAGAAAACGTTAAAGTTAGTAGATGTGTTATTCATAGCCCTACTTTTGTAAAATAAACGTACCCATATGGTTGAGAAATATTCGTTGATAGTCAAGTAGTGGGTGGGGTAACCGACTTTCGGTTTCACCACTATTTTTGTTTTATTTGCGCATTATGGAGAGATTGGGATCAGTGAACCTTTATGAACTCAAAACAATTATATTAGGGGAATCTATCACCTGGTGTTTCTTTTCTCTCCTGATGGTTTAAACTGACGAACCTACATGTATGTGTATAATGGTCACAATTTATAAAGTTGTGTTATTAACAAACAAAATGATTTATATTTTCAGGTAGAAATCCCATTCAACAGAAACTACTGTCCACAGATGTCCCCAGTTAATATCAATGGACAAGACCCACGACCCCATCACAAAAGTCTCGTGGGTTCAGGACACAGGACAGAGAAAGCAGAAAAAGAAAATATGAAGAAACAGTTCTAAATGAGCTAGAGGTTGGCATTTTAGAACCGTTGGAATGTAGTGAAGTTGAAGTCGAGACGGGCCCTTCTGAAATCCACTATTTCGCTACACCTCTCAAATGTAGCAGGGAATCCGGAACGCAGACTGATACTAAACCGACCGATACTAAGTCCCTTTTTGATATCGAAAACTTTAAAGATGACGGCAAATGAACTCATTTTTATACCGGACTTGAAAATTACTTAAAACTAACAATTGTTTTAAACACACTTGGACATGCAGCTTACATTTTGAACTTTCACATATGTTTAATATATCAGAAAGCAGTGTGAAAAACATAGTCTTACATGGATTATATGTATGTCAAAACAGTGGAGAGAAATTGATATTTGGCCTTCACGCAATCTTGTGCGATATTTTGCACCCTCAGATTTTAAATCAAAATTTCCAACTACTTGTGTTGTTA
This sequence comes from Cyrtodaria siliqua, assembly GCA_037043455.1. Taxonomy (NCBI): domain Eukaryota; kingdom Metazoa; phylum Mollusca; class Bivalvia; order Adapedonta; family Hiatellidae; genus Cyrtodaria; species Cyrtodaria siliqua. The sequence continues at coordinate 63,286 of JAWPHD010000049.1, forward strand.
TAGATGGAACTGAATGTCCAGTAAAAAAACCGAAGGCGCCAACAGCTCAGCAATCCACATTTTCCACGTATAAAAATAGAAATACGGTGAAAACACTCATTGGCGCTACACCTGGCGGCCTCGGGTCTTATATTTCTCCACTGTATGGTGGCTCAACAAGTGACCGACAGATTGTAGAACGCAGCAATTTATTTCAGATGTGCGATCCAGGTGATTCAGTTATGGCCGACAAAGGATTTAATGTTAAGGACTTATTTGCCTCCATGAATGTTCAAATAAATGTGCCAACTTTTTTTAAAAAGAAAAATAGGATGTCAGGAAAAGTTGTTATGAAAGACAGAATAATAGCGAGCAAAAGAGTGCACAAAGAGCGCATAATCGGCCTTGGAAAAACTTATAAAATTTTGTTTCACCGTTTGACAGGAACAGAAACAAAAATTCCTTCTGAAATAGTATTTATTTGTTATATGCTTTGCAATTTTAGATGTGGCATTGTTTCCCCACCTGCATGAATGATTATCACGTGTTAACATCATGGAGAGCAAAAGTGCTAAACACTTCAAACTAATTTTTTTGCAATATGTATTTCAAGCCCAGGAATCGACGTCATAGCCGTGCACGAGATGATCATCCGTAACGAAATTTGTCTCGACTCGGTAAGTAAACACACGCATTTCAGCTCTAATTCTCAGTCCATAAAGATATAATTGTGCCTAAAGTATCGCAGTCAATGGTAAAAAGACTCGGTTAATATTCACTTCTGCTAATACTTAGCGAATTGAGAGCAGAATCAAAGAAAGTTAAAATGAAAAAACTCCGCTGAGAATCATCTCGCTAAAATAACTTTCTTTGATTCTGCTCTCAATTCGCTAAGTATTAGCAGAAGTGAATATTAACCAAGTCTTTTTAAGCGTGTGTTTACTTACCGAGTCGGGACAAATCTTCGTTACGGATGATCATCTCGTGCACCTGCTGATGACGTCGATTACTAGGCTTGATTTTATATAACTGTAATATAAAACGTTTGTTTGTATGGGGTTTTACGTCATGTTCAACACATGTAAGGTTATATTTGACGGTTGATTTTGTGTGGTGGATGCAGACCACCCACTTTTCCTAGGTAGAACCAGTATGGTACACATCCAGCCATACGTAAGAATCGACACTTCTTCACAAGTCCAGCTCCCAGTGGGATTCGAACATGCAGCTGTGAGAGGCGAAGGTTTACAACGCAACGTCGTTAACCATTCGGCCACGTAGACGCTAAAAGTATCAATATTAATACAAAGACTAGATCCAATACTTTTAGAATTTTAGTAATCATTAAGTCATGCCTGACAAATGGAATAAAATCCGACCGTTTAATAAAATGTGATTTGGCATTGTTTACACTTCCATATTAAATTTCAGACAGAAAATTTTAATTCAGAATCAGATTCTTTATATTTGCTACAATTTCATAAATAATTTGTTCAAAGTTTTATTTGACTTCTTTACATCAATGATTAAGTAAATTGTCTCGATGTCGCTCTGTATCGAATTTTATCACGTAACTTACAGAGAGGGAGTAAAATAATTTTATATTTTGGATAATCCGCTACTGAAATAACTATGCAAATGAGGGCGGACAGAAAATTATCAAAACGATAGAAAAATTTCAAAAATGGATTAGGTCAATTTGAAATAGTTATGTGATAAATAGATGTGAGTTATGTGGAAAATAGAGTCTCAAGGATTGTAAGTTATGTGACAATTTGTATCTCATTCATGGTCATTCATTATTGAAATCTACAAAACATTATGATGCAAACTACTTTTATGTTAAATTTGTCCATCTTTCAATATATTCTTTATCCGTGCATAATTAATTTAATCCTAATAACTCCAGCAATTCACATAAATATTATAAAGAAAACTTGTAAATAATATAACTAAAAAATACTTTCTTTTTTCAGTCACCATATGGTAACCCATTTATTCTCCCTGTCATAGATGTGAGGGGTCAGGGTAGCCAACCCATCACACTGTACAAAAATAACATATATATAATGAAAAGTAAATTTGCAGTTGAAGGGACACATGGCAATCTTGAACTTTACATCAAGCGTTAAAATTGGCACCTTGATTCATCTGAATTAAAAAAAAATGAGATTAAAAAACAAACAAATGGGATGCCGCAAGTTTCAAACAAATCAAAATTGCTGTGTTCCTTTAAAGTATTGTCATTATATGCAACAGGGTGGCTATGGTATCATGTCATGCATCTATGGAATGATATTACAGTGTAGCAACACTATAAAGTTGAGCATTTATGTCACTGCTACAAGTAGACACTGTCTAAATAACTTGAAATATTATAGTGAAAACAACATACATATTTATTTTATTGGTAAATTATTTTACACAATGCCGATGATCGATTTGGCAATAATCGTATAATTTTATTATTAAACAGATTGAATACAATTATAATGTATATGTCAGATGCGAGGCTGTCAATTTCATCCAACGACTTAAGTTAATGAATTCTGTATTAAATAAACATGAATGTGACAGTGACATTCACTCCAAACTCTAAAGAAAGAATACAAGAAAAAATTATTGTAGTTGCCTACATGTATATATGAACTTGTACTCATTCATACACACCAAACAAAGGAACTACCTCATTGATTTCCATAATCCGCTTTTTTAAACACTGAAAATCTACGAGGTGATTCCAATGCACACCAAGCTAACGGAAAAGAACACACGATGATGCGGCCTTCATCTGCATATTTCTTACACTAGTGTAATAATGATAAATACATGTATGGCTTTATAATCGCAATTTATATGACAAACTAGTTTAATTTAACATTTTTAATACCGGTAGTTTTTTTATAGAGTATTATAGACTTAAATGTTGCCCTCAACTCCATAATAAATTGATATTGTCATCATCAGCACTTGTATTGATGTCGGCCAATCACGGTAACATAACGTTACGTCTGCTTCACATGGTCACATGGACCTGTTATTTCATACCAGTTTAATACAAATATATATGTGATTATATTTAAATGACCGTCATCTTCTCCACATATAGTATGCAATTAAAAACTGTTTAAAATGCATTGGTGGGGTGGTAAAAATTGAAAATATTTCTTGAATTGTTACTTTCAAAAGCTTTATAATTATATATCGTGTTGATGTTGAAACAATAGTACTTTTGCATAAGTACACATAACTATTGCATGTACCTGCTGTCAACCTTGTATATATGTCTTGCACCCTCATGGGTCTTATGACCTTTTGAAATTTTGCTGAATAAAAGATGTATATAATTACTGAAATCCAAATTTTTGTCTTAATCAATGTACGTCTTGTCTTGTAAAACCTCTTCTCCAAAAGAGCTGGTTTGAAATAGAGATAAAAAAATAGACGTAAGCTGTCCACCATTTTCCTTATGAATTCGTCATTTTGTGGTATTTTAATGTGCACCATGTCAGTGATCGTGTTAGCAACTAGCGCACATTCTTCTGCTCCTGTGCAAAGAACCTGGCCTTGATCTGTAAATAGTAGTCGTTTGTTTCATCTAAAACGAGTTCCGAATTTGCATTCTCTTTCAAATACGATACGGTTTCAACACCGATTGTTTTATCCTTAGCTGTAAAAGGTCACTTTACCTCAGCACGCAAACTGACTATGATACCATCTGGTGATTAGCTACGAAACATTCAGAATTCTCAATAGTGCAGTATGTCTTGGCGCCGTGTTAGTGCCCAGGAAGGTAGGGTTCAAGCCTGCTGATTTCCCTTTTGTTTCCTTTTTTTTTTTAAATTTTCATTGGTTTATATTATTCCTTTACATTTTTCACTTTGATAACGCAAGCTTATAATTACACATGGTAACAGTAAACAGTTTATATGTGTTGTAATGTACACTTTAACGCACACGTGAACAATTGTATTTCTGTGGTGATGTGTACTTCTAGCACGTCTTATTACAAGGTCATTGTATCTCAGCAGCTATTTTACGCTTGCGTAAAACCTTGCTTGTATTTCTTTGATGTCTCTCGGCAGCTATGTTACGCTTGCGTAAAACCTTGCTTTGTTTTATTTGTAGAACATATTTTTCATGAATACATGACGGTTTAAGAATACAGGCAGTAAGTATTCATAAATAAATGTAGCCAGCATTTGGCAATCGGGATTTTCTATAACTCGCAGCATCCTGTTTGTTTTTCTACATAACTTGCATATTTGGAAAGAATAAAAGTCCCAATTTGAAACCATTACATTTCACTATATTACTTCATATGTTGATTATATTGAATTAAATATATTACTTTTTTTTAACCTATAGTAGAATAACGAAGAAAAATAAAATTTAAACATCTCAAATTGTATAAATTGTATTTAAATATACCCTACAGGTTCTCCTCTTGGCAAATATGGTAGAGGGACGTTTAACCGTATTAATAAAGACATTGTAGGTTGCGGTACACTAATTGCTTTCCCATAGGCCACAATGCAAGCTTTTCCGAAGATAAAAACTAAAAATAAACATACAAATTCAAAAAGATGTGTCTTATTTTCAAGGTAAGTCCAAGTCCAATGTGCTGAAAGTTAAAATTCAGCATGTTTCCCCTACAGAACTTTCCATGGGGGCCGCCATATTTGTTTACATGCAAAACCGCAGTAAATATTTACCTGTTTTTGAGTGGGGGTTAATCTCAAAATTTCATGTTTAAAAAATACATTCGGTAAAAATAAATGCTCTCATTTTAATAAATGTTATTTATTAATTAATTAACAACTCTGAAAATGTATTTTGAAACATTTATCTGGCATGTTTTAATTTGTGTGACCTTTTATTTCTGGCTGAGGTCACTCCTGGAAAGGGGCGTGGCCAAGTCCATGCTATATTTAGGATACCGCAACCTATACCGGGTTGTATTTTCCAATTTATTGAACAATGAGCATTATTGTTACTAACGGTAGTCATATACAAGCACTCATGGAAAAAAGAAAGCTTGTAGTATACACAATTGTGCATGTTTTCTTTTATTTTTAATTTACCACAATTTTTCAGTCGAGACAATAAAACCCGATTTCAAAAAAAAATTACAATATTTTATGATTTCATCAGTTCGTCAAATATTTTATGCCAAATATTTTACTGAGGTAGTTGCATAGTCCCATTTGTCATACTATACACTGTCTGCCCCTTCTTTAGAACATAATCCTGTTTATATGCACATCTGACTGCTTTTTTTACCCCCACCCACCCCCATATAAAACACCGTTTTTGAGTATAATTTGACTTTAAATAGTAATAAGGTTCCTAGTCTTCTTTATGTCAACGTTTCTACAAATTACAGTTTAATAAAGCATTTGTTACAACCATGAGACATACAGACAGACAGACAGACAGGTGTGCTATAAGGACTTTTTGCTTTTCGACATTTACTCGCGGTGCAATTTTCAACAATGCGGTCAAATTCTATGTCAGATGGAATAAAACAATATAGTGGCATTTTAGAAATGTTGCCTGCCTACCTGTTTGTTTATTTGTTTGTTTGTTTGCTTGCTTGCTTAATTGCTTGCTTATTTGCTTGCTAAAGCATCAAGCAAATAAGCAAGCAACCAATTGGGTGAAAACACCTCTTAAAAATCAAACATATTATTTTAAGACTCTTAGTATACATAATGCCCATTGATTGAGATGTTTAATAAATGATAAACAAAGCAAGGTACATTTCTAAAAATCACTTACCAAATGCTGTAAGCTTTGCTGGTCCATGCATGTCAAACACAGTAGCACACACAGTAACGCGTCCCGCAAAAGTATTCGAGTCCCGGAAAAGTCTTCGAGATGCCTCATGCTAAATAACTGACGGTGTCAATGAAACAAGACATTTGTTGCTTGAGCTCTGGAAATAGAACAGTTTTACCATTGCATAATAAAATAAATATAACTTCAAAATGCTGGACATAAAGAAGAAAAATTGCATAAAACAAATCAAATTAAAGTTATGCCAAGTAACGTCAAGTAACGCCAAGTAACGCCACGTAAACCAGTAAAAGATAATTCATCGGAAAACAAATGTGTGTGTAGTTTTGCGCGCTTTCAGATAATCTTATTCGGAAAAAAAATAACAGTTTTTATCGCGTATCGCTCTTATTCTTTCCTTGACTTTTTATGTTAAAAAGCTCCCATTTAGTAAAAACAATGTGTACGATTAATGCGAGATCTCAGAGAAACATTGTTTCCAACATAAGACACAGTTCTCGTGGACAATCTCATAGTGTAATGAGAGAAGCTAATGTAATTGCATGTAGGAGTTCATGTAAATTCATGTAGTAAATAATGTAACTTCATGTAATAATTCATGTAAATTCATATTTACATGTAAATTCATATTTACATGTAAATTCATATTTACATGTAAATTCATGTTAATTCATGTAAAGTTATTTTACAAGAAAATGTAAAAAAAAATACGAAGTTGTAAAAGAGACCGAAAAGATGCTCAGAAGGCTGTCGAGCAACCATTTACGGTACACGCATACACATTATAGCCGGCATTATTTTCATATTTCTTAAAAAAAAAAATAAACCCCCCAAAAAAGACTGCATGTAAAATAACTGACATACTAATAGACAAAATACGTACTCGTCAGAATAGAAAAAAAATACAATGGTGTCATTTCAGGCGAGATCATGTGTTTTTTTTCCGATTTTTGGCCCGGCCCGGCCTGTCGACATTAATGATATAATCTAACATGACGAACCCACCCGCCAAAGAGGAATCATTGCTAAGCTCTGCAACAACATAGCTGATATAACATGCACATTTTTGGGATATGTAGCTATGCGATAGGCGTACATGCGTACCAATGTACACTCTTCAATACCAAAGTCTGTGTATATTTTCTGCAGTCTAAGTACAATATAGCACCCCTTACCTTCAAAAGCGCTCATTTCTTGTTGAGTTTTTTTTTCATGCATCTGTTTGTCTGTTGATCACTATAAGTCATCCATTCAGATTTTAATTTAAATTCCACATGAAATACAGCAATAATTTTAAGACTGCTGGCCAAATTGTTGACCATGTAGTATGTTTTCATTCTGCATTTAGATTGCGGTTCACTAATTGCTTTCCCATAGGCCACAATGCAAGCTTTTCCGAAGATAAAAACTAAAAATAAACATACAAATTCAAAAAGATGTGTCTTATTTTCAAGGTAAGTCCAAGTCCAATGTGCTGAAAGTTAAAATTCAGCATTTTTCCCCTACAGAACTTTCCATGGGGGCCGCCATATTTGTTTACATGCAAAACCGCAGTAAATATTTACCTGTTTTTGAGTGGGGGTTAATCTCACAATTTCATGTTTAATAAATACATTCGGTAAAAATAAATGCTCTCATTTTAATAAATGTTATTTATTAATTAATTAACAACTCTGAAAATGTATTTTGAAACATTTATCTAGCATGTTTTAATTTGTGTGACCTTTCACTTCTGACTGAGGTCACTCCTGGAAAGGGGCATGGCCAAGTCCATGCTATATTTAGGATACCGCAACCTGTAATGTTTGACAGGAATAATGCCTGTTATCGAGGGTTTCAACTCTTGGCACATATGGCAGAGGGACGTTTAACATATTACACGCACAGTGTAATGCTTGACGGGCCTTATGACCTTTTATTGAGGGATTCAACTCTTGGTACATTTGGTAGAGGGACTTTTAACCGTATTAATACGCACATTGTAATGCTTGACAGGCATATGTCCTGTTATTGAGGGATTCTCCTCTTCGCACATTTGGTAGATGGTCTTTAAACCGTATTAATACGCACACTTTAATGATTGACAGGCATAATGCCCTGTTATTGAAGATTCTCCTCTTCGCACATTTGGTAGATATGGACTTTAAACCGTATTAATACGCATACTGTAATGTTTGACAGGCATAATGCCCTGTTATTGAGTGATTCTCCTCTTGGCACACTTTGAATCGTATTAATACGCCCACTGTAGTGCTTGACAGGCATAATGCCCTTTGATTGAGGGATTCACCTCTTGGCGCATGGATGGACGTCTAACCGTATTTTACGCACACTGTAATAAGTTACAAACATAATGCACTGTTATTCAGGGTTTCTTCTCTTGGCGCATATGGTAGAGGGACGTTTAACCGTATTGCTACATAAACTGTAATATTCACACTGTAATGATTTGTTTTGATAAATACTTCAAGATTGCCATGTGTCCTTTATTTTATTTTATTTTTTGTCTTTTTTTTATAATTTTTTCTGTAGTTGTCAGATACCATTATTGATTTGGGACTTCTGATTGGTTGAAAAAGGTATAGGGTCTCTTAGGGCATATAGTCATATTGTAAGGTAGATTCTGATTTGATTAAATTACCCAAATCATAACAAATCCCTAAAAAATATCAACATATTATGTTTCTATCATAAAACATATTCATTTCGGATATTTTGTCTGAAATTTGCATTTTTTATGGATATAATTGTATTGAGGTTATATTTGCAAAAAGTATATTTCTTTACTGCCATTCTGGTGCCACCTTCAGTGAACTATTAGAGGCTGAAAGCATTAGATTGCCACCTATTTGCTGATCATTATTGAGTGTCTCTAAGATAGTTAGATTTTTTCATCTGTTTGGATAGGGGTTGTAGGCCAAAAGGCTATAATGGAGGCCTATGGAAAATGCAATAGTGGTATCTGACCTAGCACATGTAGTATACGTTTTGCCTATCTGTAGTAGAATTTAAAAAACCCGCAATAAACCGGAATAATCCGGAAAAGTTAGCTGTCATACATTGCGAGGCAGTAGTGCTTGTGAGTTATCTAATTCTTTCCTCGATCTTTTTTCTCCTGTTTTTATTTCTTGCGAACACTAATGTAACATTGGAGATTTATCTTGTGTGAGATATGGTGATGAATTCTTTCGAAATCAAAATATCCAATTATATAGTAAATTACTTTGACTTTTATGCTATTGACACTTGTTGAGTGAAATAGTTTCGACTAATGAGTTCCGCTGACTACTTAATACCTTCTCATTAAGATGGTATGTCGGCTCACTCAAAGTGGATATAATTGTGATTATCACGATGCGCTAAAATGAATATGTACTCCTAATATAAGAGATGATACAAAATGAGTATAAACTAGTCACAATTCCTAAGTACCCACCAAAGAATATGTCAACTATTCTCATTGTTTTGTGTATTTCACGATTGATTAGAGATACGGTTGTACTGCAAAATAACAAGTTTAGATTGCATGAACACATTTTAAATCTTTCAAGTCGATGAGTTTTCTCAGAAATAAATTATAACACTCATATAATGGGTACATAGGATTTTGCTTAGTATCGAATTATTGCAGTTTTCTATGCACCTAATTCTAAAATATGCCAACAAAAATTCGTTTGACATCAGGATTTACTAGCATTACTACTACATGTGCGTTTGCAAAAGTAATTTTCGAAATATTTCATGTTAACACTCAATTACAGTTACTTTAATTTCAAAAGTATTCAATTAAAAGGGCAGTAATTTAGAATTAGCCATGTTTCATTTTATTATAGACGGAACATCTGGGTAAAACTTGTATGGGCATTTATACTATTTACTACCAATTTTATGAAGTTAGCGGTCTTGGAATCATGCTATGTGTTCTATCAGCAAATTTCATGTTTTAAAATAAAAAGGAGGGTAACTCTCAAAAGATGTAACAATTTAAACAAAAAATAAATATTTCACAAATTATTGGTCAAAACAAAATACTTATCCCACAGATATTATAAAACATATTTAAAATAAGAGAATTAGTTAAGATGCAAAAGTTAGTAATTAGGAATGTTGTTCAGTATATATAAATAAAACAGTTTTTAATGAATTCTTAAAAGAGTGTACGTTAACACTATTAACAATGTGAACAAATAACGCGTTTCACATGAGTGTTATACTTGTTCGTACAGAATAAAAATAACCCCATTAAAAATGATTTTCATTAATACAGTTTCGAAACAATAACGTTTTACTGGAAATGTACTGGTATGCACTTTGTTTTCAAACTCGTCCGTTTAACAAGCGTTTTGTTATTGTTATTCAGAAACAATGAGGTTAAGCATAATTGAGCCGAAACACGCGAAAACGACCCTTCAGACAAAATGTTGACATTTTATATTTTTTTTATGTTGATGAAACACGTTGATTTTCTCTTTAAAAATCCCTTTATTTTATGTTGATATCGTAATTAAAAATGATTTTATCTCAATTTGAAAATTAAAGATTGTATTAATTTCGACGTTGACGTCGGCGTCTTGGACGACGTCGTTGATTAAATAACAACAAAAAACATAAACAATTACCATTTTCTATAGCATCAACTATTTTTATTAATAAAACATATTCCCTATGATATAATATTAAGGTAAAACACGGAAGTGACGAGAAATGATTAGTAATTAATTGATTACCGGACGACGTCATAAATTGTTACTTTAGGACGTTGTCGTTTAAACGTCCGAAGGGACGTTTTTGTGTGTTGCGGCTCAATTATATTTCTCAACAGTAGCAAAACAGTCAGTTGTTTTGATTGAACACATTAATTGTTTACAAAGCACATAGGGTCAAAACATAAAGCATTTTGTCTTTATTATTCAGTTATAATAATATCATGTTACGCCTGAGATACTTAACTAGCCAATATATAATTCCTGTAAACATTTTACAGTCATATACTTTTTCTCAATACTATCAAATAAGCGGTACAGACCCATTTGGGCCTCTTCTTAACAAATTCGTATCAAATATAGCGGGCGTCTTTATAAACACAAAACCTTAAGTGAATTTGATTTTGAGGTCCATACCTCAAAATCCAAGATGGCCGCCACAAGAAATATGTAACAAAATGACACTTTAATGTTCAGTGTTAATCCTTTTTAAACTTAACGTGCATTTTAACCTAAGTATGTAAAATATTGAGATTCATCCGTAAGCATTCACAAGAAATCATTAAAATTAGTTGAACTAATTCGTTCAGAAATCAAAATAGACATTGTGTCATCATTATAAACACAAAACGTCGACTCATTTCGTCTTTATGATCCATATGTCAAAATTCAATATGGCCGCTACATGAAATACAGCTTAAACGTAACTATGTTCTGAAAGGATTATTTTTTTCATACATTTGAGGTCCTAATTTGATGTATCTTTTTTAAAGTTAAGGGCATGAAATTAGGTGTCACACTTTGTCAAAGTATCCTTTTTAAACTCAGTCTAAATTTTAAAATGAAAAACTTTGGCAAAGGTTGATTTTTAGATCCACATAACCGCCATCAAAGTGAACTTGTTGTCCATTGCCTCTTTGAATATGATCTCTATATTGAAAATGGCGAAATAGTCAGTGTTAATAGACAAATTGTTGGTATCCCTATGGGTACGAACTGTGCACCACTTGTCGCAGATTTGTTTTTATATTGCTATGAAAGATATTTCATGTTGGGTCTTTAACCAGACACCCAGGCAGATGTTAGTGAAGCCTTTAATGACACCTCTCGGTATCAGGATGACATATTGAACATTGACAACTCTTTCTTTCTAATTATGATTAATACTATTTATCTTAAAGAACTTCAGTTTAACAAGGCTAATATTTCTGATAATAACGTTTCCTTTCTTGATTTAGATTTAAATGGGGATAATTCCCCGAGCAACTTCTTATGGGGACTATGTGTCTCAACTTATTCGTTTTTCTAGAGCTTGTACTCGAGTTGAGGATTTTAATATTCGTAATCTTTGTATAACTAAAATGCTACTCCATCAGGGCTACCGTTACCATAAACTTCGTAAAACCTTTGCAAAATTGTATTATCGTAACCCTGATCTTCTTACCAAATATAAAAGTAATTTAAGGACTCTTCTGCGACAAGGACTATCACAACCTGACTTTTATGGTGTCGTGATTTACAAACTTCGTAAGATCCTTGGTCATGATCACTTTCATACTGTATGTGTTAAAACTTGTTAAAAGGTTTATCAAAAGAGGTAATGACCCTATCATTTTGTAACGCACTGCATGCTTGGTGTTGAACTCATTTACAGCTCACCACTATTCTTTCCTCTTTAATTTTGCGATGACTGGACAGGCTATGAACCCTATAATGACGTCTACCTAAAGCCCAAAAGGATGGTAACGTTTGACGTTGGTCTTCAATCTTTTCTTGTCGTTCCCTCAATGGTTTATTCTCATGTTGCTCTGTCTTTTGCCAAGTCAGTGAGTAACTTCTTTGTGGTTTTCTAGGCTATTGTTTTTTTGTATAAATATATATATATACACGAGCATCTTTGTGTTTTATTTATATTGCCTGTTAAAGCTGCCTTATTGGTTAGAGAATAGTTCATGGTGGGTATTTCTTTATTTACACTTGGGATGACTGTAGGGTAATTGTTAGGTTTGGTGCACCCTAGAATCTGGTTTAAATCCCCAGCGGCCTTTTGTGCCACTGACCGTTCCAAGACGGAAGCCCCATTGTCAACCATTGTGTCTTTGTGATGTCTTATCTTGCCTTGTATTTCATCTTTATATATAGTTATTATTTGTTACTTTGTGTGTTTGTGGTTGACTGTCATCCTTGAATGCTACTTTGCCTTTTCGATTTTTATATCTATTTGTACTGTTTATGTTGAAATGCATGTGTTTTCGGTAGTATAAAACTACACCTAGGCATTCAACAACGTGTTTGGCGTGGGAGCTTACCACCTTGGATCTTGTTTTGTTATTAACGGGTGAGAAGAGGTGTATCTCCTTACACGGTATCTTCTGTATGTTTGGAAAGTGTTTGCATGACTAATGACCTTTTTTTTTAAAAATAGATTTCCGATTGATGGAATGTACTTTTATTTACACTGTCTTGTTAATTTCAGATCTAAAGACAGGAAAATAGCGAAGTTGTGTACACTTCAAATCGATTTTAAACTTACCAATGGGCCATATTGCCTGCGGACCGTTCCAAGTCGGTAACCCTGTCTTCAACTCTTATTGTGTTGTGTCTTGTTCTTTTCATTGTATTCTAATTAATTTGCTCTTTGTTTGTGGTAGAATTCGGATCTACGGTGCCAATGCGTTTGGGTGCTGTAATTTCCATAGGACCATTTTTATCATAGTTTAATACTCAGAAGTCGATTTAAAACGTGTGATTACATGATGATTTATAGATACACATCGTGTGAATAAAACTTATGTTTTTAAAGCATCTATAGAGATTTAAATTTAAACAAATATTGGGTTTTATAAATGTCATTATGCTCTCTTAATTCGTATCCATATACCACTGACACCATGAAATGTAAAAATCGGACTATAAATGATACGTTAATGCTGTAATGGAACGTTTTCGCGTAAACGATCCGTTATATAACAGGCTTAATGGCATCTCTGTTCTATGAACAGTTACGTATAACATTTGTCTGAAAGTGCTATCACGGGATATCAATTCATTATAAACGAGATTACAATGTTTTTAGCCACAAACAATGACACAGTCGCTTTATCAAACTCTGTTAACAAAATCTCTAAAGTAATTTACAAACCATTTCTTGTTGACAAGAATAACATAGCTTATAATTTAATTCGTAAACCCAAACAATTATAAAATATTATATTTTAGACTATTCAACAGACTCAACTCCTGTATCATATTATTTCAATAATAATAATATTAATATTTATTGACTTATAATAAACTAAACAAGATAATATGGGTGTGATTTGCCTTTGCAGCAAAACATTTTAATCAACTCAATATACATGGCAAATCAATAGACCATGAACTGCTGGCGGTGGTAAGGACAGGTTCCTGTAAATTGCTCCATTGAAGCAGATATCCACCGATGTTCCATATATCAATTGTTTGTACTTTCCAATTCTGTACTATTGTATAGCGATGTGTCATGTTTGCAAAACAAAATCGAATGACATTAAAATGACCCGCCAAATACATTTCAACGATATGCACTAGAAACACAATAATTCTCAACTGAACTCTTGTATAATTACATAATAATAATCACGTGATACATATGATCAGATGATATTTATAACTACTTACAAATATCGTCTGCTTTACAGACCGTCCTTTGAACTTAACAAATATATATTTATATAAAGGAGCAACTGTCACACAATTCTGATTTTGATTTTGTTCAAAGTGGTGTTCATCATACTTTGGGATAAACATTTTCTCTTTTAAAGCTTTGAAAATATCAATTTAAAACTTGAAATGGTTCAAAGATAAATCTGGACCATTATTATTTCCCTATAATAAACCGTAATAATTAATAATTATAAATTACAACAAGTCAGGCTGTAGAGCAATATCGAACATATAAATGACTCACGTGGATCACCTCTGTGATGTTTTCAATAAACGGTGACGTTGCAATTTGCAATTCATTGCGTTTTTCTACCGTCAAGTTTAAAATTACAACGTGTAGGTAACACCAACTTCCTACAATAACAACGCTTAAGTAGCATCAATTCCTACATTAACAACGATTAGAACATCCTCCTTCCTACATTAACAACGTTAATTTAACATCCCTACAATAACCACGTTTAGGTAACATACATCTTGTAACTTTAACGTAAGTAACATCCATCTTCCTACAATAACAACGTTTACGTTAAATACATCTTCCTACAGTTACAACTTGCCACTGACCGTTCCAAGACGGTAGCCTTATTGTCAACCCTTTTGTGTTTGTGATGTCGTTTGCATTTATTATTGCTTTTGCCTTCTTGTTTGTCTGTTTGCGTGTTTGTTTGTGTGTGTTGTGGTTGACTGTCCTCCTTGAATGCTACTTTCCCTGTCCGATCTTTTTATATTTCTTTCTTGTAAGTAGCATCCATATTTATGTTTATACATTAACAACGTTCAGCGACAGCCATCTTAATACATTAACAACGTGTATGTGGGATCCAGCTTAATACGTTAACAGCGTTTAAGTAGCATCCATCTTTAGGCATTAATACGTGCACTATTGTCTGCGCCGTTACCTTGCGGCTAAAAAAATGACAAAATTTTGAACGTACCGTAGATCGATATACAAATGAGGCGGAATTCCGAAGAATGACGGGAGTGACCTAGTTTTCACGATTGTAACAATGTATTGCGACATCCAGTAACGTTAGAGCAACTGTGGCGGTAGACGTAGTAATCGTGATAATTACACTATATAATTACGTTATGAGTTAACGAACAATGACAAGGTGTTGGCACAATAAGTCTTCCTTGGTATTTTAGGACCATTTGCTCACGCGTGTCCATCCTATCGTAATGTGTCAGCTTTTTATAGATATTTGAAGGATTTAATGAAGAACATATCGATCAGAAACGTAGACGTAATGTGTTTTAAAGATTTACTTGAGGAGCATGTCGGTCAAAACAGTATACATAAGTAATTAGAGGAATTAACAATCAATTACAAAATAGTATCGTATTAAAGCTGTATGTAACTAAATAGAGAGGAAATGTAGTTGCGCAGAGCACAATATTGCAGCAATTGTCAAATGGATACCACCATAATGAAAAATCTGCAACATAGTAAACTATAAAATTATTAGATAGTGTCAACAGAAAGTTGCTTGTAGTTACTGGTTCATAGCTCCCTATCCTCATCGACTTGTCCATATAACGGCATTATATATAGGTTATTAAACATTATCTACTGTTTGAAGACGATTTCTATTTGTATCAGGTCATTGCCCTTATTTATTATGTCATTCGCCTATAACCAATTTTCCAATAAGTATTATTACAATGGCGGATGTCGGAAACCTACGTGTTTAAACGTCTTGAACTATGTCGAGCGCTCGACTTATCATATTTTGTCGAGCGATCGACTTATTATCTCGAGCGCTCGACATATTATGTCAGTAATTCTGTTACAAATGGGGGCTCGTACGGGATCCAGGACCCTGTCTGTTAGCATGACATTGTGAGAAAATAAGTTTGACAGCCGTCGTGGAGTTAACTCCACTTGAAATTCGATATCCGGCCGTGAGTCCTCGATAGGTCAGTTGGTAGTTTGCTAGCCCTGTAAGCTAGAGACCCGTTCGAGTCCCGGTTGAGGCAGGGTATTTTCACAACCTGTTACAATGTAATCGGACCTGAAAAAATACACATAAATATTTAGGCAATCAGCGGGTGGGTTTTGAACTCGGGACCCCTTGCATGTGAAGCGGACGCTCAACCGATATCGCCATAAAAGCTAGCTCAACGGCGAGACAGTAGTAACGCGTTTATAAATATATGTATTTACATACACCCCAGCTGAGTCCTACTGAATACCATATGATCTAGGCATCTGGGCATAACCTCATACAATGCCTACCAGGATTCTTCACCAATGTAACCGAATTTGCCGTGCTCGGCCCGTGGCCAGAGAGAGCCCCACGGTAGTGGTTATGACTCCCGAAGTTCGCACACAGGACGTGTCGAATGATTTATATAGGAGTCAAGACATACAAGGCCAATTGCAATTAAATGGTGGTTTATTAATGGGTCTACTATGTATTAGTACAGTACACTATGGTGTGTATAAAGAGCCAACGTGGCAGTAGTCCAGCCAACGGCCGGTGGTTGCAAATAGTCTTAAATTGCTAGTACTACCTGATAACAGAATGTGGACTTAAATACATGAATAGTTCCTAATGCAAATGCGACTGAATTCAGTGACTACTACACTACTAAATCCCCGAAATACACGAGTCAGAGAAAGGACACCCGGCGATTCTTACCGAACACTTCATGATTTGCATGGTTCTCGGAGTTTACTCAGTCACGGCATGCCAGGATCACCAAATGTCACAGGGCTAGAAAAATGTGCAGCCAGACCAGATCGGGGCTCGAACCGGGGACATACCTATTTTTTTTATAAGTTTAAGATGTCGAGAGCTCGAGATTATATATTGAGCTATCGAGATAATTAGTCGAGCACTCAAGATTAATATGTCGAGCGCTCGAGGTAATAAGTCGAGTGCTCAAGATAATATGCCGAGTGATCGAGATAATATGTCTAGCGCTCAACATCTTAAAGGTTATAAAAAAATAAGTATGTGTCCTAAATGTACCACCGCTCAAACTCATCAGTGTACGTTGATTAAATTCTACTATAACAAATACGAGGTATTTATACAAAGCAAAATGTAGAAAGAGTCATTTACAATTATTCTTTATTCCAAATAATGCAAAACACAGCAAAGGTATAGTTTAAAATATTACAGCGATGATTTGATTGGATGAACGGCTCTCGTATTGTATCAACAAAAGTTTATATAAAAATCGAACAGGAAAAGTAGCATTCAATGACGACAGTCAATCACAAACACACGACTAAAACATAGAACAACTATAAAAAGATGAATAAAATGCAAGATAAGACATCACAAACACACAATGGTTGACAATAGGGCTATAGCCTTAGAACGGTCATTGGCAATTTACTCTGGTGGTACAACTCGTAATGTGAGCTTGATATTTAAAACATGCTTAATTATAATATCAATGTACTTATTCTCGATTTGATTTAATGATCCTTCGTGTTATTACTTTCATGGCGGGGATTTCTTTATTTACACTGTCCTGTTTTAATGAGTTGACAGTAGGGTAAATGTGAGGTTTGGTGCACCTTAGAACCGGTGTAAACCCCCCAGTGGCCTACTTTGCCACTGACCGTTCCAAGGCGGTAGCCCTATTGTCAACCCTTTTGTGTTTGTGATGTCGTTTGCATTTTTTATTACTTTGCCTTTCTCTTTGTCTGTTTGCGTGTTTGTTTTTGTGTTTTGTGGTTGACTGTCGTCCTTGAATGCTGCTTTCCCTGTCCGATATTTTTATCCTTCTTTAGTGGTCCTTCGGGATCTTCGTGCCCAATTGAAATGTCAAGCTCACATTACGAGTTGTAGCCCTGATGGAGTAGCTTTTTAGTTTTGCAATGATTACGAATATTAAAGTTCTCTACTCGAGTACAAGCTCTAGAAAAACGAATAAGTTGAGACACATCGACCCCAAAAGAAGTTGCTCGGGGAACATCCCCATCTAAATATGTTAATTATCAATATCAAACTTTAAAATCATCTCTCTTGCCATATATTTGCTAATTAGTTCACCATTTTCAATGGTGAGATGTAAATCGAGAAAAGAAGCGTTAGTATCAGAAATACTAGCTTTGTTAAGTTCTTTAGGGTATATATTATTAACAATAGTAGAAACGAAAGGGTTGTCATGTTCAATATGTTATCCAGATGGTGTCATTAAAGGTTTCATTAATATCTGCCTGGGTATCTAGTGAAAGACTCAACATGCAATCTCGTTCATAGCAAAATAAAAACAAAACTGCCACAATGGGTACACAGTTCGTACCCATAGGGATACGAACAATTTGTCTATAAACGGTAGTTCAACACCTGACGAAAATGTTATCTTATAGGAAGATGTTTGCTTCACAGACGTCTTGGCAAGTCCACATAGTGTAATTGTCTAAACTGCCGTTAGTAAAAACGCTTTCATATTATTACAGGCCAGTTCTTTCTCTAGCATTTTTTTTTGAATAAGAGCAATAAGCTTGTCTTTGATAAGGTGATGTGGTAAGGTTGTATTTAGTGTAGAGAAGTCATAAGTTCTTACAGATGAAACTTTTAATAGACCAAAACAAACTAATCCCAGACTTTTCATAAGTTTTAGCACAATATTGTTTAACGTGGTCTTTCACGGCAGTAAGACAGGACGTTACAATTTTAGAGATGTCTGTGGTGGTGCAGGCACTGGAATTCGAAATAAAGCGGGCCTTATACGAATTGTATGTAATTTATGAATCCAGTACTTAGTTGGCAGTTTGTTTTGCTTTTCGTCTCCCCCAACCTTGAAAGTAGTACACCGAGTGATATGTTTGGAAACAACATCATCCTCAGTAGATTGATATGGAGTTATGGAAATGGAAATACGAATTAGTGCTACCGAGTTCCAGAGAAACATTGACGTAATGTAGGCGTCAAACAATAATTACATGTTTAGCTGCTTTATCAGCAGGAACTAAATCAAATTTATTATGAAATTCTTGAATTCCCGATGGTCTCGTAGGAAGTACAGAGGAGTTAGCATTATAAAAGTTAATGCGTGTATCTATAATTTAAAAAATTGACTTTTTCCAAGTAGAAAGAGAGTTTGGGGTCGCATGTTCTCTACGACACCATTTTATACTAAAATCCTAAATGGATAAGGCGATCTGAGCACGACAGGCATTAAATTCGATAGTTGAAGCTAATCTATACTTAGGACCTTTCGAAAACAAATGCTAATACGTTTATCAACAATATCAAAATTACGAGTGCTGACATGACCTGCTGGAGCATAGCAAAATTTTGATGTGTTACATTCACATTCCTTAGGATGTTAATTACATATCAATTCCAGAAACTATTTTGTTGTAGTTGAAACTAATATTTCTAATATTTTTTTTGTACTTATAACAAATTATAGGACTTTCGGAATTTTTGAAATATTTAGGGATATAATCAATTACACGATCATCTCGAAAAATACTAGGCATGTCAATGAAATAAATACCCTTTTTAAGATATAGTATTTTTATAAAATGCCTTACTTGATCTGACTACTTGTCAATATGGGGTAGGATGTTGTGTGTAGCTTTGCATTATGGAAGCAGTATTATTCATGGCATCTGTGCGAATGAACATTTTGTCTGCTTCCTCGTCGATCAACTTAAGTGAAGGTATGGACAAAGAGGTAAGTCGCTAAAGCATAGAGTGCTTTTCAGACTGTTTAAACATATTATGTAAATCAGCGACTGAAATAATTACACGCGATTTACGTTTTATGATACCATTTCGCCTACGACCATGAAACCTAGAGTTCCGATTTCGAATAGAAAATATAGAAAAAATGTCAAAATTAGGATCTTTTAAAATATTTCCTTGTTGATAAATATCGTCATTAAAACCGAGTGGATATGGTGTCTGCATGTTTTTCATCCACTTAAGTTCTGCAATATGTCTAGCTTTTATTTTAAAGCTTTTAATAGCATCATTATATTCAACCGGTTGAACAGTAATGTTACTAAAAGTATGACCTGACTGGTACAATTATTTTTTTAACTTTTTAGAATTACCAGCATTATATTGATGTTCACGAAATCGAACTTTTAAAGATCGACTTGTTTGTCAAACATATTGTATACCTCAACGTCATGCATTTCAAGTCAAGACATAAATGACGTGAGACGTACGTTAATCAACATTTGAAGCTAGACATACATTAAACATACTACAGCTATAGAACCGTTTTATTACCGAGCACAAACTAGTTTGAAACGATAGCAAAACGAACTCAAAACGCGGCACAAAACAAACGCGTTTGACTGGGTTTCTGCAGATCAACCAATGAAAATTGAAGAAAAACGTTTCCAACGTTTTTTTTCGACTGAAAACGGGTTTGTCTCATTTGGATTTTTTGCGTTTGTAAGTTTAGCCAATCTGGTTGCTGATAATTAGTTTGACCAATCAGAACTCGAAACGCCTAAACTGTATACGGTGACTGAGCAAACGGTAAAAAACGGGTTTCTGCGTTTTTCCGTTTGACCAATGAGAATGCAGATCATTTAACCACTAAAACATTCCGTTGCGCTAAATAAATCTATATAATTATTTCGTAGCAGACGAATACTATTTTATATTAATGGCGATACTTTGTTAAGCTATACATGGTGTTGTATAAAGAATGAGTTGCATAGCTATATGATACATGTATATTTATTTGCGTTATGTGATTAACACTAAGTGGATTGAATAAACAGCAGCCGCGCATGAAATGAATGACACGCTTACTGCGTGTGTGTGTACTAGGTGTTGTGTAATCATAATAACTGACACGCTGAACGGCGGAGTTGACTTTTCGTATTAAATATAAGGTGTTAAACAATTATACATGATTATATTGATCACGATTCGGTTCTTAGAATACATTTAGTGCAAATCAAACGTAATGTTTAAAGAGTCAAACATACTTTATAGCTGGGACGTCATAGAGAGCCCTGTTTATATATATGGCTTTTATTGTGCTTACACAGCATGGGTATAGCGATACAAGCTAAGTATAACAAATTAACTTTAAACGTATGATAAACGCAAATACACAAAACAATTTAACGAATCAACATATTATGAAAATGTCATTCGGCGGATCCAACATACAGCTGTGCAAAGTACACGTATCTTTCAAAGCGTCAAATACTGTTTATTTTTTTACTAATTGCATGTAATAAAGTATTATGTTATAAAGTGTTATTACATTTATAACAACAACGTTTTGTAGCTTCACATTTATAATGCTGTCTTTTAATAATTTACAAACTTCAAAAATTGGATTTTGAATTCAGATAACTATTTGATAAATATATTCCGCCTCATGCGGAGAATTCCAAATAAACACATAAAAACTAATCACACGAACAAAGAGGAAAAAGCATGCAAACATATAGCTACTAAAGGATATTAACATGTATCTAAGAGAAGCCTAAACATATATGTATGTATAAACGTATGTGTATTTTTTTAAATTAAAACCAAAAAATATAAAAAATAAAAAAAATAAACGTATAAGAAACAACAAATATTATAACTTATCAATAACTTCAAATGTTATAATTAATTTAATGAAGGTCTGCGCTCCCGTTATTGAACGATAATCTGAGCAAATGAATGATAAACTAAGACCACACTTTTCTCTAGAAATGATATTTATAATCAAGGATCGTTGTCAGTCTTTCATGTTTTTATTCTGATGATCACTGATTTGACGCACCAAGTGTATATGTATAATGGAAAGTGTACTAATTAATTGCTATACAACAAACCAATTAGCCGAAATGCCAACTGACGATACGGTAACTTTAGTCGCCATATTTAGTATGTATTCGTTATTTACATAAAATGTATTATGGTGAATACTGTGAACTAATTTTTACGGCTTTTTGTTATATTATGAACGGAATTATTTATCTCTAATTAGACCACACTTTTCATTAAAGCTATGAAAGAAAACAAGCATGTCTCATGTATGTTACTTTAATAAATATATCAACTTGATTAGTGTCAAACATATACAATTATTGTTATCGACCAGTCATGAAGACGCAAAAATTCAACCAGGCTGTTTAACAAACGTGTAGTAAGTGGTGAAAAAGTAATGAAAAATAAAGAATATTAGACCATGTGAAAGTTCTTTTGAAACGAAACGGATAGAAAGCCTTCCCCGACCTACCACGCCACGTCATACCCCACCTCATTTCCCTACAAACCCCACTTCCACTCCACACCATCCAACACACACACGCATACACACACATATATAAGCGCTCTCCGTCTATCTGTATCATAACATGTTGTGTTTCATAAATTATTTTAATTGAATTTGTTTTGAAACGTTTATTTAAATGTATAACGCATTCAATGAAATCGCATCGAAATAGAGTCAGGTAATTAAACTGTGCTTGCAACTAATAATGCTTAATTATACTCATTCTCCATAAGACAGCTACCTCGGTAGCTCAGCGTAAGGCATTGTGCTTGAACTATAAATGTTCATATATAATGAAAGTTGGTGTTAACTATACGTACTTGACACTTTTTCATAGCATCGTCCGTCGAATAGGGACGTTCACGGACCTATATAATTATAGTGTTCCCGAGCACTTTAAGGGACCATAGGCATATCTTCATTATTCCGAATAAATCAAGTTATCGGATTTGTATGCATCCCAAACCCTTCTTCTGGGACGGCTCTAAATAACATTGCATGTGTTGAAAAACCATTAAACACCATTTAATATTTCCGTATTTTGTTATAGCGCCGGTTACTGATGTGAAATGGGTACACTTAAATTGTGTAGAATACTCGCTTATCAATACACTCTAATATCGATTTTCACTTGGTTAAAGGGAGTACATCAAGATAAGTAGTTCTTTTAAAATTGTTCAATATATTATTTCGCTATTAAAATAAGAAAAATGAACTAAATGAACCATAAACGACCAAAGTAAATTACACCGAACACATACAATAAAAGACATAAATATGGTATTGACTAACTAAGGTTACGTGCCAGGGATAGCTACTTTAATCTTGTCGGTAAAAAAATCGCAACATCTTTCAAAGCGATCGTCATGTGTCAGTATCGCCGCGGTGATCACGTGTGACGGTTATTTATAATCTGGTGATTACTCCATGGTCTAATAAGCCTTGCTGTAATTCATAATTAGTAATTATTGCGCTGTAGTATAGGAAGCCTAATGATCTATCTATATCTTGGAGCCATTTCACAATTTAATTTAGTAATTTCATAGCTTTGTATTTTATGAATGCACGTGTTGCCTCCAAAGCCTGATGTACTTCCTTTAAGTTGCGGAAGGACGATATAATTCGTGCATTTAAAAAAACATGCAACTTAATAAATGAGGTAACATAACAGTTTTTGTTCTAGTATCTTATCATTTCATCAGGTATACGTATGCTAAATTGTAGAAAGGGATATAGTCTTAGATCTTTATATACGCCGTGATTGTTTAGCTGTTGAATTAGAATAGGTCTGTTGTTTCGATCTCTTCATGTCCATAATACATAATATAGTGCTCATAATACATTTGGCTATATTTAGATAATTGTATGTTTATCTCTTTTTGCGCGATAAACTAGTTTTCCACGCATCCTATATCCGTATCATAAATCCGTCTTGTGCAGTACGTGGCTCGCCGCGGCGGTATTGCACCTCTCACGGAATTGCAATAAACAGGAAATGTGTCATAAAACTATGTTTCCCTAAATGGTACGTGCTTTTGTCATATACCGACGTATGTACCCTAATTAGGCTGTACTTCAATAGGGCTACGCAATAGGTGATTAGTGGATGTGTGGTATATTGTTAGTTGGGGGCACGTGGAGAGCATGTCATACTGCAAATCCAAATTTAATACGTGCCACTCCTCAAGTGTTTTGGTCACCAGGTGGCGGGCACGTACGGATAAATATTTTTCTCCCTGGTACTATAGAAACTAGATGCTGTGTCATTTATTATGTTTGTTTGTTTTTTTGTTTTTCTATCAATTTTTTGAAAAATATGCACGTACTAAATATATTTTTTCAATGTCTACTTTTCCGCAAAAGTAAAGTCCTTATTATCTGACGCTCGTATTAATGAACAAGTATTAGACCATGTCCATGCATTCGGAATATACTGAATTTCGCCCGAAGTTTACATTACTCAACTTTTATAATCGGTAACCCAGGTTACTATAAACTGGAAATCACCGAAACACATACCAATATTTTATTATGTATATCAGCAATGTAACCTGGAAAAAAAATGATTTCAGATTACTTTGTTGATAAACTTAATAAAAGATTGGTATGTATTTCGGTCATTTCCAGCTTTTAATATTTCTGTTATTTCCAAAAAAAAAACTGGGTTACCGATTATAGAAGTTGAGTAGTGTATCATGTACCAAGATATGCGGTGTTGCCGGTGACTTACTGTCAGATTTTCGATAAAAACAGTTTAATTCCGACATTTTCATACACGCTGTACTGTTTTTGCGTGCTTTCCCTATGTACTGATGTTTTTTTTTTGTTCCCAATGACGTCACTCTAGTTATACGAGGAAGATGTTCCCCCTTTTTTCGATATTTTAGCAATGCCTGTTCGCATTTTCGATTTTTATGTTTAAAAACATATTTTCACTAAGCATACATCAATAACATAATAAACATCGTATCTATAATGATATATAATAATTAAAAACATATCAGCAGCGGATTTGTTGATTTAGGACAATGTTCATCTTTAACTTATCATTACAGTCACAGTTGGGGTTCTCAGCGTCTTATATGTTGGCCAATCACATGCTGTGAAATAGAGTCAATTACTCCCTTTTATTTCAATCAGCCAGTCACAATTAACGAACTAATTAATGCATGGAACAATCCTAAATTTTAATTATGCATACTTTATTGTATTATATAATTTTATCAGGCGACATATTTTCAACTATGATTTGCGACGAATACTGATTAAATTTATAATTAAAGAGGCACCTTATAACAGGCTGAGATTTATTTTCAGTATATGTTATTTCAAGGATTTGTACAAATCCTTGGTTATTTGTATTGTTAATACAATGTGCACTGGTCAAAATAGCTATACGAGCAGACGAAAACTGTCTGGTATTTGATATTCTCAGAAACTAATTTATTGAATAGTTTAAAACAAGGATTTGTACAATAAGTTATTGTACAAATCCTTGTTTAAAACTATAAAGTGAAACACATTATTAATTTAGTTTACTTCCGTTCTTGTACTTTCTGCATATAGTGTGTGCAACATATTAATAATTAGCTATTAGGTCTGTGAAATAATTAGGAATAAAAAAAGTAAACCAGATATAACTACTTTACCACATTGCAATGAAGTATGATAGCGTTGTTTTCTTAATGGAATCGGTAAAAGTTAAATAATATAACTTCACAGGATATCGAGTTCTTCAAAGTTAAGTTAATACGTTTTTATTATTATAAGTAACTGTATGATAGTACAGAGTATGGACTTAGAATTCATTACTTTAAAACACACACGAACGACAAGAAGCAGTCACAAAGGGCACGAATTTAATTGATCTTATAGAGGAAAGAAATTGACTGGACGCCGCGAATTTAAATAAAGAAAATCAAGACTGCCGTGTTTTAAACCTAAACTATAATGTTTCGAAATCTGCAGATATTGCCGTTACTGAGAGATATAAACATATATATTGAATGCATAGGGAATGCACTAATGATTCTAAAGGGACGCGGAGCAATCTTGAATAATTTTATTAAAATAAGCACCTCTGGTGTATCATTCAAATATGGTGTTCGTTTTAAAGGTACCCATGGCAATCTTGAAGTGTTTTAAATGGGTGTCTCGAATTATATAACCAGAATCATGTTTACTCGAATTATATAACCAGAATCATGTTTACTTTTAGCCTGGTTACATTTAAAAAGGTACTATTTGTAGTATTCTCTTTTTCGTCTTACTTTGCTATACGTTTTAATATATTATTGGTGCAATACAATACAATTTGCATATTACTATTCTTATATCTAATATAAATTGCCGCGAGTTTTAAAAAAATTCAGATTGTCTTTATCCCTTTAATAGTCAAATATTCATTAAATTAAATTGCGCGTATCATGCCCTGTTACGATTGCAAAAAAAAGTACACTGATTAGAAATAAAGCGTGAATAGCGGGTTAAATGCATGAACACGCCGATAGATACATTATATATAATTTCACACGGATCACAAATACGTTACTGGATTCTAGCGCATGACTCAGACACTTCTGTAAACATATAATGGGGCTAACACAACATATGTGGTTATACTGGGACAATGACAGAGGGAGCTAATATGAAGAATGAATATGGTATGTATCGGATAAACGCGGGGCAGAGGTGTTAGCTCCAAACCACAATGCATTATCCACTGAGCCACCGAGGCCACATTGTAAATGAACATATTCAGTACTATATCTCTCAAATTATATAGAAATCTATTTATTCTGCAATGCTTTTCATATCAGCTATTCCCATCTTCCTCTGTGTCACACTCGACTCCAATTTTTTATTATTAATATAACACCGGAAATTTACCATGTTTAACAATTTAAATATTAATATTAATTAAATTGTATTCGTATAATACAATCTTTTAATATTTTGTCTATTTAAATCTCGTATTTCTCGTAGGTTCTGTTTTCCATTTTCCGGGTATTCCCTTATTTCCATTATGGTTAATGCTGTTTTCATTTATTATGTAAACTGAGTATATTCCCTGAACTTTCAAACTATTTTTACAGAATAGAACATATATTTTATTTAACTTGTACATACGTACATCGTCATTTATGCATATATTAATACAACTTTTCATACATAAGTCTAAGTCACGTGATTATGCAAATCGATAATTTTATATCAGCAGTTGAGTAATATATATATAGCAAATAACTATTACATGAGGATGAAAATGCTGCAGATTTTGTTTACAACACTATTTAATATAAAATATTTGTTTTTCATTCTTCCGGTATGTATATTGTGAAAATATCTAATTACTGATGTCTCTTCAATCGCAGTGCGCGTGTACACACTACGCGAGCTATGGATTAAAGAATTAGTGATTGTCGATGTCAAAAACAGTTGCTAATACATGATAGAGTATACATGCTGCATATTGAAAATACAGGCTAATTAAACGATGAATTTAGTTAAGCACATGTTAACTCGATGGTGGCATGAATATAAATGTTGGGTGAATGCATGGGGTTTGCACATAGGAATAGGAATTAGCATAATTATGCCTCAACTATTGTTTGTAATCAATATAAATTTAAATATCAACATTAATTAAATTGTATTTGTATAATCCACTCTTTTAACAGTTTGTCTATTTAAATCTCGGATCTCAAGTGGGAATGTCCCTGCATAATTATGGATAGTTACTACTTTTACCGTGTCATCCCTTGCTTGTAAATGGTTTTATCGTTATACGTTTACATTATTTTTGATAACTGTTTCTTTCCTTCATCTTTCATCAGTTTTTGCGCACAATATGAACTATTTATGTGTCGACGTGCCGTAAAACTTCATTCATTCCTTCCCTCCTTCATTCCTTCACTCCTTCCCTCCTTCCCCCCTTCCGTCCTTCCGTCCTTCCCTCCTTCCTTCCATCCATCCATCCATCCATCCATCCGTGCATCCATCCATCCATCGCAGTGCACTTGTACACTCTACGCGAGATATGGATTAAACAATTAATGATTGTCGACGTCAATAAAACAGTTGTTCATATCCAAAACCCGGCTAATTAAACGATGCATCTAGTCTGGGCTCTGTATGTCATTTTTGACAGATTTAGTTAAGCATATATTAACTCGATGGTGGCATGAATATAAATGATGGGTGAATGCATGGGGTTCGCACGTAGGAATTAACATAATTATTAACAACTTTTGTTTCTAATTAATATAAATGTTTGTTTCATTTGCTGCATCAATCAATCACTCTTAAACCAACGATCGCAGAAGAGAATTATCGAATTATACTGTCCTTTTTTAATTGGTCAAACGCAAAAACGGTAAAAACTCAAAAACGCGTTTGCAAACTCTGCGCATGCGGACTACGCGCGTTTGAAAACTATGCGCATGCGCACTACGCGCGTTTGGAAACGCCCGTTTCAGAGCGTTTGGAAACGGAAAAACTCTGAGCATGCGCACTTTAAGCGTTTGCAAACCCGTTTTAGGTCGTTTTCCGTTTTAAACGACAAACGAACGACAAACTGGTTTGAAACGGTAGATAAACGGTAAAACTCGGTAATAAAACGGTTCTATTGCTGTACCATTAACAGCTGATTTAATGGTGGACTTCAAAATAAATAATTGCAACAATTGCACCTCTTAGCATTGCACGTATTAATAGAGGGGAACACCCTGCATCGTGAATGAGTTAAACGATTTCTGAAAGGAGACATTATATGGTATTTCCTCAAAACAGATGATCCCAGAGGAGTAACTGAAACTTCTGAGCCATTATTAAAATCCTGGTAGTATTATTAGAATGAACATGAAACGAGGTTGCGGAATGAAGATGTAAAGGTGTAAGGCATTAAGGAGTTATTTTGTGGAATTTATATTGATGACGCAGAGTGTAACCGAAGAGGTGAAATATTTATTTTAAGTGTATTTACAGTGCGGACCTACGATGCCATTGCGTTCGGACGCTGTGGTTTCTATAGGACCCTATATATCATTTCACATATGCAATTTAGAAAGTAATACCATTATGTGAAAAGCGAAACAAGGGCCATTTGTAGTTATTAGAGATACGAATTAGAATCGTATCAAAGATCCATAAGAAATAATATTTGTAAACTTACGGACGGTTAAAAGAGATTCAAAAATTGACAACTAGATCCCGAGTAAAGTTCAGGAAAATCCTAATAAAACGGGCCAAAATGTCCATGAGCACAAAACCTTCAACACGGTATAAGAAACTTAAGTGTCGTCGAAATAAAACGGGACAGTGTAAATAAAGAAATTTCCGCCATGAACTATTCTTTAACCAAAAATGCAGCCTTAATAGTAACTATAATTCTAACACGACCTCCGCAGTCTTTCATATACACAAAGAAGAGAGACAGCTGTATGTTATTCTACGATAAAATACAGCTGTTCCAGTAATTCTACGCCTATATTTCATCCGTTGGAAGTGCCACGTTACTTGACGTCACTTGGTAAATATACTTCACGAAGACAAACTCAACAATAATTGTAATGAAATGTTAATTACAACAAACTTGCCATGCTCACAAACCGTGCACACCACCGATATAAACCCATCATATGCATCATTATATATAACATTAATAAGCATCTTGAACAAGCTGAGAACCTTTGACGTCATACAGCGCAAGCTATATGACGTAAGCAATGACTTAATTGTTTGTCACGTGACTACTAATGTATTGAAACGCAGAACTTTGCATACGGGGGCGCCCAATGGAACAACCTGTAAACATAGCAGCCTGATTACCTTGACCTCCAAGGTAATATATAGTGCCCCAACAATAGCGTAAACAATGGGGTTATTGTTGTGTTAGAATCGAAATAATAAATATGTACCTGTTTTTTATCTGTGAATCGTTCGGATGCGAGTAATTAAATCACTCGTGCTAACGCACTCGTGATTTATTTACTACGAATCCGAACTCCTAACTGTATTTTATTCACCGATAATTCACAGATACATATTCATTTTTTCTTAAGTAAAATACAAAGATGCTCGTGAATATATAAATACAAAAGAAAACATCCTAGAAAGCCACAAAGAAGGTACTCATTGACTTAGCAGAAGTCAGATTAAAAATAGAGCAAACCATTGAGGGCACGACCAGATAACATTGCAGATACACATCAAACGTCACCGTTCTTTTGGGATTTAGGTAGAAGTCATCATAGGGTCCACAGCCTTTCGTTATTGCTCAATTAAAGAAGAAAGTATAGTGGCGAACTGTAAATGGGGTCCACCACCAAGCATGCGGTGCTTTGCAAAATGATAGGGTCATAACCACTTTTAATAAACATTTGAGCAAGTTTAACAAAGATAGTATGAAAGTGACCATGGCCAAGGAATTTACAAAGTTTGTAAAGCACGGCACCATAGCAGTCAGGTTGTGATAGCCTTTGTCGCAGAAGAGTGCTTAAATTACTTTTATATTTGGTAAGAAGATCAGGGTTACGATAATAACATTTTGCAAAGGTTTTACGAAGTTTATGGTAACGGTAGCCCTGATGGAGTAGCATTTTAGCTATACAAAGATTGCGAATATTAAAGTCCTAAACTCGAGTACAAGCTCTAAAAAAACGAAAAAGTTGAGACACATAGACCCCATAAGAAGTTGCTCGGGGAACATCCCCATCTAAATGGGGATAATTAACAATATCGAAATTAAAATCATCTCTCTTGGCATATACTTTGCTATTTATTTCACTATTTTCAATGGAGAGCGTCAGTATCAGAAATATTAGCTTTGTTAAGTTAAAGTTATTTAGGATATATTTTATTAACCATAGTAGAAAATAAAGGGTTGTCAAGTTAAATATTTCAATTTAATAGTTATTTTCTAAAAAAGTTGTTTTAACATTGAACAAAAGTAGTTCCGGCAAAGATGAAAATATAAAACACTTTTATTAAAAACATGAACTAACTACTTCATTATTTCAGAGAGCTTCACAGAGTGCTCTATATTTCTCATAATATCTATTTGGTTTTATATTAAACTTTGGACACAATACATGACAGTCGCCACCTGTTAACATAGAAATAATATATCAAGCATATAACTTGCTTTGA
Source organism: Cyrtodaria siliqua (assembly GCA_037043455.1). NCBI lineage: Eukaryota > Metazoa > Mollusca > Bivalvia > Adapedonta > Hiatellidae > Cyrtodaria > Cyrtodaria siliqua. Next base: position 94,338 of record JAWPHD010000049.1, read on the forward strand.
TTGTCTTTGGTTGACTCGGTTATCAACTTGAGACTTGTTCTGATGCCGAAATTTAACCATCTCTGATATGAATTACTCTCATACTTATCTGCAGCACCTCGCGTTGATATCTAGATATATGAGAGCATTTTAAAATATAACTTCTGTATTTTGTTTGTAGACGTTTTGACTGCAAATATTATCGAAAAAAAGGTGTGTTTTGTGCTTTTTTCTAAACACATATTAGGCAATACCGACAATACTTCTTTCATATTGGTGATTTTCAATGATTTTGAGTTAATTATGAGGTTTCAATTATATTTATTCGATGTTACGTTTTCTATGTTAATGATATTTGAAAATGCGTATAACAAGATGATCATACCATTGTCTCCTGTTCCGGAAGTTTGTATCATCTCGAGTAGGTAAATGCAAGATTAAATGATCACATCAAAGATATTAATAATCCTATTGAATATACGTAAAACGACCCGTTGTCTGTTGTTCATATATGAACCTTGTCAACATATATACTACTCAAAATTCCTAAGTACCCACCGAAGAAAGTGCCATGTTGACTGTAGATGTTACCACAACGTTTTGATTGATTATATTCATCCTTATATTTTGGTTGCTCAGCATTTTCACGATTCTCTATTCAATGTTATTAACACTGACGACTAAGTCTGGTGGTTAACTCATGACATTATACAGCCAACACGTATACTTCCCCGTCGATGGCATTAAAATGACTCGATGACACTGCTTCCGGTCGTCATATGGTCCCGCTCATCCGTTTCGGTGTCTAACTATATGTAGCGCCGTTAAACTTTACCAAGGCTGCCAGAGATCTAATGTCGCCCAGCATGCGAGTGTGGATACACCTCCTATGATGGCGGTCCTCACTACGACGCTGGAGTCTCTGTTACGCCTTCAGTAACTCTGCACAAAACGGCCAGCTGCCGTGTGTTGCTGGTTCCAACGACCAACCCGTCGGTCTGTGCAGTAATGTTGTGTGTGCCAGATTTCCAGAACTCCCTCAGGGTTAAATACACACCGTCCTTCTCAATCACATGATATCAGGTGACAATAACGCTCCGTACCTTCCCCGGATAAATCGAGGAAAATCTGAATACTGACTTATCATGCATTAATGTAATGTTTATCAGTTTGGCCCAGTCTAAGGGTCGATACGAGTTTTTTACCAATCCAATCTTAGTTACAAAAGTGTAACTTCCTTAATGCTTAGTCAATTTGAAAGATACAAAAACAAAATTAACTTGCTTTTGACTCACTAACATGAATCTCTTAACTATAATTTATCTAAGTTATGCATCTATGAACATTTACGCTCGAGGTAAAAATGCTGTAAAATGCCCCATTTAAATTCAGGGCAAATGAGGCCCCAACGAAATTCTACAAAATAATAAAAATAATATTTTGTTACAATGCTTTAATACCATTATCAATAAAAATGCGTTTGCAAAATATATTTTCAAAATATTTTATGTTAACGCTGAATTACAGTTACTTGAATTTCAAACGATATTCAATTAAAATGGAGGTAATTTAGGATTTTCCAAGTTTTATTTTTTTATAGACGGATAAATGAGTAAAAACTGTTATGTTTATTTTATATTATTTCCTACCAATTTTAAGAAGTATATCTTTATTCGGACTTAAATCGGATTCATGTTATGTGTTTAAACAGCACATTTCATGTTTTCATATAAATGTTACAACCTATTTTATTGTTCTAATTTAAAAAAGGCGTATGCAATAAAAAGGTTATTACATTTATACTTGATACATGCAGTCGTTCTTTCGTGCAAAAATATTGCACTCCTAAAGTCGCGCAATATTAATACGCAAATTAATTCGTGCATATATCCCAATACAAATCTAATAATATATACATATGGACTCAAGCGGTATGTATTGTGTTTAACGTCACCTTTACCAATATTTAAGATGGTGTATACTTGTAGCACTGATCTCAATGGTATTCTGTTATTCTACACCGTAGGCACAGGACATGATACCTTATCAGTCACATTATATTGACATCAGGCCTTCCTGAACTACCTTGTGTATGCTGAATGTCACGAAAAGTAGCTAGGTAGTATTACCATTTGTATGCAGTCTTTGTATGACCCATTCCGCCGACTGAAATCACGAACTCACTCATGCGAGGCTGACGTTCTACCGCCACGCCTCCGTGGCGGTTTTGATTCAAACGACTACAACGAAGCTTGTGCAGGATTGACTTACTCTGAGATGGCACCGTATTGTTATGGCTCGCATTTTGGCTTAGTAATCTAGGTATCGTGCATTCCCATCGAGTCAAGATAGAATTATGACTGGTACTATTCCTGCTATTCGGAGAAATTACGTTGTTGTTTAACGACTCATCAGTAGATTATAACCTATATCGAGCCGCCCCCGAGATACAGGAAGCGTGCCCTATCGCATAGGTATTTCCTATAGTTATTTAGCGTGCCCGGAGGATATATTCCGATCATATGTTGAGATTCAGTTCACAAGATATGCTCAATTAAAGCAATACATTAGATAAGTTTACAACATACATTGTATCATATGAATTGAATTGAGAAGTTTCATTCTAAAATCAAAAGCAAAGGATATATTGAACGGCATGAGGTATGTAATATGTTAAATCATTAATGTTACGCTCAGCGGTTAGCCAAAGTATTCTCTCTAATAAGAATCGAAACCGGCTTACACGCATATAAACAAACAACGAGTACAAAAATGCACACAAGGCAATACAAATGACATCACAGACATAAACTGGTTTACAAAAGAAGCGGTCACAAATGGCACAAAAAAGCGGAAGTGGTTTAAACCATGTTTTAGGGTGCACCAAACCTCACACTTGTCCTATTGTCTCTCCAACTGATACAGCGCAAAAAGGAAATCCTCTCCATGCTATATCCTCTAACAAATAATGCAGCATGCATAAGCAATATAAGTATTACACACAGTTGATCATGTTGTATGAATATAAAAAACAAAAGCCTAGAAAGCCACAAAGTTTGTACGCTATGCCTGAAAAAGAAGCAAGAGCGACAAGAGAATAAACCATTAAGGGCGCGACAAGTCGAACAAAACACATGATTTTAGATGTTAGCATAAGCTAGAATAGAACATAAATATATTGAAATAAAACACACATTGACTATGTTATTTAATCTCCTGTCTTTTAAAGAAGCTGATCTAATTAGTAGAAAATAAACCTTCCCCTATGACCTCCTTGCAAAGCTAAATCGCTATAAAAACATATATGCTCAATGCATTACATTGAAGACTACCATAGAACGTAAATGTTTTATGTCCGCAATACGGAATTTAATTCCTCTTTCTCCTGTAAATAGCATGTAACCATAGATTTATAACTCGTATAAACGCCAGCAATCGGAGACCAGACCACACGGTACCACATGTATAGATGTTGCGTGTAACAATGCATTGCGACATCAAGTAACGTTAGACCAACTGTCGATTTAGACATAGTAGTCGTGATAATTAAGCGAGAACTGTCAGCACATATTACTTTTAAGGAAGTAAAAGTTAACGAACACTGGCAGGGCGTTGGGAAATTAAGAAAATGATTGGAACTTTTAAAATCCTTTTCTCACTCGTGTCGATGCTGTCGTACTGTCTGAGTTGTTTTTATCTATTTAAGGCTTCACAGAGGAACATATGTTATGTTTTAAGTATTTTGAAGGGTAGGTATGTCAAGAGAGTATGCACTAGTGAACAAATAACAGAGCAATTAAACGTTAGTTACGAAACAGTATCTTATTAAAATTTGTATACAACAAAACAGACAGTAAAATTGTTTGCTTAGCGCATATTATTGCACCAATTGTCAAATGTTTAAAAATGAAAATTATCCAACATAGAAACCAGTGAAGTTATTAGATTTTACCATCAGGAAATGAGATCGAGTTTTACATCAACCCGACCATGTTCAGTAGCTTTATATCCCCTGCGTATACATATAACGGCATTAACTATAGGATATTAAACATTATCTTCTGTGGTGTAAAGACCATTTGTCTGTGTATAAGGACATCGCCATTTATTATGAAGTCATTGACGAATAACCACATTTCCAATAAATATCATTTCAATGTCGTAAAACAACATGTTTAAACCATGAAAACGGTAAAATATGCTATGTGAAATCCTTTTTCAGAAAATACTAATTGTTGGACTTATGATCCTATGCCTTTGTTACATGGTTTTCACAGTATACAAAGTATCGCAGGGAGGAGTAAGGAAATTTGCTATGATAGACTATTTTAAAATACTAGGACTATTATCAGCCTGACTGTCATGCGCATTTGGTTAAATCTACTGCGTTTATCTCAGTTTCTCAGGAACTAGATTTTTTAAAATAACCAAACTTGAATTTACGTATTGGCTAAAGCATATTTGGTTGATTCTTACAGAATCTTATATTTAATATTGTGATTGTGTATTTGTTTTACTTGTATAAACTCTTTGAATACATGATACTCGGCAGAGGCCAATATCATATTATTTGGACATCTGGCTTATTCAAGGCAATCATCCTAAGCATCTCGTGTAATATTATCTATATATGTTTGGCAGGACGTGAACTCACAACACGAGTAGGCCTATATCTTGGTGACCTGAAATAACTTGGCAAGTATACAGGAATACGTTTCAAGTCAATAATTACATACTTTAAAATGAATCCGTTCCAGTATCAGTATGCCGTGTCCGGGTGGGATAGCATGTCAAGTGTCTAGCGTGGTATTCCAATATGACGTGTCTGGGTGGGATATCATGTCATGTGTCTAGGCGTGGTATTCCAGTATGACGTGTCTGGGTGGGATATCATGTCATGTGTCTAGGCGTGGTATTCCAGTATGACATGTCTGGGTGGGATATCATGTCATGTGTCTAGGCGTGGTATTCCAGTATGACGTGTCTGGGTGGGATATCATGTCATGTGTCTAGGCGTGGTGTTCCAGTATGACTTGTCTGGGTGGGATATCATGTCATGTGTCTAGGCGTGGTATTTCAGTATGACGTGTCTGAGTGGGATATCATGTCATGTGTCTAGGCGTGGTATTCCAGTATGACGTATCTGGGTGGGATATCATGTCATGTGTCTAGGCGTGGTATTCCAGTATGACACTATGACAGCACTATAAAATGGATCATAATATGCTCACTGCTACAATGAAAAATTGTGAAAAGCGACGTCAAACCCCACACATACGTAGGTACGTACGTACGTACACACGCATGCACGCTGGCACACACGCACGCACACACGCACACACGCACACACACAACACAGAGAAAAATATACAGAAAAAGTATCGAAAAGCAATAACTCTAACTCCCAGTCAAGTGTACTCGTCAAAGCTCAGAATTTTATTATTTTTATTTCACGCGCACTAAATTGACACGTAAATCACTTATAAGGAGTTATTTGCGTCATTAACTACCAAATAAAACATTGTTTAGCCAACCAAGCAAATGCAATACAAATGAAATATTTAATATTTGTTGCAGGTTTTGAAGTTGATGGTGTTCACATCCGTTGCTGAAATTTCAATTTCCTTTCTACGACTTCGTAAACACGCAATGTGGTAAAATTGATTAAAAGGATAGGGCTAGAAATATAAATATACATTAGCCTAATGTGCAGTCTTCAGTAAAATCATTTATGTGGTTTCTTGATCCTTTGAGTATAAGTATATGATATTAGCAAAAACAATGACATAATTCAGTTTTTAAAATTGTATGGCTTTATTTAGTATTTGTTTTCTTAACTGTGGATGGGATTATTAATGGTTAGCTTTTCAGTCTATACTAACGAGTCTTTCGTCATCTATATGTCTGTAAAAACGTTGTTGAACGGTTCAGACAGCTTCACCGAGAGATCTAGATTCCGCATGATACCTAGTTAGTCGTATATTAGATTTTCGGCAAATTTCACCACAGTCTCCACCTATAAACATAAAAAAATATACTAAAAATATATTTGGCTTCAGTTTCCTCCTTCAAACCTGTTTGTATGCCGAAGTAAAACCATCTCTAGAATATGAATTACTCTCTGTCTGGAGCACCTTGTTTTGATATCTAGTTGTGTGAGAGCGTTCGCAAATATAAACTTTTGTAAATTTAGTTTTAGGACAGTTTGAATGTAAATTTTATAGAACAAAAGTGTTTTTAATTGTTTTGTGTGTGTGTTTTCTAAACACGTATTAAGCAATATCGAAACATTGTTCTTTATGTTGGTGATTTTCAATTACTTTGAGTTAATTACACGTGGTATTAATTATTTGTTATGTATTCTATGTTAATGATATTTAAACATGTATATAAATCAAGGATAATCATATAGTCTCTTATAGTATATAATATAGACTCTTGTTTGGAAATTTGTATCACCTCAGTAGCTAGATCAAAAGATCACACACAATCATGTTGACTATACATAGCAGACCCGTTGTCTAGAGTATGAAACATGGCATTATAGATGATAGTAACGACTCTATCTGCTTTAAAGTTTGTCAGAACAGTGTTTACACATATTCTGTCTATTTGTGATAAACGTTTGGGTCAAATATGATATAGGCAAATGCACAAAGAGGGGCGATGATACTTAATAATTTTGTGTCTGCCATTTAAACACTTGTGGAAAAGTTTGTCTCCATGCTTCCCTAAATTTTGCTGACTATTCTGTTTTCCATTTCCAAAAAAATCTCATTTATTTCCTTTATATTATGTATTGTTAGTTCTTATAAACATAACGTCAACTGCAAAGCACTATCATTTAATGGTGCGATTGGAAACAGAACTTTAATAAATTACATATATGGTTTTCGCCATAAAGCTATACATACTACGCGATTCAATAGGATTATTACTACAGTAACGTGTTCTGGACGTTTGTATCACCTCGAATAGGTAAATGACAGATCAAGGATCCCACGAGAGGCGGAACCTCGAGTGTGATCCTTGATCTGGCATTTACCTACGAGAGGTGATACATAAACTTCCAGAACACGTTACCCTTATAATAATCATTTTATTATATACCTCCTACATATGATTAAAAATATTTACATTTCTGTTGCATACATATGCAATAAAGAAGATTTATAAATGTTTTAAGGCTCATTTGCAATAAAGCGCAAGAAGGAAAATGGGCGTATCGTAATATATACGGGGGTGTAGCTACAGCTTACAAACAAAGAAAGATATAAAAATCGGACAGGGAAAGTAGCATTCAATGACTACAGTCAACCACAAAATACAGAAACAAACACGCAAGCAGACAAACGAGAAGGCAAAAGTAAAAAAAATGAAAACGACATCACAAACACAAAAGGGTTGACAATAGGGCTTCCGCCTTGGAACGGTCAGTGGCCAAAAAGGCCACTTGGGGTTTAAAGCAGGTTCTAGGGTGCACCAAACCTCACAATTACATATAGTCATCCCAATTAAACGGGACAGTGTAAATAATGAAATCCATGGCATGAAATATTCTCGAAACAAGGCAGCGTTAAAGGGCACTATAAGTAAAACACCTAGATGCTCGTGTATATATAAATACAAAAAAAACCTAGAAATTCACAATGAAGGTACTCGATGACTTGGCAGAAGCCAGAGCAACAAGAGAATAAACCATTGAGCGCACGAAAAGACAAGACCGCGGCGGACAAACATCAAAAGCCACCGTCCTAATGGGCTTTAGGTAGGCGTCATCATAGGGTCCACAGCCTGTCCGGTAATCGTACAATTAAAGAGGAAAGCGTAGTGGCGAACTGTAAAAGGGTCCATCACTAAGCTTGCAGTACGTTGCAAAATGATAGGGTCATAACCTCTTTTGATATACCTTTTAACAAGTTTAACAAAGATAGTATGAAAGTGATCATGACCAAGAATCTTACGAAGTTTGTAAATCACATCACCATAGAAGTCAGGTTGTGATAGTCCTTGTCGCAGAAGAGTCATTAAATTGCTTTTATATTTGAAAAGAAAATCAGGGTTACGATAATACAATTTTGCAAAGGTTTTACGAAGTTTATGGTAACGGTAACCCTGATGGAGTAGCATTTTAGTTATACAAAGATTACGAATATTAAAGTCCTCAACTCGAGAACAAGATCTTGAACAACGAACAAGTTGTGACACATAGACCCCATAAGAAGTTGCTCCGGGAACATCCCCTTCTAATTGGGGATAATTAACAATGTCAAAATTAAAATCATCTCTCTTGTCATAGATTTTGCTAAAAAATTCACCATTTTCAAAAGAGATATCTAAATCAAGAAAAGAAGCGTTATTATCAGAAATATTAGCCTTGTTAAGCTGAAGTTCTGTAGGATAAATATAATTAACCATAAGTGGAAAGAAAGGGTTGTCAATGTTCAATATGTCATCCAGATACCGAGAGGTGTCATTAAAGGTTTCACTAACCTCTGCCTGGGTGTCTGGTGAAAGACCCAACATGAAATCTCTTTCATAGCAATATAAAAACAAATCTGCGACAAGTGGTGCACAGTTCGTACCCATAGGGATACCAACAATTTATCTATTAACACTGAGGAAAATATTATCTAATAGAAAAGTGAGTGCTTCACAAACTTCATGGCAAGTCCGCATAGTGTAATTATCTAAACAGCCGTTAGTAAAAAACGCTTTAATATTATTACAGGCCAAAAATGTAGTATTTTTCCTAGCGAATGTATTTTGAATGAGCGCAGTAAGCTTGTCTTTAATAAGGTGATGTGGTAAGGTAGTATATAGTGTAGAGAAAAGAAATATAAAAAGATCGGACAGGGAAAGTAGCATTCAAGGAGGACAGTCAACCACAAAACACAGAAACAAACACGCAAACAAGAAGGCAAAAGCAATAATAAATGCAAACGACATCACAAACACAAAAGGGTTGAAAATAGGGCTACCGCCTTGAACGGTCAGTGGCAAAGTAGGCCACTGGGGGTTTAAACCGATTATAGGGTGCACCAAACCTCACACTTACCCTACTGTCATCCAATTAAAACAGGACAGTGTAAATAAAGAAATCCCCGCCATGATATAATCTCTAACCAACAAGGCAGCATCAATAGGCAATATAAGTAAAACACAAATATGCTTGTGTAAATATAATACAAAAAAAACAATAGCCTAGAAAGTCATAAGTGCTTATTGATGAAACTTGACGTTTATTGAAAAATTTATCAAGGACATCTCCTGAATTTTTTATAGACTAAAATAAATTAATCCCAGAGATTTCATAAATTTTATCACAATATAGTTTAACGTGATCTTTAACGGCAGTAAGACAAGAAGTTAAAAATTTAGAGATGTGTGTTTGTGGTGCAGGCACTAGAATTCGAAATAAAGCGGGCCTTATACAGATTTTAATGTAATTTAGGAATCCAGTACATAGTAGGCAGTGTATTTTGCTTATCGTCTACACCAGCCTTGAAAGTAGTGCACCGAGTGATATGTGCGGAAACAACATCTTCCTCAGTAGAATTTACTGGAGTATACGAATTGATGCTGCCGAGTTCCAGAGTTAAAACATTGACGTAATGTAGGCGTCAAACAATACTTATATTATTAGTTGCTTTATCGGCAGGAACTAAAACAAATATTTATTATGAAATTCCTGTATTCCCGATTTAAAATTACGAAAGGAAAACCTAGGTCTCGGAGGAAGTAAAGAGGGATTAGGATTATAAAAGTTAATACGTGTATCTATAATTTTAAGAATTGACTTTTTCCAAGTAGAAAGTGAGTTTGGGTCCGCATGTTCTATACGACACCATTTTATACTAACATCTTCAATGGAGTGGGCGATCTGGGCACCACAAGCAATAATATCAATAGTTGAAGGTAATCTATATTTAGGACCTTTCGAAAACAAATGCCGAATATGTTTATCAACAATATCAAAATTACCAGTGATGACATGACCTGCTGGAGCATAGCAAAATGTTGATGTGTTGCATTCACATTCTTTAGGAGTGTTATGTACTATATCAAAAGCGAGCATTATTAGGAAATTTCCTGTTCTATTTGAAGTAGGATAGTGATACGGAATCAGGTTTTTAGTAGCATACTGCTACTCACCGTAGGCATATACCATGAACCCCACTCAGTTACAGTATACTGACACAAGGCCGATATGTTCTAGAGCTACCTCGTGTATGTTAAACGTCAAGCAAGTGAGATAACTACTATTGCCATTTGTATGAATTCTTTGGTATGACCCTGCCGTGGATTAAACCCAATACATAACTCTTGCGAATCTGACGTTCTATCGTTATGCCACCGCGGCGCTTAAGATTCAAATGGGTACAACCAGGTTTGTGCCTGGTTGGATCACTTTTAGGTATTTCGCATGTTGGTTTAGAATTCCAGAGATCGTGTATTCTCACCCAGTCAGCACAGAATTATGATAGGTTATAAAATATAAGAATCTTTCATGGGTATCCGGTGAAGATAGGGAATTCCAACCCTCGGTAAAAACACCGGTAAATCACTTTTACTATCCGAACCGAATACCCATGATAGATTCTTTTTCTTGCATATCAGAGACATGTTTTGCGTTGACAGCGCCAACTACTAACGTTTTGCATGTTTGCCTGCATACCGGATGTTGGTGCGCACGTGGCTTTTATCTTTACGCATAAAGTTAAGACTTTCCATCCCCATGTAAAACGTGGGTAGCCTTATTCGGTATGCAAGAAATACCACTCCTACTATGTAGAGGAATTTAATTGTTGTTTAACGGATCATCAGTACAGCATAGGTTATTTCCAGCCGTCGCCGAGAAGAATACAGGAAACTTGGCCTAACTTTACTATCGAATACGTTTTCCTGTTATTATATATACTCAGATATTCGAGACCGCCCGGATTACATCCCCACCACTCGGACGAAGAAACCCAGTGCCGACGGTGAGACTCGAACATCTGATCTTAAGATTCAGAGTATATCATGCTATCAACCAGGCCTGACGCTCCTTACTTATTCGAGGTATGGTGGGAATGGTTGTAATAAAGTTATTTGTGTTGCAATTTCTGAATTCAAATAATAAAAAAAAATAACAAGAATTATTAAAAATGTATGAAAGTAGAGAAATTTGGAAATCGTCGAACACGATAAATACAAAAATAATTGTTTCAGTCTCGGTTTGATTGTTCATGAACGGTAGTGAAAAGTGCTTGCTACCGTTCACGCCATCAAACCCCGGGTTGAGCAGAACTCAATATTTAAAATGCCAATAGTACATTATTTTAGCCATCCCGAAGATGGTATGCGTATAACGGTGGACATGGGAAAGGCGAGGTATATGACATCACAAATATAAATTGGAATGGAAAAGTAAGTGGATAAAAGAGTTATGGGGTTTCATTCATGTTCTAGGGTCACCAAACCTCACTTTTGTCACTCCAATAAATTGACACAGTGTAACAAAGGAAAACTCTGCCTATATTCTTAAACAAACCAGGCAGAATGTATAGGCAATAAAGTATTACACAAAGTTGATAATGTTGTAAGAATATACAAAAAAACGCCTAGAAAGCCACAAAGCATTACACAACGACTTGGAAGAAGCCTGAGCAACAAATCAAGAGAATAAACCATTAATGGCACGACAAAGGGAACATCAAACATGATTTTAAATGTTAGCAACATATTTTAAATGCATATAACTGATTACCCAACTGATATCAGAAGAGAATCCGGTATACTTTCTAAAATCAATTGATTTGAAACCATTGCTAAAATGTCATGAAATGACAATATTTAGGAAGGCAATTAGTATGATGAAATACAAACTGGTTTTAAAGCGATACTCCTGAACAAATCTGTTAAATATAAGGGTTATCATAAAAGGAATATGAATGGAGTAATTTGGAAAGCGCCAAACACGATAAATAAAAAATATATTGTAATCTCGTATGATTGAGCAGAGGTCACAATTGTAAATGTCAATATTATGAAATGCTGAGCCATATCGAAAAAGGCATGCATATGATGGGATACTAATAACATTTAATGTGTTATTTTCCTGTCCCTAAACGAGAAGACAACGGGCGAAATAAAAAAATGTAATTAATTGGGAGCAGATTTCATGAAGCCTGCTTATCACAAGGAACATTCAAACGACTAAATTAAAAAGCACATTGACTACGTTATTTAACTTCCATTTTTTAAAGAGGGTAATCTAATTAGTAGAATGAACATCGCTATAAATATGTGTATGCTCAAAGAATTACATCGAAGAAAACCATAGAACGTAAATGTTTATGTTCGCAATACGGAATTTAATTCCTCTTTCTGCTAAAACGACAGAGTAAATAGGATGTAACCATATATTTATAACTCTGGTGAACGCCAGCAACCGGAGACCAGACCGTACGGTACCAATGTAAAGATGTTGCGTTTAACAATGTATTGCGACATCAAGTAACGTTAGAGCAACTGTCGCAGTAGACATAGTAGTCGTGATAATTAAGCGATAACTGTCAGCACATATTACTGTTAAAGGTAACGAACACTGACAGGGTGTTAAAGTTAACGAACACCGACATGGTGTTAAAGTTAACGAACACTGACAGGGTGTTAAAGGTAACGAACACTGACAGGGTGTTAAAGGTAACGAACACCGACAGGGTTTTAAAGTTAACGAACACTGACAGGGTGTTAAAGTTAACGAACACTTGTGTTAAAGTTAACGAACACCGACAGGGTGTTAAAGTTAACGAACACCGACAGAGTGTTAAAGGTAACGAACACCGACAGGGTGTTAAAGTAAACGAACACCGACAGGGTGTTAAAGTTTACGAACACCGACAGGGTGTTAAAGTTAACGAACACCGACAGGGTGTTAAAGGTAACGAACACCGACAGGGTGTTAAAGGTAACGAACACCGACAGGGTGTTAAAGTTAACGAACACCGACAGGGTGTTAAAGGTAACGAACACTGACAGGGTGTTAAAGTTAACGAACACTGACTGGGTGTTAAAGTTTACGAACACTGACAGGGTGTTAAAGGTAACGAACACTGACAGAGTGTTAAAGTTAACGAACACTGACAGGGTGTTAAAGTTAACGAACACTGACAGGGTGTTAAAGTTAACGAACACTGACAGGGTGTTAACGTAAACGAACACTGACAGGGTGTTAAAGTTAACGAACACTGACAGGGTGTTAAAGGTAACGAACACTGACAGGGTGTTAAAGTTAACGAACACTGACAGGGTGTTAAAGTTAACGAACACTGACAGGGTGTTAAAGGTAACGAACACTGACAGGGTGTTAAAGGTAACGAACACTGACAGGGTGTTAAAGTTAACGAACACTGACAGGGTGTTAAAGGTAACGAACACTGACAGGGTGTTAAAGGTAACGAACACTGACAGGATGTTAAAGTTAACGAACACTGTTAGGGTGTTAAAGTTAACGAACACTGACAGGGTGTTAAAGACCTTTTACCCACTCCTATCGATGCTATCTTACTGTGTGAGCTGTTTGTATCTATTTTAAGTCTTTAACGTCGATCAGAAACGCAAATTTGATATTTTAAGGATTTACTCGGAAGAGTGGGTCTGTCAAAAGAGTTTACACGAGTGAACAAATAATCTTAGTTACGAAATCGTATCGTATTAAAATTGTATACAACAAAACAGAGAGTAAATGTGTTTGCTTTGCGCATATTATTGCAGCAATTGTCAAATGTTTCATCTTTATCGAGATAAACGTGATAATTCTTGTAGTGCGTGGTAGAGTGGTATAGCGTCGGACTCCATATCGAGAGGTCTGGGTTTGATCCTCACCGTGACGATGTTATTTATCCTTAAGCAAGATAAATAATTCACATTGCTTAGTACTGGTTCTACCCAGGAAGTCATTGAGAGTGATTAATATAAGTTGCAAGAACTTGTTTCGCAATAGATGTAAAATAAATATGTTTAAACGTTAAACTTGAACTTTGATAAATCCTACTAGGAAGTATCCCTAGGGAGTATTTTCCAATGGACGCTTTATTTGAAACTTTATTTTATTTGGTCTATTTAGGTACTTAATATAGATACAATAAAAGTGCTCTACTCTACGATGCAAACACAGCTATAGTACGCCCTTTTTTAGCTGCGATGGCACATACGAAGTATTTATTGTAAGCAAAATGTAGAAATGGACATTATTACATTTTTATCGGTGAACGATTGGGATTTCTCAGTGAAAGAATATTCATAATCGCTAAATATTTATAACTCCGAACACACAAATAACTAACTGTGACGATGAGTTATGACGTCAAAAAAAGTGTTACTAACGTCGACCTCATCCGGCGATAACGTTCAAAAAAGAATAATTCCAGATAAAATCGTGCATGAACTGATTTAAAATGCATGCGCTCGTTAGTGAAAAGAACAACACGTCTTCCATCTGGTGAAGGATTTGCCCATAATCGATCCCATCAGTTAAATAATCTCTATTTTATAATTTTTATTTTCCCAAATTAAGCAAAACACAGCAAAGGAATCGATTAAAATATTACAACGATGATTTGATTGTACGACGGGCTGTCGTACTGTATCAACAACACACACTGCGAAAAAAGACAGTATACATAATACGAATATAATTGAACACAGTAGTTAAATAATATGTTTATTACATTTTTAAATCAGTTTTTTAACCGAAATTATTCGCTTTATTGAACGTTATCTTCGGATGACGTTGACGCAAGCAACACATTATTGACGTCATAACTCAGAGTCTCAGTTAGTTATTTTTGTGTTCGGAGTTAGTTATTAATATTTAATGATTAGGATATTCTTTCACTGAGAAACCCCAATCTTTCACCCACAGCAATGTAATAAAATTGCATTAGAACCAGAGATCAACGTGCTTATCAGTTAAAACATCCCGATTTAGATCCAGATTTGTGTAATAAACTGTAATCTAGTCTCTTACTTATCTCGTCCTTGGTATTTAATGTGTAACTTAATGCGCTATGTCACTACTTACCATCAAGCAGATGCTTGCTTAATTCAGTTACTAAGCAAAACTCGTTCTCATTAATCATGTTTGTAGTGCGATGCTTCCCAAGTGAGTTCACTAGACTGAATCAGAAAACAAAAACAAGTGCAATTCGTGGTTGGCGAATCAAAACGGCAGACGTTGTAAACAAATTTATTGTATTGAGTGGAATCTGCTTTGACGTTGGTAAATCAACTATTGTATAGGGTAGTTTAAAACACTGTTTATTGGAAGTCAAGTGTAAATCATAGTCCGAACATAGTCAGAGTCGGAGGGAAAAACACTTCTCATTTGATAAGAAGTAGTTTGAGTCTAATTGCATAAAGTACGCAGGCCTGTATTTAAAATATGCTCTTGAAAGCAATTGTATTCCCGTATGGAGACATTTTTAATTACTTGCCATAGATTGTGGGTAAGTGTCGAAAAGCCATCCTCTAGCATAATAAGGTTGCTATATTTGTTAGATACTTTCGTTTGTTCAATGATTCATTAATTTTCTTGTTCACTTCCATTAAAACATTAATTCGATGTGCTCATTTATTCCTTCTGCATTATTCATTAAGCAGAAATCTATTGCACTTACGTTGAAGAAGCGAAATCATCAATTATTTAACATGATTGTAACTGCAAATGTATAGATCCATATTTACATAATATGCATAAACGCAAGAAATAGAGAAACAGCACAAATACTGTAATGCTTAGTGCACGAAAGGAGTAATCGTTACATTTAACAGTATATCACGTGTACCCGACTAACGATTGATTAGCGTTAAATGAAGATTATATATTTCAAACACATACATAATATAATTATACAGTCACAGATTTTCAAGAATTATTTAAAATAGGGACTTACTGTATATTAGAAGTTGTATTGGTCGCTTTAAGTCTTTTAAGTGGTGTTCTTTTAATTACACTTTTAATTACACTGTACTGTCAATTTAAACGCTGAAGACAGGATAATAGCGAGGTTGAGAACTCTTAAAATCGATTTAAGCTAACCAGTGGGCCATACTGCCTGCTGACGGTTCCATGTCGGTAACCCTGTCTTCACCACTCTTTGTGTTGTGTATTGTCCTTTTCATTACATAATTAATTTGCTCTTTGTTACGGTGCGGATATACGGTGCTATTACGTTTTGGCGCTGCGATTCCATTAGACCATTTTTCTCATTTTGTAAGACGAATCAGAAACCAAGCTCATATTTCGCCTTTTATCAGCTGAGTTAATACGCAATAAACATGTTTAATGACCTTTCTTTATCAGGATAAAAGCGACACATTAGCTATTGAGAACGGTAAATCTCTATATTAATCCCGGGAAGTTGACGAGGTGTGAAAGGCAACACACAAGAACACATCATTAGTTTCGACTTTATTTACAGTAATTGATTTTGGTCCGGAAAGCTTACGCATGACAAAACGAAATCAAAGAGAATCAAATATCGTCAGTCTGTGAATAAAACATAGCGTTAACTTAATAAATGTTACACAGTGGGCAAGATACCGTAGTACGACCACTTTGTAGTGTTATCGTGTTATGACACATCAGTTATGAATAATGACGAATCTGCTAATTGTGCTATCATTCAAGGTGACTTTAAAATACATAAAGCATATTTGTTGTTTTGGAGTGAATAACAGGTTTGGTATCATCGAGAAGTGAGCACACTTTTTTCCCGCATTATCATGAATAAAAACAGGAGAGTTTTATCGCTTCGAAATTTATGTTAAGCATTAAAATCAAATTTTAGAATAAACGATATTTTTCAATAGTCCATTTAGCGTGCAATATTTCATCTGTGTCATTAACCCTTTTTTGTTAGGACATTAAAAAGTAACATCACGATATGACAATGAGTGACGTCCACGTCATGTGGGCGTGCAATAGTTCATTTCGCAACCGTGCAATAGTACATTTAGCGTGCAATAGTTAATCTATGTCATTGGGGCGATTTGTTAAGGCATCATGTGACTACAAAGCAAACACATACTTTTTTGAATGGCATTACACTTTCGCAAATTTCAATTCACCTTTATATTAAAACATATCAAACACGCTTCTACACAATGTTAATAAAGAAATCCCCGCCATGAACTATTCTCTAACCAACAAGGTAGTATTAATAGGCAATATTAGTAAAACACAAAGATGCTCGTGTATATATAAATACAAAAAAACAACAGCATACTATTAGAAAGTCACAAACTTTTTTAAGAAGGTACTGAATGACTTGGCAGAACCCAGAGCAACAACGGAATAAACCACTGAGGGCACGACAGGACAAGAATGCAGACAGACATCAAACGTCACCGTCCTAATGGGCTTTAGGTAGACGTCATCATAGGGTCCACAGTCTGTCCGGCCATCGCACAATCAAAGAGGAAAGCATAGTGGTGAACTGTAAATGGGTCCAACACCAAGCATGCAATGCGTTGCAAAATGATAGGGTCATAACCTCTTTTGATAAATCTGTTAACAAGTTTAACAAAGATAGTATGTTAGTCATCATGTCCAAGGATCTTACGAAGTTTGTAAATCACGTCACCATAGAAGTCAGGTTGTGATAGTCCTTGTCGCAGAAGAGTTCTTAAATTACTTTTATATTTGGAAAGAAGATCAGAGTTACAATAATAAACTTTTGCAAAGATTTTACGAAATCTATGGTAACGGTAACCCTGAAGGAGTAGCTTTTTAGTTATACAAAGATTACGAATATTACAGTCCTCAACTCGAGAACAAGCTCTAGGAAAATGAAAAAGTTAAGACACATAGACCCCATAAGAAGTTGCTCGGGGACCAGCCCCATCTAATTGGGGATAATTAACAATATTAGAATTAAAATCATCTCTCTTGTCACATATTTTGCTAATTAATTCACCATTTTCAATGGAGAGATGTAAATCACGAAAAGAAGCGTTAATATCAGAAATATTAGCTTTGTTAAGTTAAAATACTTTAGGGTATATATTATCGACAATAGTAGAAAAGAAAGGGTTGTCAATGTTTAATATGTCATCCAGATACCGAGAGGTTTCATTAAAGGTCTCTTCCTGGTTATCTGGTGAAAGACTCAACATGAAATCTCTTTCATAGCAATACAAAAACAAATCTGCGACAAGGGGTGAAGGTCAATCACACACTGTGTCTCATGAAAGATTCTCTGTGTATGTTTTTGCAGGGCGAGAGTCCACAACAGATGTATGTATCAGTGACATGGAATAACTTGGCAAGTATACACAAATACGTTTCATGTCAATATGTACATATTTTAAACGAATTTTGTTTGTTTTTCATTATTGATAATTGTTTACCACAATGGCAGGGTCATACCGAAAACAGTAGATATAAAACTCGAACGGGAAAAGTAGCATTCAAGGACGACAGTCAACCACAAACACACACAGAAACAAAGCAAGTTAGGACATCATAAATACAAAAGGGTTGACAATTGTGCTACCGTCTTGGAACGGTCATTGGCAAAATAGCCGCGGGGGTTTAAACCAGGTTCTAGGGTGCAGCATAGACTTCATAAACATGGCACTCGTAGCTCCATTGTTGGACGTCCGCATTAACTCCTAGACAAGCTGTACACGTCAAAGCTCCCCAGTGGGCACACGACGTTGATACAACGTTGAGATGTGGTTTGAATTTGGTCCCAACGTAAATCAACGTTACTTCAACGTTGAATCAACGTTGCCATATTCATCCTTCAACCATACCTGTCATGGTTGCGAGTACGGATATTGTATCAACGTTGAATCAACGTTACCTTTCTCAAAGTTGTATTTTTTTAGGTTTGTAACGTTGTACAGACGTTGATAAAAGGTTGACCTTTCCACATTGTAGATATCGGTATATGATGTATACATGTAAACCATAATGTTCTAACCAGGTGCAGGTACACGTGTTCAAATGAAAGAATGCTATTACACCAGTAAATCGTGTTACAGCATGGAGTACATAATTATATTCATTTCTACTTTAATTACCTTGACGTTAGATCAACAATGTATAAAGGATAATCTAAGGTACCTGCAAAACACGAATTTATGTCCATTTTCATATTCCATTCTGTACTGCAATCATAATACAATTGTACAACGACCTAATTCCAACGTTGATCCGACGTCGGTGCACTGTTGGATTAGAACTAATGGACATAAAGGGACGTAATTATTCTTTATATAAACATATGTTAGCAATTATTTTCCTGTTTAATGACTTTATATGTTAATGTTTTAATGAATAGGGTGTTTTGTTACTATTTTCAACTAGTATCTATAACACACACAAACTATAAAAAACAAGAATTATTGTTAATATATTAACCACTTTTAAAGCTATAAGACATATATACAATATAACCATCATTATAAAAATATGTTATTACCACCATCAATACTGATGTCTGTGATACAGAAAATGTTTTATTCTCCAGGGTTGGTTTCAATAATGTTTGGTCTTCAACGTTGATTCAATGTCAGAATTTCAACGGCAGATCAACTTTCAAATTCAGCTATAAATCAACGTTGTTTCAACATTAATACATGACATTGATTTAACATTGCATCAACGTTGTTGTGCCCGCTTGGTCGGTACTGCTTAATTTCACACACCATAAAGTGACACGTAAATCACTCCAATAGACTCATTTGCGTTACTAAACGCCAATTAAAGCTTAACAAAACATATTTAAGCCAACCAAACAACTGCAATAAAGTTGAAACATTTGTTGCAGGTTTTTAAGTTGATGAAAGTGTTCACATTCTTTGCTGAAATATCAATTTCTTTCTACGACATCGTAAACACCAATCGTGACCGCTCGGCCAATCCCGTCATTCTCGGGATCTCGCCTCGTGTGTATATCTAGTTTAGGTATGTTCAAAATATTGACGTTTTGTTAGCCGGAAGGCAACAGCACAGAAAATAGTACACTATTGCTAAGCCGTTGCTATATAAACAATATAGCCGTCGGCCAAACGTGTCGGTAAATGATTTGCGTTGCATGTTTATTATTTACAATACAAATGAAAGTGTTATCACTGCTTTCATGTAAATTAACTGTAGATGGAACAATTAGCTAAATGACATTACAAAATTAGGATGATAACTATGATTTTGAATGCAAATTTGTTTTGGTGGGAATCTAAAGCGCGATGAAGTGACCCATATGGAAACCTTCGATTTACATTCGAGTAATGCTGCGAAACAGTGAAAGAGATTTTGCGAATGCGTAAACACGCGTTGTGGTAAAACTGATTAAAATGATAGAGTTAGAAATGTAAAATATCCATTAGCCTAATTTGGAGACGTCAGTAGCGCATATCATTTGTCGTTTTATGATCGTTTGAGTATATGCTTTTAGCGAAATCAATTACATTTAAGGCAGTTTTTAACATTTTATGGTATTTTTGATATGGGTTTATTGATGTTTAGTTTTTCAGCCTATACAATAACGAGTCGTCTGTCATCTAAATGTCTATAAACGTGCTGCCGTAAGCAATACTCCTCACACTTTCAGACAACTTCACAGAGAGCTCTAGATTCCTCATTATATCTTGTTGACTTTATGTTAAATTGCGACAAAATACATCTCGGTCGCCACCTGTAAACAAAATATGCAAAATCTTCTTTTCAAACAATACTTCCTGAAGAAGAAAAAATATATGCGTTACAGAAATGCCTATGTGTTATATTTTCCAATGTAAAGGAAGGTAATTTTAAAAATTAGGGTTCTGCTACAAGAACTATCACAACATGACTTCTATTGTGAAGATATTTACAAACTTCGTAAGATCCTTGGTCAAACTCACTTCAATCTTTATAAAACTTGTTCAAAAGTTTATCAAAAGAGGTTATGACCTTACCATTTTGCAACGCACTGCATGGTTAGTGGTGAAATATTTACACTTCGCCACTATGATGCGTCTTCGCGATGACTGGATAGATTGTGGATCCTATGATGACGTCTACCTAAATCCTCATATGACGGTAGCGTTTGATGTTTGTTTTAAATCTTGCCTTGTCATACCCTAAACGGTGTGTTCTCTTGTTGCTCTGGCTTCTACCAAGTCACTGAGTACTGGTTTTGTGGCTTTCTAGGCTTTTTAGTATTATATATACATGATCATTTATGTGTTTTTAATAAGCAATATAAGTAAAACACAAAGATGCTCGTGTATATATAAATACAAAAAACAATAGCCTAGACAGCAACAAAGAAGTCTCTAAATGACTTAGCAGAAGCCAGAGCAACAAGAGAACAAACCATTGTGGGCATGACAAGACCAGAATGTAGACAAAAATCGAACGCCACCGTCCTCTTGGCTTTAGGTAGACGTCATCATAGGGTCGGTCCACAGTCTATCCGGTCTTCGCACAATTAAAGAGGAAAGCATGTTGATAATCAAAAGTTTTGGTAAGAAACATATAGAGAATATTGTGTCAGACAAATTTCGGTAATTTTCATTGATTCATTTGTTTTTGTGGCCAAAATCCACGTTTTAAGAAAAAGGGGCTAACTTCCTTGCTTACTGAACTTTTCAAAAACATCTTTGTTTGGACTATTGTTGGCGTCTATCTAATTATTCTTAAAACGTCATTAATTATTTCCTGTTTTGCTGTATAGACAATCATCATTAACATCAGCGGAAGTTTCTTTTCTTATAAAGTATAAATAAATAAAAATAAAATAAAGTTATATAATAATTGTAATACAAGCACTATAGTTTAATTATCTTTTTTCTTTTGTCTGATTTCAAAATGCCAGTTTGGATGAATGTATAATATACAGTAACATAAGGGTAACAGTATACAGCGTATGCCCGCTTCCATTGCCCGCTTCACTTTTATGGAAGCGCATGTAAATATTATGAAAATATGTTTTAACACTAGTATAATAGAGTAATGAACAATTTTATCATGTTGTATTTCAAAGTTATGGTTATCCCAGAACAAAGTTTGTACAGCTCAGTAAGTGTGCCAACATCCCCGCCAGGACTCGAACCTGGATCTCTTTATTCGAAAGAAAAGCATGATTCCTTACACTACAAAGATGTTCCCAACGGCACAGAGCATACAAACAAATAATCGGCCAAGTTAAATTTAGTTTTAACATATTTTACTTTAAAAAAAATACAACTTATACTGTGTATTGACATAATTATAGCCATCCATTATGGGCACTGATCTTAACTCTTAAAGCATGGCCATTGCATCTGCCAGATGAAGCTGCAGGTTATGCTTATAAATTAATTCCAACATTTCATAAAAATGAAACCCAGTGAAACCAAGCAAATTCAGCGAATTACAAGCACCCCATAGGTGTAACCACCTATCTTAAAACTGCATAATGGATACTCCTCAATCCTGTCGAATTTCATAAGACAGTCCTTAAGGGAAAGTACAGTTATTGAGGAAACAAATTTGTTTTTATTTATAATAACAGCAACCTTTAACTTTGACCAACCAACCTGAATAACAATCCAGTGCTTCCTTTCAATGAGCTGCACATTTTTATGAAGTTCTGTGAAACTCATTTGCATAAATGACCCGCATAACAATCACATGCTTACGGTGACGTTTTAGCTAAATCCCTCAAGGGAGACTAAAGTTACTAAGTGAAAAGAGGTGTACATTGTGGTAAAAAGTATGAAAGGAAAAGTCTTGTTAAAATCACGCAATGGGACCTAAGTAATAGATAGAGTATGGTATCATTGGGTTGATTAATTCAATCATCTAGATCGGCGTAGCCTATCGAGGTGTTTAAATTAACCAACGAGATGAAACCATACTGTATCTGTTTTGTAGCATGCCCATTATAGCTCCCTGCCATACTCTAACTTCCTATAACTGGTAGATGTAGTACATCATTTATTCTGACAGGTGTTATTTTCAATTAAACAATTTACACCTGTGCTATTACAAAGGGAATTTTTATTGACCATACTACAAATTTATTGAGCGGAAACCATTTATAGGAAAAATGACATTGAGGCTTGAGTCCGCTTGACCTTTTGACACAACACCCTGAATAGCAATCCTGAGCTTCATTTCCACAAGCCAAACCTTGTAGTGAAGTTTCCTTGAAATCCTGCAAGGGAAAATCAATTTACCTAGTAGTAACCAATTTTACATGCACACTAATAGTGACTTTGCTCTAAAATCAAATTACCTAAATAACAATCCCGAGATTCATTTAAGTTAAGTTTCGTTAAGATTCATTAAGGGATGGAGAATTTATTCAGCAGAAACCAATGTTTATTTGCAGTTGCAGTGTTCTTAACCTTTGGACAAATGACCTGAATACTAATCTCATGTTTAATTCCCTTGATGTGATTTTTTTAATTAAATCAGTCAAGGGAAACTAAAGTTTTTGTGGAAACCAATTGCCTAGAGCAACAATGACCTTGACTTAAAATAAAACTACCTAAATAATAATCTTCAGTAACACGAGGTCAATGACTTTGAATCTCTACTGATAGGTTTTGATAGCTAGATAAGCATTCCTATGAAGTTTTATGAAAATCTGTCAAGTAGTTTCAGAGGCGATTGAAGAGGAGTAGTCGCTAAAAGTTTTACTATATAACTCTATGTAAACACGGATGGCCGCTGGCGGTCATGTTTAATGACAAATCAAAATAATTTTCAACAAGGACCAACATCATGTCATGCTGATCATTTAAGAGAAAGTTCCATATCAATATCACTTATACAAGAGGTAGGCGCTACAAACTTGTTTATTAAAAATCTATTTTAGCTATCGTGGCCATCTTGAATTACCGACTAACCTGAAATTTTACTAGGATCAACTACATATCACGAGCAACATTCCTTTGAAGTTTCATGAAAATCCATCCAGCAGTTTCAGAGGAGTATCCCTATACAATTTGACTATATAACTCTATGAAATAGTTTTATCTTTATATATTGACATTAATGTTTAATTCCTACTTCATTTCTTCGTCTTTCATCACTTTTTGCGCACAATATGATCCTATTTACATGTGTATGTGTTAACGTGCCGTAAAACAACATTCATTCTTTCATTCTTTCATTATTTCATTCTATTTAAACAAAGATGTTCGCTGGAAGCCATGTTTAACGTTGTTTAATATGTTTCGACAATGACCAACATCATGTCATGCTGATCATTTTAGAAAAAGTCCCATATTAGTATCACTTATAGTTTTCAGGAAGTAGTCGTTATAAATTTGTTTTTTAAAAATCTATTTTTAGCCGTGGTGGCCATCTTGAATAACCGGCTGACCTGAAAATTTGCTAGAGTCAATTAAACTGCAAGAGCAACATTCATGTGAAGTTTCTTGAAAATCCATCAAGCCGTTTCAGAGAAGTAGTCGCTACACGTTTTTACTATATAACTCTATGTAAACAAAGATGGACCAGCGGAACTGGTAGCCATGTTTAATGTCGAATCAAAACGATTTTCAACAAGGACCAACATCATGTCATGCTGATCATTTTAGAAAAAGTCCTATATCAATATCACCTGTAGTTTTCAAGAAGTAGCGGCCATCTTGGATTTCAACGTGAATCTTTGTAGGATCAACTAGACTTCATGGGCAACATTCCTTTAAAGTTTCATGAAAATCTATTCAGTAGTTTCAGAGCAGTAGTCGAGCTAAAAATCAATTTCTATTTTTAGTAACATCGACCTTGCCCTTTCGATAACCTAATTAACAATCCCATGCTAATTGCAATGAGGTGAAGTTTTGTTTAATCCGCCAACGGAAACTACTGTTAATGAATGAAAACCAAAAACCTTATTTAAATAGTAACAGTGACCTTAATCTTTTACCAAATGACCCGAATAACAATCCTGCAACGTTCTTTCCAAGAGACCGTGTGGTGATGTTTCGTTTGTATTAAAGGCAGAAAATTTTCGACACGCCACAAAGAGCAACTGTTGTTCCGACTTAACATTATGATGTAAAATTGGTCAGTGAAGCCTTCATCGGGTTACTTTATTACAATTTTTCATGATCGAATTTACTCGGTTGGTCAATACAACTCAAGCGAAACCCACACTGTTTTATTTCATTTTGAGTGAGTAAAATCGAGCACTTAGGCGAGTTGGATGGCAAACTTCTTGGAGTTTCCATTCGAGTGGAAATGCTGCATAATATATTTAATAATATTCTAATTAATATTTTTTTGTAGAATTTGAACGAGTTTTACGTCGCACCAACACATAAAAGGTTACATAGCGCCTAACGGGAATGGACATACAAGGTTCATTATCTATAATTTCATACATCAAAATAAAATATAGAAAATGGACCTCGAACAGTATAACCTAAGAACTGTAGAGTTGCTGCGAATTCTATAGTAGATACTTCATTTACAATGAAGCAACGTTTCCATACGCGGTGTCATGACAAAAACCTTGAACTTGCATGATAAAAATGCCAAAATGAACATGCCTTGCGGGTTTTGAGAGGTCCCCTACGGCTAAGGCACAATTTGCAGTGGTTGTATTCTACCCCAGCAACCACACATGGTGATAATTATTTGTAATCAGTAACTTTACTAGTCACTATTTTATATAAATATATTAATTAAATAATGAAACAAAAATGTAAAGAATCTCGGGGCATAACCTTTTTGTGAGTGCCGTCTTTTAAAATGCATCTGGCAAAGAGAAGGAAGGCTTGGATTATGGATTTTAATTTTTTATATCGTTGAAAACGGACAACGAAAACGAATAAAAACTTGTGATTTACTGCATAAAACGTCTGGAAATCAAATATGGATCTGTTTCACAATTAACTATAACATGTAAATGAAAGAGTTAGCAAGATTGTTCACCTTTTTAATAGAGCATACATTTTTAATCAGTTGTTTTAATGAACGGCTGCGTGCATGGGGTGATTTAATGCCAACGTGATGGTAACATTATACAATAGTGCTTGACACAAAGTCTATATCATCTCTGTTAAGGTTGGAAATAAACCACAGCAGCTTTTATGCAATAATGGTCATCGATCATCTTTTGTTTTACATTTTGTCAGATGAGGCATAATGAATTCTCAATCTTTTCGCAACACTAGTAATTGCCCTTGAGTCGGACTGTAAAAGGTAACTCGTGATACAAAATCGTGATACGTGATGTAAATTGATACAAAACTAGAAGGCTGTTCCACAGAACACTTGGGTCGCTTGCCTTGTGCTTATTTCAGCCTGTACAATCTAGGTAATTGTAAAAAGGGCATACCTCTGCCAAAATGAAAGTCAGTTATAGGTCATGTTCAACACATTTCCTGAAGTAAGATGAAGATGTGTGTGAAGGTTTATGAACATAGGCCAAGTACTTTTCAAGTTATTATGGCCAAGGTTAGGTTGCGGGTTAAAGTGTGACGGACGATGGCGACGACGATGGACAGAGTGATCCCTAAGTGTCGGTCATGCTACGAAGGCAATACAAAAATGATTACGATAAGAAATTATTAATTACATCATTGGTTTCAAGTACAGAAGAAATTCAACCGTAAATTAATGACAAAATCAGGGGCAAATCTGATTCAAGGCCATGTTACACATACATTCCGGGGTTTATTTCTGGTTTAGAGATGATGTAATTTATGTAAACAATAGTGCATATTTTCTGATATTATAATAAATCCTAATCCTTTAATTCAGATAACTCACATCTCCAGATAAGCAATTTTCGGGAGTATTTCAGCATTAAAATTTAAGAAAAATCAGCACAAAATTATAAAATTGGGCGTGAAAATCAGTCAGCATTGAACATTAACAATTCTAGTTTAATAAAGGCATATTTTGAAGCAAAAAGCAAAACAGTATAACATTTTCTCTTCAATATAATCTGAATCAGCATTTATTTAGGAGGTAAAATACCCTTTGACATGGAAGTTTTTTTTTAGCTCTGTAGTTATAATAACAAACGCATATGTTGTTTTCTTTTAATTGTCTTACAATAGCGAATAATATACTCGCTTGCTTTCAAAACATGAATATTTACTAACTTGGTCGGCCATTTTAAAGATTATATAGTCGCGCACATAATTATTGATTGTAAACACTCTATGTAACCTATTATTTATGTCAGACACAAACATTTCGAAACTGCATCGGTTCAGAGATAATAAGCTCCCAAATATGTATTACACAATGTATTTCGTCAGCAAGTTTCATTCCAAGGTGCTTTGAATAATGATTTAACTGATTGATTTCTTCCAGAATATATGGGAAATGTGTCCCGTTTCTAAGTCCAAGACAAAAAATAATCCATTCGCAACATCTCGTACATCACTTCGTATCATTACTCAAATGCATTTCGAATGTCAACATATTGGTTACGTCATAATAACCTGACCCTCATTCCAACATTATGTTTCTGCGATCTGATGTACTCAAGATACTGAGATTGAACTATTTACACCATAATGCAAAAGATAATGACCTCAGTATATAGTTTAGTCGCAATATCTTGATTGCATCCGACTGCGGAAAATAACAGATGCATAATTCTGGAATGTTTACACCAGATATCCCTAAAAATGAAGAGCAGATTTATATGTAAATTGCAATTTGGTGAATTTTGACTTCGATATCTCGGCGAGTTGACAATAAATCGTAGGAAGAGTGGCATTGTCAGATAGGCAATTTATGTCTGCACGCGACAATGTATGTATTTGATACATTTGTAAACGTCTACTTGACCTCTGACAAAACATCACTTAAATGTCCCCTTATAGTCCTTCATAAATAATTATAATATATGCTAAGGTAATAACCAAAAGATGCAATTTCCTGTGCCACGCCTCCTCCACACCTGAAATTATATCTCAAATATTTTTGCAGTTAATGTGATTGATATAGGTCTGTTTTGTTCTATTCCATTCATTTTTGTTCAATAAACGGTTTAACTTTCTCATTTTCATAACTTCATACTTTACTTCCGTGTCGGAAGTAGATATTGTTCAATTTTGACTGGTTCCCAGTTTCGCGTTCTCTAGTAAATTGACACAAACGATGGTTCGAGTCAGTGCCTTGCTTTAGAATAGGCTGATATGTTGAGAACGTTTTTTGTCTGACTTCACGGTGGTCCGATCAATGGAAAGTTACTACGGTTTAATAGCGTAATAAAGGCCTACCTGTCCATTTCTTCTAGGGAAATGTTGGGACCCACATCTGCTCAAATTATACTGCGACTGAGCACGCAGTTGCGTGAGACGCTCAGTATATATCTATCTTGGGTTTACGTAGCTCGGTGCAGGGCAATTTACGGTACTGTTTGACGAGTCGAAGTGATACTGAGCAGCTCAATTACTGAATTAGTGTGAGCTGGTTCTCAGTGTGCCGAGTGTCTCAAATATTCAGTTGACCTACTTTCAACTAGATAATTCCAATACATAAACTCAACACTTACAACATTAACCCGTACCTATCTTTCGTCACACACTTTTCCACAATCGTTACCCACGAACATTTATGCAATAAGTTTAAAATGCTCAATGAAAATGGCGTTGCCCTACTGTCCAGCAAAAAATGGCTTCCTCAAATTTGCATGAAAAAATGTCTGCGCGGTAAAAATAAACCGGATATCAACACCAGTTTTAAATATATAACCAATTAGAATACATCCATAAGATAACAACTTATTTAATGGCCAAATTAAACGTCCAGTTCATGTATCTTTATCCACTAAGTACTGTCTTTCCGTACAAGAAAAGAGTTGTTTTAACTAAAAAGGAGATATCTCTGATAGTTACATTTGATCACGAATCATAAATGTGAATATATATATATTAAATGTAAATATGTGCGGTGTACATCAACTTGCGGTGACAGAAATATTTCAAAATGTTGACGTTAAAAAATTGGCAAAATGTTCATAATATATATATATATATATTTATATATAATATTTAAGCGGTTGAATGTGGGGCAGAAAATTCCATGATAATCGGCGCAGTGGTTTCGTTGAAAGTCGTCTTGATGTATTCAAGTTTACCGTGAATTTTGAAAAAAGTATAAAGTCGAGCAGGAAATGCAGCTTTCACAGAACACAGGAAACACAAAACATGTAAAACGACAAACATAAATGGTACTGTTAATACAAATATAAAGGCAAATGACGTCAAAAACACAAAAATGGTCGACAATAGGGCTACTGCCTTGGAACGGTCAGTGGCAAAAAAGCCGCTGGGAGTTTAAACCCGGTCTTAGGGTGCACCAAACATCACACTTACCCAACTGTCATCCCAATAAAACTTGACCGTGTAATTAAAGAAATCCCCGCCATGAACTATTCTGAAACCAACAAAGCAGCATTATTAGGACATTTAAGTAAAACACAAAGATGCACGTGTATACATAAATACAAAAAAACAATAGCCACAAAGAAGGTACTCGATTACTTGGCAGAAGCCAGAGCAACAAGAGAATGAACCATTGAGGGCCCGACAAAACAAGATTGCAGACACACATCAAACGCCACCGTCCATTTGGGCTTTAGGTAGTCATCATAGGGTCCACAGCCTGTCCGGTCATCGCATAATTAAAGCGGAAAGCATAGTGGCGAACTGTAAATTGTCCACCACCAAGCATGCAAAAGGTTTTACGAAGTTTATTGTAACGGTAGCCTTGATGGAGTAGCTTTAGCTTTTTAGTTATACAAAGATTACGTAAAACGAAAAGGTTGAGACACATAGACCCCATAAGAATTTTCCCGGAGAATATCCCCATCTAAATAGGGATAATTAACACCATCAAAATTAAAACCATCTCTCTTTTCATAGATTTTGCTAACTATTTCACCATTTTCAATAGAGATGTAAATCGAGAAAAGAAGCGTTATTATCAGAAATACTAGCTTTGTTAAGTTGAAGTACTTTAGGATATACATGATTAACCATAGTAGAAAAGAAAGGATAGTCAATGTTCAATATGACATCAAGATACCGAGAGGTGTCATTAAAGGCTGCAATAACATCTGCCTGGGTATCTGTTGAAAGACTCAACATTAAATCTCTCTCATAGCAATATAAAAACAAATTTGTGACAAAGGGTGCACAGTTCGTACCAATAGGGATACCAACAATTTGTCTGCAAAGGTTAGTTGCATACCTCACGAAAATATTATCTAATAAGTGATCACAAACTTCATGGCAAGTCCACATAAAGACACGCTGTCAGATCAATTTAGAATTAGCCTGAATCTAAAATTGCAATGGGCACACCCCTAAAGTTTCATAGACGACGTATATACAACCAAAGTCACCAACCTCCCTGTCGGAATCTCTATTATATCGACACAATCGGTCAAGATTGTATCGTTACAGAAGTTGTGGAGCCGGTAAAGAGGTGGTGCTATACAAAGAAGGAAATATCATTGCAGCCAAATGCTTATTAAAAGTTGTATAAAATATAATGTTGTGGTATCATGATATTCCTCGTTGTGATTTTGAAGTATAATACCGCTTATAAAGCCGATGGTAGGTTGCGTGAAAGGTGTTGTATCTTACATTGATCTTCTGCACAGACTTAATAAAACCCGAACCTGATACCTTTTTTTTTCTTGTTTATATTTATTGCTAGTAAAGAATCTTGTTCTGTATTTATTCACGTATAAAACGTTCACGACACGTGTTCACTACACAGTTCCAAAGCAATATATTTTCAAATGTAACTTCAGCAGCAATACATAAAGGCACGTAGCGGAGCACCTTATTTATCGTGGTCATTGAAAAATGGCACACATTTCACAGTGCTTCCCAATCAAACCATTTGTGAGACAATACTGCATGAAAGTCTAAAGTGTCTCACTCCTAACCGGCCTAATCCCATCTCAGTCATCAACGAAAGCTGAGTCACAAACAGAGAAATGAATTCTCATTTGATCTATGATTTTACGTTGTTTTATAAGAAAATCCTCAATTTTTTACCTCGACATTGCCTTATATGGCTCCACAAAATATATACCGGATGTTCAATTAATGTAAATTTAGTGCGTTTTGCAGGCTTGCTATCACGCGATAGGTTTGTATGGTGCCGTCTAATGGATGGTACACATTCGTTTAAGTATTATCTAATGCCGCCATTGTGTCTAGATCAGACGAATATGTATATTGTATATATGTATTAATATGTTCATGGTTTTGGCTGATTGGCAATGTGTTTATGACTTAGATATAGGTCAGCAAATGTATATTGTCTTTATTTCGAGTTTAATGAGTCTCTTAATTACAAAGTATCGATGCAATGTACGACCGACGGCAAAAACATAATATGTATCTTGAGAAATAGGAACGTTTAACAACCTGATCTATAACAGTTTCCGTGGTATGTTCTTACATCGTGTTAACACCATCTTAAAAATACATCAATTATTATTATATACAGCAATATTACTCTGAACTAGTTTAATACTGGACCAAATACATTGTATATGCAAGGTGTTGCTTCCTGTATTACCTCTCATGAATAGACTCAATAAAACTGGTCAAGTTTCCTTAGTTTCAACAATTGAGATTTCTCTATGTAGATGTTCTAAATGCAAAAAGTCTTACATACACTTAGTACATTTGAAAATGCAACGCTTCGTATTTTCTTGAATTTCGAGAGATATTAACTGTGTTAAAGTTAAATGTGTTTAACTGAAAGAACTGTTAACCGCCATATGTAAACCTTTTGAACAGAGAGACTTATGTACTAACAGCAAATACTGTATTCATTTGAACAAAAAATAAGAGGACTAAACTTAATTCGGATTCAAAAAAGTATATTTTTTAAATGTACTTAGTATATAAAAAAATATGTGTCTATCATTATAACTTGCACGTTTAGTGCTAATTAATAATGTGTTACATTATGGCGATGGTGATTGATACTGCTTTTGGTAATTCCCAGTTTTTCCGTCCGTCCGTTTCAAAATCGGGATATTGCGATTGTGGATTACCACCTTGAGATAGTGCCTTGATGCTTACACGTGTATTAAGGGCAATGAGGCGATTATGCCCGTGTAAAATTCGTTCGGATCAAATATGGCCGCCTGGCGACCATTGTCTTTTTATATATTCAAAAACAGTATCTTGCAAATATGGATTACACCCCGAGATGTTTAACTTCTTTTTCACAGTTGTATTAGTGTACATGAGGTGGTTATGCGCTTGAAAAGAAATGCCCGCTCGGATCCAATATAGCCCTCTGGTGACCATTTGCTTTTCGTATATTCCAAAGATTGGATCTTGCGATTTTGGATTAACGCCTCGATATATTTCATTATTTTATATATATGCATTACATGTAATGCTGTGATTATGGAAGTCTAAAACGCCGGCAAGTATATCAGACTAGTTTTACTGTGATTAATCGCTCTCGTAGTAGCCTGACATATCTAGAAAGTAGCAACTGATTATACCCGCTTCCAAGCAGACGTGCACGACAGAACACAAGGAATACTTGCATGAAGACATCCTTTTTATATACCTCTACTGTTTTTGTTTTTGTTGATTAACATCTGGAAATACATTTTTAGGATTGTTGCAGGTATTTAAAGGGCAATGAAGTCATTATTGACTTGTAAAAAGATATACGCTTGGGTTCAATATTTCTTTTTCATGTGTCATATTACTGGATCTTGCGATTGTGGATTAATGCCTTTAGATATAATTGTTACTATTTTATAAATTAGCCAGGTTCTTTAAGGGTAATGAGGGGTTTATGCATGTGAACTTTTAAGATGGGTTGTAACAGTTAGCGGACATCTAATTCCCTGAATTGTTACATTTGTATGACACATATCAAAGTGATAGGTGCCAAACCTATGCTTATGTTTTCTCTAGCAATCTACTTGATAAGTTATTTAATTCTGTCCGTGTCTATAACCGGCGTCTGATATCCGGTTTGTCGGTCTTACACCGTTTTATTTTCGTGAAGTCGGCATTTTCCGGATGTCTTCATGCAAGTATTCCTTGTGTTCTGTCGTGCACGTCTGCTTGGAAGCGGGTATAATCAGTTGCTACTTTCTAGATATGTCAGGCTACTACGAGAGCGATTAATCACAGTAAAACTAGTCTGATAGCTCTCTGCACGACACAAATAAGCGTGTTATGCTCACAAGCTAGGTCCAACAACTGGTAAATAACGACGGCTTATATACATCTGGTAAATGACGACGAACGGTTATATACAACTCGTAAATGAGCACTACCGGTTATGTACACCTGATTAATGACGACGACCGGTTATATACACCTGGTAAAGACGACAACCGGTACTACACATCTTGTAAATGACGAGGACCGAGTATATACATCCGGTTATTATGAAGACGACCGGTTATATACACCTGGCAAATGATGACGACCGGTTATATATCTCTGGTAAATGACGACGAACGGTTATATACAACTGGTAAATGAGCACGACCGGTTATGAACACCTGGTTAATGAGGACGACCGGTTATATACACCTGGTAAATGACGACGATCAGTCATATACATCTGGTAATGACGACGACCGGTTATATACAACTGGTAAATGACGATGACCGGTTATATACATCAGTTGCATGACGACGATTGGTTATATACAACTTGTAAATGATGACGACCGGTTATATACAAGTGGTAAATGACGACGGCCGGTTATGTACAACTGGTAAATGAGCGCGACCGGTTATGTACATCTGGTAAGTGACGACGACCGGTTATGTACTTTTACCGGTTATTTTAAACTTGTAATTAACCCCGACCGATTATACACACCTGGTAGATGTAGCCGAGGAGGTACTTGTACTGAATTAATAGCTGTATCATATATTTATAAATATGCTACACAAATCATTGCACATACTTTATCGAATATGTAGTTAACAGTGTCATCTGCCAAATTTATATGTTCTTATGATTAAAACATTTTATCATTTTTCCCTTAATGAAATACTCATACAACTCTGATTTGATTAGATTTTAAAATTAGCCACTCCTAAAATACAATATCTCCAGGAGTCTGATGTGTTAAGATAACTCGATACCCTGCAGCCTTGTTACCATTACCGTTCATAGACGATTACCATGTCTATTCGTCTTGTGGCTAACTCTTTAAATGCTTATTTATCAATGAGACCGTTGTTTGTTATGAATGCGTATTTGTTCGTTAACTGCGTTTTGTGAATGCTGCATTTCCTGTTCGACTGTTGTATCTTCTCGTAGGTTGACTCCTTCTCCGTCGTGTGGAAATAGTTTACAATATATTGGCAACGTTAATACTGACCACCTTGTAGAACACTCTTGTACTATATAGCAATACAATCTTAGATAATGATGTAATAAAACATCTGCGATGTTTCCATTATATTTCTTCGAAATATTACATTGTCACTTCGATAATTTTTCCTATGAGTTTTAGATGACAATTCCGGCCAACTAAGTTAAGTTTTAGACATCATTATTTTCCCCACACCTTACATACATCACGTTCGTCCATCGGATAATTGTGGTTCGACGTCCGTGCTTTCGGATAAGAACGCGAAATTGGTCCATTGTGGTGCGGTAAAGAATACAAAATTCGCCTTTCTTAAAACATTGATTTTGGAAGTATATACTGCGTTTATCCGTTACCTATTGCAGTGTGTATAGGGTATCGATTGAAGGTCGCGAAATCTATCAAAACTTCACATGTATATCAGAGACAGATGCATATATCAATGTTGCAGGTACGATCGTAACATATGTTGCTGGGAACAC
This sequence comes from Cyrtodaria siliqua, assembly GCA_037043455.1. Taxonomy (NCBI): domain Eukaryota; kingdom Metazoa; phylum Mollusca; class Bivalvia; order Adapedonta; family Hiatellidae; genus Cyrtodaria; species Cyrtodaria siliqua. The sequence goes on from JAWPHD010000049.1 coordinate 129,139, forward strand.
ACGCGGAGCTTTTTGGGGAAATGGAACTATGTTGCCTTACGGAAACGACTAAACCGGTTACATACCTCTAAAACCAACATCTCTAAAATAAAAATGATTACAGTGCTACATTTTCTGGTCGAGTTTTGTATCTTCTCATAACTCCTTTTCCTTAGTGATGTGGAGAATACAGCAAAACGAATAGTTCTCAATTTATTGGCAAAGTTAATACTGACCACCCTTGTAGAACACTCTTGTACTATATGGCAATACAATCTTAGATAATGATGTAATAAAACATCTGCGAAGTTTCCATTATATTTCCTCGAAATATTACATTGTGGATAATTTTTCAATTATAGACGACATTTCCAGCCTACTAAGTTTAGTGTTCAGCATCATTATATTTCGCACAACTTACATACATCACGGGCGTCTATCGGATAAGCGTGGTTAGACGTCCTTGATTTCGGATACGATAAAGGTCACGAGCATTATAAAAAAACATGATATGAGCAACATGATTATTGGTTAGAAACAGATGCATCAATCAAAGTTGCGGGTACGATCTTGACATATTTTGCTGTGAACACACGCGGATCATTTTTTGGAGAAATGGAAATATATTGCCTCAGGGAAACGGATAAAAGCGGGTACATACCTCTAAAGTCAACATCTCTAAAATAAAAAATGCTTACATTTGTAGAAGTCATTAGTTTAATAGGTTGAGCTGATCAATCATGTTTCCACTTTGGTTTATTTGCACTCCGATTATTAATTCAGACGTATTAATGATATCTCTGTTATAATTTGTTTCTATACTTAGCTAATGATATCACAATTACCTGATTACTAGATCAATCAATTCTGTATTAAAATGTTTTTTATGCTTCAATCTTTGTTTGGTTTATAGTACACTATGGCATTTCGGAACCAAATAATTATGTCAATTGGGGTAAACCGGTATCAGCGCAAATGGGTTCTCGACGAATACCAGTCAGGGTTGCGCAACGATAGTGGTATCAGTTGCGCCACAAACTGTCAATGATTCCCAACGATGTCTGTTTACCAATGTAGATTTTGAATGAAAAGTGTATATATTTTGCATTTTAGCCAGTTTTCATTCCGAAATATGTCATTAAACGCTAATACATGTATATAAGTTAAATAATTATGTTTTAAAGAAGAGTTTTGCATTGTTTCTCTATAATAAACATTTTTACATCGATTTGTAAAATGAAAGAATTCTTTAAAACAATCAAAACGTATAGCAATTTAATACATAATCCTTTATCAAAACATGTACACAAACAATTTAGAAAGTAATATATAGTTCATATTACTTGTCATTGGGTAAAAAAGAACTGTTTTAAAAAAGAAGTGTATCAAAGCTTCTCCCTGAAAGTGTCACGGCATCTCGAAAACATCATGTTTAATATACAGATTACTCAGCGATGATTTGTATCTTTTCCGATTCTAACTAGCAGATGCCAACATTATGTGGCCTTCATCATGTACGGAAGCGGTTAGTATTGTATTGAAAGTCGCAGTGACAAAAACAATTATATAGACATTTGTATCAAATTACGGGATTAATCATACAACTTTGCCATTTAACATAAATTATACGGAAACGATGCATAGTGTGATTCATACCACTTTTATGAGTTACGAATGTACACGTAGCTGCCTATTGTTCAATAGGAGAACAATTTGAAAGTAATCAGTATGGGGTGTCGTATTGCCTTTGTAAACACGATTTGTTGGTATCGCCTATTCCAACCGGTGATATCACCAAATAATGTTACTAATAAAAGCCAATACGGCTTTCCATGCATCAAATCATGCGGATTGGGTACGCTTGTCTAAGTAAACGCTAGTGTTAAAGACTATTGTGAAGCTACTAAATCTTCATCTATCCGTCATATCCATCGTATTAGTTCATTTGATTTGATTTATTTGTTTTGTATTGTATTGTACTGTGGTGTAAATACCAACCTACTACAGGTTTGTATTCACTGGTGTACTCGTTAAAGGGACAAAGAGCATGAAATGAGGATGGAAATCACTGAACACAATAAATACAACAAATATTGCAGTCTCGGTTTGATTGAGACTGTTCATGAACGGTAGTGACAAATGATTGCTACCGTTCATGCCATCTAGCCCCGGGTGTTGCGTTTCGTGTTAGGATGCTATCAAAGAGGAACCCACGTTTGAATCTGCTGGTTATTTTAATAAGACTAAACACTATACACAGTGTATACAGGCATGCATATCTATCATAGTATATCAAGTTAAAACAGTGGGAGCACTGATCTGCAGTCCTCTACGGGTACATTCAGCACAATGTCCAATTGTTTATTGGTGTGAATGTCCTCTGGTGTGATCACAGCTGATGTTGGTTAAATTCCTCGTGAATCACACTTGGCAAATAAATGTTAGTCCAAGATAAGTGTTGATAACACTGATTATTGATGTAAACAAGAGGTGGTATGAGCGTCCAATTTTATGGTTAATGTCAAAATAATTTCATAATAATTGTCTATGGGATATCAACATATAATTGCTAAACAATAGTTTTAGATAAACATATAATATAATTTGGCATTTCACATGAACTCTATATTGTAAAATGTATTCTTACATAGATTCTATAACTATGCGCCCATAGCGTGTTTTGTAGACATTTTGGGTCTGCTGTACATCAGCTGATTCAGGATGTTTCACTGGGGAATTCTGTGTGGCGGATGTAATAGATACACTGGCTTTAGGTTCTGGAATTGTTTCTGGGAGTGTTTCTGCAATTTCACTATAATTCAATGACTGATCTATACTTTGTACATCAGGGTCTGGAAATGATGGATGTTTTTCAGTTGTTTTCATCAGGTGTATACGGTTTCTGCGATAACTTGCGCCATCATTTGTTTCTACCGAATATGATCTCTCATTGTGTTTTTCAGTGACAATTGCAGGTTTCCAAAACTTATTTTTAATAAGACTGACTGACTCACCTATTTCCAGAGGTGTAAGGGTTTTTGAGTTACTATCATAATAGCTTTTCCCTTTACTTTTATGAGAAATCATAGATTCCTTAACTTTCTTGTGATCGGGTTATCTGGGATCAGATGTTGATGCATTGTTGGAATGACAGAACACAATTGTTTACCCATGAGTAATTGCGCTGGCGAATAGCCACAACATAAAGGAGTTGCGCGATACTCAAGCATACTAATAAGTGGATATTTGACTTCGGCAAGATTCGATTGACAGTATGTACAGTTTTCGCTGCAAGACCATTACTTTGACTGTGATATGGACTTGAAGTAACGTGCTTGACATCCTAATCTTTAGCAAATGTGTCAAACTCGTTCGATGAATAACACGGGCCTCCATCTCTAACAACAGTGTATGGCATTTTTGGGTTATAATATGCTAATACAGGTGCGTCCTTGATAATTTGTTTGACTTTCAAAAACGCGGCGTCATGCTGCGAGTCCCATACAAATTCTACGTTCTTGGATAACAGTTGCCTAAAAGGACTTGTGACTATTGATATGTTTGGTGCACATTTTGATAATAAATTGACCATACCAAGAATGGTTTCTAATTCTGGACGGTTTTTGGGAGGATCCATGTCTGCAGTCTTTGAAGTAAAATTGAAGTCTTCAAGATTTTCCTCGTTAAACCTGATGCCCATTTCTCGAGCTCATTTCATTACATTACATTGCGTAAGTTTGTGTCATGTTCCTTCTTTATTTGACCGGTTACTAGGATGTCGTCAACTATTGAGACTATCCCATCTAACCCCTCAAAACATTCGTCAATTTTTCTTGGGAACTCATCTTGACTTGACTTGAGTTCAAATACCTATACCGTTCAAACGGGGTATTAAAGGTAGTGAGGAACCATGACTGGTGTAAAACTTTTATATTCCATTAGTCAGACCTAACGTCAAGCTTCGAAAAATATCTTGCACCAGACAGCTTGGGAAATATATCCTCTAGTGTTCTTAAAGGATAGTGCGGTCTAGATATAGCCTTGTTCAGATCCTTATGATCGAGGCATACATGGAGTTTGCCAGAATCTGGCTACTCCACGATTATCATGGAATTCACCCAATCGGAGGCGTCGTGACCATGGCAATGACACCATCCGATTCCATACAATCTAATTGTTGCTTAAATTTGTCATGTATAGGGAAACGGGTTCACGTCTGGATGGATATACAACAGGGGTAGCCTGTTTTACAATGTGAATGTTGCATTCATCTGGCAATAGACCTATGCCTTGAAACACATCAGCATATTCCTTAAGTACAGTTGTCTTAGTCATAGGAATGCTGTCAGTATTTTGTGACTTTATAGGGTCTACTGAGTACACTAACTTTATGAGACCTAACTCCTCACATGATTTGAGTCCTATTATTGCAGGAGAGCGCGTCTTGACAAAAAAAGTCTAAGGTTTGCTCGCATTTACCATGTTTACATGGGAGAGTACAGTAACCTACAGTGTTGAGGATACTGCCTTCAGAGAGTGTGGTTTCTAGAGAGGGTTATACAAACTAAGTTTGTCATACATATGCTTTGGAATAATGTTAACTTGGCTGCCAGTGTCAAGCTTAAATTTTATTTGGAAATAAGCACGACCTACCTTTACATTTGCGAAAGCCTGGTCATCCTTAACCTTTGATTTATGTACAGAATCAACAAAATAAGTATCTTGTATTTTAACACATTGCACATTAGAACTAAAATCATCATGCACTGTTCTTGATATGTACACCTTGGCGAAGTGATTGAGCTTTTGGCAATTGTCACATGTCTTTCCGTTTGCGGAGCACACATCACGTTTTGAATGTGAATAGCCACAGTTCCCACATGATGACGATGATGCTGGTAAGCTTGACTTCCTCATTGATGGATTTCTTGCCTGTTTGTTGATAGCATTTTGTTGAGTGTTCCCAGTACGATAGCGTTGTTGTTGATTTTGTTGTTGTTGCTTCGGTTTGTGTCGAACTGCATGAACATTTGGGGCTGCCATTTTGCTCATGGTCTTCAGTTGCTCTTGTTCATATTCAACATTTTGAGATATCGTTTGAGATATCTGCATAGAAATAAATGAATTTATTGTTGGTATTTGTAAATTGCAATACGCTGTTACGTTATCATGATAATAATGTCAATCACAACATGTTTACCATTATCTTAAACAAATTAACCAGCCTAATAACTGCAAAATCCACTACAAAACCGTTTATCAAACCTCTATACAGGTGTTCAGGTCATATAATAATGTATATGTTCCAATTGAAAGGGTAATTTACGGGTTCTTAAAGTACTTGTGACTGAATATGCGTAAAATGAATTATTAGTTGGACGCTTCAGATTTCGGGTTTGGTTTGGCTGGTTAAAGCCGTTTCATTGTGTATATAAGGGTTTGGATTCTTAATATATATATATATATATATATATATATACCTCATCGTCAATATATATGTTTGAAAAACTGTGTACATCGACTGTAAATTGAGGATGTTGTTGACGGGTTAGCTACTTTAAATAATGGGAATTGATTTTAAATGAAATACAATAAACGTTGTCACAAATAAATCTGGTCAATACAAAAGCATGTCGGTATTCAAATTTTGATATATGTTTTGTTTGTCATCTACTTTGAAAATACGGATTCACATATTCGACTTTCTTCAGTCACAGTCCCAATATATGTATTTCCATTTTTCAACGGTCTTTTCAGCTTATTCGTTCAACTAGTTTTGAGTCAGATGAAGCGGCTGCAGTAAGTGGTTATAGCATTTTTTCAGTAAAAACTGTTTTTAAACATGTTTTATTGTCATAATATCCGTTATAAAATCCTGCTAATATAAGATTTCCCATCGTTTAATAGAATTAAGGCGGGACCACGTAATGGGGGGTTGACCCATGGTTTAGAATCACCGCAAGGAGTTTAGATTTGTATTTAAGTAATATATAGAGTATAGTATTATCGAGCTAGCTGATCATACATCGAGATGGGCGTAGCCAATTGTGTGTTTAAATTCATCAAAGAGATGAGACCATACTCTATTTGTATTGTCGCATGTCCATTTCATCAGACTGCAGTACTCTTACTTCCGATATATGATAGCCACCTAAAAATGAGTTATTTTCAATTAAAAGTTTTACACCTGTGCCAATACAAAGACATTATCAGCAACCATGCAATAATTACAGTTATGGGAATGCTTTATCCATTATCAAAGGCATGCACGAGTCTTATGTGTGTGTTAAGTCATTACGAGTTCAAATTTATTTTATTAGTTACTGAAAGTGAATATCGCTGTACTTATTAACGTTTCACTGATGCTTTTAGAAACTCCTGCACTATGTAAAATGTGCTAATAACCACAGAAACTCACCATTGGAACAAGCGACACATCTGCCACAACTGTCTCCTCAGATTACTTGCAGTTACTTCCTCATCCAGTGTGTTCTAATCGTCTTGAATAGTTGCGCCACTGCTAAAATATAACTCTTCTACTATAACAGCGAATTGGTACGAGACTGATACGTACTCTACTACTATTACAGCGAATTGGTACGAGACTGATACGTACTCTACTACTATTACAGCGAATTGGTACGAGACTGATACGTACTCTACTACTATTACAGCGAATTGGTACGAGACTGATACGTACTCAACTACTATTACAGCGAATTGGTACGAGACTGATACGTACTCTACTACTATTACAGCGAATTGGTACGAGACTGATACGTACTCTACTACTATTACAGCGAATTGGTATGAGACTGATACGTACTCTACTACTAATCCAGCGAATTGATACGATACTGATACGTACACTACTACTATAACAGAGAATTGGTACGAGACTGATACGTACTCTACTACTATTACAACGAATTAGTACGAGACATTGGTACGAGACTGCTACTTACTCTACTACTATTACAGCGAATTGGTACGATACTGAAACGTAGTCTACTACTATTACAGCGAATTGGTACGATACTGATAAAACTCTACTACTATTACAGAGAATTGGTACGAGACTGATACTTTACTACTAATCCAGCGAAGTGATACGATACTGATACGTACACTACTACTATTACAGAGAATTGGTACGAGACTGATACGTACTCTACTACTATTACAGCGAATTGGTACGAGACTGATACGTCCTCTACTACTATTACAACGAATTAGTACGAGACATTGGTACAAGACTGTTACTTACTCTACTACTATTACAGCGAATTAGTGCGAAACTGATACATACTCTACTACTATTAGCGCGAAGTGGTACGATACTGAAACGTAGTCTACTACTATTACAGCGAATTGGTTCGAGACTGATAAAACTCTACTACTATTACAGAGAATTGGTACGAGACTGATACGTACTCTGCTACTATTACAGCGAATTGGTACGAGACTGATACTTACTCTACTACTAATCCAGCGAATTGATACGATACTGATATGTTCACTACTACTATTACAGAGAATTGGTACGAGACTGATACGTACTCTACTACTATTACAGCGAATTGGTACGAGACTGATACGTACGCTACTACTGTTACAGCGAATTGATATGAGACTGATACGTACACTACTACTATTACAGCGAATTGGTACGAGACTGATACGTACTCTACTATTATTACAGCGAATTGGTACGAGACTGATACGTACTCTACTACAATTACAGCGAATTGGTACGAGACTGATAAATACATTATTACTATTACAGCGAATTGGTAAGAGACTGATACGTACACTTCTACTATAAAAGCAAATTGGTACGAGACTGATACGTACTCTACTACTATTACAGCGAATTGGCACGAGACTGATACGTTCTTCGGCTCAGTTTGTTCTAGACATATGCATAGATTTATGTTCTTACAGATAATAATAGTATACGCTAAAGCTGGTACTACAAAGTAACAATGTCTGAGAATGTTATCAAAGCGTAAAACGAAATGAGAAACATCTGTCTGACCTTTCTATTTAATAGCTTAATACGTCTAGGACGTTCAACTAAACTATGACAGAAGGGACAGCTGATAATGGTTAACAGAATGCCATGATAGCTCTTGTTCATGGTTATTCGCCATGGGAATTTTTAATATAATGTCTATTTGTTCTTTTGTATTGGCACAAATGCTAAAATATAGTACTGAATCGCTGTTGTAATTTTCAATTGGTGCTAACTACATACATGTACACCATGCTTATTATGGTGGTCATTACTAATTAATGTATGATATTTCTACAGCATCACCCACATTATACGACTGAGGAACAAGATTGTAATCATTTATGGAAATTTAATGTTATTAAATTTATTCTGAAATAAATATGACGAAATATGAAATGATACATCTGTAAATTATACGTTGATAATGCTGTATAAAAAAAGCACGATGAACATTGCGAACTTAAATTTTTTATCTTGTTCGATGTGAATCTTTATTTTCGTTCTTTCATTCTTCCCTTCTAGACATATTGAAAATGAAAAACCCTTAAAGAAGGGAATAGTAATAGTAATATTACATGTTGTCTTAATAATAGTGGAAGGAAAATAGTTTACGTCCCGTTAACACATCATATTAGGTTATATTAGGACAGCAACGTTAGATGAAGATGAGATGAAGTATGAAGTAGCTGTCCATCAGATATGCCCCCACCAGGAAGTGAACCAATGCAGATCAGAGGTCTGAACCTCCAAGGTGCAATGGCTTACCCACTGAGCTACCGCTGCAAAGACAAACTGGCTTAAGTCGGTCACCTGAATATGAGGGTACTAGAGTACTTAAGTACATGTATATGCTGCATTTCTTTGTGAACAAGAAGGATTTGTGTTTAGTACCATCTTGACTTTTGAGATGCACACTTTTTGGAGCATCGCAACTGGAAATATGCACAACTAGACATCATGCCAATGTTTCCTGCTAAGTTTCATGAAATCCAACACGGTGTTTAAAAAATCAATAAAAATAATAATATAATTATAAATATATTTTTTTTTTTTTTTAAAAAAAATCAAAACAAATCTGAGTAAGTTTGTTTAAGATTTCTCAAGAAATGTGGCCTGTATCGTGTTGACAAAATGCAAAAATGCATTCCTTGCTAATTCAGGGGCCATAACTATGTTGTTACTAGTCCGTTCTTGCCCATTATCGAACTCGTCCGATACCTCATGGTCATATAAAATCTATGCAAGTTTGGTTAAGATTTCTCAAGAAATAAAATAACACAGTATAACTAGTTTTTAAGAACCATATATACGATTAGAGAGACACCAGTAGTTATAAATAAATGGCAACTGTATACTGTGCCATTGCATTTGGATTCTGTTAATTTTACGCATATTCAGTCACGAGTATTTTAATAATTTAAAATTTGTTTTATTTCTAATAATATGCCACTCCTTGAACAGCTCTAAGTGCGATATATCACAGCAACAGTTTTGTTAATGCTACAACAACTACTGAATCCTAATCCCACACCTTAGCGATTATTAACAGATTTCAAATAGGATATTTATTTTATGTCATTACATCGTCATCCCTATATTGTTTCAGGTTCTTCTTGAGAGATGGCAGAAAATAATAGCCATGGCTCCAGCAAAACTGCATTGTGTCCAACATATTATTTAGAAACTCTGCAGTCCAGAAGTTTATATGCCCAATCTCCATATTTTTATTTCGATGTAAGTAAAGGCTGCTCCTGGAAAAAATAATTCCTGTTGACGTTATATTTGTTTTTTAGTTGGTAAGTCGTAAAATACAATTTACATCTGCTATCATCTACAGTGGTAATTCGATTCCATATTTGTCCCATTCAATCCATATTCTTTGAGATGGAGTCGGCTTCTCCCAAACAATGATTTTGTTATCTACCGAGCTTGTTCATTCCAACATTTACTTATGGAACTCAATCTCCGGTTCATTGTTACTGGACGTTGAGCTAGACTATTTGCCTCAACTAAGATCATATCCCATAGGAGTTGGTACTCTAATTGGAAGAATTATGCCTATAGGCTTTACTCCCGCAAGAGTAAAGACTAATTTCACAATTACAGTAGATTTAACATACATTATTGGTCTATTTTACTCATTTCGTCAGCTATTTGTGATTTAGATGAAATGGCTGAAGGAATATGTCCAAGACCAATCCCTCGATGCTAGGCATGTTGTAGTACTATGATTATCCTGTGTAATACTCGTATACATTAATTTAGTAGCGAACGGAACAGTTGCACTTAATGATAGTGTATAACATATTTTGTGATGGTTTATAATAATATTCTGTAAATATAAAAGCCATATCTGCTCAGAGCTCTACTGCGAAATAGTTCACACTGGGAGATATTTCTCAGTAGCCAGAGCTCTGGATATAATTTTTGACTCAATTTGATACAAATATAAAAAGCAAACCCCTGAAATCTGGAGTCATATCAACAACAACAACATTATAATACCCAAAAAATAAATTAAATTAAATAAAATATATATTATATATATAGTATAATGTAAATAAATAAATAAATAATAACAATAATATTTAATAAAGTAAAAACAAAAATGTCTAATTAAATATAACCGTCTGCTCTCTGTTGACAGATGTCAGATATTTATTAGACTTTGTGTCGGGCCTGTGTGACGTCACGAATTATGAATAAATGCGCACCAGCGGCCTTTTTTACAACTGACCGTTCCAAGGCGGTAGCCCTATTGTCAACCCTTGTGCGTTTGTGATGTCTTATCTTGCCTTTTTTCATATTTATATATAGCTGTTCTTTGTTTCTTTGTGTGTTTGTGGTTGACTGTCGTCCTTGAATGCTACATTTTCTGTTCGATTTTTATATCTACTTGAAAGAATGAAAGAAAGAAAATTAACAAAATGCTTTTTTTCTTGTACATCATCACACAAAATGTAATATATAGTTTAATAACCAATGGTTTTGAAATATGGGAAATATTTGCCTTGAGAGGGAATTTGCTCTGATATAGAAAACGACCTATGATGTAAATAAGTTTTTCAGGGTAATTTGTTAAACTGACACAGAATGTGGATAGGATGGGGTGGCGGGGTTGCGGTGTGGATGTGGACTCTATAATTGTTTGCTGATTTACACAATTGCCTTTTCTCCAATTAACATTTGGGAAAATGAAGCAATATGTTTACCTTCTACACACGTTTCTGAGACATAAGTGTCACCATTGACAGAAAATGAGAGTATATAGGTAACTGTTATTAATACGTGTACAATAAAGACTTACTTATTTCATATTATCCCAACTGTAACGACTATTTCTTTAGTATGTTTCGCTTGACTTGGTCGAAGTCATAATGTTCTGTCCTTGTGACGCTTTATGACATCAAATGCCATCTCGACCATAAAAAGCAGATATCTTCTGTCGTTCTCAATTGATTTAGGCTTAATACAAAGTAGCATTATAAATGTATTAGATCAACAAATAATATGTCGTGAAATGCATATCTGCATGTTGAAACCAGTTTACCCAAGTATGAAGTCATTGCTTACACAAATCTTCATTGTACACATTTGATTTTCCGTATCTAAAATAAGTTTTTAGTGCAAAGCATTAAACGGCATTTGCATTTTAACACAGGAACTTGTGCAGGCAGTATATTCCATGTCAATACATGACTTCATGCAACAATGATTGTCAGTTTTTCTGCAACTATTTTGTTTAGACTTTACTCTGAGCATTTTTATACAAACATGGGTCCCCGATGGCCACCGGTGCCATTTTTACAACTCGAGCTTTATTTTTTACAAACATAATTCTTCGCTTAAACACGATCATAACTGCTGCAAGGCCTAACAAATTAGGCGGAAAAGATTTTCCCACAAAACAATACAATATAATGTAACGTCCTTCTCCCCGTTCGGGCATCAAAATCTAGATACCCATATCAGTAATATACATCATATGACAAATAAATATCACTGGCATAGCACCTTTTGATAAAAAAGTAGATATAACAATAAAACAGGAAGGGTAATTCTCAATGGCAGCAGTCAACCAAAAGCACTCAAAGAAACAACAATAACAATGATAAATAGAAGGCAAGGCATGTGACATCACCAACATAACAGTGTTGATAAAAGAGAAACCGTCTTGTAAAGGTCAGTCGCAAAATTACCGATCGGGGTTTAAATCAGGTTCCATGGTCTACCAAACCTCACTATAACCCTACTATCCTCTCATTAAAAAACGGGACTGAGTAAATAAAGAAATCCCCGCCAGGCTAAATCCGCTAGCACACTAGGCACAATATTTGTTGTAAGACTTCACTATCACATTTCTCAATATAAATACATAATAATCCTAATCAGAGCGTTTTTTTAAGACAAGGAATTACATTTTTACCAAACCGTATTTATTCAGGCTATTCTTCATGCAAAAACAATGCAATGATTGAACTTTGTCGGAAAAGAAAGCATGCATTTTAAAAAATAACATGTAAAAAACAAGACAGCGGCATTTGTGCACACTATGACTTCGGTTAATATATCTTCCGTTATATATGATTTAAAGGAAAAGCTAAGAGGCGTATGACGTACGTCCGCCAGACAAATTGCTAACACAATAGCTTAATGAATAAGGATAAAAATATCGGACAGGGAAAGCAGCATTCAAGGACGACAGTCAACCACAAAACACAAAAACAAACACGCAAACAGACAAACGAAAAGGCAAAAGGAATAAAAAATGCAAACGACATCACAAACACAAAAAGGTTGACAATAGGGCTACCGCCTTGGAACGGTCAGTGGCAAAGTAGGCCACTGGGGGTTTAAACTGGTTCTAGGGTGCACCAATAGCTTAATGAGTCTTCGCCGAGATGAGCTTACATTTTAAATTCAAGAATTAACAGCAATAGGAAATGTTAGTTTTTGCCGTTCTCCGTATGAAAGAAAATAAAAATGAAATAAGTAACATGAATGGAGGTTATCTGTTGGTTTCGAGCAATACATTATCAATGTACCGCGTATATCAACAGAGGATACGGTTTAGCGTGAATGTTGTATTTATTTATGTAGATAATAGTATAACGTATATATAGCATATGTATGCTCCTGCAATTCTGACAATGTTGACATGTAAAGCAGAAGCTTCAGACATGAATATCAATAGATATGATATTGCTATAACACTGCCAAACTACCACTTAAAGTGGAATATCAGTTAATAATTGCTCTGATCTCTATCACAATCCATTAGGTCTAGGCTCCAGGAATAGCTTAGGTCTCATCCATATGATTATGAATGACCGGTTAAGCTTGACCTGTACATTTACTGCTGAGTTGTTCAATCTCTTGTAGGACACATTAATATTTGGGTAGGTGTTGGTACATGAACTTTCGTCCCTCGGGTTTTCTGATCGTACCCTACCTAAAGTGGTTTTCTCTTTGGCTGCAACTGCTGTGGTTGTTCAGTACAATTCCGGATACATCCTGAGATGTTTCTAATTATGCCTTTTATATAGTTTTACAATAACATACTTATGTAGAAATGTTAATAGATGGGGGGAAACATATTTACAGTGCTATAGTTTGTGAAAAAACAGGGTTTGGCACAGAAGTAAACTGGTATTAAACAACTGTATTCATTTGGGTAACACAATATTTATATAAAAGTATTTCCGATTCATTGTATCAAACTTGTTTTTAAACCCAACTGACAGAAATTTGAAAATATAGGGAAGGAGCCAGTGGAGTCATGAACTGAGAAGTGTACACAAATACCCGTGGTAGTGTTTACAGCAGATTACACTCATCAGCATGGCTTAGAGATAGGCAGGAGTTATATTATTGTATGTGAACCTCCGTAGCAGTACTCTGAGATGGGACATTTGCATCTGTTCATGTGTTTCTGATAACAAATCGTCTCTACCATTTTACTTTAATCATCAGAATCAGAAACATCAATATGCACTTCTATATCCCACTCATGCAAATTAAATATTCCTTAGTCTGTATGTTTTGTAGTCATACTGATACTATGTACTTCCTTATCTTATTATCTCCATCAAGTCCATTCCCAACAATAATTTGTACAGTTATGCTTCATTTTTGAATTTTTTCTTCACAACACAATGTCATCTTAAAATGTCCAAATTATACACAAATCCTGTGTATACATATACTGTTTCTCCAGACCGACTATACTTGGCAAATTAATTTTCATTTAACAGAAGCTATGTTTAGTCATCAGATTACATTCTTTTGGCGCAAAAGTTAATAGCAGTGATTTTATTATGTGATAAACAGGGCATCGGAATTTAGAATTAAATAAAACAGTGAATATTGAGTAAATATGGATAATACTGATAGTGATTTGAATGAAACATGTTACTCCTAGCTGATTTGTAGGTACATTTTCGCGTCGGCTGTATGATTATGAATGACCGGTTAAGCTTGACCTGTGCATTTACTGCTGAGTTGTTCAATCTCTTGTAGAACACATTAATATTTGGGTAGGTGTTGGTACATGAACTTTCGTCCCTCGGGTTTTCTGATCGTACCCTACCTAAAGTGGTTTTCTATTTGGCTGCAACTGCTGTGGTTGTTCCGTACAATTCGGGATACATCCTGAGATGTTTCTAATTATGCCTTTTATATAGTTTTACAATAACATACTTATGTAAAAATGTTAATAGATGGGGGGAAACATTTTTACAGTGCTATAGTTTGTGAAAAAAACAGGGTTTGGCACAGAAGTAAACTGGTATTAAACAACTGTATTCATTTGGTTACCACAATATTTATATAAAAGTATTTCCGATTCATTGTATCAAACTTGTTTTTAAACCCAACTGACAGAAATTTGAAAATATAGGGAAGGAGCCAGTGGAGTCATGAACTGAGAAGTGTACACAAATACCCGTGGTAGTGTTTACAGCAGATTACACTCATCAGTATGGCTTAGAGATAGGCGGGAGTTATATTATTGTACGTGAACCTCCGTAGCAGTACTCTGAGATGGGACATTTGCATCTGTTCATGTGTTTCTGATAACAAATCGTCTCTACCATTTTACTTTAATCATCACAATCAGAAACATCAATATGCACTTCTATATCCCACTCATGCAAATTAAATATTCCTTAGTCTGTAGGTTCTGTAGTCATACTGATATACTATGTACTTTCTTATCTTATTATCTCCATCAAGTCCATTCCCAACAATAATTTGTACAGTTATGCTTTATTTTTGGATTTTTTCTTCCCAACACAATGTCATCTTAAAATGTCCAAATTATACACAAATCCTGTGTATACATATACTGTTTCTCCAGACCGACTATACTTGGCAAATTAATTTTCATTTAACAGAAGCTATGTTTAGTCATCAGATTACATTCATTTTGGCGCAAAAGTTAATAGCAGTGATTTTATTATGTGATAAACAGGGCATCGGAATTTAGAATTAAATAAAACAGTGAATATTGAGTAAAATATGGATAATACTGATAGTGATTTGAATGAAACATGTTACTCCTAGCTGATTTGTAGGTACATTTTCGCGTCGGCTGTTTGTAGAGAGAATTGTTTATATGTTCTATTTTTAGATTCATTCATTGTAGCTGAAAGGCCTGCACAGCCAGGGCAATTGATAAGACACACTTCAATCTCTTCCTAGGGAACGTTCCGCATTTAATTAACAGACGAAAGTGATCCTTGATGACCGGACACTTTGTTTTGAATTTTCAGTTATTCATCTTATGTATTTTGAAGATGCCATATATACTGAACAAAACAAGAAACTTCCGTTGATGTTGATGCTGGTTGTCTATACAGCAAAACAGGAATAAGAATAACGCCAACAATAGTCCAAGCAAACATGTTTTTGAAAAGTTCAGTATACAATGTTTTCACTTAGGCGGCTGCAACTGCAGTGGTTGTTCAGTACACTCTGAGGTGTTTCTAATTATGTATTTTTATATAGTTTTACAATATACGTGTATCGTTTGCTAATTCCTTTTTAATGAGAAGTACTTTTATTTATACTGTCTTGTCAAATTGTGAACACGTTAAATCGATATAAGCCAAGCAGTTGGCCATATTTGCCTACTTACCGTTCCAAGTCGGTAAGACTGTCTGCGTTACTCTTGGTGCTGTGTATTGTCCTTTTCAATATATATTTATTTCTTTCATTTAAGCTCTTTGTTTGTGGTACAGTGAGCACCTACGGTGCCAATGCGTTTAGTTGCTGTGCTTTCTATAGGACCATTTTTTTCTCATTTTTACTCAGTTTCACTGCACATTGATCCAGTTCCGAATCGACTACGCAACATCATGGTTGACAGAAAGGTAACGCGTCCTTATGCATAGCATCAGCATGATAGTGATCATGTTTGCATGACTTTTAAAATAATTTGAGAACATTTTATTTAAATCAAAACATGTATACTTTAATACCCAATTGATTCTAAATGTGAACATAACTATAAAACGTAAATTTTTTGGAATAAAAATAGGAATGAGCTAATATTGAGAAAAGAAAAATAAACAACAACATAAAAACAAATATAAAACATATTTACTCGCATGTTTGTATAACGATAATTATTGACATTTTCCAAGTAAATTGTACTTGTTTTTAGAATCAGGATAACTATTGAACAATTTTTTTTTCATTAATCATAGTATCATAAGCACTTATAAACTAAGACCAGTGTAGTTAAGGGATAATATCCCCTACCCCACAAATACAGATAGTATGCCTTCTTGCAATTGTCCGTCTTAACCATTTATTAAGGATGTATTTATTTGTTTTCTTATACTGTAATACTGTAACACTATATTGCATACATCTTATGACATCGTATGACATCGACGTCAGGTGATCAGTTAATAATTTACTAAAAAACAACAACAACAAAAAATCAAATGGAATAAAATGCAAAATAAATACGTAATGCAAACAATTACGTAATGCAGACACTGTGATTTTAAATGCACTAAACCGTTTCCAGGTGTTCAGGTCATAAAATACTGTATAAGTCTTAGACATACTGTGCCGATCACAAGTATAGGTTTTTCACCGCTTCTTAAAATACCCTTGATTGAATATGCGTAACATGAATTATGAGTTGGTAATTCTTAATTCGAGTCTCCAGTTTTGGGGTTTGTTTTGGCTGGTTTGTGGTGTTATACTTTGTCTATAGCGTTTGGATTCTCAAAATATAAATTGTTATACATGTATGATATACATCGTCGTCAGTAGGTTTGGAAACGGTGTATATATGATGTCAAATTAGGCTGTTGTTGGCGGGATAGCTACTTTAAAATGTTGTTAGAAATTAATCATAATGCATTGTCAAAGCTATGCAATATATGCATTGTAAAACGATGCACAATAGTTGCTGCAGCTGGATTGGTTTTATAATTCGTTAACAGCCAGATACGCATGAATATTTCATTATATTCCTAAGGCAGTATACGCAAAGAAATTGATTTTATCCTAAGGCTTTTAGCACATCAGCTTTATTGTTGACAACTAAATATTCCACGACAATAATACGACCTGACAGTTTCTGAGAAGTGTCCATTCGTCTTTGCTACAGTATATTCATAATTAAATCCGTTTGCACGCTATCGACAACTTCAGCTATTGACAACTGGCTTCTCTGCGAATGACTGAAGGATGGACACAATGCCAGTTTATTAAGTGGCCGCAAATGCCTGAGTTATGAATACTGTTGATATTATTCCCCTGTCAAAACCAAATGAAAACCAATCTTCATGCGGGTATGAGTGACATTTGAATGAAGCAAATACTTAAATTCATAAAAGGTTGTTTAAAGGGACACAAGGCAATATTGATGTGTTTAAAATTTGCGGCGTCCCGTTCGGTAGTTTTTTTTATATAACTTGCACGTTTGCAATCATTAATATTATTTATTAGAATAAACTGTTCTTACATATTGCTAAATTTAAATAATATTGCACAACTAATATACTAGTCATACTTCCTAAGTACCCACCTAAGAAAATGTCAATAATAATCTTTTTTTGTGTGTGTATTACTTGATATACTGTTGTATTTCCGGAGAATAACGTATCCCAAAACGACATAATCGTCTGATCTTACAGAATGAAAAGATGTTATCGACTTGTTGTACTTTTAAGTCGATGTGTTTTCTCAGAAATAAATTATAAAATTATACAACGGGATACGTAGGAATTTGTTGAGTGTATAGTTAAACATTTGGTAGAATAACGAAGAAACATTGACGTTTTACTGCATGCAAGCAGATTTAAAGTTAAAATTACAATGAATTAATAAATCAAGATAAAATGCTAATTGTATTGTTAAATACAAAGTGTATCCCTTTAACGAATAACTATGCGGCAGTATCGTACGTCATGGCAACTTATACGTTGAGTGTGTTATACACACGCCTTTATAGATCTATATGACAAGTTCGAGACCGTCAGTGCCAACACACTAACACGTTGTGAGCTAATATGCCCACTAAGCTGTGAGAATTTAATCCCACTAATTGGAGTGTTACTGTTGTACAGACGTCAAAGTGAGCATCTCAAATTCCATATTTGTACTGTTGTATATACGTGCAATTGAGAATTTCGATTTTCCAGATTTTACTGCTGCATATCCGCGGAACTAAGCATCTGAAATGTCCAATATGTACTGTTCTATATACGTGGAAGGAAGAATCACATATGTCCAATATGTATACATGGAAGGAAGAATCACATATGTCCAATATGTACTGTTGTTTATACGTGGAAATTAAAATAAAAAATGTCCAATTTATAGTGTTTATAGACGAAGATTCGAGCATCTGGTATGGTTGTAAACACCAATAACTCAGCTTCTTAAAGTTTGATTTTGAAGGCAAGCCTTAGGTTAATTTGTATTGTTTTATAGACGAAGAGTTGAGCTTCTGATAGATTGTATTTCTACTGTTGTATAGTTGAGCATTCTAAGGGTCCAACTTTTACTTTTAATTATGTTTTACTGAAGAATATTTATGTGGTTGAGAGCACCTTAAAAACAGACGATTTATACTTTTACATATATTTGGGTATTTCTTAAAATATAGATAGCAATACCCTTATTTTATGAATTCAATGTCTCTAACGTATAGACTGGTCTAATTTGTTTCATATAATTATATTAATATGCAAAGAACATGCTATGGCAGATTCCTCGAACACGAAGCTGACGCCGCTGTTGACATGGGGAATTATCGATACACGGCTTCGCCCATGATTATATTGGCGTCTGTTTTGAGTTGTACATTTCTCACATTTTGCTTGAATGTTATCGTAACTGATGTGTCACATGCACATGTCGTACTGTTAATAGGAACCGACATTCTGTAAATGTTGATCACCAATTATGACTTGTCGTAGAGATGTTCTAAAATGGACTAAGAATGGTTTAACAGCTGGTTAAATTGAGTTTGTGAAACATACTTTTCAAAATAATTAACACCCAGTCTGTTTAAATACTAATAATGGAAATTAAAATGGTATTTACTTTATAGGCAATTGCATTTGTCCAATATAACGACATTAGCGGTGTCAAAAGACAGATATTACAGCTTTACAACATGCGTGAACTTTGATTATTGCACGATTACAGAGGCATTGCACGAATTAACCCATATTAATGACACATATAATGTTTCGAAGTTGTCTAGACTTTTAATTATTGCAATTAAGTTAGAGATGGTACTTCGACTTATGTTCTGTGTTAAATTTCATTAAGTTATCAACCGAAACACATCTGTTTACGTTCTTCAAAACGGCATATTAACATTGAGTTGGCGTTGCTGAATTTACATAAAGAGCAGTTAATTCCAAGAAGTGTATATGGTAAATTTCCAAATTTCCAAATTCCAATGACTGCATGTAAATGCGTATCAATTATATTCGTTCAAATATACTTTTTATGTTCTTGCATTTCGCTTGTTGCATGTAGCGGAACTTATTGATATACTAACTGTACAATCTATCTGTTTCGTGAGCGTGTAGTGAC
Source organism: Cyrtodaria siliqua (assembly GCA_037043455.1). Taxonomy (NCBI): domain Eukaryota; kingdom Metazoa; phylum Mollusca; class Bivalvia; order Adapedonta; family Hiatellidae; genus Cyrtodaria; species Cyrtodaria siliqua. The sequence goes on from JAWPHD010000049.1 coordinate 149,207, forward strand.
TACATTCTACAATCAATTTAATAATTACTACCACTACCAACAGACACATATTTGTATTTGAAAACAACAAAATAAGTGAGATCGTCGGTGAAACATTTTCTTAATAATAAAGGAAAACATACAGGTGGGTGCTTACTTATGTTGTGTTTTACATATTTAAAACGCTTTTCTTACTAGATATGTTTTATTTAATATCATGCGTAAATGTTTTTCTTTTTTTGAAATCCAGTAGGTAGATTTAAAAAAAAATCAGGATTGTTTCAAAATGATAGACGTCAGTATTACTATATCAACGTGTTTCTATCGTTACAAGCTGTTTCCGAAGCACACATTCTACTCTAAACTGTATTTTCACGCATCTTGCAACCCATTTTGAAGCTAGTGGTCTCGTGGCAAAGATCTGATATACTGAACTACATATCAATATGTCGGCGTCAAAGTTAATTTCTCAAATGGTGTTTTCGACAAAAATATGAAACTTCCTATATTAATGAAACTATTTGTCTGCTCATATACTCAGAAAATGAGCAAATATGTAAATACAAACGTCGTTCAAAGAACACCATTCGCATACCACACTACCCTTAATATTAGAAACATTGTTTTGAACATGGTCTTATAAAATCAACAGCACCACGGTCAGTGTCGCCGTAGGTCCGCACTGTGCCACATACACACTAAATTAAACATTACGTGGTCCCGCTTTAATTCCATTAAGCGATGGGACAGCTTATATTAACAGGACTTTCTAACGGATATTTCGACAATAAAACGCGTTTAGAAACATTTTTTAGTTAAATAATGCAATAACCTGTTTACAATACCATATAACATGCAAAGTTTTTAAGCTGAAATTAATGTTTTATTTGAAATCCCAGCCAACCCCGTTTGAGAAAGGGTTGGACAGGGTATGCATGTTTATACTCGGACCACGTAATGATGAGCAAATTAAATAGTCAATGGAAAAGACAATACACAGCACAAATATTGGTGAATACATGGTTACTGGAACAAGACAATACACAACACAAAGATTGGTGAAGACAGGTTTACTGGATCAATACAATACAACACACAACACAAAGATTGGTGAAAAAAGAGTATGATAATGGACCTTTGGAAACGGCCGAGCACGACACATACGAAATATTGCAGTCTCGGTTTGATCGAGACTGTTCATGAGCGGTAGTGAAATATGCTAGCTACCGCTCACGCCCTCTAGCCCCGGGTTGAGCAGAACTCAATATTCATAAAATGAATAGTACACAATTTTAACCATCACAAAGATGGCATGCATGAAGACGGTTGATGACTTGAAACAGGTAGTAGTCAATATGGCTTACAGGTTAGTTTAAATCATTGACTTTATTTGTACACAAACGCATTATTATTCTGTCTCCATCTCACAAATTAACAAGACAGGTACACTAGCTGGCACACCATCAAAAGATATCTCTAACAACAATAAATCCAACCTCCAGAGAAATTAGCAAACAGTACAATTGAATATTGTTGTACAGATATATAGCATAAACTAATTAGAACACAATAGGATGTTCCCCGAACTTTTCTGAACTACGGCAGTTACAGACAAAGGTAAAACAAATATAAGCAAAAGCACATTCAAAACAAACAACAGTCACATGGACAAGAACTTAAAAGGGCTGACAACATTGATAACGAATTGGAACGGTCGAGTAACAAAAAGGCCAATGTATGATTAAACCAGGCTTGTGTTGGTGTAATTGTGACAATGTGTCACAGAGCTGTTCTCACATCATAACTCAAGAACAATTCAATTATCGTCTGTATACTTGCTTCCCATATCGAACAAATGAAATTGTGGTGCATTTTTGTATAATGCATACATATCTTTCTAGCATAAACTGTTTTGAAATTTCAATTGAAAAACAATAATAAATCATTACTGAAAAGGGGATCCGCTGCAAGCAAACACAAACAAGAGAGAAAGGTAGAGACTCGGTTGTATTGAGTCTGTTCATGAGAGGTAACAAAAGGTGCTACACCTCTCACGTCCCCTAGCACCGGCTTAAGCGTTATTCTACTTTTGAGACACACATATTGGGTTTGGTGACCCCAAAGGACCAGTAAGTAATATTATAATCATAATCATAATCATAATCTTTATTGTTTCACTCAGGTTACAACATATATGAAATACATGAAATAACAACATGAGGCATAGTACACAAAATATGATGTTATATAACGGGGTAGGGGTACGTGGGATGTAGGTAGAAGAAGTAGCAGGTAAGGGAGAAGTGAGGCTATGATTACATAGTTAGATGTAGAATACTAGAGCAGTTGCAATTCAGTATTATTACTTTGTGACGATTATTATGCACTTGATGAATCAGTTTTAAGTGTGGTGCACATTTTAATACAATTCGATACAGAAACAAATGAGTAGAATAGTCTATTTAAATTGCAATATACCACACTGCAGAGAGAAAAACCAAGAAACGTGACAGAGGGTATAAGTTGTTCCTTTGTCAGTTTCTTTTTTCTTTTTTTTTTAACAAAAAATAAATAAATATTTTTTTAAATATATATATATAAGTTATATATATATATATATATATATTTTATACACGAATTCGTACTAAATGTAGCTCTTGCGAACTATTAAAGCTAATTTAAGGGGAGCGGGTGGTGTGAAATGCAAAAGTAAATAAATATTATTATATTACTATGAGGAAGAGAATACAAAGTGTTCCCTACTGAAAGCCCTTTCCAATGCGAAAACGAAAACAGGAAAGGATGCGTTCGTGGGAATCTTCGGGTTTGTAATAATATGGCCGGGCCTTTCACCGTTGAAAGGCATACTGTTTATTATTTTGGAGACTAGGGTGGCCACAAGAAAAACGTGCATGGTTGGAATGTTTGTAGTGGCGTGCTGTCATTGACTGTATGTACCGATAGTATTAATGTTGGCTGCATTTGCACGTGCAAACTGTGTCTTGGTGTATATTAGGTTCGACGTGTCGTTCATAAATTTGTTTTGGGTGATATCTAGGACTTGGATTGTGTCAAAGGGGACAACAAGACTATACAGATGGAGTGACGGTGTCAACGCAATGGAAAATAGTGGATAATATTGGATATATATAAAATATATATAGTACTCAGTGTAGTAAGTGAATCTAGTTATTTTATTTGCTTTAGAAGAAATTTTGCGAAAATGCTCAAGTTTCGAATTGTTTCTATTGATTCTGACTCAAAGAGTTGTTTGAATTTCAATGTGTTAGGATGTTTGTAGTAGTATTCGTCTAACAATTGTTTTCTTTTGATGTGGAAAGAGGGACAAACTAGTATGTAATGGTATTCGTCTGCCAGGTCGTTAAGGGGACAATGAGAACATTTTCTGTCTTGGTAAGGAACTCGATTATTTGACCAGCGTCCAGTTTCTATCAGAAAGTTGTGGTTTGCAGTGCGAAGTTTGAGTAGCGGTAAGTACTCATGTTTGGGGAGGGCCTTAAGGTAAAACTCTAACTGGGTATTATCTTTTAGTAAACTATAGTTTTTTCCTTTGGACGATAATTCTAATTGAGATTTCCAGTCTTGATTAAACGTATCAATTAAGGTCTGTTTAACTAGTTTGTTTACATATCTCGTCTCTAAAAGTTGTTGATTGATCCAAATATCAGGAAAACCCGTCGAGTTTAATATATTCCTAATGTGCTTAATCCATTTGTACTGGTAAACTTCGGAGTTACACATGATAAGGTATGAAATATGTGATAGTTTCGCGTGATTGCTTAAGATGATGTTATTCCAAAATGTTACCATACGCGATTTTATTGTAATTGCTATCGGTTGGCGTCCTAACTCAGCGTATAACATATAAAGAGGGGTACTTTTTCGACTATTTGTGATTTTACGGAGAAAACTGGAATGAATACGTTCGAGTAAGTCAAGGTTTTCAAATCTCCATATTTCGCAAGCGTACGTTATAATTGGTAGAATTGTTTGATCGAACAGTTTGAGCTGGAGGTCTATTGGTAAGTTTAAATTATAAATTCTAGTATATAGTAGATGCAACGCTTTATTGGCTTGGCTTGCAATATGCTTTCTAGCATTTAGGAAGCTTCCTGAGTTTGAAAAATACACTCCAAGATATTTATATTTATCTACTATTTCTACTGGGTTACCTCCAAGGGTAAAATTAAACTGTGCTGTGTTTCTCGCGCCAAATACAATTATTTTTGTTTTACTGTGATTTATTTTTAATTTCCACTGTTGGCAATAGTCTTGAAAGTCATTAAGGCATTTTTGGAGATCTTCGGCGTTATCGGTTAATATCAAAGTATCATCTGCGTATAATAAGATAAGAATTCTTAAAAAGTAAGTTATATTTTCGTCTGAATGATCCATGGTTACTCCCGTGTTTTCCGTGGATAGCAGGTAACTTTCAAGGTCGTTAAGAAATAATGAGAAGAGGACGGGGGAGAGGTTCTCCCCTTGTCTCACACCGATTTCGCTTAAGAAAAATGGGGACTGCTGTCCGTTTGATGACACACATGATTTAATATTAGAATACATATTACGCACAACTTGGAGGAATTTGCCGTTAATTCCGGAATTAATTAGTTTACGCCAGAGCCCTATTCTCCATACAGAATCAAAAGCTTGGGAGAAGTCAACAAACGAGCAAAACAGTTTTTTCTTTTGGGATCGTAACGTTTCGATTAAGAATTGTAGAACAAAAATGTGGTCGAGGGTGGAATATTTTTGCCGGAATCCGGCTTGATTTTCCGCTAAAATGCAATATTCTTTTAAGAAGAAATTAAGTCTGTTATTAAGCACTGACGTGAATAATTTACCTAGGCAACTAAGAATTGTTATAGGACGGTAATTTTCTGGGCTAAGTGGTGAGCCTTTGTTTTTAAATATTGGAAAAATTATGCCTTCAAGCCATGGTTCTGGTAGAATACCGGTGTCTAATATTTTGTTGAAAAGGGAACAATATATTGGAAGCATTATATTTTTAGTCGTTTTGATGTACTCATTTATAATAAAATCACTACTGGGGGTCTTCGAGTTACTAGCTTTGGAGATCATTTTATCTATTTCGACAATTGTTATTGGGGCGTCTAATATGTCGTTCTCAGCTGAAACGTCTATGGTCGGTTCGTCGGTAGTCAAGTCATTGTTATTTGATGTATTAATGTTTTTAAAATATTCGTAAAGGTCATGTATGTTCGGAGTTTTATTATTTGTTTTCTGTTTAATACTGTTTAAGAAACGCCAGTAGTCCTTTGGGCGTTTTCTGTTCATTTCGCGCAGCTTGGTCTCGTGCCGCGTATTATAGTGGTTCATGTGTCTATGCATAACCAGTTTATACTGTTTACTAGAGGAGTTCAGGTCGACTTTGTTTTGACTAGACTTGTGCAGCTTGTATTTTTTGCGTGCAGTGTTATAAATAACTCGAGCGTTTCTACAATGCGGCCCGAACCAGGGTTTGTTATCATTCTGTTTTGAGGATCGGGCTTTAATTTTAATAAATGTCTTTTTTGCCGAGTTTGTGAATATGTCTGCTATTTTGCATGTTATGTCATTAATTGTTGCACTGGCGTTTGCATTAGGGAAGTTGTTCAGAATATGTTCGATTTCATCAATTTTAGTTCTGTCAATTCTTTCAACGAATGTTTGTGTTTTGCTTTCGTTCCATTTAGGCGGTCTATTGCTGTCCGGAGTTGGGATTGATGCGGGTGGGTCTGGTGTTAGTGTGTTTAGCCTAAGTTGCATGATAAGCATAGCGTGCCCGTCGGAGTATAACGAATCGAGTTCGCGGACCTCGAATTCAGATATTAGTTCAATACAGCTTGTCGAGGCGGCTGTGTAATCTATAACGGATTTGTTTCTAAATGTGAACTTGCCAATGCCTTTGTCTTTTCCTATTCTACCGTTTAGAATAAATAAGTTATTATTTTTACAAATGTCTATAAAATTGCGGCCCATGTAATCGGTTTTGGTATCTTGCGATATGCGTTTTAACGGTATGTTATTATTTACAAGTACATGGGTTTTGTTAAAGAAATCTATCGTGTTCTGATCAAAATCAAAATGGCTATAAAGAAAATCGTCGGCAGAAATAAAATCCGGAAGTTCGGCGGTGTGTCCGTTTGTGTCACCGGTAATCACAACATACTTACTTTCAGAACACATATCAATGACTTCATTTTCAAAACTGCAAAGTTCTTCAGCGTTCATGAATTTCGAGTACTCTGGCGGTATGTACACCGCACCGATAATTAAATCGTCGTCTAGGCCGAATAGACATTTGCTAACTTTAATCCAGAGAGCATACTCTGAGACAGTTTTAATAACATCAACGTAGTTGATCAAGTTGTTTTTTATAAATATACCAACTCCGCCAGATTTCCGGACGTATTTTTGGGTTCTCGGTTTAGATAGGAAAGTATAGTTTGGAATCGAAATTATGTCGTACTTGTCTATTTTTGTTTCCATAACACAAAATATGTCGTGTATGTTCAGTAGTTGTGAAAATTCAGGATATTTAGATTTGGTCTTAATACCACACACATTTAACGTCCCAATAGAGATAGTGTCAGAATATAATGTTGGTTTTTGTGTGTCAGGCTGAATATTTTTATCCATGGTGTAATTTTGTGTATTAGCTATTTTAGGATCAATAATGTCGGGATGAGTTTTATTGAGTTGATGCACGTTCTTGATAGTTGGTGTGGTGAGGGGTGAATCAACATTAGTGTTGCAAGTGGTAGCATTGGTATCGGCAGTGTAACGTGTATTGGTGATTTCAACATCATTTATGTCGGAATGATTTTGGTTGTATTGGTACGCGTTTTTGCATTTATGTGTAATACTGGTTGTTGCAGCATTTATGATGCAAGTGGTGGCGTTGGTATCAGCAATATAATGATCATTCGAAGTAATATTGGGTTGGGTGGCGCTATAGTCACTATTTGTGGCGGGTAACTTGGGGATTGTTTGATCTTTATGTCTACTACTGTGCAGTGCATTGGTTTCAGTATTATGGTAATTATGTTTAGCAATGTTTTCAGCAGCATTATATTGGCTGTATATAATGTCATTTTCAACGGTTAAGTTGTCGGTATGGGAAACATGCTGGTTGCTTTGGGCAATAAAGGTTCTAGGGGCAGTAAGGTCACTATATATAAAGTTGGTTTTATTTTGGGCACCAATACTTGCGTGTGCTTGATTGGTTACATGGGCACTGTGGACACTATGGGAATTATAGCAATTAAAACTGTTATTTTCATGGGTACAAGTATTACTATTAAAAGCACTGGATATACAATTGCTTTTGGAGATATTTGCTTCGGTAATACACTTGTCGCTCGATTGAATGTCGCTCTCTGCAGCGTAGAATATAGCAGCACTGTTATCATTATGCATATTATGAGATTCATTTGTAACAAATATGGATAGATAACTTTCAATATCGTTGACAATTGGTTCAGCGATGTATTTATCACTAGTCGTAATAGAGGACTTGGTAATACATTGTTCAGAATGCAAAACATTAGATTCAGTACTTGTATTTATATCAGTTAATAAGTCACCATATAGCACAGTACTTTCATCAGCATCTGTGTCGGGCACTTCTCCTGATATGTCCTATACAAACGATGATGTTGCGCCATCCTGCGCAGTGGTAGTGCCACCAGTGTCAGTACAGTTGTGCAGATCCTTTGGTTGGGACAGGTCAAGTGGGGATTTCGTCTGGCTTGGGTTTGTTTTGTCGGTTTGTGGTTTACCCGGGGCATGTTTCTTTGTTTTCTTGGCAGATGGGTCGGTCACATTATTTGAGGCTGGTTCTCTATGTTGGTGGGTTTCACTGAGAGACGGAGTTGATAATGTCTGTATTATTGGAGTGGGGCCTTCAAACTCCATGTCGCTGTCACTATCAGAGATATCGGCTGATTCACTATCCGGTTCTGCGACCTCGTGGAGGGTTGGACTATGTGGTAAATGTGTGGCTTTCGACATTTGGGCGATAATTCCTTTGACGCCTTCCTGAACTCGATCCGGCACATTGGAATTGCGTGATCCCCTTAAAACGTTGTACCATTCCGGGAAGTGATCTTTCACAGTGTCTCCATTGACAACAAGCGCCGCCAGGAATTTGATCATAACTCGTTTAGGACCATACTTATCACGGGCTCGCTTATACTCTGACCATAGGTCTTTGCGGGCTTCACTTATTTCAGATGGGTAGTCTCGGCTAACCCCAAAGTGTGTGCCTTTCAAGAGACGGGCGTTGGACATTATCGCGTCAGTATGCGCGGGGTCTGTAAAAGTAACAATAATGTTCCTGTGTTTTGGTTTGGTGCCATAAACCTGCCGTCTGCCTATTCTATAAGCCTTGGTGATTACAAAAGAGTCAGTCGGCATGTTTAGATTTTCACATAGTAGTTTACTCACTATGGTTTTGCAGTCTTCATTTGTAAACGATTCCTGATGACCAGAGAATAGCAGATTGCAGTTCCGTTGACGGGCCTCCATATCAATTGATTTGTACTCCAAAAGGCGCAGTCGCGATTCGGTAACGTTATGTATAGCTGAACTGACATACATATGCTGCTCTATATTGTCAACTCGGTGTTTCAGTGGGGCCAAGTTTCCTAGAAGTTCAAACATGGAGCATAGTTTGTCATCATGGTTCATGTCCTGGAACTGTTCTTTAGTTGGACCTATGCAATACTTCAAGTTAAAGGGAGGTTGTTGAGTTTGTTGATTATAGGTGGGTGGGGTACCGGAATGGTGACGTGGACGTTTCCTATTGTTGACATCGGTGAAATCATCGGCAAGAGGTTTAAATTTGCCTGAATAAGCTCCATTTTGCATAAAAGACATCATTCATTGAAGTTATTGTCACGTTTATACCTGAGATTGTTGCTTTTAAGTGTTGTTTAAGACGTTTTTTTACCGAGTTGTACTGCTGCTGAAAAAATGTCCGCCGTACTCGGAAACTACCCGGATGTGATCCTAATATTACTACTGATCTGTAGTCGGGCGACACTTTACAGCCCCCATACAGCACTCAAGATGTGTAAAGTTAAGTAAGTAAACGTTGTGAACATATCTCTTTCTGAGAAGTGTTTATGCAATCTTTATGCTTCATACATTCATCAACACTGCGACATTTTTGTGGATGTTGCTGAAGAACATTCATATGATTTTGTTATTTTGTTTTATTTTTGTTTTCAGAGAAGAATAACTAAAATACCGATCAAGATATCCATACAAATATTGTCTCATTGTTTGATTGTTTGATTGTTTATATGGTCACATGTGAGCAACATCAGCTTAATTTCCACTGTTATTTGTCACTGTCAGAACTATAACTTTAAAGGCAAAAACAATTTTGTTCAGAAAATAAACAATTTTAAATGTATATTAGTATTAGCATGATTAGCTTGGAAATTACTCGTATATTTGGAAACTGTCATTATTTTAGGACTTATTCTCATTTCGAAATGTCATTTGCAGTTAAGTGTTTTCAAAAACAACATCCTTTTCAGAGTTTTGTAGGAAAGTTATTGAAGATAAGGAGTTGTAGTTTATTGTAGTTTATTGAAATCGGTCAATAATTTTAAAGTTGTGTGGAGTTAAAATAGAAATATTCACCATACTGTTGATGTCGCCGAACATATATTATTTTTGCATAGATAGATAGATAGACAGACAGACAGACAGACAGACAGACAGACAGACAGACAGACAAAAGACAGACAGACAGACAGACAGACGTGAAATTCGTCTTCAATTTCAGTTGAATTACATATTTGACAAGCTCTTTCATTTCTTTCAATCCTATGTCTTGCATAACGACCCCAATTCTTAAGCTATGTGAAGATAAACGTAATTTAGTAAAACACTTCGTAATATTTTTGTACATAAAATATTCAGGTTTTCATATCTAAAATTATCTTTAACATATATGTACAACCTTGATAATGCTCTATTTTCTTGTAGATCAGTGTTCCATTTTTGAATAAAGCAATCCACGAACCCCTGTTTAAAGCTAGATACAAAATGTTGAGGGTTTGCTTACAGAATATGAATTTTGTCACTAACCGTTCCAAGGCGGAGCCCTATTATCCACCTTTTTTTGTGTTTTTGACGTCATATGTCTTTATTCCTTATTAACATTGCCATTCATGTTCGTCGTTTGGAGTGTTTTGGGGTTTACTGTGTTCTGTGAATTTCATGTTCGACTTTTAAACTTATTTTAATTAAAACGCATAATATAAGATGAACATGCGTTGTTATGTCGTGGATAATATATTTGAGTTCATCTCACAGTGATATAACGTTTATATTTTCATTCAGTTTCTGAGCTGTGAGTATATAACACACATAATATGTGTATGATTGTCGTGAATATCAATCAAGGTAGAGCACTCCTGAAAACACACCTTTTCTTTGTTGTCACACCTTTTCTTTGTTGTCTGTCGTGAAATCTTCCATTTATTCCTAATCCGGTAGTCAGTGGTTAAATAACAAAAGTCCTATTGACTTAACGTATATAGTGGATCTTACAGGAGGTATCATTTACGTCAAAACTTATTTAAATACCCAGCACTTGCTACTTGTTTGTAACACCTTTGAATATCTGAATAATAAGCCATGTACGTTGTTTAACATTTGTGAATAAAATACTGTATAAACTCAATACATAGCAAAAATGATATTCCGTCGCATCATGTAAGTTTTGCCAACGCGTTAAATGAATTAAATAATACATGTGCATGGTAGTAAAGCTTTATTTATCACGTAACGTAAAACGCAATATAATGGAACAATATATCCCTTAACGTGACGTCATCGACGTTAAGTTATAATGCAAGCGTGATAAAATGGTATGACGTTAACCTAATCTACTAATCTACTGATTCTAATAATGGTTCACCAATCAAACAATTAACAATATGAAATATAAAGATATTCTCCTAATGAACATTTACCGAATTCAGCTGGCGGAAAAGACAAAAGAAATTACATACATCACATTTACATGATGATTTTGGAAGATATGATTAAACTTCCAATTATATCGAAACGGGCGACTTTTTGTCAAAGATAGCAAACTCAGTCCCGTTTAGCATTTAATGTGGTATGGTTATTACAGGTTGTAGGGAACGTGAAAATGTTTGTATCGGTCTTACGCCTTCAGTGTGTACATATCTGGGATGAAAGAATTCCAGAGTCTAGAGAGCACTATTTTATACATGTTTTTCTCCAACTTTAAATTCCAATCGTATATACACAGTGAACATTTTTGAATTCATATAAAAAATAAATTACACCACTTAGATACGTCTCAGCCAAAACGAGTTAACTTTAGCAATTCCAAAATGTTAATGTCCAACGTGTTTTTGTAAACAACTACAGCAGTTCGCCTATAAAATTGGCCATTGATTTTACAAGCAGACTATTTGTAAATAATCCATAAGAACTTAAACATAAACCAACACAATTTCGTCTCGGTTTTACTTTAAATGATTGCAAAATCATGCGAAAAACCCTGTCCAAAATCGAAGTATGCATGTTTGGGACGGAAACTGCTAAAGGAAAAATGATCCAAAACCAGTTCGTTTTATATATGTCTGCAAAAATACATACCAAAGTTGCAATACTCCGGCATTTATTCATAATCAGTTGGACTGTTTGGGATTCCAAAAAACAATGTGATTTACGTTACCATTTTCAACCATGGTGTGTGCATTTAAAATACAAACTATTTTGAATTTGAAAATAATTCAATAAACAATTAAAACATTAGTTTTTTATACTTGTATGGCGTTTGCTGTTTTCCTGAAAAAATAAGCACACCAAAACGATCACGAGATAAATATTTTCAGAAAATTACAATAAATGTAAAACGTTAACAAAATGTATTCTGAAAACTAAGACTTGATATGCAGCGGCAAAATGCATAGTGTAGAGATTTATTTATTTGAAAATAAGAAAAATAAAATAAAATATTCGGACAAAATGTCCTCATAATTGGTAAGTTAACTCAGTTTGGCTGTTCTTATAGAAACAAATAAATGGAAAATAAAATAAATAAAAGTAGATATAAACTAAATACACAAACGTGATCCCCTGGAAACAACAAATACAAAACTCGATTTTACTGAGTTTGTTTGTGATAGGTAATATAAGATTCACCACCTCTCACACACCTTAGCCCACATTTAAGAGGTAGGCTACTATAAAGCCACATTGATTGGGCTTGATGATCTCAAAGGACCAGTAAGTAATAAAACTACTGATTTCTAGTCTGGATGAAATTTTTACATCCGACACACAGCTCTAACAAACGCTAGTGTTTATGTCAATAAAATAATAGAAAAAAGAGATCCTTGGAAGCAACAAACACAAAGAAGAGAGGAAAGTAGCAAACTTGGTTTTACTTAGTTTAAAGCTACACAAATTGGGAATGAACATGGAAGAACACGTTGAACAATAAATGTTGCCTCTGCAGTGTGACGGCAGTAAGACGTCTCCCCGTGCATGCAATCAGACCTGTTATTCATTCCGATTTTTGGAGATCGCTGAGCCCGATATTTATAGATTTCGGTGGTACATTCTCAAATACTTTTAGTTTCTTACTTGAATTTCGAATAGGTGGTTCCACTACTCCAGCCTTTATAGGTTCTGAGTATTTGTTTAAACTCCCCTAGGATATGTTGCCTGCCTTTTAATTTATTGTTTTGGCTGTTACCTTTGATACGCAGGCTTCATAACCTCGGCTCTTAGAATAACGCAAACATGATCATACATATATATATATAAAAAGGCAAAAGCTTAGATAGCCACAAAGCAAGTACTCAGTAACTCTGCAGAAGCCCGAGCCACACGAGATTAAACATTAAGGCCTTAACAATGCAAGATTTGAGACAAACATGAAACGTGACCGCCCTCTTAAGATTTAGGTAGATTCGTCATATTTTGCCCATTATGTCCGGTCATCGCACAACCAAAGACGAAAGCATAGTGACGACGTATAAATGGGTCAACTGCTAAATAGATTAATACAGGTTGTATTGAAAGACATCATGACCAAGGATCTTACAATGTTTATAAATCACTCACCATAAAAATCGGGATGTGATAGTCCATTCGGAGAAGAGGTCTTTAATTACTTTTATATCACGGTTACGACTATAACATTTTGCAAAGGTTTGTCGAAATATAAGGTAACAATAGCCTTGATGGAGTAGCTGTGTAGTTACAAGGTCAAAGTCCTCAATCGAATTCAAGCTCTAGGAAAACGTATAAGCTGATAAACTTATACTCCATAATATGTTGGGAGATAAACACCCTATGAACTACGTTAGAGGACGAATACAATTATATAGGTGCATGTTCGTTATATAACGCTATACCGAAATCCATTCGGGCCAAAATAAAGTTCATGTACAGTACAAATTTCACTTTTTCGGATTGTTTTAAAAAGTTGCTATGAAAGTTATATCGTTGGATTGGAAATAACTTATCAGAGAAAATGAGTGGTATTTTGAATTACTTTTGAAGTTATGATAAGTTAAAAATAACAATTTCACCAATATTCATCTGCGCATGTTACATTGTTTTACTATCACGTGTAACCTGCGATTTGCTATCACTCTGTAATATCACCCTCGCGTTAGATAGTAAGAAATTACACATTGTTGATTATGGGGATTTAGCATGGGCGTTTTATGTGAGATATAACAAAAACAACTCATGTGAGCAGCACAGCTATTCCAAATGTTTCTGATGTTGATCAGCAAGACGATTAAAAAAAAAACGTGACCAAGAGTTCTGTTATTGTTTGTTCTTTAAAGATTAATTTCACCTGGAAATTACAAGAGTCTTCAACAATCTTACCAGTGTGTAATAATTTGTAGTCGAGACAGATAATGTCTTTACGCATCAGAATTTACTAAACCGACGTTCACGTAGTTCGTTTGAAGAGATCACGAATGCATTATATGTCTCAGATCAAAGCATTAACTGGATATGATAAAGTCAACCTTCCGTTTACAATGTATACGCAATCAAAAGCGTATGAAAGTGGACCTTTGGAAACGGCCGAACACGATAAATACGAAATATTGCAATCTCCGTTTGATTGTTCATGAACGGTAGTGAAATATGCTTGCTACCTTTCACGCCCCCTAGCCCCGGGTTGAGCAGAACTTAATATTCATAAATTCAATAGTACAGAATTTTAACCATCCCGAAGATTGCAAGCATATGGCGGTGAACATGCCATATTTACTGCCATTAGTCCATGTCCATCGGCGTATGGTCCCAATATCTAATAAAATTATATGCCCCGAAGAGCGAAATAAACAAAATGGAATTTAGTTGGGAGCAGCGGTTATGAAGCCTGCGCATCACAAGTAACAATCAAAATACTAAATTAAAAAGCAGACAACATATCCTATGGCTGATTAAACAATACCCAGAGCCTTTATCGACCGAATTTAAGTAAGAAAACAAAAACATTTGAAAATATACCACCGATATCTGAATATAAGTATCAGACTCAGCTATCTCCATAGATCGAATAAATAACAGTCCTGCTTAAGTCTGAGTTATTATATACTGAAAAAAAAGAGAAACTTTTGCTGATTAGATAGACCGCCAACAATAGTCCAAGCACAAATGTTTTTGAACAGTTCCGCAAACAAGGGATTTAACCGCCTTTTTTCTCTTAAAACATGCATTTTGGCCACAAAAACAAATTAAATCTACGAAAATTACCGAAATTTGTCCGAGACAATATTCTCTATATATTCCTAACAAAAAAATCACAAAAAAAACACAAAAAAACATAACACAGATTGTGTAGATGGCAGCTTTTGATTATCAACAATCATCAATCTACCTCCCTTTAACGTTTCCGTATCATCCATAAAAGATTATTGCTTGGCAAATTTGAAACTGTTTAATGGGATATTTAGTACTCACTCATTTATTATTATTTATTTATTAGAACACTGTTTAAGCATTTATATGCCGTCAAAAGCTGGCCTATGGAAATACCAGAAAAAAAGTCAGACGTTTCTTTTTTTGTTCAGTATATATGATTTACGCAAGGTTTAACGCAAATAGGAAATGACTGCCCGACAATAACGCCAACAATGGTTAAAAGAAACAGTATTACATACCTTACTATAAGATAAAGGTTAACTAGGAAGAAACACATTTCAGCAGACAAAATAATGATTATCAGTTCTTTTAGAAATGATCAGAAATCCATAATCGGCATATTGTGCCATTAATGGATTATGGAAAATGGACACAGTAGCAACATACTGTCCGTACGCGAAGACGGCAACGTCATCAAGCAACACAAATACGTCATACTGTTCAAGCGCAATCGCTGAGGAGTGGACGTTGAAATCTCAACTGCAATTTCCACGCCCAGCAATAAATTTAAACGTTGAAACGTCGAACTATATCATTAAAGTGTAAGATACGGTTTTTAAAAACAGACAAGGAAGAAAACTAATATAACCCGCCAAATAATTGTTTGCATCGTATCGTTTTGTAAAATATCGATGTATTTTGTCATAAAAATACACCTGTTGTTCTTATTTGTCTTCTCCATTTATAGTATGGTATGTAATAAAAAGGCAAAATATACGGCCTTGTTGTGCCATTGGTCGATAATGGCACACCCAGTGCATGGCCCTCGGACCGTTATGGCTCTATTGTTTGGGGCGCTTGTTTCAGCCAAAGTTTTTTTTGGACTTTTCAGATAAAATTAATCTGCTACCTAATTAAGTTGTATATCAGTGAAACAGACATTTTTAGTGGTAAATAAAAATACCTTACTTTTCAGAATCGGGTGAGAAATAAATATTTCATGTGCGAAAGCTGTTTTGATGGGTCATATTCAATGCAAAATTCGGCTGCATGAAAAATTTGAAAAATAGCCAAAAATGGTTTTATATTGTTCAATCTTAGTAAATTAAGACACCGTGAAAGTTTTACAGCAAAATATGAAGGATTACTGAAGTTATTTGAAATTTCTTAATTTTCTGCTGTCCCACCAACAAGGAAATGTCTTTATTGTTGTACAGACGTAAAATTGACTAATTGTTGCGGTATAAACATGGAACTGACTAAAATTCACTGTTGTATCGACTTACATTCATTTATACGTGATCATCTATGTGTTATACTTGTATCGCCTATTGATTCTGTCTTGTTTGTTACAGAATATAGCCTGGGGGGCATTTCTTTATTTACATTGTCTTACAACAGGGTAATAGTGAGGTTTATTGCACCCTAAAAGCTGGTTTAACCCTCCCCAAACCCACTCCCCCACCACCCCACAGCGGCCATTTTGCTTCTTGCCGATCCAAACCGTGTGGGTTTTTTGCATTGCTTCTTATGAACTTTGTAGCAGTTTTTGTTTAAATTTGTGTTTTTGGTTGACTGTATTCTATGAAAGCTACATTTCCTGTTCGACTTTGATAGCTACATGACTTGGAATGAACCAAGTTTTAACTGTCGTTTATACGCGGAATCCACCGAGTGTTACTGTGGTAAAAACATGTGTTGTTGAGCAGCTAAAAAGCTCGATTTGTTCTGTTGACGACCTGCTGAGTGTAATCTAAGATGTCTTTTGTAACATATATATATGTATTGTCTTCAGTGCTTCCATATGCGTATGTTCAAATACTCAGAACAGATTTATCAGCAAATATAGGATGACACAGGGAATAATCGATACGCGCCTTCTACCGCCGTAATATTAGTGATTGGTGGAGATGAATATGACTATGGTGACAAAGGCAATTGTTAGTCTATTAACTGGTTTAGAATGTAAATAGCAAGCACAGTTGTTTAAACAAATCTGACCATCGATAGAATTGGCGTGAAATGTTTGCTAGAGTAGGATTTTAAATAATCGTTTAAATCGATTTTGTGAAACATAACTGAATCATATCACCACTGTTAATGTTGAATAGTAGTGAATGGAGTAAGTGTGATTAATAATAGTTTTAGTTGACTTTGTATTATATATATTAAGTGGATTTGAACGTATACATGAACAACAATGTGTCTATAACCACAACATTCCATGATGTCCAGAGACAAATAACGCTTTACAATTTGTGGGAAAATGATTGTTTGCAAGATTACAGCGGCAGAATAATTATAAACCAATTTTAATGACAAATTGCACGGAATTTATCATGGTCGACATAGATTTGTAGTGTTGAATTATTGTGCAATTTAATCCAATCGTTGTTACAGTAGTGAAACGTCAGCGTAGAGATGAAATATCACACTTATTGTCTGTAATCTATTCCGGCGTTAATATTAAACCGACCAAAATTAGAGTAAGTGCTTGACGTCTGAACATTGGTTGGCGTTTTGAAGAAATTGTGTTGTTTTCTTCTACAAATCGTATACGGCAATGTTCAAATGTGTTTAATTCAAGAACATTAGTTTCTCGAGTACTTGCATGGTAAACAGTTTTGAAAAATATTGTTTTATACCTTTACGGAAGAGATTTATTGATGAAATTGACACAGTAATATAACTAAGGATACAGAAACTGTTGTGGAGAGCTTAAAGGCAAATAGTTCACTTTGAAAAAAAAAGCAAATAAAAGGTTCGTATATTTTCTTATGTCGTATTCCTTTTTTCTTATTAAACACATATGTATTCATATAACGTGTTTTGTAGTCAAGCGTTTGCAACATTTCTAATTCGCAGGCAAAATACAGTACTGGTAATGAATATTTCAACAATGATCTTCCTTTATTATCCAATCCTTCAATCTCCGAATGAAAGAGAAGAACATAATTATGACAGAAATCCTACGAAAGAACAACCCTTATCTTAACTAGACTTAAAGTTCAATGACTTTATTTACTCCGCGCGAAACGAAGAGTGGGTTAGGTATATATACAAGGAATATCCGACAGTCTGTCAGTCAGTCTCACGTTTCGTTTCCGACGCAAAACTTCAAAACCGTTTCATTTATCTTCATGAGACGTTCTACACAAATCATGCTAGTGATGCATTTTAATACAAAGATCTCTATAATATCAATAATATCAATAATTTGATCCCCATACATTTTCAGAACATTTACTCGTTGCTTGGTTAAGGCATATACATTATACTTGCTACATATATTAATCTAGTGGATTTGATAATATTGTTGTGTTTTCATGGGAAAAACGTTTGACAAAGTCAGTATTTCCAGAGAAAAACTCTAAAACCGTTGAAGGTATGTAAAATCAAGTTGAGTTTTGATAAATATCAGCATGTGTTAGTATTTCAGTTGAAACAAGATAGTTGCATGAACATAAATCAATTCTTTGCAAAACTCAAAAACTGTTTACGAATCTTTGTAAATATTGATACATAATTAAACACTGTAGCTTAACATTTTTATATCAAACAATATCTTGTTTAAAGGAAAAAAATCCATTTATTATTAATTTTGTTTTTCCAGAAAACAAACACTAATTGCAATGGTCTTATTGCTTTAAGTATCAACCTTTTGCCATAAATCGTTTCTTTTCTACCATGAAATAAAATATAAGGCGATTTCATGGTATATTTTGATAAATAAAGCAATTCTTTTTTTAATCGATTAAAGATTGTTTTGGCGTTACACGTTCGTTTGGTCAAATCATAGTTCGGTCACTGAAACCATGCATTGTAATTGTTAAGAAACTCTATACACTAAATTATAAATACGCAGTCCATTGGGTAATCGCTGCTTTTCACGAATGTGTTGTTAATTGCCGTCTAGACATGAAAAGAGTTGCAAAACCAGGATCGTTCAAACATGTTTGCAAATGACATATGACACAGGTCTAGTAATTCCGCGGATTATAAAGTTTTCTTTAATATTTTAGCGGTCGTTTTAGATTTTCATACCAGTAACATTTCTCAATATATGCATTGATTTGTGCTGAACTTATTGTTTAACGGCTCAGCAGCACATTTTAAGGTTGTTAAGAGCCGCCCTAGATAACACAGAAGGATACATAGAAATCCGGAAACCGTTCCCTAGACTGACGATCACAAATAACATTACGATGTTCCCCCTCACTTCCATTAAGCGATGGGAAAGCTTATATTAGCAGGATTTTACAACGGACAATAAAACAAGTTTATATTATTTATTTACTTTTTTGATAAAAATGCGTAAACCCGTTTAAAATTACATATTAAATGTTTTAATTTTACAATATGCAAACGTTTTATGCCGAAAAAAGAGTTTTAGTTCATACCCCAGCCAACCCCGTGTTCGCTTCTTGGAGAAGGGTTTGTATGGGGTATAAAAAATAATACTCGGACCTCGTAATGTATTATGTTTTAACACATAAAAAGCTGTCCATAGTGTAAAAAATAAAATAAATAATTTAAATTGATTTGGAAACAGTTCAGTTAAACCTCTGGATTAAACACACGCCAATTTAACACTGCAAATACAAAAATAAGGGTGTTTAAGTAAAAACAAGACACATAACAAATATAATGAATAAATAAAATAACTTTCTGTACATACATTTAATATTATTTAATACAGAATTTGAATATATAATATGTATTTGGTTGTCGGAATGTGTTTATTATAATTATCCTAAATTTTACCATTGCTGAAATTCGATTTTGCGCAGGACATGTATCAGGGTACGACCTAAAACTGTCGGTGACCGATTGTGGATACCGAGTGCGATACCGAGTGCTTTTTCTTCTTTTCTTGGTACCTTTACAAAAGATAAACGCATGGCAGTACTGTAAGGTGTTAATGTGGTTTATTCTCCACTGTATAAATGTCACGGATCCTAAAAAATTTGAAAACTATACATCGTTTGTTTTTATAAAGAAAATCATAATTTTAATATATAATGCGTCCACTTCAGTCTTTCTTCCACCCCATTAGCAGTTGCTTTATGAAATAACGAAGCTGCAACAGACATGTCTAATGGCTTCGTTTTCAAGAAGTCAACTTGTCGGTGTTAATGGTTGGTTGGACACGCATACCAATGTTTATCACGCCCGTGATTACTTCTCTTGTTATCACATTGTATCCCAAATGTAACTAATGCATCCCTGAAAGAGTTTTGATGTTTGAAATGTCTTAAGATATCAATCAAAGAATGCATTTTCCTCTGAATATAAATTAATTGACTGCATGCAATGCGAAAAAGCGAACACTATAGTCTTTCTTATATTTGCTTTACAGACTGCTTTTTTCAAATAAATAAACAACGTCAGCATCATCAAATTGCTAGCTTCATCATCATCCAACCCTTTTATATACCAATGATACTGACATTATGCATTGTTCTGATATTTGATATAACTATTATATCTTACCGTAAATTATCCCTAATTTTGTGAAGATTTATCTGCGTATGGATATACAACGGTATTTGTGCAGTTATTTTGATTTTATATAGCGTGCACAAAAGAATAAAAATACCTTATGAACGCAAATTCATGGTTTTCGGCAATCAACACATAATATATGAAAAACGGTATCAACTGTAGTTTTCGCAGAACATATTCAACCAAAAACACGCATTAAAACAAACAAAACTAGCAATGTTAATAGGAATAAAGGCATGTAGTATGTAACACACGGGTTGACAATAGAGCTACCGCCTTGGAACGGTCAGTGACAAAATGAGGTTGATGGGGCTTTAAACCTCCTGAAAAATTAAACACCGACTTAAGGACTGTTCTGCAACATAATCATTATGGAGATGGTATTGACCAACATTTCAAAATAAATGGTTTACACTTTGGCTATATAGTGAGAACGTGTCGATTCTTACGTTGGGGTGAGGTGTACAGTACTGGTTTTACCCAGGAATAGGCAGTTGGTTTGCCTCTAAATAGTCTACAATAAACTGAAAATAACGTTACACATCAAGTAAACAAACATACTGACCTACACTGTTTCAGACATTATATCACGAAACGATACTAATTATTTTGGTCAATCGCTTCTGCATCATTCTTAGTCCTTAGCCCGATATATGTGTATAATGGACTGTACTTTCGTTGAATTAAGACCATTCGGTTTATATGACAAATGGGTGGTTTTGGGGGAAATAACTGAACAACAGCCAGCCGGACATTGCAAATCCTGACCAGCCTGCCAGTTACTCTCCTTTTTATCTTAATTAATATTCTTATTTTGCCTATATTTTAGAATAGTTGCATGATAAGTATTTTGTTTGGCCCTTAGTATGTAAAGCTTTTACATTTTTGTTGAAAAAAAAAAATTGAAACATTTATTGCAGATTCTTCGTCTATAAGAAAATGAAACATAGATAATCGTAATTTACCTCCCTTTTAATTGAATATTGTTTGAAATTAAAGTTTCTGTTTTAATATTAAATATTTCAAAAAATTATTTTACAAACGCATTTGTAGTGGTAATGCTAGTAAAACATGATGTCAAAATAATTTAGTTGGCATATTTTAGAATTACGATCATCGAAAGCTGCACTTATTCGAAGTACTTAACACAATCCTATATTCTCAGTTGTATACGTGTTATAACCTGTTTCTAAGAAACACCTCGACCTTTTCAGTATTTATTGACATTCACACTTGCGTTTGTTTAGTGCAGTGTGGCGGCCCCGACTACAAATCAGTAGTGTTATTATTTACTTGTCCTTTGGTACAGTCAAGACCATTCTGTGTTGCATTAAAGTAGAATATAGCTTAAGCCGGTGTTAAAAGTCGTGAGAGTTCTTATAATTACCTCTCATGAACAGACTAAAAAAAAAAGAGTCTGCTACTTTTCTCTCTTGTTTGTGTTTGTTGCTTCAACGGGATCCCCTTTTCAGTATGAATTGAAATTCACATTAGCATTTGTTTAGTGCTGTGTGGCGGCCCTAAAAGGTTTCCCCGACTACAAATCAGTAGTGTTATTATTTACTGGTCCTTTGCGATCATCAAGGACATTCTGTGTTGCTTTAAAGTATTATATCCTTAAGCCGGTGCTAGGATGCGTGAGAGGTGTTGCATCTTATAATTACCTCGCATGAAACCGAGTCTGCTACTTTTCTCTCTTGTTTGTGTTTGTTGCTTCCACGGGATCACCTTTTCAGTATTTGTTTGTTGATAGCTTTTAAATATGTTCATGTAATCCGAGTTTACGATTTACATTCGTTATTTTTCAGTTTAACCTGTCCCTAATCAAGCGCGAAATACACAAAATAATGAGAATATTATCGACATATTCTTAGAAGGTACTTAGGCATGTTTACTAGCATACACATCGAACGGACACGTTTAATACACTGATCCTCTATAACGCTTCTTTCTATATATGTTTGTTATAGAAGGTCTTAAAAACTATTTCTCATATTATATGATAGTTTTATCACATCTTCGCGAATAAATGATTTTACAATTGCATACATGATTGCACTTTGAAAATGAAAATGATACGTATCGGTTCTTGTATAAACACAAAACACAAATGACTTTTAAACTTTGTTTGTTTGGTGTTTTACGTCATTAAACATTAGTAAATCGATCTAAGATAACTTTTTAATCACAGAACGAAACCTGTTCGCGCAGTATTTTTGCATATTAAACTTTTTGATTTGATTACATTCAAAGATAATTATAAAATAGCTGGTTATTGGCACATATTTGCAACGGTGAATATCCTCTTGAAACGGGTGAATGCATGTGCATGTATTTGTCTATTCACTAATTAAATACTAGTTTGTTTCGTAATCTTGGAATACAAAATTCCCGTCACACGTTCTCGATTCCGAATACTTAGATAAACAATGGATGACGCTCGGTTTGAAACATGTTTGCCTCTCACCGTTGTTGGACATAATTCCACTGAGTGCTTCACTTGTAAGTGAAAAGATGTCGATCCTTACGGATGGTGGGAAGTATACAGTACTGGTTTTACACAGGAATAAGTGGGATGTTTGCCTCCATTATTGCGTCTTACATAGCCTAATATGTGCTGAAGAATGACGCTGAACAGCAAACAAATAAACAAAAAAACACTCTGTCCTACACTGTTGCAGATATCGTATATTCACGAAATAATAATAATAGTTGTGGTCAATTGGCTCTGCGTCGTTCTTAGTAGATATATCGAACAGAAACGTTTAATGCGCGGATCCTCTACAACGCTTCCGTTAAAACGTTTTTTGTAGAAGGTCGTAAACTATATTCCTCATATTATATTAAAGTTTTATCATATCTTTGTGAATACTTGGTCTTAACATTGCATACATGGTTGCACTGATATAAAAATGATACCATATCGATTCATGTAAAAGTACAAACACAAAACAGTAATGTCCTTTAAAAAATGGTAAAATACTTCTAGATGGCGAAACATTTTTACACAGTATGTTTGCATACACGTTTTGATTTGATGACATTCAAATCTGATAAAAAATGAGTGGTTATTATTACCGACGGTGAAGATCATTTTGAAACGGATGATTGCCTGTTCATATAGTATATCTAATTGCTAATTAAATAATATTTTGTTTTGTAATCCGAGAATTAAACATTCCCGAGACACGTTCTCGATTCCGGATACTTGGTTATACTAAAGATGACGCTGTGTTTGATACTTGTTCGCCTCTCACCGTTGCGGGATCAACTGCCACTGAGAGCTCGACTAATAAGTGAGAAAGTGTAGATTCATACGGATAAAGTAGTGGTTCTAGAAAAGAGTGGATGGTTTTGCCTCCACCACTAAAAGTCTAGCATCGTAAAGTAACATAAAATGTTCTGGCAAATGACGTGAAACGCCATCCAATCATTTATTCAATCAATACAAAATGGATATTAAAAATCACACTCGAAAACGTACATTTCAATCACCATTTAACACCATATGAGATAAAGTAGAACACAAGCATGGTTAACGATGAAAAAAACTTCTACGATAGTAAATAAACAATACAAATAGCAGATTTTTAAGTTTGCTCGTAAAGTATGCAATTTTTACACTGCCCCGTTTTATTGAGAGGACACAGTAAAAAACCCGGTGCAAATTCCAAGCGGCATCTTTTGCCACAGACCATTTCGAGGTGGCACTAGTATTGTAATCCTTTTATGTGTTATCTCACACTTTGGGTTTGAAGGTTTGTTAAAATATATAGTTTTACTATATGGCATAAGTGTACGAAATAGTTTTCAGTTTACACACAATTTCTTTTCAAATCATATATTAAGAAAATAATATATACTTCTACTAATGATTTATCATTATGTATGTATGTATATCTTACTCATCGTCAATGCTGTGTTCTTTATGAACGTCTATTTGGTGACGGCACATGATTGAATAATATGTACAACCCTAAATAAAGTCAGTTATTATTATTACTAGTATCATTTTTTTGAAACTTTTTTACACGGAACGTAAATACATTCTTGATCATTTATGTTTATACTTCCGCTATAAACATGTCGCGTATTTTTTCTAGTGTGATCAGAGAGACAATTTTGTGCAATTCAGGATATATATTCGGATTATTTTAGGACTCACGTAGATATAAGTTAATACGTTACTATTTTCTGAATACTTTTGAGTCAGGTAGCGTCATAATAGAGTAGTTATTTGGTTCCATATATATTTCCTTTGTCTGACAAGGGGTAGCATAGACTTTTATCTAGGGGTCAGAGATTACAGTATAATGTATGATATTTGCTCACAAATGTTCAAAACCTCACACCTATCATAAATGATTGGCGCCACGCATAATTGGCGCGCAAGGACAAGATCCGTTAAGAACTCAATTGTATATATATTGGCGAAATAGCTATTAAGGTGATAAACTGTTCAAAAAAAGCAATTTTACATTCAAAAGTGAAAGTGTTCATATGAATTGATGGGAAATAAAAAAGGCAAGAATGAAGACAATGAGTTGTAACTCGGATAATGAGGGATTAGTTCATAAACAGTTTAAATACGACTATCTAAATAACCTCGATCTGAGTGCCGATCCTAGTATCAATTTGAGTATAAGTGGCATTATATCAGAGGCTTTCCGTATTATACGAAATAGGTCGCTAAGGAGAAGCAGAAGATACGCACACCTGCTCATCACCGTACCCGGTTTAACACACGAAATCGCCAACCCTGGCAACCATGGCCTCCGGAAAGTCAAACGACAAACTAAATCTCGGGAAAACATGTGGATTTGTTCGAAAGGAAACTAGACAAAATGAAAAACGAATTAGCCGAAACCGTAGATGGTAAAATTAGGTCATTGCGTGACGCCGTAGTAATGGATATAAGCAAGGAAAGTGGCCACATAGATCAACTTGTGATGGCAATTCAGTTTTTACAGACAATATTGTTTACCGTTGAACGATCAGCGCCTGAGCAATTACTACCAGACAAAAACGGTAACGGTCATACACAACATTATGGCCGTAGGGTTTCCCTGGCAACATAAGTGAAAATCTGGACGACCCGGATATCTGTATCATAGCGAGCGTCTTGTTATACCATGAAGACGAAGACTTACTCGAAAAAGCTAGAAATATCATACAGGCGCTAGAAAACAATGTTACATCCAACGTTTCAATCAGGAGGGTTACATGCCTCACGTCAAGGTTCGATGGACGAGCAGGGATAGTGAAAATCAGCTTTCAGAATGTACATAGAAACAAAAGAACCGTCAAAGATACGGACACTTATAAAACAGTGTACGTCGAGAGCAGCAAATCACATGCAGAGCGACTGATAGAGTTGAAGGCAAGGACTCTACTTCGAAAAATACTGAAGGGACACAACCTACGAGTGGACGCCAACGCAACACCCCAGAACAACTAGTAGTCACCCCGTACCAGTGGGTCCATTAAATTGGCCCAAATCAACCTGTGTGGATGGATAGAGGAAAACCATAAGATACGAGAACATATAGGCTGACATCACATCACTATGCAAGACGCATTTATGGGATCAACATGTGAAAGATATTGACTCATATACATGGTTCGGATTTAATCGAATGGATATACACCGCAACGCATCCAAATCATCGGGTGGAGTTGTAATACTCGATAAAGCATGGATTACTGACACTTATAACATCATCGTCGTGGACAGTTCATTGGCATTATTGGCATAATCTCGTGATACCTACGCAAGGTTTAACGCAAGCATGGCATGACTGACGGACAATAACGCGAACAATAGATAAAAGAAAAAGTAATCAGTGATAGCAAATGTAGGTTTCTCTAACTGCTGTTAATGACTTTTGTTAAGGGAATTGTTTCTTAAATTAAATATATCAAGGTTAAACGTACATAATAACTAAGTTGTTAAATGTACATAAAATGTACTTAATATTAATATTAAAATGAAATATGCATCGTTATCATGAACAAATTATCACAATTTACATCCAGGTGTTGACGAATTCCGTTGGTAAGTCGGCCAATCCCGTAACAATTAGGGATCATACAATTCCGTGGATTATTCGAGAATTTGCTTGTAGGCTGTAATCCGACCGTTTTAATACTTGGGAGATGCAGTTTATTCGTAGTAAATTGTTTTCATAGCATTTGTTTGGGTCACTATTTATTGCAGCAACATTTCTTACTATTGAATGCAACACGAAACACAGCCATATAACCATGGGCGTTTATGAAAACCATTGCATAAACGTCGAATAATCGAAACGTGGCTTTCATAGTTCTAGTTTGTCTCGTTTGTTAAGGTATTAACAGATATGTTTAATACTATTTATTGTTGTATAGAATTACGTGGAATTGAAGTTGCTCTATTAATTGTTGTATAGACGTAAAATTTACTAATTGTTGCGGTATGTATATGGAATTGATTAAAATTGACTAAAATGTACTGTGGTATCAACTTACTTTCATGTATACGTGATCATCTATTTGTTATACATATTGCCTATTTATTCTGTCTTGTCATAATATAGCCTGGTGGGGATTTCTTTATTTACATTTATTTACATTATTTACAATAGGGTAATAAATAGAGAATATTATGTCAGTGCCTTTTACTATCAAGTTTATTAGGCGAGGCTTAGAAAAGGAAGAATGATGAGGCTCTGCCGAGCCATTCTTCGTTTTCGTGCCGAGCCTTATAAACTTGATAGTAAAAGGCACTGACATAATATTCTATTTATCATGTAGATTATCCACATTTTCTGTATGATTTACTATTATTACCTATTTCTCCGAATGTTACGCTTATCGCGGACGCTGCCATGTTGTTGTTTTTTGTTTGTTTTATGACGTCAGGCAACGTTACGTGCATGACGTCAGATAACGTTACGTACAATAAACGCCGAGGGATTCCGCATTGATTTGCTCTATTGGTCAGTGGCTAATAAAGCAAAATTTAATAGATCACCCCTTTATTGGGCAGAAACGTGCACATCTGCATGATAATGAGGTTTATTGCACCCTAAAACCTGCTTTAAACCTCCCCCCACCTCACACACACACACAAACAAAACGGCTGTATTCTATGAATGTTCATTTCCTGTTCTACTTTGATATTTGATAGCTACATGGTGGACCCATTTACAGTTCGCCACTATGCTTTCCACTTTGTGCGATGACAGGACAGGCTGTGGACCCTATGATGATGTCTACCTCAAGCCCAAAAGGACGGTGACGTTTGATGTTTGTCTGCAGTCTTGTCTTGTCGCTTGTCTTGTCGTGCCCTCAGCGATTTATTCTCTTGTTGCTCTGGCTTCTGACAAGTCACCGAGTACCTTCTTTGTGGCTTTCTAGGCTATTGCTTTTTTTGTATTTATATATACACGAGTATCTTTGTGTTTTACTTATATTGCCTATTAATGCTGCCTTGTTGGTTAGAGAATATTTCATGGCGAAGATTTCATTATGTACACTGTCCCGTTTTATTGGGTTGACATTAGGGTAAGTGTGAGGTTTGATGCACCCTAGAACCTGATTTAAACCCCCAGCGGCCTTTTTTGACGCTGACCGTTCCAAGGTGTTAGCCCTACTGTCAACCCTTTTGTGTTTGTAATATCTTATTTGACCTTTTATTCATCTTTAATTTTGTCCTTTGTTTCTGTGTGTGTTTGTGGTTGACTGTCGTCCTTGAATGCTGCTTTTCCTATTCGATTTTTATATCTATATTGGAATAAACTATGTTTTAACTGTCGTTTACACGCGGAATCCACCGATTGTTACTGTAGTAAAGACGTGTGTTGTTGAGCATCTGAAAAGCTCGATTTGTTCTGTTGAGTATATATGAGCATTCAGTTCCAATATAGGTAACGATTAAACTTACCAAAATAGAGTTTGCATCTCATAAGTCTGGAACCGACGACCTGCTAAGTTTAATCAAAGATGTTGTCATATATGTATGTATTGTCTTCAGTGCTTCTTTATGCGCATGTTCAGATTTCTCAGCAATTATAGGATGCCACTGTTTTCACAGGGAAGAATCGATAAGCGCCTCCTACCGCGGTATTATTAGCGACTGGTGGAGATTAATATTTCTAACATTTCGCTTGAACGTCTCGCGACTATGTTGACAAAGGCAAATTTTAGTCTATTAACTGATTTACAATATAACTAGCAAGCACAGTTGTGTAAATAAATCGGACCATTGATAGAATTGGCGTGAAATGTTTGCTAGAGTAGGAGGTTAAATAATCGTTTTAATCGGTTTTGTGACAAAGATAATTTGAATCATATCACCACTGTAAATGTTGAATAGT
Organism: Cyrtodaria siliqua; assembly: GCA_037043455.1. Lineage (NCBI taxonomy): Eukaryota > Metazoa > Mollusca > Bivalvia > Adapedonta > Hiatellidae > Cyrtodaria > Cyrtodaria siliqua. The sequence goes on from JAWPHD010000049.1 coordinate 177,967, forward strand.
AGTGAACAGTGTGTGATTAATAATAGTTTTGTTGACTGTGTGAATCATACTTTAAAACTCAGCACTGTCTACATAAACTTTGAAAATAGTGAATTCGGCTTACATATTTAACAGTTGTGTCACACACTGCACTATTACAAAATAATGAGTTGTGATGACTCTAAACTGGCATGCAGCTCTTTAATATTTGTGTAAATGTTACTTTTCAAGAATAAGATGCCATATTAACTGGATTTGAACTAAAACGGACATGAACGACAATGTGTCCATATCCACAACATTCCGTGATGTCCAGAGAAAAACAACGCTTTACAATTTGTGGGAAAATGATTGTTTGCAAGATTACAGCGGCAGAATAATTATCAAACAATTTTAATGACAAATTGTACGGAATTTATCATGGTTGCCATAGTTTTGTAGTGTTGAATTATTGTGCACTTTTATCCAATCGTTGTAGTTAAACGTCAGCGTAGAGATGATATATCACACTTATTATCTGTAATCTATTCCGGCGTTATTAAACCGACCAACATTAGAGTATTGCTTCCAAAGGAAGTCTGAACATCGAGTTGGCGTTTTTAAGAAATTGCGTTTGCTTTTTTTACAAACCGTATATGGCAATATTCAAACGTGTTTAATTCAAGATCATTAGATTCTCGAGTACTTTTATGGTAAACAGTTTTGAGTTTTTTATACATTTATGGAAGAGATTTATTGATGAAATCGACACAATACTATAACTAAGAATACAGAAACTGCTGTGGAGAGTTAAAAGGCAAATATTTCAATTTGAAAAAAAGTAAAACAATATTCAGGTTCGTATATTTTCTTATGTCGTATTCTGTTTTTTCTTATTAAACAAATATGTATTCATATAGCGTGTTTTGTAGTGAAGCGTTTGTAACATTTCTAATTCTCAGGCAAAATACTGCTAATGAATATTTCAAAAATGATCTTCCTTTATTTTCCAATCCTTCAATCTCCGAATGAAAGGGTTGAACAATAATTATGACAGAAATCCAGGGATGAACAACCCTTCTCTTATCTACTTAAAGTTAAATGACTTTATTTACTCCGCGCGAAACGAAGATTGGGTTGGTTATACATGCAAGGTATATCCGACATTCTGTCAGTCAGTCACACGTTTCGTTTCCGAAGCAAAAATTCAAAACCGTTTCATTTATCTTCATGAGACGTTTCACACAAATCACGCTAGTGATGCTTTTTAACTTTATAATAAATAATATCAATAATTTGGTCCCCATAAATTTTCAGAACATTTACTCGTTGATTGGTTAAGGCATATACATTATACTTGCTACATATAGTAATCTAGCGGATTTGATAATATTGTTGTGTTTTCATGGAAAAAAAGATTTGACAAAGTCAGTATTTTCAGAGAAAAACTCTAAAACCATTGAAGGTATGTAAAATCAAGTTGCGTTTTGATAAATATCAGAATGTGTTAGTAATTCAGTTGAAACAAGATAGTTGCATGAACATAAATCAATTCTTTGTAAAAGTCAAAAACTGTTTACAAATTCTTTGTAAATATTGATACATAATTAAACCCTGTAATTTTATAACTTCTATATAAAAAAATATCTTGCTTAAAAAAAATCCATTTATTATTAATCTTGTTTTTCCAGAAAACAAACACTAATTGCAATAATCTTATTGCTTTAGGTATCAACCTTTTGCCATAAATCCTTTTTCTCCTACCATAAAATAAAATATAAAGCGATTGCATGGTATATTTTGATAAATAAAACAATTATTTGTTCAATCGGTTAAACATTTGTTTTGGCGTTACACGTTTGTTTGACCAAATCATAGTTCGGTCACTGAAACCAGGCATTGTGATTGTTAAGAAACTCTATACACTAACATAGAAATATGCAGTCCATTGGGTAATCGCGGCTTTTCATGAATGTGTAGTTAATTGCCGTCTAGACTTGAAAAGAGTTGCAAAACCAGGATCGTTCAAACATGTTTGCAAATGACATATGACACAGGTCTAGTAATTCCGGTAAATGGAGAGAACTGTAACTAATGTTGTAATAACTTGTAGTTCAATCCATTTGCATATGTTGCTATGAATAGTGTGATGTTGAATTTATGTATTGTAACATATCTGCAATAAAATATTATTAAACTAAAAATTAAGTAATTCCTCGGATTATTAAGTTTTTCTTTAATATTTTAGTGGTCGTTTTGGATTTTCATACCAGTAACATTTCTCAATATATGCATTGATTTGTGCTGAACTTATTGTTTAACGGCTCAGCAGCACATTTTAAGGTTGTTAAGAGCCGCCCTAGATAACGCAGAAGGATACATAGAAATCCGGAAACCGTTCCCTAGACTGACGATCACAAATAACATTACGATGTTCCCCCTCACTTTCATTAAGCGATGGGAAAGCTTATATTAGCAGTATTTTACAACGGACAATAAAACAAGTTTATATTATTTATTTACTTTTTTGATAAAAATGCGATAACCCGTTTAAAATTACCTATTAAATGTTTTAATTTTACAATATGCAAACATTTTATGACGATATAAGAGTTTTATTTCATATATTCATACCCCAGCCAACCCCGTGTTCGCTTCTTAGAGAAAGGTTTGGATGGGGTATGAAAAATAATACTCGGACCACGTAATGTATTATCTTTTAACATACGAAAAGCTAGCTAAAGTGTCAAAAATAAAATAAACATTATGTAATTTGAATTGATTTGGAAACAGTTAAATTAAACCTCTAGATTAAACACACGCCAATTTAACACTGGAAATACAAAAATAAGGGTGTTTAAGTAAAGACAAGACACATTACAAATATAATGAATAACTGAAATAACTTTCTGTTTATACATTTAATATTATTTGATACAGAATTTGAATATATAATATGTTTATTTAATAAAGTTGTCGGAATATGTTTATTATAATTATCCTAAATTTTACGATTGCTGAAATTCTATTTTGCGCATGACGTGTATCAGGGTACGACCTAAAACTGTCGGTGATCGATTGGGGATACCGGGTGCGATACCGAGTGCATGTTCTTCTTTTCTTGATACCTTTAGGTATGAAAGCACCAATTATTTTCCCCATAGACACCAATGTTAAAGTGTCACATATTAATGATTTGCTGCAAATTCAACTCAAGTATGGATAATGCAGCAGTGTAATGTTCATATAGAAAACTATTTTTCCACTTGAAAAATCACCAGAAAACGTGGGGTCACATTACATGTAAGAAAGTTCTTGTTTGTTTACTAAACAGGTCAAGGGTACAGCTGTCTTTATTGATCGACTGTTTTCATTGCTCACAAAGTGTAAGCATAGAGTCGAAATTTCGAAAATGTTCATCAGTGATCCAGTAAAACCTATTAATACGCTTCTTATACATATAACCACAAAATCGAATAGAAATGGGCAGTTTTCCTCTACTTATAATGCCCATTTCCATCGAAAAAGGAGGGATTACTTTTTATTATAGGAACTACATTCGACTACACCTCGGAGGTTTACATGTAATTGGTGGTGGTAAACCTATAAGAGGAGAAAACATGTTCAGATGTTTCTTAAATGAGGAGTTTGTGTTGTCATTTTCATAACAAGCTTAAAAGCACTTACTTCATGCAAATCGAAAGATTATTTGCAGAGATATGGTCTTGTGAATACCAAGGACAATAGTCTGAAATCGACAAAAGTCAGAGATTATTTTTTTAATTTTACACTATCTGAATTGTCATACCAAACGGCATTTCTTGTCAATACACCATATTAAATAGATCAAATGTTTAGAACATTCAATGGACATAAATAAAATATGCTTTTTAGGTACAATTAGGACGATGAAAAGGCCAAGTTATGTCGATTTTCATGCCAAAATTGATTTTTCAGTCAAATTCTTCAAAATTGGTGGTACCATACCTGATTATAGTAGCGAATACGAGCTTAATAATGCCAAAAATACCGCTAAAATCAGAACTGATACTAGCTGAACGCTACCAAGTCGAGTTTGAATGATAAGGAATAATATTTTACCTTTTACACAAATCTTCATTTTTCACAGTATCCTATGTTAGGGGGGTAGGGGAAAGATTTAGTGGTTTCATGCCTACCAAACCTGTTGTCATGCAAATTTAATTCATGAAAACATGTTGCAAACATGCAACCCTACATGTTGATACCAAAAAGACATAGTTCAACTGCAAACACTTCACCAATACGTCATTTTAAACAAGAAAATAAAATGAAACTCAAAATTACGGCTTTTATAGACAAAATTGGACTAAAAACGCTCAAAACCTATGTAATAAACTATGGAAAACTTATTTCTGAGCTTATTTTACCAATTGTTATCGGAAAAGTGTCCCTAGGTACGAATCTGAGCGAGTCCTAATTACTGCACGCATCTCTTATAGGTATGAAAGCACCAATTATTTTCCCCATAGACACCAATGTTAAAGTGTCACATATTAATGATTTGCTGCAAATTCAACTCAAGTATGGATAATGCAGCAGTGTAATGTTCATATAGAAAACTATTTTTCCACTTGAAAAATCACCAGAAAACGTGGGGTCACAAGACATGTAAGAAAGTTCTTGTTTGTTTACTAAACAGGTCAAGGGTACAGCTGTCTTTATTGATCGACTGTTTTCATTGCTCACAAAGTGTAAGCATAGAGTCGAAATTTCGAAAATGTTCATCAGTGATCCAGTAAAACCTATTAATACGCTTCTTATACATATAACCACAAAATCGAATAGAAATGGGCAGTTTTCCCCTACTTATAATGCCCATTTCCATCGAAAAAGGAGGGATTACTTTTTATTATAGGAACTACATTCGACTACACCTCGGAGGTTTACATGTAATTGGTGGTGGTAAACCTTTACAAAAGATGAACGCATGGAAGTACAGTAAGGTGTTAATTAAGAAATAATAAATATGTAACTGTGTTTTATCGGTGAATGAAATACAGTTACGAGTTCGGAAGCGTAGTAATTCTAACGACTAACTGTATTTTATTCACCGATAAAATACGGGTACGTATTTATTATTTCGATTCCAACACAACAATAACCCCATTGTTTACCCTATTGTTGTGGCACTATATATTATCTCGGAGGTCAAGGTAATCAGGCTGCTATGTTAACAGACTGTTCAATTGGGCGCCCCCGTATGCAAAGTTCTGCATTTCATTACACTAGTAGTCACGTGACAATCAATTAAGTCATTGCTTAAGTCATATAGCTTGTGTTGTATGACGTCAAACGTTTTCAGCTTGTTCAAGATGTTTATTAATGTTATATGTACTGATGCATATGATGGGGTTATATCAGGGGTGTGCACGGTTTGGGAGCATGGCAAGTTTGTTGTAATTAACATTTCATTAAAATTACTGTTGAGTTTGTCTTCGTGACGTATATTTACCAAGTGACGTCATGTAACGTGGCGCTTCCAATGGATGAAATATTCGCGGAGAATTAATGGAACAACTGTATTTTATCGTAAAATAACATCCAGCTGTCTCTCTTCTTTGTGTACATGAAAGTCTGCGGAGGTCGTGTTAGAATGTGGTTATTCTCCACTGTATAAATGTCACGGGACCTAAACATTTTGAAAAACATATATAATGCGTCCACTTCAGTCTTTCTTCCACTCCACTAGCAGCTGATGTGCTTTATGAAATAACGAAGCTGCAACAGACCTGTCTAATGGCTTCGTTCTTCTATATTTGCTTTACAGACTGCATTTTTAAATTAAGTAAACAACTTCAGCATCATGAAATCACTGGCTTCACCATTATCCAACCCTTTTATTACCAATGATATTGACATTATGCATTATTCTGATATCTTATATAACTATTATATCTTACCGTAAATTATCCCTAATTTTGAGGATTTATCTGCCTATGGATATACAACGGTATTTGTGCAGTTAATTTGATTTTATATATCATGCACAAATGAATAAAAGAACAAAAATACCTTATGAACCTTATGAACGCAAATTCATGGTTTTAGGCAACCAACACATAGTATAGGAAAGTCGGTATCAACGTGGAACAGGAAATGTAGTTTTCGCAGAACATATTCAACCAAAAACACGCTTTAGAACAAACAAAATTAGCAATGTTAATAGGAATAAAGGCATGTAGAATGTAACACGGGTTGACAGTAGGGCTACCGCCTTGGAACGCTCAGTGACAAAAACAGGTTGATGGGGCTTTAAACCTGCTGAAAAATTAAAAACCCACTTAAGGACATTTCTGCAACATCATCATTATGGAGATGGTATTGACCCACGTTTGAAAATAAATGGTTTGACAATTTGGCTATATAGTGAAATCCAGTACTGGTTCTCGAAATAGTCTGAAAAATAACGTTACACATCAAGTAAACAAACAAACTGACCTACACTGTTTCAGACATTATATCACGAAACGATAATAATTATTTTGTTCAATTGCTTCTGCATCATTCTTAGTCTGTAACCCGATACATGTTTATAATGGACTGTACTTTCTTCCGTTTATATGACAAATGGGTGTTTTGGGTTTACAACTGACGCAAAGGCTGTTATAGTCGTGCTTAGCGGGTTAAGGTTAATATATACTGAACAAAATTCCTAATTACTCTCTTTTTTATCTTAACTAATATTCTTATTTTAAATATATTTTAGACAAGTTGTGTGATAATTATTTTGTTTGGCATATAGTATGTAAAACATTTACTTTTTGTTGAAATTGTTACATCTTTTGTGAGCTACCCTGCCTTTATATCATGTATATGTTAACATGAAATGTGCTGATAAAACACATAACATGCTTCGAAGTCCGCTTAAAGATATAAACTTCTTAAAAAAAATTACGAAATAATATGAAAAAACATAAAAAGATTATATATTTATTGCAGATTCTTCGTCTATTAGAAAATGAAACATAGATAATCCCAATTTACCTACTTTTTAATTGAATATTGTTCTCTAATTCATTGTTAACATTAAATATTCCAAAAAAATATTTTGCAAACGCATTTGTAGTGGTAATGCTAGTAAAACCTGATGTCAAAATAATTTTAGCTGACATGTTTTAGAATTAGGATCATCGAAAGCTGCATTTATTCGAAGTATTTAACACAATCCTATATTTCCAGTTATATATTAAGTGTTATAACTTATTTCTAAGAAAACACATCAACCTTTTCAGTATTTATTGACATTCACACTAGCGTTTGTTTAGTGCTGTGTGGCGGCCGTAAAAAGTCGCCCGACTACAACTCATCAGTGTTATTATTCACTGGTCCTTTGGGATCATGAAGCCCATTCTATGTTGCTTTAAAGTAGAATATGTCTCAATCGAAGGTCCATTATCATACATACTCTTTTTTAGGCCGATGCTAGGAGGCGTGAGAGGTGTTGCATCTGATAATTATCTCGCATGAACAGACTCAATAAAACCGAGTCTGCTACTTTTCTCTCTTGTTTGTGTTTGTTGCTTCCACGGGATCACCTTTTCAGTATTTATTGAAAGCTTTTAAATATGTTCATGCAATCATACAATCAGAGTTTACGATTTACACTCCTTATTTTGCAGTTTAACCTTGTCTTTAATCAAGCGCGAAGTACACAAAATAATGAAAATATTATTGACATAGTATTCGAAGGTACTTAGGCATGTTTACTAGCATACACATCGCACGGACACGTTTAATACACTGATCCTCCATAACGATTCTTTCTATATATGTTTGTTATAGAAGGTCTTAAAAACTATTTCTCATCTTATATGATAGTTTTATCACATCTTTGCGAATGCATGATTTTACAATTGCATACACTATTGCACTTTGATATGAAAATGATACGTATCGGTTCTGGTAAAAACACAAATGGCTTTTAATCTTTGTTTGTTTGGTGTTTTACGTCATTAAACATTAGTAAAACTATCTAAGATAACTTTTTAATCACAGAACGAAACCTGTTTGCGCAGTATTTTTGCATATTAAACATTTTGATTTGATTACATTCAAAGCTAATTATAAAATAACTGGTCATTGGTACATATTAGCAACAATGGATAACGTTGGGTGTAAAACATGTTTGCCTCTTACCGAATTCCACTGAGTGCTAGACTTGTAAGTGAGAAGGGGTCGATTCTTACGGATGGTGGGATGTTTGCCTCCACCATACCGTCTTACATAGCCTAACATGTGCTGAAAAGTGAGTTAAACATCAAACAAAGTAACCAACACTGTCCTACACTGTTCACGAAATAATAATTATTATTGCGGTCAATATTATCTTATCTTCGTGAATACTTGGTCTTAAAATTGCATACATGGTTTCACTTAGATATAAAAATGATACCGTATCGGTTCATGTAAAAGCACACAACACTAATGTCCTTTAAAAATAGCAAAGCTATTCCAGATGACGAAACCTTTTTACACAGTATCTTTGCATACACGTTTTATTGACATTAAAATCTGACGTTAAACGCCATCCAATCATTCAGTCAATCAATACAAAATGGATATTAAAATACACACTCGAAAACATACATTTCAGTCACCATTTAACACCATATGAGATAAAGTAGAACATACGCATGGTTAACGACTCGTAAAGTATACAATGTTTACACTGCCCCGTTTTATTGAGACGACACAGTGTAGTTGTGCACGCTAGAACCCGTTGTAAAATCCAAGCGGCATCTTTTGCCACTGACCATTTCGAGGTGGCACTAGTATTGTAATCCGTTTATGTGTTATCTCACACTTTAGGTTTGAAGGTTTAAGAATATATAGTTTTATTATATGGCACAAGTGTAGGAAATAGTTCTCATTTACACACAATTTCTTTTCAAATCATATATTAAGAAAATAGTATATACTTCTACTAATTTTTTATCATTATGTATGTATGTATCTATGTACATCTTATTCATCGTCAATTTGTGAATGTCTATTTGGTGACGTCACAGGATTGAACAATGTGTACAACCCTCAGTAAAGTCAACTATTATTATTACTAGTATCATTATGTTTGAAACTATCTTACACGGAACTTAAATACATTCTTAATTATTTATGTTTATACTTCCACTTCCGGTATAAACATGTATTGTATTTTTTCTAGTGTGCTCAAAGAGACAATTTTGTGCAATTTAGGATATATATTCGGATTACTTTAGGACTCACGTAAAGGACTCACGTAAAGATAAGTCAATACGACGTTACTATTTCCTGAATACTTTGAGTCAGGTAGCGTCATATTAGAGTAGTTATTTGGTTCCATATATATATCATTTGTCTGACAAGGGGTAGTATAGACGTTTATCTAGGGGTCAGAAGTAATACAGCATAATGTATGATATATGCTCACAAATGTTCAAAACCTCACACTTACCATAAATGATTGGCGTCACGCATGATTGGCGCGCAAGGACAAGATCCGCTAAGAACATACTTGTTTTAACAATTGGCGGAATATAGAGATTAAGGGTGATAAACTGTTCACAGAAAAACAATGTTACATTCAAAAGTGAAAGTGTTCATATGTATTGATGGGAAATAAAAAACGCAAGAATAAAGACCGCAGAAAGAGTAGTAACTTGGATAATGAGGGATAAGTGAATACACAGGTTAAATACAATTATCTAAATAACTTGGTCTGAGTGCCAATTCGAGTGTCGATTTGAGTATAAGTGACATAATATCAGAGGCCAATTCTGTATTATACGAAATAAGTCGCGAAGGAGAAGCAGAAGATACGCATACCTGCTCCTCATCTTACCGGTTCAACACACGAACGCTCCAACCTATGGCACCCGGAAAGCCATACGACATCGACATTAGTGAAAATCTAAATCTCGTGCTATCCACTGTGACGGATATTAAGAACAGCCAGGAAAACATGAGGATTTTTTCGAAAGGAAACTAGACAAAATGAAAAACGAATTAACCGAAACTACTGATGGGAAAATTAGGCCATTGCGTGACGACGTAGTAATGGATATAAGTAAGGAAAGTGGTCACATAAATTAACTTGTGATGGCAATTCAGCTTTTACAATTGGATATTGTTGAACGGTCAGCGCCTGAGCAAATACTACCAGACAACAACGGTAACGGACATACACAACATAACGGCGATCAGGGTTTCCATGGCAACATAAGTGGTAATCTGGACGACCCGGATGTCTGTATCATAGCGAGCGGATTGTAATACCATGAAGGCGAAGACCTACTCGAAAGAGCTAGAAATATCATACAGGCGCTAGGAAACGATATATCAGCCAACGTTTCAATCAGGATGGTTACACGCCTCACGTTAAGGTTCAATGGACGAGCAGCGGTAGTGAAAATGTCCGGAGAAAATTCTGGTAGTTAGAAACAAAAGAACCGTCAAAGATACGGACACTTATAAAACAGTGTACCTGAAGAGCAGCAAATCACACACAGAGAGACTGCTCTACTTCGAAAAATACCACAGGGGCACAAACTACGAGTGGACGCCAACGGCCGCATCCATGTTCGTCAGGACCAGGGTAACGCACCACCCAGAACAACTAGGAGTCACCCCGTACCAGTGGGTCCATTAAATTGCCCCAAATCAACGTATGTGGATGGACAAAGGAAAATCATAAGTTACAAGAACATATTGTGCGTGCAATAGACGCTGACATCATATCACTATGCAAGACGCATTTATCGGATCAAAATGTGAAAGATATTGACTAACACACATGGTTCGGATTTAATCCAATGGATATACACCGCAACGCACCCTAGTCATCAGGTGGAGTTGTCATATTTGTTAAAGCATGTATTACTGACACTTATAAAAGAGTATGATAATGGACCTTTGGAAACGGCCGAACACGACACATACAAAATATTGCAGTCTCGGTTTCATTGAGACTGTTCATGAGCGGTAGTGAATTATGCTAGCTACCGCTCACGCCCTGTAGCCCCGGGTTGAGCAGAACTCAATATTCATCAATTCAATAGTACATAATGTTAACCATCCCGAAGATGGCATGCATATGGCGGTGGACATAGAGAATTTCCTTCCCAATGTCCAGCGGCGTATGGTCCCAGTACCTAACAAAACACTATGTCCTTAAGAGCGAAATAAACAAAATGGAATTAAGCTGGGCGCAGCGGTTATGAAGCCTGCATATCACAAGTAACAGCCAAAAGACTAAATGAAAAAGCAGACGACATATCCTATGAGTGGTTAAACAATAACCAGAGCCTTTTATCGGCCGGAGTAGTGGAAACACCGAATCGAAAATTAAGTATGAAAACAAAAGCAAAGATCGAATGAATAACAGTCCTGACTGCAAGCGCGGGGAGACGTTTTGCTGCCGCCGCACTGCACAAGCAACGCCACTGTGCAATATAAAAGAGTATGATAATGGATCTTTGGAAACGGCCGAACACGACACATACAAAATATTGCAGTCTCGGTTTGATTGAGAGTGTTCATGAACGGTAGTGAAATATGCTAGCTACCTCAACGTCGTGGACAAATCAGCAGATGGCATATTGGCAGTGAAATTTAAGCATAAGGAATCAGAAAGGGACTTATATTTTCGTGCTACCTAAACAAGGTTGAACTCAAGCATGGCATGACTGCCGGACAATAACGCGAACAATGGATAAAAGAAAAAGTAATCAGTGATAGCAAATGTAGTTCTCACTGCTGTTAATGACTTTTGTTAAGGGAATTGTTTCTTAAATGAAATATATCAAAGTTAAACATACATAATAACTAAGTCGTTAAATGTACATAAAATGTACTTCATATTAATATTAAAATGACATATGCATCGTTATCATAAAGAAATTATCACAATTTACATCCAGCTATTGACGAATTCCGTCGTTAAAAAAGAGTATGATAATGGACCTTTGGAAACGGCAGAGCACGACACATACGAAATATTGCTGTCTCGGTTTGATTGAGACTGTTCATGAGCGGTAGTGAAATTATGCTAGCTACCGCTCACGCCCTCTAGCCCCGGGTTGAGCAGAATTCAATATTCATAGAATCAATAGTACAACATTTTAACCATCCCGAAGATGGCATGCATATGGCGGTGGACATGAAGTTTATTACTTCCCCATGTCGTACGGCGTATGGTCCCAGTATCTAATAAAATTAAATGCACCGAAGAGCGACATAAACATAATGGAATTTAGTTGGGAGCAGCGGTTATGAAGCCTGCGTATCACAAGTAACAGCCATAAGATTAAATTAAAAAGCAGACAACATATCCTATGAGTGGTTAAACAATAACCAGAGCTTTTTATCGGTCGGAGTAGTGGAACCACCGAATAAAAAATTAAGTAAGAAAACAAAAGAAATTTAAAATGTGAACAGAATTCAATATTCATAAAATCAATAGTACACAGTTTTAACCATCCCGAAGATGGCATGCAAATGGCGGTGGACATGGAGTTTACTACTTCCCCATGTCGTACGGCGTATGGTCCCAGTATCTAATAAAATTAAATGCCCCGAAGAGTGAAATAAACATAATGGAATTTAGTTGTCGGCCAATCCCGTAATTATTAGGGATCATACTATGCCATGGATTATTCGAGAATTTGGTTGTAGGCTGTAATCCGACCGTTTTAATACTTGGGAGATGCTGTTTATCGGAGTAAATTGTTTTCATAGCACTATTTATTGCAACAACAATTCTAACTATTAAATGCAACATGAAACTCAATCATTCAAAAAAGGCGGTCATGCAAACCATTGCAGAAATGTCGAACAAACGACACGATGTCCATTACCTTACTCTTTTTTTTATAGCACAGTGGCGTTGCTTGTGCAGTGTGGCTGCAGTAAAACGTCTCCCCGCGCTTGCAGTCAGTTCTGTCTTTTGTTTTCTTACTTAATTTTTGATTCGGTGGTTCCACTACTCCGGCCGATAAAAGGCTCTGGGTATTGTTTAACCACTTATAGGATATGTTGTCTGCTTTTTAATTTAGTCTTTTTGCTGTTACTTGTGATACGCAGGCTTCATAACCGCTGCTCCCAACTAATTTCCATCATGTTTATTTCGCTCTTCGGGGCATTTAATTTTATTAGATACTGGGACCATACGCCGTACGACATGGGAAAGCATATAACTCCATGTCCACCGCCGTATGCATGCAATCTTCGGGATGGTTAAAATTGTGTACTATTGATTTTATGAATATTGAGTTCTGCTCAACCCGGGGCTAGAGGGCGTGAGCGGTAGCTAGCATATTTCACTACCGCTCATGAACAGTCTCAGTCAAACCGAGACTGCAATATTTCGTATGTGTCGTGCTCGGCCGTTTCCAAAGTCCATTATCATACGCGTTTTTCATAGTTCTTCGCCTTGGTTGACGTTAATTTGGCGAAGGTTGACAATATCTACTGTCATCCTCACTTGAATGCAATATTTATTTGATTATACTGAACAAATTTTGATTAAAACTTAAATATATGAGGAGGGAAAATCCCAATAAATTAATTTTCTAATTTATATTTTTATACCAGTTTTGATTTAAAGTAACAAATCTGCTCCCCATATTTGTTTATTGTCGTTTGGTAAACTAAGCGTCTTACGATTGACATGACTTCAACTATATCTTAATAAGCGTCCACCGATTTCCAACTGCCAAAGCGTTTCGTTATTGGAAAAACCCAAATCCTACTTTTATACTTTCGTGACGTCACAATCGTGTGATAGTAAAAATTGTTTACCGGTGAACAGTAAAAATTGCTTCAGGCTAAGGGTATGGGTAATTTATACAGGAGTGTAAACGTGAGGTATAATAATGAGATTCATTGCACCCTAAATCCTGGTTTAAAACCCCAGCGGCCATTTTACTTCTGGCCGTTCCACTCCGTTGTGTTTTTTGCTTTGCTTCTTATGAAGGTTGTAGTTGTTTTTGTTTAAATTTGTGTTTTTGGTTGAATGTATTCTATGAAAGCTACATTCACTGTTCTACTTTGATAGCTACATGTATTGGAATAAACCAAGTTTTAACTGTCGTTTATACGCGGAATCCACCGAGTGTTACTGTGGTAAAGACGTGTGTTGTTGAACATCTAAAAAGCTCGATTTGTTCTCTTGGGTATATTAAGCATCCAATTCAAATTTAGGTAGGATTAAACTTACCAGAATAGAGTTTTGCATCTCATAAGTCTGGAACCGACGACCTGCTGAGTTTAATCTAAGATTTTGTAACATATATGTATGTATTGTCTTCAGCGCGTAAATGTGCGCATGTTCAAATACTCAGAACAGATTTCTCAGCAAATATAGCATGCCACTGTTGTCACAGGGAATAATCGATACGCGCCTTCTACCGCGGCTGGAGATGCATATTTCTAACATTGCGCTTGAACGTCTCACGACTATGGTGACAAAGGAAATTGTTAGTTTATTAACTGGTTTAGAATATAAATAGCAAGCACAGTTGTGTAAATAAATCTGACCAACGATAGAATTGGCGTGAAATGTTTGCTAGAGAAGGACTTTAAATAATCGTTTAAATCCATTCTGTGAAAAATAATTTAATTCATATCACAACTGTTAATGTTGAATAGTAGTAAATGGAGTAAGTGTGATTAATAATATTTTCATACAGACATGAACGACAATGTGTCCATAACCACAACATTCCGTGATGTCCAAAGACAAATAACGCTTTACAATGAGTGAGAAAATGATTGTTTGAAAGATTACAGCGGGAGAATAATTATCAACCAATTTTAATGACAATTTGTACGGAATTTATCATGGTCGACATAGATTTGTAGTGTTGAATTATTGTGCAATTTCATCCAATCGTTGTTACAGTAGTTAAACGTCAGCGTAGAGTTGATATATCACACTTATTGTCTGTAATCTATTCCGGCGTTATTAAACCGACCAACATTAGAGTAAGTGCTTCCGCAGAACGTTTCAACATTGATTTTGCGTTTTTAAGAAAAATTGTATTTTTTTTTTCTACAAACCGTATATGGCAATGTTCAAATGTGTTTAATTCAAGAACATTAGTTTCTCGAGTACTTGAACATATTGTTTTATACATTTACGGAAGAGATTTATTGATGAAATCGACACAGTACTATAACTAAGGATACAAAAACTGCTGTGGAGAAATAAAAGACAAATATTTCAAATTGGAAATAAACAGCAAAAAAACATACAGGTTCGTATATTTTCATATGTCGTATTCTGCTTTTTTAATATTAAACAAATATGTGTTTACAAAAATATGTTTACAGTCAAGCGTTTGCAACATTTCTAATTCGCAGGCAAAATACAGCACTCGTAATGAATATTTCAACAGCGATCTTCCTTTATTTTCAAATCCTTCAATGTCCGAATGAAAGGGAAGAACATAGTATGACAGACATCCTACGAAAGAACTATCCTTATCTACTTAACGTTCAATGCCTTTATTTACACCGAAGATTGGGTTATCTATAGATACAAGGTATATCCGACAGTCTGTCAGTCAGTCTCATGTTTCGTCTCCGAAGCAAATATAGACATACAAATCGAACAGGAAAAGCAGCATTAAAGGACGACAGTCAACCACAAACACATACAAAAACAAAGAACAAATTTAAAGATGAATAAAAGACCAAATAAGACGTCACAAACACAAAAAGGTTGACAATAGGGCTACCGCCTTGGAACTGTCAGCTGGGGGTTTACACCAGGTTCTAGGGTGCTCCAAACCTCACACTTACCTATTGTCAATCCAATAAAACGGGACAATGTAAATAAAAAAATCCCCGCCATGAACTATTCTCTTACCAACAAGGCAGCATTAATAGGCAATATAAGTAAAACACAAAGATGCTCGTGTATATATAAATACAAAAAAGAAAATATCCTCGGAAGCCACAAAGAAGGTACTCAGTGACTTGGCAGAAGCAGAAGAAGCCAGAGCAACAAGAGAATAAACCACTGAGGTCAAGACAAAACAAGACTACAGACAAACATCAAACGTCACCATTTTGGGCTTTTGGTAGACGTCATCATAGGGTCCACAGCCTGTACGGTCATTTGAAAACTTCAAAACCGTTATCTTCATGAAACATTCTATACAGATCAAGCTAAGGATGCATTTTAATACAAAGATCTTTATAATATCACTAGTTTGGTTCCCATAAATTTAATTTTAATTTCCTGAGCATTTACTCGTTGACTGGTTAAGGTATATAAATTATAATTGGTACACATATTAATCTAGTGGATTTGATAATATGTTTGTGTTTTCATTGAAAAAAGGTTTGACAAAGTCAGTATTTCCAGAGCAAAACTCTAAAACCGTTGAAGGTATGTAACATCGAGTTTGTTTGCAGTACAGTGCGGACCTACGATGCCATTGCGTTCGGACGCTGTGGTTTCTATAGGACCCTATATCTCATTTTTGCGTTTTGATAAATATCAGTATGTGTTAGTAATTCAGTTGAAACAAGATAGTTGCATGAAAATACATCATTTTTTTGTAAAACCCAAAAACTGTTTACGAACTGTGCAAATATTGATACATAATTAATCACTGTAGCTTAACACTTTTATATCAAACAAGAACTTATTTAAAGGAAAAATGCATTTATTATTATTTTGTTTTTCCAGAAAACAAACACTAATTGCCATGTTCTTGTTGCTTGCAACCTTTTGGCATGAATATTTTTTTTTCTACCATCAAATAAAATATAAGGCGATTGCATGGTATATTTTGATCAATAAAATAATTCATGTTTTAATCGGTTAAACATTTGTTTAGGCGTTAAACGTTCGTTTGGTCGAATCATAACCCGGCCACTGAAACCAGGCATTGTAATTGTTAAGAAACACTATACTTTAAATTAGAAATACGCAGTCCATTGGGTAATCGATGCTTTTCAGGAATGGGTAGTTAATTGTCGACTAGACGTGAAAAGAGTTGCAAATGTTTGCAAATGACATATGACACAGGTCTAGTAATACCGCGTAAAGTTTTTCTTTCATATTTTAGCGGTCGTTTTGGCTTTTCATACCCGTAACATATCTCAAAATATGCATTGATTTGTGCTGAACTTATTGTTTTACCGCTCAGCAGCATATTTAGTTAAGAGCCGACCTAGATAAAGATACATAGAAATCCAGAAACCGTTCCCTAGACTGACAATCACAAATAACAATATTTGGTCCCGCCTTAATTCCATTGAGCAATGGGAAAGCTTATATTAGCAGGATTTTACAACGGACAATAAAAAACGTTTATTTTATTCATTTACATTTTTTTTTACGCACGTGATTACTTTCTCTTGTTACCACATTGTATCCCGAATGAAACGAATGCATCCCTGAAAGCATTTTGATTTTTTAAATGTCTCAAGACATCAATCAAGGAAGGCCTTTTCCTGTGAATATAAATTAACTGACGGCATGCAATGCGAAAAAGCGAACACTATAGTCTTTCTTATATTTGCTTTACAGACTGATTTTCTTTTAATTAAATAAACAACGTCAGCATCATCAAATCACTAGCTTCACCATAATCCGATCATTTTATTACCAATGATACTGACATGCATTGTTCTGATATTTGATATAACTGTTAAATCTTGCCGTACATTTTTGCGAAGATTTATCTACGTATGTGCAATGACTTTGATTTTATATAACGTGCACAAATTTCATTTTTTAAAAGAATAATAATAATTTATGAACGCAAATTCATGGTTTTCGGCAGCAACCCCATAGTATATGAAAGTCGGTATAAAAGTCGAACAGGAAATGTAGTTTTCGCAGAACATATTCAACCAAACACACGCATTAAAAAACAAATAAAAACAACGATGTTAATAGGAATAAAGGCATGTAACATGTGACACACGGGTTGACAATATGGCTACCGCATTGGAACGGTCAGTGACTTAAACTCCGACTTAAGGACTGCAACATCATCATTACGGAGATGGTATTGACGCACGTTTCAATATAAATGATTTGACAATTTGGCTGCGGGTTCGAATCCCACTGAGAGCTCGACTATATAATGAGAAAGTGTCGATTTTTACGGAGGCGTGAGGTATACTGTACCGGGTCTTCCCAGAAATAGTGGTGTTTTGACTTCAAGGCTGAAAAATAACGTTACTGGTCCTTTGGGATCATCAAGCCCATTATGTGTTGATTTAAAGTAGTATTTCGCTTAAGCCGGTGCTAGGAGGCGTGAGAGGTGTTTCATCTTATAATTGATTAAGGTGAATGACACTAGAATAACAAAGCGCATTTTCAATATGGACCATTCCAAAACTAACAATAATTGGTCACAAGACATTAAACTCGTGATGACAAATCTGGAATTAACTACTTTGAAAGGACTTACCACATGCTAGTAGATTTATAGATGCATAGTATGCCAATATATGGGAGCAAGATATTCAGCCTATACCGAAACTAACAACATTTAGGGCGTTTAAGAGTATTTTTTTAAGCGCGAGGATTATGTACATATAAACATGAGGAGAAACGAACGTTCGATCCTCAGTTAGTTCCGGATGGGTATTTTACCCCTCAGAATAGAGACTGGAAGGTATATTGGCGAAACACCAGACCAGAAACCATGTACATTCCGCTCATTACTGTCTATAGAAGATGAAACACATTTCTTGTTTGATTGTGATTTATACTCACACTTACTTTCCGGTGTATTTAACGATCTTGTTAGATTACTGGTTCTGTCAATCAAAAGCTAACGCATATTATGTCAACTCAACCCACAAAACTTGCTAAACTTCTTATATGTGCTTATTTATTAAGAAAGGATATTCTATATCATTAAATCTTAAATAACTGTTTTAATATTCAAAGAAAGAAAGATAAAAATATCGGGCAGGGAAAGCAGCATTCAAGGACGACAGTCAACCACAAAACACAAAAACAACCACGGAAACAGACAATCGAGAAGGCAAAAGTAATAAAAAATGCAAACGACATCACAAAGGGGTTGACAATAGGGCTACCGCCTTGGAACGGTCAGTGGCAACAAAGGCCACTGGGGGTTTAAACCGGTTCTAGTGTGCACCAAACCTCACACTTACCCTACTGTCATCACATTAAAACAGGACAGTGTAAATAAAGAAATCCCCGCCATGATCCAATATCTAACCAACAAGGCAGCATTAATAGGCAATATAAGTAAAACACAAATAAGTTAACATGTCTTGAAGGAAGTCTTTCCTGTTAAAATCTACATGGATGTATTTGATAAATATGTTTAATTACCATCTACGCATATTTATCTAATTTTAATTAGGTCATAATCTGATTATTTTACTTAGACATATTCTTTCTATATTTGGTGACTTAAAGGCCCATTAGGCCGGATACCTATGGTTTTTTTTATAAATATATGTATATATGATTACTTGTATGCACATGTGACAATAATAAAAAAAATATAATAATAATATATATTGTTTTGCTGTATTGTGTCAATTAAATAATCACACACGAATCAGCTGTAAAGACCGGTGAACTTTAAACAATAACAACAACGACAACAACAACAACTAAAGTAAACAAACAAAACACAATGTGGTCTCTTTTCTTTTTCATTAATACTGAATACAAACACATGTAGCAGTACTAGTAGTATTATAATCATTATAGTTAACACCATTTTCTTTATCTGTACAAAAGAACGAGAACGTAAAAAGATTATTTTTATTGTTTATATTTCCTATTTTTGTTTCATTGTGTTAATTCAATCTCTAAATATTCAGGTTTTAATTAACAGAGAATTTCAAAGCAACTAAAATAACCGTATAATTATATTAACATTGTGTTTCGCTGTACGAACATCAAACGTAAACGTATGTTTTTTTTTGTATATTCGTGCTATCTGCCACCGGAAAACTCTACGCGAGGACGCGATGCACAAGGGTGCGATGCACAAGGGTTATTCTCGCATGTTTTGTGCCCGAATATACATGAATAGTGAGTCTGACAGTATCTTTATCGCAGCAGATTTTAACGCGCGTATTGGCTCCTTATCTAACATTTTGAGTGATATTGATACTATTTCCACACGACACCCAATTGATGAATCTATTAACCAGCATGGACATGACCTATTAGAGTTTTTAAATGAATCAAAGTGCTGATAGCTTAACGGTATATTTTAGGGTAATAATGACAATTTTACATCAATATCCCGAAAAGGTAAAGCTGTGGTGGGCTATTTTGTGTGCAACGAGATGGTTTTCATAAGTGCTCTATGGATAATAATATATACTTTTCGTTATCCCAAACCACGTAGATCTTTCACTAAATTCTACCGCCGCAACGAGGGCCTGCTGGAAAAGTACAACAATAACATTAAAACATTCTGCGACTAGGCATATCACAACCCTCATTTTATGGATATGTGGTCTATAAACTTCGAAAGTTAAAGGGGTCTGACGGGTTTCCTGAATGCCTTTTGATGGGATGTAGTTTTGTTTACACTGTCTTGTCTGTTTGTCTGCTGAAGACAGGATAATAGCGAGGATTGTGCGCATATAAAATCGATTCAAGCTAACCAGTAGGCCTTATTGCCTATTGACCGTTCCAAATCGGTAACCCTGTCTTCACCACCCTTTCTGTTGTTTTTTGTCTCTTTCGTTGTATTATCAAGTCCTTGTTTGCAGTACAGTGCAGACCTACGATTCCATTGCGTTCGGACGCTGTGGTTTCTATAGGACCCTATATCTCATTTTTTTTAAATGTTACATATGTTCTTAATTTAGGCAATTGTCTTAATAAGTCAGTTTTCCAAATATCTGAAAAATATTCAACAATCTTACTTTTTATTGTTTCAATATTCACCAATGTTTTCCTTTCAAAATGGTCAACAACATTCAGTTTTAACATAACGGATTTTAAATCACTGCACCTATTATTTCGACATCGTACTGTGTAATCCAAGTCGGAAACACGTTTTGTAAGTCTATTATCATTAAACATAATCTATTCCAATAGCGAAACATGGTTATCCAACGGCGATAGTTACTCGGGAGCCAAACTGTATCTCCAGTAACGGCAAGTTTCGGGGCAAATCTGTGAACTCCAAAAAAATACCGTAAAGCACGATACTGTATATTGTCTATAGATTGGTATTGTTTAAATCCCCACAGGGCAGCGCAATAGTCTAGGATTGGTATAACGCATGATTCGTATAATTTATTGAACGTTATATAATATTGCCTAAAGCACGGCCTGTACCTTTTGCCAGAGCTTCACAATGGTATGAAAAATCTTTTTTGTCATGAAAAATAACGCCAAGATATTTATATTTGTCAACAGTGTTGTAGATGCTATTACCGATGGTAAACACCTGTTTTGTTTGATTAACTCGTCCTTTACGAAAATGCATACATTTGGATTTGTCCGTATTTATAAGGACCCTCCACTTTTTGCACCACTTATGTAAAGTATCAAGCATAATTTGCAGTTCATTTTCTGACTGAGACAGCAAACAAATGGCATCTGCATACAATAATATGGACAATTTTGATCTACCAATATCGATACCCAGGTCAATGTCATTGACCTCTTTCACAAGGTCATTAGCGAATATGGAAAACAGTGTCGGTGAGACATTATCCCACGCCAGTATTACACTCAATCCACTGTGTCATTTTGTTGTTAATGCACACACATGATGAAGGTTGAGTATAGATACTTCTTATAGAATTGTACATATTACCATCTTTGTTAACAGTAACTTATACAGCATCATGTCTCTATCTACGTTGTCAAAACATTTGCGTAAATCAATAAAAGCAGAGAAAACGTAGTCATTATTTCTTATCAAGCTATTTAAGGTGAAAACATGATCTTCACATGTCCTGTTGATTCTAAACCCGTTTTGCTCATCTGCAAGGATATTGTTCTGTTCAAGATATTTAGATCTACCTTTGTTCATGAACGAACTATACAGTCTACTCACACATGACAATAGATTAACGCCTCTATAATTCATCTGATGAATAGTTTTTCAATTTAGGACAAATAACTGATTTTCTCCATGGTGAAGGGATAATGCTTGTATCAAAAAATAATTGAAATAGTTGTTGTAATACTGTAATAACTGTAGGAAATTTTAAGACGTACGGTATTTCCTCATAGCCGCTAGCTGAACGCGATTTCGTGTGCATAACAATGTATGTGATTTCTTCTAGAGTAATACTATTTGGCACATATAAAGGATCGTCCATATTGTTTTCAATTAAAACTTTATGCATGTTAGCTTCATTGTAATGCGCTTCATCAAAGTTTGAACAATTATAAAGGTTTTCAAAATCCAGCTTCCATATATTGAAAACAGTATTTTCGTCGTTCGATGCAATTCCATTGCTATCAACTACTTCAATGGGAATATAATGATTAGATCAAGAACCTAGCTTTTTCTATTTTATCCCATAAATCATTAGGGTTGTTGGAAGATAAGTCATCGAATTTAAGAGCGACAGTCTGTCTTTGAGCGCGTTCCGTACGCCTTAATGTTTTATCAATGACGTTTCTCGCTTCAATGTAGTCTCTACGTAAAGCTGTTTTGATATTTCTGTTTTGCTTACAACGTACAAATTCGCGTTCTTTATTACTTACTTCATTCCAAAGTCCTGTTATAGTTTGGTTCCAGTATGGTTTTCTGTCTTTTATACGTTATTTGTACTTTTGGACGTGCTATATTGAGGAATATTTGCTTTCATTTCATGACGTCACACACGCTTTCATATATGCCATCAATATCAGTCAGTGTATCTCTACAACGTCTAATGCATGAAATAATGTGTATTAAAGCAGTTTTCGACATCTCACTATCCATAAAATCTTCTGGAATTCTCCTAAGTTTGAAACGGGGAGAAATAACTTCATGATAATTTAATGTATCTTCAGGTAATGTTCCGCACACAGACAAATAAAATTGGGTTATGAGAACACTGTGATCAAATAATCTTGATCTTTCACCAAGTAACCCGTGCAGATTGTGGCATTGAACAACAGAATGAACAGCTAACGTCTGAAAATTAGACCACTTATGAAAAGCATCGTGTGGCACACACAAATAGCACCAAGGCTTTACCTTTCCGGAATATTGATGTAAAATTGTCATTATTACTCTCAAATCTACCGTTAAGCACGTAGCACTATGATTCTTTTAAAAACTCTAATAGGTTAATATATTGGGTCTAGTAGGAATAGTAATAATATTAATCAAAATTTCAGAATCCAATACGCGCGTTAAATCTGCTGCGATAAAGATACTGTCCGACTCACTACACTATTCATGTATATTCGAGCAAGAAGATGAAAGAAAAAACCTTATGCATCGCGTCCTCGCATAGAGTTTTCCGGTGGTAGATAGCACGAATATACCACAATTTCATACTCGGATGTCTTATGTACAAACTTTACACCTAATATTCCATCGTAAATATAGATATAAAAATCGAACAGGAAGAGCAGCATTCAATGATGATAGTCAACCACAAACACACACAGAAACAAAGAATAACTTTAAAGATGAATAAAAGGCCAAATAATCACAATTACAAAAGGGTTCAAGAGTGCTACCGCCTTGGAACGGTCAGTGGAAAAAAGGCCGCTGGGGGTTTAAACCAGGTTTTAGGGTGCACCGAAACTCACAATTACCATATTGTCATCTCAATAAAACGGGACAGTGTAAATAAAGAAATCCCCGCCGTGAACTATTCTCTAACCAAAAAGGCAGCATTAATAGGCAATATAAGTAAAACACAAAGATGCTCGAGTATATATAAATACAAAACAACAACAGCCTAAAAAGCCACAAAGAAGGTACTCAATGACTTGGCAGAAAGTATAATAACAACAGAACAAACCCTTGAGGGCACGACAAGATTGCAGACAAACATCAAACGTCACCATCTTTTTGGGCTTTAGGCAGACGTCTTCATAGGTCCACAGCCTGTCCGGTCTTCGCACAATTAAAGAGGAAAACATAGTGGCGAACTGTAAATGGGTCCATCACCAATCATGCAGTGCGATGCAAAATGATAGGGTCATAACCTCTTTTGATAAACCTTTTAACAAGTTTAACAAAGATAGTATGAAAGTGATCATGACCAAGGATCTTACGAAGTTTGTGAATCACGCCACCATATAAGTTGTGATAGTCCTTGTCGCAGAAGAGTTTTTAAATTCGGAATTTGGAAAGAAGATCAGGGTTACGGTAATACAATTTTGCAATGGTTTTACGAAGTTTATGGTAATGGTAGTCCTAATGGAGTAGCCTTTTAGTTATACAAAGATTACGAATACTAAAGTCCTCAACTCGAGTACAAGCTCTAGAAAAACGAATAAGTTGAGACACATAGACCCCATAATTAACAATATCAAAATTAAAATCATCTCTCTTGTCTTATATTTTGCTAATTACTTCACCATTTTCAATGGAGAGATGTCAATCGAGAAAAGAAGAGTTAGTATCATAAATATTAGCTTTGTAAAGTTGAAGTTCTTTAGGCCCTGCTGAAGAAGTTTACTTGTAATAACTTGATTTCGATCAGTTTGAATGTGAACAATATACAATGTTAAACAGTATTTATTAACATTCACACTAGCGTTCGTTTAGTGCAGTGTGGCGGCTGTAAAAAGTCTCCCCGTGCTACGAATCAGTAGTGTTATATTTACTGGTCCTTTGGGACCAATGAGCCCAATATAGGTGGCTTTGAAGTAGAATACCGCTTAAGCCGGTGCTAGTGGGGGTGCGAGGTGTTGCTTCTTTCATTACTTCTCATGAACAGACTCAATAAAACCGATTCTGCTGCTTTATTCTCTTAATTGTGTTTGTTGCTCCCAAAGGATCACCTTTATCAGTATTTATTGAGCAGACATGAACGATCGATGCTTGGTAAATTCTACCATTAAGGCTAGAGACTGGTCGTTACGTTGGAGAGCCTCCTGAACAAAGACTGAAGATTTTGCAATGACACTCAAATTGAGAATGAGATTCATTTTTTTTAGTTAAATGTTCTTTTTATAATGATATAAGAGAAGATTTGTTTCATGAACAATTACTTGATTTGCAGTTAATGATAAACGAATCTGATAAACTCATATATCTAACTAAGAACTTTTCTAGAAATGTCGTTAAATATTTAGTGAAAGCATTCCTCAGAAGAAAAAATAACATGTATAGCTATTAAGGTATTACGTTATTAATATTCTATACCATATCATGGCATTAACTCAGTTGTCTCATAGCGGGAGGATGAAGTTCTGACATTTAAGTTTGCTCACATTTATAATAAGTATACGTGTGTTTCATTTTATATTTAACTAAAAGTGATATTATTATGATATCTGGAGCGCAGATTTTGTAAATAATATACTTTTGCATGTCACGTCTATTATGAAAATTGTATATAGGTGACTTACAGGTCCATTGGACCGGGTGTAATATCTGTGTTGTATATTTGAATATTATGTTGATACTTGTACACATAACATTATAATAAACAATTTACTTACATATAGCACTGCGCCTTACACTGCGCTTAAACGCAGCACAATACAATATGTCGTTAAAGACCGCAAATTGGAATAAGATTGCATCGAAGGAATGTCTAATAAAGTGTTTCGGCCAGACAAATGGTATTCCCTCCGGTCTTATATTTCATTACTTGTGTCTATATCATATGAGATTCTTGTTAAGACTTTGATTATCTATTGCCTAGTAATCATAGCAAAATCAGAACACTATACGACATAAACAAGGGTACTGACAGTGTTTGAACATTTTGCATCAAAACTGAGCCTTGAACGGTTTCTGTGTTCAACTTTGCGGTCTCGACATATTTCAATGACCGTTCCTTATTTTAACTCATTAAGTTGACGTCATAAATGTCATCAACAAATCATATATCTCAATCCGAATACCGCAAAAGACCTAGTGGTCCCGGTATGGTTCGAACCCTTAATCAACCGGTTTTTAAGTCGCCGTGAATTTCATAGTATACACAATCTGCTTTCTACGGGACAGAAGACAAAGAGAAGCATAGTCCTTTTAATTGAATATATTGAGACAAAAATATGTTTTTCATACTTTAATGCAGAAAAATACAGTGACACTATTTTTTTAAATTTATTGTTTTGTAGTTTTTCTACCACTAGCGGTGTTCTACATTTGATAAAAAAAAATTGAATGTTAAACAAGTGCACGTATCAAAGTTAATTTTCAAAATAGTGTCGGTAAATACGTGTTAAACTATTTTTTTAATGGACTTATTGAGGTTTCCGCAAATAAGTGTGTCCACTGAAAGCGTCAGAATCGTATGTTTGCGGAAGCCAAATAAATAGAAGCTTTCAGATACGGTTTAGAGACATTTTGGGCATTTTTTATTAAAAAGCTTATTGCACCACACTGAATATACTTTAGCAACATTATAAACAGTTAGCTGCCTTGTGATATAGACTGGAGCTGTGGGTTCTCTTGTTGCTCTGGCTTCTGCCAAGGCATTTAGTTGTTGTATTTTTGTGGCTTTCCAGTCTTTTGTTTGTTATATTCATACCTATATCACATGTATGTGTTATAGTAAAACGTCTCCCCGGGCTTGCAATCAGTACTGTTATTCATTCGATCTTTGGAGATCGCTGAGCCCGATACTTATATTTAATTATCGGTGGTGCTTTTTCTTTTCTTTTTGTGTTCTTGCTTAATTTTCGATTCAGTGGTTCCTCTACTCCGGCCGATTAAAGGCTCTGGGTATTGTTTAACCACTTATAGGATATGTTGTCTACTTTTTAATTTAGTATTTTGACTGTTACTTGTGATATGCAGGCTTCATAACCGCTGCTCCCAATTAAATTCCATTATGTTTATTTCGCTCTTCGGGGCATTTAATTTTATTAGATACTGGGACCATACGCCGTACGACATGGGAAGAAAGACACTCCATGTCCACCGCCGTATGCATGCCATCTTCGGGATTGTTAAAATTTAGTACTATTGATTTTATTAATATTGAGTTCTGCTCAACCCGGGGCTAGAGGGCGTGAGCGGTGGCTATCATATTTCACTACCGCTCATGAACAGTCTCAATCAAACGAGACTGCAATATTTCGTATGTGTCGTTTTCGGCCGTTTCCAAAGGTCCATTTTCATACTCTGTTTTATACTTATATCGCCTATTAACGCTGCCTTTTTTGTTAGAGATTGTATGCACCCCAGAAATCTGGTTAAAACCGCCAGAGGCCTTTTTTGCCACTGACTGTTCCAAAGCTGTATCCCTATTGTCAACCCTTTTATGTGTGTGATGTCACGTCTTGCTTTTATTCATCATTGTAAACATTGATTGATTCTGCGCTTGTTTTTGGTTGACTGTGGTTCTTGAATGCTACATTTCCTGTCCGACTATGATAGCTACTTGTATTTTGTAGCAGTTAGATGTTCATCATAATGGTATTAACACATTTGCAGAAACGTTTGTTTGTCTTTTCTGTAGCATTAACCATTGTTACACTGAATAAAGTTGATACTATATCATTGCTGAGATCGAGAATGTCTTTACATAACATGTAATCACTATTGTATTATTACATATAGTATTTTACAACATTAGCCATTAACAGTTATATATAGGTAAATGTCTATATATAAATATCTAAGTACATAAAAACAGACTTAATAAAACTGTTAAATCTATATAAATTATGATACCAAACAGATGACTTTCTGTAAAATAAGTATCTGAACTGTTAAAAATTGAATAAATGTAAAAATTAATATAGTTAAAAGTGAATGTAATTTTCTTGACTCATGTACTATTTTTCTCAACTATCATTAATAATATGTAAATAGTCGTTTCCTATTAGTTCTGTCATTGTGTTGTGTTATGTATTTATACATGTATGTTATTGCTGTAATTTGCTTTATCTGTTCACTGATTTGTGAAATTAAGCAGTTTGAAATAAAGTAAAGTAAAGTAAAGTAAAAGAATACAATACGTCTATTACATATAAAATTATACATCTTGTTTCCCGGAGGTAATGTGATTTTATATCAATTGCATAAGCTCCTTATACAGCGAAACCTTCTGGTATTAACTCTGAAGTGTTTTTTTCTAAACGCATCTCTTATTCATTTCTGTTAATTGAATTTGTGTTTAATGGCTAAGCATCACAGTATATGTCTTTTTATAGCCTATTTTCAGAGAGATATAGAATTCCAGGAATCTGCCATATTCTTGGTTCTATGGTTCTTACACGTGCTAGGAGGATACACTCCGGTACATGGGACCGTCTGGCTTACGTCTCCATCCAACAGACGAGGCTAATGGTAAATATAATGTCTAGCGCAATAAACTCGGTGGCGCCGATGAGGCTTGACTCGGGTTCTTCAGTTCTACGTCCACCGTGCTTTCCATTATTAAAACGGAATAATTGATTGCTAGACTTATATATGTATTTTATTAAGGTGAACTTAGTTTCCAGAGTTGTTGAAACTAGTGAATGACGGAGTGGTGTTTTAAGGCACGTCTACATATAATTAGGTCATATTTGTACGCGAAAACCGATGACAGTAAAATGGTCAATTATTAAAATGTATAGGTTAAACTATTAACTATTTATAAGTAAGGGATGATATGGTAATAAAATAAAGCATGTGACTATTATTGTGTATATTATCAGGCTGACGAGTACCTCTTTGACTGCTTTTTCTTTATGTTGACATAAACGTAGTGAGCATGTAATGCATCGCTCGGCTGTTGGCATACACACTGCCTTTCGCCGTCAAATTTCAAATAGCGTCTGCTAAAATTTGAATTCAACACACCGTTGCTATTTTATATTTAAATTGTTATGGCAAGCATTCTTACTGAGTGGCGAACAGTGTTAAACATAATCAGCCTGCACATTATGTGCAGGCTGATTTGTGATTACACTGGTCTTACAAATTGATGTTTTTTATTGTGGCGGCGAAAGGGTTAAAGTATTAAAGAACTATAATACCGTTGTTTAGATATACTTCTAATTGCATATGCCTATCCACTTTGACAGATTTCTAAACAATTTGAAATGTTTCTTATTTAGTGTAATTTTGATTTAGAAATAGTGTGGCGTACACAGTTCAGGATTGTGGGATCAAGTATTTTCAACACCAAACATTTTGACTCGATACGATGCATGATACACATACATTTACTTGTTTCATTTGGAACTCTGTTCATCTGAAATGCAATTAAGTTGATTAGCGCCTGTGATACTAAAACTTTTAATTATTGTGGAATTGCGTTTATTGCTCTACTCACTGTATTGCTTCGGGAATCCAATCGATCAAACTGTATAATTACGTAACATTGTCATATTTATCTTAATAATTTTGCACTGCAAACATATGTCAGGTGTAGAGCAGCCTTTCGCACTTTGTTGACCGTCTAATGAGCTTTAAACAGTCATATGACTATTATCAACCGTCGGAGTGGGAAGATGGAAATATGGAACGGCAAAAACCGTGCAGGCAGCTTCCGTGCATGCAAATAATACATGCAGTGTTAGCTACGACACACCTTTATACATGTAACCACACACTTTTCCTCAAATTCAAGTTAAGGGTTTCGTTAAGACTAATTTAAATATACAATGCACCAAACTATAAAACATCAAACAATTTTTTCCAGTTGCTTTTTCCAAACACAAAATAATGTTTCGATTAACATGATTGTAATATCATGTCATCGTTGAATATTTGTGTTACACAAATAGTTTGATTTATTATTATGCAAACGACTACACATTTTCTGTTTACAATAACGTTTTGGAAGTAATTACAAGTTTCCTTCCAGCAATATGAATAGTAATTAATCAACTTTCCTGACACCCGAATCCCTCGTGTATACAGTGTTGCGTGAATTATACAAACCGTTACATTGACATTACATTACACATTCGTTATTCGGATAACTTTTATTCAAATAATCCAAAGAGCTTAAAACGTCACGAGGACACCAATTAAATGCAACGATAATAAGGATATAAAAATCGAACAGGAAAAGCAGCATTCAAGGAAGACAGTCAACCACAAACACACACAGAAACAAAGAACACATTTAAAATGAATAACAGGTCAAATAAGACATCACAAATACAAATGGGTTGACAATAGGGCTACCGCCTTGGAAAGGTCAGTGGCAAAAAAAGGTCGCTGGGGGTATAAACCAGGTTCTAGGGTGCACAAAACCCCACACTTACCCTACTGTCAACCCAATAAAATGGGACAGTGTAAATAAATAAATCCCCGACATGAACTATTCTCTAACCAACAAGACAGCATTAATAGGCAATATACGTAACTCGTGTATATATAAATACAAAAACAAACAATAGCCTAGAAAGCTACAAAGACTTGACAGAAGCCAGAACAACAAGATAATAAACCACTGGGGGTACGACAATTCAAGAAATATAAAAAGATCGGACAAGACTGCAGACAAAAGTTGAAAATACAGATATAAATGCATCAACTCATTAAGTAAAACCATGTTCTATATTTAAGAAATAAAACATCATTTACGGTGAATTATCGTGTAATATATCACGGTTTGGAGTTCAATTGTACTTTTAAGGGCGAGTGAAATTATTGTTTACAACTGAACGACAAACCGTTATATATTACAAGATAATTCACCGTAAACGCACGAGTTGATTTATTATTGCTTTTAACTTTTGTTTCAGTTACTATCCAGATGTAGTGCTATTTTCTCCTCCAGCTATTTTACGCTTGCGTAAAACTTTGCTTGTAAATATATGACGGAGTTGGACTGTCTCCTTACGTAAAACAAGAGCTTCAGCTGTACAGTACATAGACAAAAGCGTTATTTTTGCATTGTCGTATCATGAAAGGTGGGGATATATTTATTACTTCCAAAACATTCTGAATAAATAAAAAAAAAATGAAACAAAAATAAAAAAAAAGCGTAAAACTTTCGATATTTCTTGTGAGCTATTTTAAGAAATTCTTTGCTCGATAACCTTTTTGGTAAGTGATGACGTAAGAGATGATGAACATAGCGAAATAATTTTAAAATATCATTGCGGTTAAAGAAACACAACAATAATGTTATCTCGTCAAATCATGATTATTTATCTAGCTGTCTCGCGGTAGAAATATGCCACCAAAGGAAGTTAACACGACGTGGTGCGTTGTAACATCGCTCCGGTTTGCACTTACGTTGAAAGCATCGGCTGGATTATCCTACCTGTTGGCACTTACGTTGAAAGCATCGTGTTGGTTATCCTTCCGGTTTGCATTACGCAGACGGTATTCATTTGTTTAAAAGTCTCCTTTTTTTAAAAGCACCAATGGTTGTATACTTCCCGGTTACAGTTCCTCTTATATGTATAAAGAACATATAGAGGAGTATTCATGAGTGAACATGTATATGTGAATTAAAGAAACTTACTGAAAAACAAATTATGTGATGCGACGGCTCGCGAGCATTTATTAGACTCATTGTCAAAATTGATATGATGCTCCGGTTAGTAAAACTGATGGAATTTGAAGACTTGCCGAGCATCATCTCATGTTTGCCAATGAGTTTTTAAAAAGGGCATTATTTAACTGCTGGGTTCGATTATAGAGACATATTTCACGAGATGATAGACGCTTAGTTCTTTTCACGAACGAGCGAGGGCGAGTGGGTGAAAATAAACACGCCTACCATCGAATGAAGGATTTCCCTATAATCTAACACAGCAGTTAGCTAATCTATTTATTATATTTTAAATCCGTTAATGTATGATTTAAACCAAAATGTTTCATTTTTCTAATTGAACGTTATCGACGGATGGCACTTGTGACGTCATGACTCCGCTTCATAGTTACTTTTGTGTTCGGAGAGAGTTTTTAATATTTAGCGATTATGAATTTTCTTTCATTGCATTTAATAAATGAATACATTAGCATTAGTGTGTGGTTATATTTATCACATAACACTAGAATTAATGTGAGATAATATTCATAACATAACACATAATATATGTATAACTGTTCTAGACGTTTGTCTTGAAAACAAGCAAGCGTCGCAGATGATCTAGACTAAAGTCAGACATATCAGTGGTAGTTTACCGAAAAAAGTAGTCTATACGTTACTACACTCCAAGACAGACTAATCTGCTAATGGTACAACATCGTTCCATTGTTGCATGTAACTAATCAAACAACGGTACTTGAACAAATTAAACATGTGTTGATGTTGACAATATGTCTTCTGTTGTGTTGTAAAATCGTTGACGATCGTCATGGGGGTACTAAATATTTGGTTTCTGTCATTTAGTATGGTGTTAAACCCAGGCTAAATTAGATTTGAACAAAAATGAGGCCATTTTACCTTAATAACCCTCATGCTTGTCTCGCTAAAACACAAAAAAGCGGAACTTTGTAAAAGCTACATGGACATATCTGCCGGAGAAGGAAAGAAGGAAAGAAAACAACGACGATTACAATTATAAAAACGGCACTTGCCTATACTTTCGTACCATTATATACTGAACAAAATAAGTTTAGCACGACTTTTTCGGGACATAGATTTAACATATGAATAGGGAGGTTATTTTCAAAAACATGTGTCATTTTATTATTTTCTAAGCGGTGTACCGGAATTATACCACATCAATTAAAAACAACTTTTTTCATTATACAAACATATGGCATTGAACAAATTTAATGTTTGGCATTGAAAAGAATTACCCATTTTGTCATTGTGTAAACCGTTGAAGCGTGTTCACGAACAACAACATTCCAAATTGCTTAATTTTCAAAATTACCCCCATTTTCATTGAAATGAGAACGATTTTCGATAACCTATAAAAGTATGTTCACATCATATTTGCTTTATTGTTATAACCGACTTTGTTCACAAATGACTTTGTAGCTTTATTATTGGTCATATCTATGTCACTTTATCATTGACACCGAATATACAGGGCTTTGTATCTCGTCTATGGATATGACATGCATTTTATGTGCTAAATTTAGTTTGCTCAGTACAGACACATGTCTTGAATCTTAGACAGGTGACGTGTGCAGGACGAGATAGATATATTATAGAATATGTGGGCAATTAGCTGTGATAATATTACTAATTATGGTTGTATTATGGTCCTTTGGGATCATCTAGCTCAATCGTCGAGGATTTATAGTAGAATACCGCTTAAGCCGGTGCTAGTAGGCGTGAGAGGCGTTTCAACCTATATTACCTCCCATGAACAGACTCAATCGAACCGTGTCTTATACGCTACATTTCCCGCTTGTTTTTGTGTGTGTTTCCAAGGGTTAACCCCCTTTTCAGTTGTGTTTATAG
This sequence comes from Cyrtodaria siliqua, assembly GCA_037043455.1. Classification (NCBI taxonomy): domain Eukaryota; kingdom Metazoa; phylum Mollusca; class Bivalvia; order Adapedonta; family Hiatellidae; genus Cyrtodaria; species Cyrtodaria siliqua. The sequence continues at coordinate 211,381 of JAWPHD010000049.1, forward strand.
TATGAACCTAAAATAAGACTAGGAATTCTGTGAGTCAAAACCTGTAGATCATATGCAACGAATCAGGCCTGGAATTCATCAACCATTCTTCAAACTAGTCTTAGACTTCAGCTCAAGTACTGAAAATTCGTTCACAAATATTTCCGTGACCTTCAAAGATAAACAATAGTAAGAAGTTGCTATTAATTAGTATACATCATAGTTATACATAGCAGCTTGTTATGAACGTTTATTCTGTAAACTTATAGAAATATTTGTGATTGAAATTTGCATACTTGAGCTTAAGTCTAAGAATATTCTCAAGAATGGTTGGTGAATTCAAGATTCAAGACTCTTTATTAAGTAACGTAAACATTACAATGTTTCTTGTTACGTGATACAATGAATAATATTATATACAACAGTCAGTCATGATAAGTATGTGCATAGACATGAAGGCAATGAGCAAAACATGATTTATACGGAAAAGATATACAAACATATATTGAACGTGAGGTTGTACTAAGTACATTGAAAAAAATAATAGAACAATGCAATGTGTATGTATGTACATATATACATATTGAAATATCATGAAGAACGTTAAAGCATATAGATGTGCAAAAGATGGTGTAATATTTACTTTAGGTGAGATTTACAGTACATTTTCATGACGATTAACTATGTTTTGTCGAATAATTGTCGCTTGATATACAAATTTACAAAGTTTTGAGATAACAGAAAAACTAACAGACTGCATTAGCTCAATAAATTTATAAACGCTTGTAGACCAAGCGTTTATAAATTTACAAAGTAACGTGATTTAATATATTGTTTTCGAATGTCAGTGTATGCTAGACATATACAAATAAAGTGGTATTCGTCTTCTAGATCACCAGAATTGCAAATTAAACAGTAGCGTTGATCATGGTCGATTTTGTTAACACCATAACGACCTGTTTCAATCCGCAGTTGATGCGAAGACAGTCTTACCTTAGTAAGTGCAATACGAAATTTCTGTGGTATTTTATCGAGATAATACTCGTAATTGACAGTGGTCTTAAATAGTCTGTATGTACACAAAGATCGACTGTTATTATCAGTAGTATACCATGATTGAACAAATTGATCGATTATTCTTTGCTTGAACAAAAGATGAAAAGTAAGTAAATTACCACCATCTGGGTTGTTCCATACATCAGAAAAACCGGTATCAATTAACAATGTTTTGACACGAGAAACCCATTTAGTTTTACCCCTATGACAGTCGAATGTTAATGACTTGTACAAATGTTGTAAAATGATATTGTCAGATCTAACAATTTTGCACCAATACTTAACAATACGGACATATCTATTAACATACATAGGATATCTACATAACTCACCATATATAGCAGCATTACAAGTAGATTGTTTTACATGCAACAGAGATTTAAGGAACTTTAGGTGAATTTTTTCAATTTCTTTACTTTTACTAAATCCCCATATTTCACAAGCATAATTTAACATAGAGCTAACGAAGGCATCAAATAGCTGACATATTGTACTAGGTTTCAGTGAATAGTTACGTATATTAACAAGTAAAGTATTTAGTGCTTTAACACCTTTACCAGCTAATGTTTCTTGGTTTAAATTATAATTACCTGTATAATGAAAGACGGTATCAAGATAATTGAAATTGTCTACCGTTTCCATTGGTATATTATCGTAAGTCCATTTCTCGTCATTTTTGATTGGACCTCGTTTTCTAAAAACAACAATTTTACTTTTATCGGGATTTACTTGTAGTCCCCAATTATTGCAATAAGAATGTAGAAGATCTAAACATTTTTGGAGGTCATTGGGTGATTTACCTACTATCACCATGTCATCGGCAAATAGCATAAGAATAAAAGAAATATCATCAAGATTTATACCAGAATTAACATCATTCATTAAAAATAGTTCTATATCTTCTAGAAATAGTGAAAATAATATCGGAGACATTACCTCCCCTTGTTTTAAGCCAACCGAGCACTCAAAATAGTCTGAATATGTTTTACAGCCTCTCACGCGGGCTTTAACTTTAGAATACATATCACGAATTACTCGTAGAAGTTTACCCCTTAAACCTAAATTATACAGTTTATACCAGAGCCCGTTGCGATAAATACTGTCAAATGCAGTTTTAAAATCTATGAATGCACACGCTAGGCGACCATTTTCATTAAGGATTTTACTAACAATGGCATTAAGCACAAATATTGCATCAGTAGTAGAGCGATGTTTTCTAAAACCAAATTGAGCATCGCTTATAACATTATTTCCTTCGGCCCAGTCCGACACCCTTTTATTTAAAATACCAGTAAATATTTTTGAGAAACAGCTAACAAGGGTAATACCTCTATAATTGTTATCGTCACATGGGTCATTTTTCTTAAATAGCGGGACTAAAACACCTTCCATCCATTGCTCTGGGAATAGTCCAGTATTTAAAATACCATTAAAAATATCTACTAGATGTGACAATAGAATATCTGAAGCTTCTTTAAAATATTCGTTAAGCAGTTGATCACCTGCAAATGATTTGTTTGTTTTTCAAATTGTGTATAATAAATTCTATTTCACGCACAGTTATTGGTGCATCTAGCTCATCAAAAATACCATCATTGTCGTCAAAATCGTGACTATTACAGAAAGTTCGACTTTAAAATTGTGTATTATATTAAAATCATGCTCCCGCAGAAACAGATAATCAATAACGCTTGAACCGTTAGTACATGCATAAGTATAGCAGCCTGAATTAAAGTCATTACCGAGCCGTTCGTTTGCAAGCCGTAGGCAATTGGACTTACATAGATCTAGGAGTTTAATCCCGTTGTTATTGTGTACCGAGTCCATAGATATCCGGTCGATTGGAACGTCTGGACAGTACATATCGCTGTCAATAAAATCAACAAATCGATCACACACGATATAATCTTTTTTGTCCCCATTACCGACCCTGGCGATCCAATCGCCCGTTAACAATACTATAACACGCGATTACATTGCAGTAAGTTATATTCCTTGTACAATTTAAAATAATGATGATATCTGAAATACAGCCTTCACCTAACACAAGCCTGATGTTGTTCATGCCTAATCTAAATATCGAATTCAATCCTTAACCAAAACACTTACATTGATGCAGTTATCACCATAACCAGTGTTGTTGTTTTTTCTTTATTTTGGGAACATAGCCCATACCGTCAGATTTGGGAATTTCACGCCGATTTTTCATAAAATTGGGAAACAAAACAATAAAACATTCATTTCATTATTGTATCTTTTATACTGTTTACAGTAAAACATGATAAACAGCGGCATTTAAAGCATTTCATACTCATTACAAGCCAATCTTTTGATACTTTTCTGTGTGTTTTACTTTTCCGTCTTTCAGTTGGGAATATTTGTCTCAAAATTGGGTAAAAGAGATATGTTTTCTATTTTCCAATTGTCTTTGAATTGAAAATGCATACGCCAACTACTTTCCACATAATCAGTGGTAATATATAATTATCATGAATGTTTGTTTTGTACTCATCGTCCCTGCAAAGTGTTTTGTTTTGGCATCGGGAATATGACCCAATATCGGCTATAAAACAGCCTAAAAACACTGATAACAAAACAGTACTCTCTATAAAACTCTCAATAACTAGATTTCCAGCAAGCCGAGAATTTTATTATTATTATTATTATTATTATTATCATCATTTAGAATTAAGTGTTAACACCTTATTTAATTAATTACCATTAGGTGTCCAGGCGACTAAACATGCAATGAAATGCTGAGTAGCTTGCATTTAATGACGAATTAACCTCATGACAGTGGCTAATGAAATAGATTGATACGTTTTTATTTGTGCGAGTCTGATTACTTTAATATGTTACCTAGCAATCGATACAAGCATGAATGTATATTTATATCTTATACAGAACAGATGTCGGTAGAAAGGAGCACGCTCGCGATTGTTCGGTTACATGTATACAATGAGAAACGTCCACATATTTATGTTCAACATGATATTGCTAGTTACTGATAAATACTGAAAAGGGGATCTCTTGGAAGCAACAAACACAAACAAGAGAATTTAATGAGTCTGTTCATGAGTTGTAATATAATTTGCAACACCCCTCACGCCACATAGCACCGACTTAATATTCTACTATAAAACCATAAAAAGTGGGTTTAATGATCCCAAAGGACCAGTAGGTAATAACTACTGATTTTGTAGTCGGGACGACCTTTTACAGCCGTCACACAACACTAAACAAACGCTAGTGTGGGTGTCAATAAATACTGAAAAAAACACTAAGACAATTGAATTGAATGTTGTCATAAACACAGTATAGGTTATTTCGAGCCGCCCCAGAGAGAGGGGAATGATACATAGGAATCCAGGTACCGTGCCCTACTCTTATTATCGAATATATTTCTATGGTTCTTTAACGTGCTCGGAGAATAGACCGATACAAGTGACCGCTCGGTTTACGTCCCCATCCGACGGACGAGGCTAAGGGAAAGTGTCTTGCCCAAGAACACACCGACGAAACTCAGTCGCACCACGGAGTATTGCACACGGGGCCTCCGATTACAACTGACTGCGCCACGCCAGCCCTAAAAAAACAAACATAACTGTGTATGTTTTGAATACGTGTCGACGCATACCTCTTTCAGTTGTCGAAATCAGCTGACATTTAGCCTATAAGATTTTAGATCCCTAATAATCACACACGGTAAGGTAGCAGTGAACAGATCCTTTGAATTATGTTTTTTACTTTTGTTGCGACCTTTTATCATTGTATGTGGTAGCAGTGAATGACCACACAAGGTGTTATAATGGTGACTGTGTTCTCATAAGGCATATTAAGGTATGCATTGAATATCAAATGAATAGCAGGAAACTTTGATGGTTTAGCAGGAAACGTTGATGGTTTAGCAGGAAACATTGATGACGGATTGGTATCGGAGGATTACTGTATGCATGGTGTTCATTACATGGTCCGAGTATTAATTTTCATACCCATCCAACTCCTTCTCCAAGAAGCGAAAACGGGGTTGGCTGGGGTATGAAATGAAACCTTAATTTCGGCTTAAAAAGTTTGCATATTGTAAAATTAAAACATTTAATAGGTAATGTTTAACAGATTATCGCATTTTTTTCAGTAAAAATGTTTTTAAACATGTTTTATTGTCGAAATATCATTTATCAAATCCTGTTAATACAAGCGTTCCCATCGCTTAATGGAATTAAGGTGGGACCACGTGATGGCAAAGAACGTGTCTTGTAATAAAAACAAGTTCAGAGCCTGCACTTGATAATCAATTTATGTCTCAGTGACTCATTATTTGCTCACTATTCTTAAAGCCCCCGTGAGTTAATTTACTGAAATAAATAAGTAAATAACGTGGTAAATCCCATTGCTCATGTTCTAGACTTTGCGTGGCAGATGTTCTGAACAATATAAATAACATAATTACAGGGCATCGTTTTCAAACGTTTTCAAACGATATCTGCGGGAAAAAAATGTTTAAATTTACCAGCTATGCAGAAATTATACTTTAATTCTTATTTCAATGTAAAGGGAGGTAATTTCACAAATGGTAAACGTTGCTTCCCTATATTTTTATAATGGCAAGGTTATTGCCAATAGGTTTTGCTGTTTTTATAACTTGAGACCCAGAACACTTATTTAATAATGTTTAATCAAGCCCTTTACCATATTTGTATTTTTAAATGTAAAATATGCTGTTTTAATTAAATGGGAGATAACTCAGATACTTACTTTGGAACACAATTAACAGATGAAAAAGAAAATCACCCTATGTCATTCCAATGTTTTCAAATACTTCACATTATAAAATTACAATAAATTTAATTAAGCTAGGTATCCGTATTTACTTGCTAAACTTATTTCTTTTAGTATAGTTTATCATTTTAAACTTGTGTCTAGTTCCTTCCCATGTGTAATGTTATTTTTCTCAGCAGCTAGTTCCCCGCTTGCGTTAAAGCGACACATGGCAATCTTGAAGTTGTTATCAAGTAATCCTGTATCAGTTTAACTTGAAACCTGTTACATATATGAAATACAATTTTGAGTTTACAAGTATTTCTTCGTTATTTTACCGTGGGTTTAAATATATTATTGGTGCAATATAATCAACAGTCAAAAAGATGAAAAAAAGCAATTTGCTTAAAAATACTATTATTATAATTAATATTAATGATTGAACAAATGCAAATTATGTATAATTATTAATGGGATGCCGCGAGTTTTAAGATTGTTGTGTGTCGCTATAAACCTTGAACCAATATTAATTTTACAAATTATGAATGCCCGCTAGTTTTATTTATACTAAAGAAAAAAGAGAAAGGCAATTCGGGAATTTCCGCTATGTAACTTATATACTGCACAATTAATTCCACGTAATATTCCAGAGCAATCCTAAAAGTCCTTAAAAAAGGTTGCAACTAGTTAAAGAAAGGGCACAACTGTTCCGATGAAGACATTGTAATCACAATACACCCTGTTACATGAAATTCACACATTTTGAAATCCCGTCTTGAAAACTTGAGACATTTGTGTACTGTATTTAACGTAAGGAGGTTGTAAAATCTTTCATCCTATGTTTGCTCACCTGCTTGAGCCAAACGCGTATTATATCAATAATGAAACTTTCAAGGCATACCATTTATTATGTTATGCTTTTTTTAAGTTTTTTTTTCCAAAAGGAAACGTCTAATATAACTGTGAAGCATTCGACTAACAGCAGCATAGTATACAGAATAAATTATAGCAAACATTACGGAGTTTCTGTTTCCCTTTATTATAGCTGCGTCCACCGTTTATGTGGACTTTGTTGTTAGAGATTTCTTTTCGATGGGACGTATCTTTATTTAGACTGTCTTGTCCATTTGAGCGCTGAAGATTGGATAATAACGAGGTTGTGTACACTTAAAATCGATTTAAGCTGGGCCATATTGCCATATTGCCCACTGACCGTTCCATGTCGGTTACCCTGTCTTCACCACTCTTTCTGTTGTGTATTGTCTTTTTCACTGTATAGTTAATTTGCTCTTTGTTTGTGGTACAGTGCCATCATGTTTGGGCGCTGCGACTTCTAAAGTACCATTTTTCTCATGTTTTTACTTGAATATTATTCGTATCAGTCTCTATAACTCCGTTAATGCTTACTTGTATCTGATAGCGGCGTCTTGAATTCATCCAGTAATTGCTATTGTCAGAGGAACACACGTCAATCTTGACAAGGTCAGATGTTGAATGTCTTATCAAAATGGACGCATCCTAAATAGCACATGTGTGCTAGGAGATGTCATAGCTAGGTAATTTGATGGACATATCCTGATCAAGGAATTAAACAAAACATTTACTTTAACAATTAATGCACGCCTACACTATATTATCCCCTGATTGAGCTTTTACTCCAGCTTGGTCTCAAGGGAATGGTTCTTGATATTCAGAAATTATATTTTTAAATATAAGGAAGGAATCTTATAAATGAACCATAAGGTACTGTTCACTAATCACTAGTTCACATGTGAGACTTCCGATTAAATTGATGTAAGATTATTTAAATGAATGTGGTGACATGTTAATGTATTCATTAATCATTTGTTTGTCTTTGACTATCGTATTCATATGTTTTGATTCCGTATGCAATCAACAATACTTTCATAAAGACGGGGCTGGGTTAATGAACACTTTGTCAAACAATCACGTCCTTTGACGATACATTTTCATGTTATGCCGTGGACACATTGCCAAAGACTGGACCATATTAATTCAAGAGGCAAGTATCTGAAAGAAGCTCTTTCTGTATTGTTTTAGCCATCAAATGATATAAACTTTATTCAGTCATCATGGTCATGAAGACCTTTTTTAGTAAAAGAACAGAACTGTGAAATTACTTGTGTAATTGCTCTCGTGTAATGAAACGTATTGCGCATATCCGAGCCAATCGTAAAAAACTTAAATCACCCGAAAATGCAAATGGAATAAAAAGCAAGGCAGCTTTTGTATTCAAGTTCGTAATTTTGATCATAAACACTAAATTACAGAAAACGAATATAAAGAAATATAAAAAGATCGGACAGGGAAAGTAGCATTCAAAGAGGACAGTCAACCACAAAACACAGAAACAAACACGCAAACAGACAAACAAGAAAGCAAAAGTAATAATAAATGCAAACGACATCACAAACACAAAAGGGTTGACAATAGGGCTACCGCCTTGAAACGGTCAGTGGCAAAGTAGGCCACAGGGGTTTAAACCGGTTCTAGGGTGCACCAAACCTCACACTTACCATACTGTCATCCCATTAAAACAAGACAGTGTAAATAAAGAAATCCCCGCCATGATCTAATCTCTAACCAACAAGGCAGCATCAAAAGGCAATATAAGTAAAACACAAATATGCTCGTGTAAATATAATACAAAAAAACAATAGCCTAAAAAGCCACAATGAAGGTACTCATTGATTTGGCAGACGCCAGAGCAACAAGAGAATAAACCATTAAGGGCACGACAAGAAAGATCATAGACAAACATCAAACGCCACCGTCCCAATGGGCTTTAGGTAGGCTTCATCATAGGGTCCACAGCCTGTCCGGTCATCGTACAATTAAAGAGGAAAGCGTAGTGGTGAACTGTAAAAGAGTCCACCACCAAGCGCGCAGTACGTTGCAAAATGATAGGGTCATAACCTCTTTTGATAAACTTTTTAACAAGTTTAACAAAGATAGTATAAAAGTGATCATTACCAAGAATCTTACGAAGTTTATAAATCACATCACAATAGAAGTCAGGTTGTGATAGTCCTTGTCGCAGAAGAGTCCTTAAATTACTTTTGTATTTGGAAAGTAGATCAGGGTTACGATAATAAAATTTTGCAAAGGTTTTACGAAGTTTATGGTAACGGTAACCCTGATTGAGTATCTTTTTAGTTATACAAAGATTACGAATATTAAAGTCCTCAACTCGAGTACAAGCTCTTGAAAAACGAATAAGTTGAGACACATACACCCCATAAGAAGTTGCTCTGGGAACATCCCCATCCAAGTGGGGATAATCAACAATGTCAAAATTAAAATCATCTCTCTTGTCATAGATTTTGCTAATTATTTCACCATTTTCAATCGAGAGATCTAAATTAAGAAAAGAAGCGTTATTATCAGATATATTAGCTTTGTTAAGCTGAAGTTCACACTTGTTTCCTCACAAAATGCAAAAAAAAATATGATGTTTACATGCAAGTGCAGTCATTACTAAGTATTTAATATTTTATATTAAAATCGAGAATATATAGATAGGTTTAATGTTGCCATGTACCTGCCATTCGATTAAAAGCAACGTTATACATGCACTATATAGCGGAAATTCCCGAGTCGCATTAGTATATTTATACTTGCATTTTGTCCGTGGCAGTAATCTTACTGTTTTTTTGGTGCATACACGTGTCTGAATTTGCACACGTGTATCTGATAGCGTCTTGCATTCATCCAGTATTTGCTATTGTCAGAGGAATTTACGTCAACTTCGACAAGTATCAGAAGTTGAATGTCTTATCAAAATGGTGCCATCGCGATTGGGTGCTGCGATTTCTATAGAACCATTTTTCTAATGTTTTTACTTGAATTTTATCCGTATCAGTCTCTATAACTCCGTTGGCGCTTACTTGTATCTGATAGCGGCTAGTCTTGAATTCATCCAGTAATTGCTATTGTCAGAGGAACACACATCAACCTTGACAAGTGTAAGATGTTGAATGTCTTATCAAAATGGACGCATTCTAAATATCACATGTGGGCTAGAAGTCAAAGCAGGTCATTTGATGGAAATATCCTGAACAATGAATTAAACTTTTATATTTGCTGTAACCATTAATGCACGCTTACACTTTATTATCCCCTGTCAGACGGAGTGTTTACTCCAGGGGATGGTTCTTGATTATCAGAAATTATATTATTAAAAATAAGGGAGAAATCTTAACAACACACCATATTAAGTTACTGATTCCACAATTCACATATGAGACTGTCGATCATATTGATGTAAGATTATTTCAATGTGTTTGGTGAGGTGTTAATGTACTCATTATGTATTTATGTTTGTTTGACGTATCATATTTGGATGTTTTGATTCCATAATAAAATCAACAATATTTACCTAAAATCTACACAGTCCCTAGTTTAACTGGTAATAACTCATGAATATGAATGAGTAACGTATAAAAGTCGGTATATATGCAGAAATCGATGCGTAAAATTTCATATTTTTATTTAGCCTCCGTACAGGTAATATTGATAAATGTGCGGCTTCAGAATGTATGCCATAAACAAAATAGCTTTCCGAAACGGAATTTGAACCACAGCCTTGCACTTGTAAGTTTTGAAGGATGTACGTAGACCACGGCTATTTATTGGTATGTTGTATCATTTTAACACTAAATAGGCATTATTACGTGATAACAAGCGCGCTTACGCAAACTCATCAAGCGCTAAATAGCAAGTCGAGATCTGGTTGTTTTGAGGCTAGTTTCATAGCATACAGTATTACACCAGGCAATGTTAATTTACACGTGCGAGAAAATGGACTACACTTTTATTGATCCATCTTGAGTTGCGTCCAAATATGTTGTTATTTTGCCTCATAATAAATGGTAGTTAGTATACTATTTTCTCAAGTAGCGTTATAGTTTAGTGGATAGAGCACCGGACTTGAAAAGAAAAGGTCGTGTGCTCGAGTCCCGAAAGAGGCAAACTTTTCTGTAAAAACTACTGTTACATGCACATAGATACGATGTGCACTAGTCGATTTATATACAGTAAATGATTTCCTGCGCTATATTTGCTCGCTTAAATACCCGATTTCGACATGAGCTGGTGAACATGAAGGTACAAGTAGACACGCCGACAAAGAAGAAATCGACTTATATAGAGACTGTGTAGCTTTAATATCTGGCTCAGTTAATGAATACGCTTTCAAATAATGTCAAATCATGTCCTTAGGTCATACATTTTCATTTTATGCCTTGGAAACATTGCCAAAGACTGGAACATATTCATACAAGAGGCAAGTATCCAAAAGAAGCTCTTCCTACATTGTTATATCCACCAAATAATATAAACTTTAATCGGTCATAAAGAACTTATTTAATACAAAGAACAGAATTTGCAATTTCTTTCGTAATTGCTTCAGTGTAATGAAACCGATTAAGAATATCCAGTTATGACCATTCATTTTCTTGATTAGAAAGTTTCAATAGCATTCATTTTAAATCAAGTTTCTGAAAAAAAAATTTTTTGTACCACTTGTACTAATAAATTAGAATGGATTACATAAACTACTAATAACGTTGTTTGTTTTTTATTTCCTGGAACACAGCATAGTGAGTGAGCTGCATAAAGTTGATATTTCAACAAAGTCAATGCTAAAGTTACTGTATATTATAAATAGAATTTAAAAAAATCAGGTTCTCGACTCATATCAGCCCTCGTGCTAAAGCTTGGCCTGATATTGCGTCTCAGGTCTAAGATAGGGTGTGATATGAAAATACCTTTTATTATTCGCTATGTTATATCCACCTAACTAATATAGACTTTACTCGGCCATAAATACTTTATGCAATCGAAAGATCGGGCTTATGCAATTTCATTTGTGATTGCTTTACTGAAGCCGATTACCGATATTTTCTGATCGTATTCGTTTACTTTCGGAAATCTGCATAATTTTGCTGTTATTAAACTGAAATGCATTTAGCATGTCTGAGCCAATCGTAAATAACGTAAATCACCCGTAAAATAGAATGGAATTAAAAAGCAAGGCCGTTTTTTTGTGTTTTTTTATTCAAGACAAGATTGTATTTTGATCATCAACTCTAAGTTACAGAGGAAAAATATAATATATATTTTGTCTTCACAGAATACGCATAAAAAGCGATGTTTACCAGTACGTGGTCCGAGTATTAACTTTCATACCCCATTCAACCCCATCTGCAAGAAGCGAAAACGGGATTGGCTGGGGTATGCAATAAAACCTTGATTTCGGCATTTATTTAAAAGTTTGCATATTGTAAAACTAAAACATTTAATAGGTAATTTTAAACAGATTATCGATTTTTTTCCAGTAAATAATGTTTGTAAACATGTTTTTTATTGTCGAAATACACGTTATAAAATCCTGCTAATATAATCCTTCCTATCGCTTAATATAATTAAGGCGGGACCACTTAATGCATACAAATGCAGTAATACCGACTAAGTGTTTAAAAATATTTATATTAAACTCGCATTGATAATAGACAGAGTCTCTGTAAACACCGACTGTCACGGTAGGGGGCATTAATTCCATTTATTAAGATTCTGGCAGAGATTTTTATATGTCTTTGTCACAGAATAGGGGAAACATTTTCTACTTGAAATTATTTCCCACTAGACAGATGCGTCTATTTTGAAATGTCTATTAACCTCATCTTCCGAAGTTGTCTGCTTACTAGGTACACAATAATTATTTTTATAGCCAAACAACAACGTCAGCTCTTACATTTATAATTGTTCAACATTGGAAAGACGTACGAAACACTTAGTTAACGTAAAGGAACATCAGTTTTAAAGAAACACGCAGCAATCTTGAAGTTTGTATCAAGAATTAAATTCGCATCTTGATTGATTAATCCAGTATCATTTTCACTTGAAAACTGCTTGTATTTAAGTGTATTATTGATATACTATAATAAACAGTCAGTAATATGCAAAAGAACAAGTATATTTTACCTTTTCTTAAAATTAAAATTAATGATTGAACAAATGCAAGTTATGTAGAGAAAGTATACGCCGTGAGTGTTTTTTAAAAAAAGATTGACAAGTGTCCTTTTAACGAACTATCGTTTTGAAATGTAAGGAATGCATTTCCATATTGGCGTGCTTAGGATAAAAACCTATGATTAATCAGGTTTGTACCGATATCGGAAAATAAATCAATTTAAAAGCTCATATATTATATCTATATTACTTTTCGATAAAATCAAAACTGTATCATAAAAAAACATAAAAAATAAAAAACAATAACTTTTAGGATACAATCTAACCTATATTACAGAAAATAAAAACAATGACAAAAGATGGATGCAATTTTCCACGATATAGTGTGATTTGATTTTTATCAGTATTTGCGTAGGCATGGTGGATTTTCCAACTGTTAATACAATTTCCATGTGTTTAAAATTGTAATATTTCTTGGATCAAGTGACTCCTCGGTGGTCGAGTGGTTTGGGTCTCTGACTTGAAATCACTTGCCCCTCGCCGCTTTGAGTTCGAGCCCGAATGGATTTAGGAATCGTTATCTGAGGACTCTATCCAGCTGGCTTGCGGAACGTCGCTGGTTCTACCCGGGTGCCCGCAAATTGTCCGGTGGGGCACCTGGTGTCTTCCTCCGCAAATGGAACCGGTTTGACTATAAAATCCAATCCCATTCAATAGGGATACATCTGGAATAAATATATTGTGTAAATCCCTCTAACGCCCAATGTTCGTCATACTATTCCTTAAAGTTTATACTTTGTATATATGCCGTGTAACTAATGAACTGTTTGTCCGCAATCATTGATTGTTTCAATTTATATTAGAACATACTATAAATGAGATTGAGTCATAAGTAATCTAGAGTTGGCCAAATTGTATTGCTGCATGGTGCATTATATTGCTGTATGGTGCATTATATTACTGCATGGTGTCAATACCTACGCGTTGGTATTCAATATTAATTCAGAAAATATTTAATTAACATTTTTTTCTCCAAAAACTACTTTTATCTGTATTACATGTATAACGTTAGTTATCAATGTATCTTCAAATGAGTAGATATGCCCTTGTCTACATGAATAGAACAATATTATAAGTATGCTTTAGAATTATATCCCTTCATGTGTATTTCTAATTATCACATAAAATGCAGTGTGGGAGTGTAATAACACCATTCAATATTTTCGGTATTACATGACGTTAATGACGTCATGGACGTCACGTTTATGTGCGTTTTCTGACGTAATGTGACGTTGTAAGTTATGTGATAAATAGAGTTTATTTAACCTTGTTGTTGTGATACGGGAAATCATTCCCGAGTGAGAAAGATTCTTGCGATATAGAAACGAGTGCATGCGCACGAGTTTCTATATCGCAAGTATCTTTTTCTCGAGGGAATTATTTCCCGTATCATGACAACAATGTTAATTAAACTATATATTATATATTTTGTGATGAATTTCTTTCAAATCGTCTTTTGACACATGTATTTCTTCTTCTGTCACTCCTTTGGCGACAGAGTGGAGTAATACATAAATATCGTGACGTCACTTACGCTGTGTGACGTCACGATATCGCTGCACAGGCACAGCCTGGACCGTCCTTTAGACGATGATGGCTGGGATTCAGGGGGCATTTCAAGCATTTTTTGGTTTCATAGGTATTTCAGGACCACTTATTTCTTCAAATTCAGAAGTTTTATCTGAGAAGCACACTGACACACATTATCCTCATCCATAAATCAACGTATTTCAAACCGTGCTTATAGCACAGTATTACACTTAAAGGGACACACGGCAATCTTGCTTTTTTAAAACTCACGGCGTCCCGTTCGTTTTCCTACATGGCACGCATTGTTCAATCATTAATATTAATTGCAAGAATAGTAAAAAGCAAATTGTGTTTACATATTATTAACTATTGATTAAATTGCACTAATTTTATATGTACACATTTGGTAGAATAAAGGAGAAAATTGAAATCTCACATATTTATTTAACTATAGTTATGCAAGAAATTTTAAAGTCAAAATGATACAGTATTAATAAATCGGTGCTAAATTTAATGCTTTGATAAAACTCAAAAATTGCAGTACCTTTAAAGTATGCATATATAGCTGATTCCTCATCGCTGTTTTGCGGGATTTCCTTTCGAGAATTTCGGTCTCCTTATTATGACATACAGAACACTTTGCCGTGCTGTAAATTAATATTGGAGTCTTCTTAGAGCAAGAACTATTTTTGTAATGGTTCAGTTTCTCACACTCCCTATCAAAGAACATGAATATATGGTGAAATGGGGCTCTAAAAGGAAAAAAGTTCATTTTGAACAGAAGAAATAAGGAATGCAAACAAAATGCAGTAATAGTACATTCAACACCGACTGGTAACAGGTCACGGGGCTTTAACGATCATTGCTCTCTTACCAGTCGGTATCGGCCTCTTTCATTTTATATTACTTATTTAATACAAAGCTGATCGGTAACCTGTACTCGTGCGTTAAAATGGTCGACGCAATAGGTAATCATAACCGTTATATTTCAATACTCGTATTTTAAACCAATTACATATGCCTTAAGACAAACACCATTGACACTTTTCTATACCAACCATGAAGATAATTTATTTCTGATTTTTATTTTTACTCTAACGAATGTTAAAGAACACGTATGTTGAAGGTGATTTCCTTTTATTTATATGACAATAGCGTATATCGTCAGTGAGGTTTGACTCACCCAATAATCTGGTTAAAACCCCATCGGCCTTTTTGCAACCGACCGTTTCAATTCGGTAGACCTATTGATTTGTGATGACACATGCATTGCTTATTAACACTTGTTTTTTGTTTTAATGCGTGTTTTTTGTTGTCTGTGTTCTGCGAACGCTATATTTCCTGTTCGACTTTTATAACTATTTTTGTACCATTGTGTACTAGACAAGAAAATAATGATAAAACAAGGGAAACAATTGTTCCGAAGAACAGCTTTAAAAGGCGTTATACATATGTATTAAACTAGATACACACTGGATGTGATTGATGTCCCTTTCCCATCACACACTCACTCTATACCCATCTCCACTAGTCGAACTCTCTCTCAATCCAGTCTCCAGGCACATTCGCCACCTTCCTCTTTCCTTTCTCTACACCCTCGTCTTCATCACCAAATTCATGTTCCTTTCTCTGTGTTACCTTTTTCATCAAACCGTCATTTTGCAAGATGTTTACCGGTACAACAAATTAGTTAGACTAAAAACATCAACGCCGTTTCTAAGAGAAATAAAATTTACATGTTAAAGTTTAAAAATGTAATATATACCACGTTAAAATGTATTATTGTTGTATTTACTTTTAAAGAATATGTCACAACTGTCTCGCTGTTAGAAACACAAACACTCAACTATGTTTCTGTCAAGATTTAGCCAACTCGTCCTACACCCGAGAGATAATTGCAAAGAAGTATCGCCGCCATGCCAAAACATAATTAAATAAGTGTCGGAGAAACGTAGACTCTCTGCCAATAACCAGCTATTGAATACAACGATGGACATGACGGCTTGTAATTTGTTTCTTCGAAAAATAATGTTGGAAGAGTACTGACGCCAATTGGGTTTTCGTTTGCATCCGATAATTCAGTCAACTCTTTAGGCTTAAAAAAGAAATTTAGGAATATGGAACTAGTCCCCTTTTTTATATAAATTTGACCATTGTTTTAATCATTGTTGATGGGAAATATATATTCTTAAATTTAACAAAACAAACAATAAAAACAAAACCTGTCATGTTTTGGCCGGTTCCTGTGCTTTTCCTCTTTTTCATTTTTAACGCTGTGCACTAAAGTATCGTATATAGCATTCAAAATAATGTGTTCAACCTTATTTAACTAATAACGTAGTTTGCTGTTCAATTTACAATTACAATGTTTATATGTTTTCATTTGCGTATAACGATATCCTTCCTACACATCATTATTTGAGAGTTACCTTTTTGATTATGTAAAGAACCGTGTATCTCTCCGCGTCTGATATGTCTTTTTTAAAACACTTAATCAGAGTAAAATATAAGAGAAAGCATGAGATAAAATAAAAATAAAATAAGAGTACTTATAAGAAATAAGAGTGTAAATATAACAATAACTGTACCTGTAAGAAGAATAAGAATACATATAAAGCATATGAGAGTAAATATAAGATTAACATTAAGTGATCCGAGTATTAACTTTCATACACCATCCAGCCCCTTCTTCAAGAAGCGAAAACAGGTTCGGCTGGGATATGAAATAAAACTTTAATTTGGCTTAAAATGGTTGCATATTGTAAAATTAAAACATTTAATAGGTAATTTTAAACAGGTTATCGGATTTTTTCAGTAAGAAATGTTTTTAAACGTGTTTTATTGTTGAAATATCAGTTATAAAATTCAGCTAGTATAAGCTTTCCCATTGCTTAATGGAATTAAGGCGGGACCACGTAATATGGTCCTGTGCAATACTTGAAGCCAAAATAACCATACTATGTTCGATTGAGTATTTTCATAAGCAACATTTAAAGTTTGCTATGCTAGTACCCTTTAATATTCGCTATGTTAGGGATTTGTTATGTTCAGATTTTTGGTTTGTTTACGCGATAGCAGGAGTAGACATATAGTCAGATAGCATCATTGGAACACCCGCTTCGCGGATAAGTAGGTTTTAGCGTGTATACGTTATCCACACGGTGCGACAAATGGCCAAAACAGTGTGTATTACTTTGATGGAGTGTGCCGCACAACCTCGGTCAGAGAGAACCGATAGCAGTTTACAGACATTAAGGCCCTATCTATAATATTAGGATTGAATAGGATGTTGATGAATCAGCGCTTTGGGCTCCGTTTGATTTAATAGTGACAACATCCGTGTATAGGAGGGAAGGATAAGACAGTCAAGACATTTTGAACTTATAGAATATTCATGGCGCCGCCTGTTGACTAACCTTTCTAAAACTGGGTCACGTGTGTGTATTATGCTGTATATATATGTGTGTGTGTGTGTGTACTTTCATAAGATTTTACGGAACCGTACAGTGGGGATAATAGTCTGTATGTGGCAATATTCTTGTACGAGGAAACAGATAAGGTAAACGTTTGATTTTTTGTGAAATGCAATTGTCAACTGACTAGTCAAACAACCGTGTGATTAAATTAGAAATTGTCGTCTAATGCATCAATACTCATTTTTAAAAAGAAGTGTGCAGTGGCCCGAGTTATAAAGGACCTAGTAGCAATGTTACAATTATAAGAAACATAGCTAAGCAGCTAGAGCCATCTTCATTTTGATATTATTTTTTTTTTCATTTTCACAATAAATGATACAGAATAAGCATAGTGGTTTAAATTAAGCAATATCATTTAGGCAATAAATGTCTCATGATGAGCAGCTTCGACAAAATATAAATTATAAACAGTAAATGGCAAACGATAAGAATAGTTTAGCAACATGGGCATTCAGCATTAGTAATAAATTACACGGCTACGCATAGTTTAGCAGCATGGGCAGTATTAATAAATGTTTGACAATATATAAATAAATAACAACTGGGTATAGTTCAGCATATGTACAGTAAATTACACGGGCTATGCATAGTTTAGCAGCAGAGCAGTCTTAATAAATATTTGACAATTAATAAATAAATGACACCTGGGCATAGTTCAGCATGTGTACAGTAAATTACACGGGCTATGCATAGTTTAGCAGCATGCGCAATCTTAATGAATGTTTGACCATAAATAAATAAATGACACCTGGGCATAGTTTAGGGCATGAGCAGTCTTAATACATATTTGATGATAAATGCAGTCTTAATAAATGACAATAAGTAAATAAATGACACATAGACATAGTTCATCAGATTATTTTTTTTAGTGATGCATAGTTTAGCGGCATGAGCATTCTTAATAGTTTTGTCAGATTTTAAGACAATAAATAAAATAAATAAATGACACATGGTCAATAAGTGAAACTAGTTTTAGCTGTATTAATATAATTTAGACAATAATTATGATTGACACAGGTTAATACTACATTATAAACTCTTAACTCTACAGTGATGACACAAAAGCCTAAACAATTACACTAGCTATTGTGGATAGAAATAAAATTGGTTTTAACTAGATACAGTAGTAGAGTTGTTTAAACTCTTTCAAAGAGTATTTTAATGAACTTGCATAATTTATGCAATCGGTATTTAGATGTTTTTGTTAATAGTTCTTTGTATTTGAAAGTATTAGGTCTTGTAAAGTAATACCCTTTGATTTTTTTAGTTCTTTCAATGTTAATAGAGCTCATCACCTATATCATTTAGATTACATAATACGCATTTCCTTTATGATGAATCTATACCTTCCCATCTACCGGTTTCTACAGGGAAATGATGATTACCAGTTCTAAAGATCAGATTTATATAATCCGGTTTACTTAGGGTTAATATATATGGTTAAAGTGATATGGTTTCTTTAAAAACGGAATAATTTCTCTCATTGTTTGAGTTTTGTAATGAGACATGCCAATTTCAAAACGGTTTGTTTGATATTATGCATTGCGTTTCATTTTGGTATAGCCATATATCGTGTATGCCCGTTTGGGATAATATGTTTTTAATAAAATTAATCCATTTAGAATCAAAGTTAGGTAAATTTAGCATATATTGGTAAATCTTGTTTGAAATTTTATTTTGATTGCCTGGTATAAGTCTGTTCCAAAATCCTATCATTCTACATTTTATGATTATGTCTAATGGATATCTGCCTTACTGAGCATACAGCATGTAGAGTGGGGTGCTATTTTCAGATGTATAATTTTACTTAAAAAATCACAATGGATTCTTTCTAGAATTGTTGTATCTTCATAACCCCTATATTTCGGATGAATATGTTAATATTGGTAAAATAATATATTGTCGAATAGTTTAAAAATAAGATCTAGTGGTAAATTAAGGTTGTGGATTCGTGTGTAAAGTAAATGGAGTGCTTTCCTGGTTTGTTGGGCTAAGTTCTTTCTCGTATTCAGGAAGCTTCCTGATTAAGTAAAGATAGTACCAAGATATTTATATGAGCTAACCGTTTCTAACTGGGTATTGTTGATTTTGAATGATTAATTTGCATCAAACCTTGAGCCAAAGATGACTACCTTAGTTTTGTTTATATTTACGTTTAAACTCCAAGTATCACTGTATTCTATAAAGTCATTAAGGCAGGTTTGAACTCGTTCTGGGTCTTCTGAAATTAAAACGGTATCATCGGCGTAGAGGAGTAAAATTATTTTAACGAAAATAGTTATTTCGTTATCCAGGTCATTATTAAGTTGTACGCCGGGATTACCTTTGTCTTCCAGGTAACTTAATAAATCATTCAAGTGTCTAAATAATCTATCAATATAAGCTGGGTGCTAAATAATTCCACTGACGTGTAAGGATACTTACTAGAAATATGTCATCGATTTTAGTGGTTTTGTCAAATGAAACTGTGATTGATGTTTCTGTAATATGGCTAAATCACGTTGAGATATATATCTGGAACATTGCGTGGAATTAGGTGTATATAAGAGTGTAGTTAGTGTCGGCAATTGTTTGTTTATGCGTTTCTTTTTCCTTTCATTATAGTATGTTCTAATTGAAACGGTCAATAATTTCGAACAAACAGTTTATTGCTTACACGATATATCTATATACAAACGAATAGGTATATTATGTAGGACAATTTAAGCCGACATTCCCATTTACCCCACATGAATCCCTATTGAACTGCATATACAGTGGAGAACGAATGCTTAGTGCTTGAGTAGTTCTACTTAAATCGATCATATAAAAACAAAAAGGCATGAACCACTAAATATTCTTTATATTCCTTTCGTATATTTGGTTCAGATCAATATATACATAGCCTATATGATTATAATTTGTATATGTCTCCCATGAATCCAGATTAGGAGCTAATATGTACATAACTCCCTGCGTACGAAATACGAGGGACGGTCATTAAATAGGTGCACTTTTACCTATGTTACATAATACAAAAATCTGAGCAAAATGCTCGATGTTCAAGGGTAGTTTAATCCTTGACCGATTATATGCAACAATAATTTTCAGTTGGTACAAAATATAATATCAAAACCGGTCATTTGTACATGGTATGTATACATGGTGACATGGACTCAACGTATGAAGAACAACGAGCAGTGATAAAGTTTCTTCTTGAAGAAGGGGAAACGCGGGTTAATATTTTCAAACGACTTCAAAATAGGTTTGGAGATGCGTGCATGTTTATTCGTGGGTAGCTCGTTTTCGTGGGGGTAGAACAAGCGTGCAAAATAGGTCTCGGCAAGGGAGACCAAGTACCAAATGGTCAAAAATATTGAAGACTTCATCATGAAAGATAGGCGAGTCACCCTGCAAGAGGTTGCTTATAGATTTGGCATTGCAAAAGGGTCCTTATAATGATCCTTTTATTATATACCTCCTTCATATGATTAAAAAATAGAATATTTACATTTCTCTTGCATAAGTATGCAATAAAGAAGATTTATAAATGTTTCAAGGCTTATTTTCAATAAAGCGCAGAAGGAAATTGGGCGTATTTTAATATATTTGGGGGTGTAGCTACAGCTTACGAGTAAACGTTCATTGGTGCGACATAGTTGTTTTGTCTGTTTGACGTAACGTCGTCTTGAAATTCTCGTGCACATTGGTGTAAATGCGAGCATTATTAGGAATTTCCCTGTTCTTTTTTAAGTCGGATAGTGATACGAAATCTATTTTTAGTAGCATACTGTTACGGATTCAGAAAACCTTTAGAGGTGATACAGGTTTTTGTATTCCACTATAAGAAAATGAAGGTACTATGTATATAATTATTGATAGGTATATAATAAAATGCAATATCCGTTAAAGGAAAGCGAATATTATTATGTAAATAGTATAACCAATTTTTTTTACAAGAATTCTTACATAAATACCATATTCATCAAAGCACTTTACTCCAGGTGTTTTGTTAAATATTTTCAATTTTATTCCTATCTAAACTCTTCATTTTATGAACGGCCTTTTTGCTTAAAACAAAATGCAACGCATAGGAATTTGTTTATCAATAAATTGCAGGTATTTTGATGTATGAATGATCCTTTTTTGTTGTCATAGTTTGTTTCAAAAAATGTAATTCGATTAAAGGTAGAATGTGAAGAAAACGTGACAAAGTTCTTTTAAAATGACGTCAGCGAATGTATATTGCTACAGAACAATTGCACATTTTATTATATATATATAAGACACAATATCGATCTTATTTTGCGAAAACGAATACAATACAAAACAAAATGCAGAGCATTTTTGTTGTTTATCCTTTTTTTCACAAGAACACGTATCATTACATGGTCCCGCCTTAATTACATTAAGCGATGGGAACGCTTATCCTAGCAGTATTTTATAAGGGATATTTCGACAATAAAACACGTTTAAAACATTTTCTTACTAAATAAATGTTTAAAATTACCTATTAAATGTTTTAATTTTACAATATGAAAACTTTTTTAAGCCCTTTTTTTGCTTTATGGAGAAGTGGTTGGATGGGATATGAAAGTTAATACTCGGACCACGTAATGTATAGCTTTTCAAGTTTATAGCATACGCAATGAAACGAAAAACATTAAAATAAATGTAAGTAATCAATCTTAGTGAAGAACGTACATAATATGTATACTAAAATATCTCATGATATAAAGACCACGATGTTTAGAGGAATCGAATGACCACCCTTTTTATAGTATTATCATAGACGAAGATACCATTGCATTGATGTCTATGGTATTATCAGTTAACAAAGTCAACTCTTAAACATCATATGAACATTTCTTGATAGTCCCGGAGTTAAACATATAATTGCAAACCGCTACTACATTGTATGTAAAAAAAAAGAAAGTATTATTTGCATGACGTAGATACTACTTTTACCACTGCGTGACTGCACGGGAAAATGAGGTAAATCTGAATTTTATAGCTGCACAACTATTGCCAGATATATGATAAATACATTTACTTTTGGATTAATTTACCTGTTCAAAGTTTTCAACGTCATCAAATAAAATCTTATTCTCGCTTTTCACAGATATTGCAGTGTGTGAATTGTAAATATCTATTGTTGTGAATTGATTTCTATTTAAATAAACATAAACATGCTCATGAAACAAATAATGGCCGGAGAACTTTAATGTAGAACGTTTGATTTGCCATAAACACACCCCTGCGAAATGGACCTCGGTCAACCATGCTTTAACCATGGTCAACCATTGTTAACCATGGTCTGTATACCTTGGTTCAACCATGGTTGACCATGGTTGGCCATTTTTGTTAAATGGAACTACCATGGTCAACCATGGTGTTAATGTAACCATGGTCGACCAAGGTGACAAACCATGGTCGACCAAGGTGACAAACCATGGTCGACCAAGGTGACAAACCATGGTCGACCAAGGTCAAACCATAGTCGACCAAGGTCAAACCACGGTCGACCAAGGTCAATCCATGGTCGACCAAGGTCAAACCATGGTCTACCGAGGTCAAACCATGGTTAAGAAAGGTCACCATGCTTATAAACCATGGTCGACCAGGGTTATAAAACATGTTCGACCAGGGTATAATAACTAAGCAAAAAAACAAGGTTTTCTGATCTAATACAACACATCTAATACAACATGATAACTAGCACTAATATTGCACCATCTACTTATTGCAGTTGTAACTTTTGCACAGAAGCAATTTTAGTGGTCAATTCCGTTTTTTAAGTGAACGCCCCAGTGAAAATGTACACTCAAATTTCAGCGAAATAACAGTAAAATTTACTGAAAAAATTGGGCAAATTAACAGTGAAATAACAGTGAAATCTCGGTGAAATGTCACTGGAATTTTACTGAAATTGTAGTGAAATTTCACTGAAAGAATTGGGCAAAATAAAAGTGAGTTTCAGTGAAATCTTGTTGAAATTACAGCAGTATTGGTCAATTTTAATATCAATGAAATCTCAGTAAAATTTCATCAAGAATACAACAGATCAAGAACAGTTCACAAATATATAACATTCAGTCTACATCACTTAGAAGACCTGATCATACTTGGTGAAATGATGCATATGATACTGAAATCAAATAATATCTGCAGTGCTGAACACCATTTTTCTATCAACAACAAAAAAACAAGGTCAAATCCACGAAAACATATGACAATAAGGGTTTGGTTTTAAAATACTGTTTCCACTGTCTACATTTAGAAATTTCCTCTTTCAAATACAACTATTACATGTATAAGATGCTTTGATACAATAAGTAATGTAAGTATAGTCACAAAACACTTACATTTAATCATTAATGGTGCAAGGAAAAACTATAGTTGTAGCAATCCCCTGTCAAAATTCAAAATGGTGCGCATTTTATTTGCACTTTTGTAAGAATCACTTTGCATTTTATTTGCACTTTTGTCACAATCACACTCCTAAACCAATCAATTTATCTTCATATAAAACTTGCTACACATATCAAGGTAGCGGTCCTGTGGTTTATTTTGATATAAAACAACACAGTTTGCCAATTATACATTCGAAAAATCTTTAAAATTGAGTTTTTTTTTCCAGGCTTTAATTATCTATATATATCACTACTGTAAAAATTTCACTGAAATTTAATTGTAGCATTTCACTGAAATTTCACCAAAATTTCACTGAAATTTGGTGTTTTTACTGAGATTTGTCAATATTTTCAAATTTCACTGAATTTTGGTGAAATTTTGGTGAAATTTCACTGCCTTTTTCACTGGGGTACATGCTGAATGACCATGGTTGACCATGGTCAGTCATTGAATGACCATGGTCAACCAAGGTCTAACAATCTTTGACCATGGTCATGTCGTTAAACCATGGTTGACCATGGTCTTTTCGCATTTCAATGTTATCAAAAGCATGGTTGACCTTTGATATCCATGGTTCAACCATGGTTGGCAGAGCTTGACCATGGTTGACCATGGTTGACCAGGGTCATGTTTCGCAGGGGTATTGCCGGCATGGTATTTGTTTTCGATATGTGTTATCGGTTGTTGTTTTTTTGTCATATATATTTTATTTTTTTCAATCTTATTATAATATCTATCTATTTATCTATTATCGGTAGGTTATATAAATATATTTAATTTGCTAAAGGATATCATGAAAAGCCGATTTCATCAGTATTTTAAAAGACTCTTCGCGACATAGTGTACCAATATATTTTATCTCAGTTATATTTTATTTTGTTAAAGCTATATTTACTCGGTAAAATATGTTTTGGACCAGGGCAGTGTTCGAACCCGTACAATGATCGCTGAACCGTGACATTCGACCATAACCCTTATTATCTCAGTTGATAATTGACAATAGATCAACTATCAACAATAATTATCGTTTACAATGAAACTTTGCAAAAAAAAAAAAATCTTTTTATTGGTCTTTTTATATGTCTGTAACTGTTACATTTTATGGACTTTTGCAACATTTTTTACAGACCCTTTGTGTGTTCGCGATATTTTTTTAAAATCAAATCTTGTTTGGAATTTAATGTCTCTGGTACCAAACTAACCGGGTAGGATAGACCTTGGTTACTAAAAAAAGATACTTAAATTCTGTTCACTAGATTTATTTTTATATGACGTTATATACCCTGGTCCAAAACCTTTTTTGCCGAGTATATAACGTATGCATTACGTATGCATGTAATATTCGTGCGCACGAACTATTCTGAAAATGAATGCAGGCGTTGACGGTGACAAGTTTTTTCTGACAAATCATTCATGACAGATTATTATTGCAGGTCGTGTGAACGTGTGATTGTGTCACGAGTTTTGATTTTGTTTCATGCAGAATACTATTCTTTGAAATAGTTCTCACTTACTTCATAATTACGTTCTTGCATTTCATGTGTAACATTGCCACACTCTACAATTACATTACAGTATAACGCTCACATTATAATGACTATTGTTAAGGAGATGGTGAAAATAAGCACAGATTAGTTTCTGTTATCATTGACATTGCAACAGCTCTGCAGTTTGATCTAGTATTACACAATTGCAAATTGACATGCTGATATTAAAATGCAAATTACAAAGTGATTTTATGACAATAAACTTACCACATACCTTGTGGTGTGTGGGTGTAATAAAATAAAGCCATGATATATTTATCATATGACACTAGTTAAGTAAATATGGAAATAAAGGCCGAATCATCTTTCGGTTCTTTCCGTTTAGCTCGGTGTGCAACGGAATTACCTCGTCGATTTCCGTAACGTTTTTAATACCGGATTACGGAAATCGACAAGCTAGTTTTGTTGTAAACAACTCAGCTCTGAGACAGGCTACCTAACTACCGTTCTCTTACTTCCATTTACTGAAAGTTAGGGCATGGGTTAGCTTAGCTCCACCCTCTTAGTTATTTTGAATTTAAGAATGTTTTGCTTTGCATTCATCAAATGGAATTTCGCCAACCATACTACAAGAGGTACGCAATATCTCACCGCTGTTAAACGGTGTGCCTTATTATATCCTCTTTGTTAAGTGGTAAACCGTATTACGTGCTACAAGTTCAGTGGTACATGTACGCCGTATTACATACTACGCCGAATATACATGTACTGAACGCCGTATTACATACTACGCCAAATATACTATAGGTTATTGCATTTTTATTGAATACTTTCATATTGTTTTTGATCAATGTTAATTGTATGACTATTACTTTTCATTGTATTTGTGTTATTTTTATAGCTTTTGATGGAATTCCTATCTTGCCATTCAGTTTCATTTTGTGTGGATGATTATTTTACGCGAAAACGACGTCGACGTCGGATGACGTCATTAAAAACATTAAGCGATTTTCTGAAGTTTGTTTACCATTCGATAACGTTAAAAATAGTAGGTGAGTGACCATTTGAATTATTTTATCAGTTTTTGCCATAAAAGGTTGAAAAAAAACATCGTATTTTGTTGTTGACACTACAGGAAGGATTCCGTTATTTTTATTTGAAAGTAGTTCCTTATTTCTATTTCGCGGCTCTTAGCAAGCACGAGCAAAAGTTCCAGTGCAAATATCAATGCGTGCAATATCGTAGAATATTGCACGCTTAGCTCAATGCAAACTAAACGGGACAATATGAAAGTATACAATAAATGTACTGAACTGAACGACTTTAGCGATAACGCCCACGTCGATACTTTGCAGCAAGGTTTTTGGCAAAGTCTATGCAGCTCATAAGCAGGTCATAGTGCAAATGTTCGATGTAGTCCTTGCCACATTTCTGGGAGAGTTACAGGAGAAACAGGCCTTCTTTTAGAGAATATAGTTCTTCGTGTAATTTCCAATTCAACTTGCCTACCTTTTTTAATTATGACAATGTCAATACGCAACACCAAAGACTATAAAATGGGTATACATATAGACGAGGCTTAGAAATTGAAGAATGTCAAGGCATTGCCGAGCCATTTTTAGTTTTCGTGCCGAACCTAATACACTTGATAGTAAAAGGCACTGACAAAATATTTTATTTATCATGTAGGTTATTCACATTTTCTGTATGAATTACTAATATTATTTTATCTATTTCGTAGAATGTTACGCTTATCGAATTGAATTGAATGTTGTTTAACGGCTCATCAACACAGTATAGGTTATTTAGAGCCGCCCCAGAGAGAGGGGAAGGATACATAGGAATCCGGGAACCTGCCCTACTCTTATTATCGAATAGATTCCTATGGTTCTTTAACGTGCACGGAGGATAGACCGATACACGGGACCGCCCGGTTTACGTCCCCATCCGACGGACGAGGCTAAGGTAAAGTGTCTTGCCTAAGAACACACCGACGGAACTCAGTGGCACCACGGAGGATTGAACCCGGGTCCTCCGATTACAAATCCGCCGCGCTACCGACTGCGCCACGCCAGCCCCTTACATGTTGTTGTTTTTTGTTTGTTTTATGACATCAAATAACGTTACTTACATGACGTCAGATAACGTTGCGTACAATAAACGCCGAGGGATTCCGCAGTGATTAGCTTTATTGGTCAGTGCCTAATAAAGCCAAATTTATTGGTCAGTGCCTAATAAAGCAAAATTTATTAAGTCGTCCTTTATTAGGCAGAAAAGTGCATATCTGCCTGATAAATGACGTTAAACCGTCAACAACATGACGTCATTTGGTTTTGTTTCAATCTTTCGCAAAATTCAAAATGTCATTACCACAACGAAGTAATTACTGCTGTTTTACGTGGCGTGACATAACGGAACCGTGGAAACCAAGATGTAATTAGTGTTATGAAAATGTCCAAAACCTATTTCAAATATACCATATAACGGTCCTAGTTGTCTCTCTCTCAATATCACACTTTTTTTGACAGATTTATTACTGGTTAGTTCCGATTTTTTGTTGAAAGATTTACTTCGTGCAGACAATCTGAGATTAAATTACGTTGTTTTTTTCGGTGTTTCGTCTGTTTTATAATATCGTTTTTAAATATTAGTTTTCGAAACAGACAACTTGAAATTCAGACGAAGCAGCTCTTAAGGATGTTAATAATTTAAAAGGGTTCTATATTGTCAGTTTTGCAATAAGTCGGCTATATATACTATATATAGAATTATGTATAAAAGTCGAGCAGTAAACGTAGCTTTCACAGAATACAGTCAACCCAAAAGACGTAAGAAAAACAAACAACAATTTACAACGTTAATAAGAAGCAAGGCGTGTGACATCACTAACATGAACGTTTTGACTATAGGGCTACGTTCTTGGAACGGTCAGTGGCAAATAGGCCACTGGTGATTTAAACCAGGTTCTAGGGTACACCAAAACTTACTCTTGCTCTGTTGTCATCCCATAAAACGCGACAGTGTAAATAAACAAATCTCACCAGGTTATATTCTCTAACAAACAAGGCAGCATTAATAAGCAATATAAGTAGAACACATAGATGACCATGTATATATGAATAGAAAAACACATAGAAAACCACAATGCATGTTCGCAATTACTTGACAGAAGCCAGAGCAACAGGACAATACACCATTTAGTGTACGATAAGACAAGATGTATAGAAAGCATGATTTAAAGGCCGTTAAGTGTATTGAGAATAAAAAGTACTGCGTTTTAAATAAAGAGGAAATTTTTAGAGGATATGCTATTGGCATGAAGACACGTTTAAGTGAAGATTTCCAGAAACCAAGCAAATAAAGAACTGAACATGTTTCCAAATGATGCACGTGTTTCTGGAGATGTGAGTACAGTTACTACTTACAGGCCACACAATTAAGTCAACCGCATGAATCTGTTTTCTTCCAGTTTGTCTGTTTGTTTGAATGGTGTTTCACGTCAGTTTTGCACAGGTTATGCCATATATGTCGTTCGATTGTTTGTGATAGATGCAGATCATCTCATTGTTGATGGATAAAACCAGTGCAGTATTGTATACCTCCCGTCATCCGTAATACTATTTATTTTCTCACTTGACAAATCGAGCTCCCAGTGGGATTCGAACCCGCAGCGCTGAGAGGCGAGAACATTTTTGACGCTTGTCAAGTGAGAAATGTTACAGTCAGTCTTTAATATCCCCGACAAAAATAAGAAACTAAGATAATGTATTTCATATCAGGAAATAAATAAATAAAAACTAAGCTAATGCATACATTTATGGATTTGACTTAAACAGCTGTTAGTGATCTTAATATAATCATGCTACATAGTCTTTTTATTGTGACATCAAACTAGTACTTTCCTTACCATATAAGGTTACCACAACATGCACGTCAGTACTTAAAATAATATCAACTTATAGACCTGGTCAATGAGTAAACCTTTGGGAATTAATACGATTAGATCTATATAACTGTTTTTAATTATACAGTTAATGAGATTTACTGTTTGATGTTCCACTTTCTATCCGCTTTACATATAATTAGAGCCTAGAACCCTTATACGTTTGTGATGCCAGTCAAAACTTGCTTTGTATTCATGTTTGAAATTATTGTTGTTTCTGTGCGTGTTTTTCGTTGACTGAGGTCCTTGATTGCTCCATTTTCAGTTCGACTTTTATATCTACTTTTATTAAAAATAGCCATGACTCTTAAAGTTCGCCGGCCATGTTTTGTTTCATGAACATTTTTATGTTTATTTAAATTGAAATCAATACACAACAATAAATATTTACAATTCACACATTGCAATATCTGTGAAAAGCGAGAATAAGATTTTATTTGATGACGTAGAAAACTTTGAACAGGTAAATTAATATACAGGTAAATGTATTTATCAATTACCTGGCAATAGTTGTACAGCTACACAATTCAGATTTACCTCAATTCCCCGTACAGTCACGCAGTGGTAAAAGTAGTATCTAAATCATGCAAATAATACTAATTGCTACATACAATTTAGTAGCGGTTTTAAATATATTTTTCTCTCCGGGACTATCAAGAAAAAGTCATTAATCTTTAATAGATTTGACTAATAACATTGTTTAAGTTCTATCCATGATACATAACTAGTATCCAAATCAATCGGGTATACAAAAGTATAGGTATATTTCGTCGGACATTGTGCTGAGAAGTTTAGAAAATATATTGCCAAACCAAACAAACGAGATGATACTGACAATTTAAAAATAGCACGTCCCATTCAACTAAAATTGACCTATTTCTGCACACCCAGCAAACGAGATGAAACTTAAGAACTTAGTTTTATCAAATAATATGGCTTCTGAGAGTGCAATAAAGCCAGGAGTTATTTCTCGTAATACAATACAATCTCGTATTACAAATGCAAATGAGGACCGAATCACTGTGTCTGTATACAGTAAAACATCTAATCCCAATTGTTTGCAAGGTATATCCTACGATATGTTCAGACACCTTAACTATTTATCATTATTTGAAATCTTACTTCATACAATGCACGTTAGTAAGTTAAATTTGGTTTAAGGTGTCACATTATTTGTATGGCGAACGCACTTACAGTCACATAACGTAGCGACACTATGTAAACAACAAAACGACGTCGTGATTTCTCTTACAAATTGCCGCCGTATATAAGGTAAATTGACAACAATGAAGTGAAACTATCACGTCGTAGGTTTGTTATCTGGCAAACAGAATCTTATATTCGTGACCGTGTATATTACTAATAAACTCGCTGGATAAAAATATAGTATACTCGTATCCCGTTAGTTTATCCAACCCGTGTTTTAAAAGCAATATTACACAGTCACTATGTAAGACCCTCTACATAGCTAACAAAACACTTCAAATACAACTAAGCATCGCCAACGAGTAGCTCAGCAGATTCAACGAATGAGTTGAATCTTAAAACGGTTGTTATAGACTAAACGCCTCCCATAAAAGCCAGCATCGCCTATTTCTCAGTTTCAACCAACGAGATGAAAAAAGAAAAAAAGATAACAAAGTTAGGCGCTTCCAAATCAGCCGTGTTTATTATTTCATGGTAAGGCTATCTCTGTTCCAACAACAAGGGCTTTATCCGACTGTTCTATGGGTGGTCCCACTATGGGTGGTCACATTTAGACACAGTGAGTATCGTCTTATCATATCCTATGGCTACCATTTCTACATGTAGACGAGCATTGTGTATTGCTTAAGCAAACTCTCGCTTTCGCAAATATTGACAAACTCGATTCAAATGGAGAAATATTCAGTAATGATCTGCCACATTACTTTACTCAGAGTGGTATTGAGAAAGCATTAGGTGTATACATAGTACAATTACGCTTTTACAATCAGGAATCCGGACTTGGTTGAAGGACGAATTACCATGGCAACACATATTCCTTATGAAGCGTTAATATATCTCTTGTATCTACTGTGATTTTATTGTATACCGTTGTGTATCATATAAAGAGATTTTATGCAATTGTTGTATTTAAACTGATAACGTTTTTCCCTGATATGCATTATCTATATCAAATAAAAATATTCAGGAATTAATGTTAGCGTCTGCTAGTTTGATATAGAGTTCGAAATGTTTAAAATAGGTTAAAAGTAGATATAAAAGTCGAACAGGAAATGTAGCATTGAAGTACCACAGTCAACCGAAAAAACGCACAGAAACAAACATTTATTACAAAGATGATTAAAAGGCAATTTATGACAAAAACAAACGGTTTGCCAATAAGGCTACCGTCTTGGAACGGTCAGTGGCAAAAAAGGCCGCTGGGGGTTTAATCAATGCTGATAAGAGGGATCCTTTGGAAGCAACAAACACAACCAAGAGAATAAAGTAGCATACTCGGTTGTGAATATGTTCATGAAAGGTATTGTAAGAAGCAACGCCCCTAGCACCGGTTTAAGAGTTACATGTATTCAGTAAACCAGGTTTTATGGTACACCAAACCGTATTCCTATTCTATTGTCATCCGACTAACACGGGATAGTGTAAATAAAAATAAATTTCATAATGAAACCATGCATTT
Organism: Cyrtodaria siliqua; assembly: GCA_037043455.1. Taxonomy (NCBI): domain Eukaryota; kingdom Metazoa; phylum Mollusca; class Bivalvia; order Adapedonta; family Hiatellidae; genus Cyrtodaria; species Cyrtodaria siliqua. Next base: position 243,721 of record JAWPHD010000049.1, read on the forward strand.
CATGAGGAAAGTCTCATTGAAGCACTATTAGTATGTATACTTAAGTAATAACAATTCATACTTTGGTCACTACTATACAACTATTTTGACAATATTATTTTCAATGGAACCATACTCTTAAATAAAGGTTCCAGTACGAATAATTATTTCACGCCTATTTCAGTTTAAAACAAAATGGTACCTTTGCAGTATTTTCAGCGAGACAACCGTTTTCAGAATGTTTACATGATATGCCTAGGATATCTACGTATAACCTATTTACTGTCGGTGGTGTGTTTCCTGTTCTTGTTCTTATAGAAATAATACTGTTTATATGACAAAAAAATATATACAACAGCAACAACAAAAAACAAATACCCCCCCACCCCCCACACCCAAAAAACCTAAGACTCTCTTATGACTTTGCTGCCAGACATATTTGCTTTCAAAAATGAGTATTGCCATTTTACATTGTATGACTCATGTCTATTTTTTATGTTTGTTGCTTCCAACGGATCCCATTTTCAGAATTTATTGACATTCACACTGGCGTTTGTTTAGTGATGTAAAACGTCGCCCCGACTATAAATCAGTAGTGTTATTATTTATTGGTCCTTTGGGGTCATCAAGCCCAATGTTTGTAGCTTTAAAGTAGAATACCGCTTTATGCTAAAGGCGTGAGAGGTGTTGCACATTATATGACCTCTCACGGACTAAATTTAACCGACTACTTTTCTCTGTTGTGTGTGTGTTTGTTGCTTTCATTATTTACGTTTTGTTGTTTTAATATTTATACAAGTAATATTTCTTTATAATTGTATAATGCATTCCTTGCAAAGCAAGAAATGTGTTTTAAAGTTTCAGTTGCTTTTTATGAATCACTACATGAGTGCATCTCGTGCATATTCTCAATTGCGAATTTACATAATTGAACACAATCTGTGTTCTGTTTCGTTCGGCTGTTCATCGGACAGAGCCAGCGATTATATCTTGTTTTATTTAGTATTTCATTATAGAACAAGGTCGGTGAACGTCTCTTGTTTTGATATCTCTGAGAAAGCACAGAGTTTGAATATGTATCTGATCTTATTTGGGCAATCACTAAGAAGGAACATGATATTATTTTTGTTTCGTCAAATCCCTTAAGAATGGATAGTGTGCGAATAGTATTTTTATTTTATTTTATGAATAAACAGGGCCTGTCACTTCAATCTCCAATCTGTGTGGCTTTAAAGTAGAATATCGGTTAAGCCGGTGCTAGGAGGCGTGAGAGGTACTGTACATCAATATTACCTCTCAGGAAGGGACTCAATAAAACCGAGTCTGCTATTTTTATCTCTTGTTTGTGTTTGTTGTGTCCTAGGGATCCCCTTTTCGTATTTATTCATCCTACTTTGATTGGAATATCACTAAGCATGGATAATCCGATGTTTGTTTTTCTTCGACGGAGATCAGTCATTTACATTATATAGAGAATATTATGTCAGTGCCTTTTACTATCAAGTTTATTAGGCGAGGCTTAGCAAACGAAGAATGGGGAGGCTCTGTCGAGCCTTCTTCGTCTTCGTGCCGAGCCTAATAAACTTGATAGTAAAAAGCACTGTCATAATATTCTATTTATCATGTAGATTATCCACATTTTATCCACATTTTCATTATGAATTACTATTACTACCTATTTCTCAGAATGTTACGCTTATCGAGGACGATGCCACGTTGTTGTTTTTTGTTTGTTTTATAACATGCATGACTTCAGATAACGTTAGGTACAATAAACGCCGAGGGATTCCGCATTGATTTGCTTTATTGGTCAGTGCCTAATAAAACAAAATGTATTAGGTTATCCCTTCATCAGGCAGAAAAGTGCATATCTGCATGATAAAAGGATATAAACATTCGACACCGACTCGGTGACATAAATATGTCTATGTTGCTGTAGATCAAGACAGTTATACACAATTATGTACCAGTAGTTGTTTAGGTGTATGGGTAAATATATATCCTGAGTGCTTGGAAGCAAATGTACTTTATACTAAATTCGCTCTACCAATAGTTTGTACACGTTTCAAACACTGCAACTATTTCCAAATGCATCTCAAACATTAGAACTGTTTATACTATCATATGTTTTCAACTTCTCTACAGTTTATCGATTAAATGTCTGAAATGGAAGTCATGATCGACAGGGTATATACGTATACGACTAAAATACTAGTATACCACTTAGAGGCCTGCTGTATGACGGTATGGCATCTAAATGTGTTGTAAGAGTTATAACCCTCTCAATCCTGGCAGAAGCAATGTTTTACGCAAGTGCAAAATATCTGTGATGAGAAAATTGCATTATATCTTGGAAAGAAATGGAAACTGTATTTAAAACAATAATATATCAAGTCAGAGGTACGGGGGAAAATGTGTCTCGTAGAATAAATGGATTCTCTGAAACATGCTCGAAGTATTTTCTATCAGACACGTTCTTCTAATTGGCGGCAGATCGCCGCCTCTATTTTAGACGGTGTATTGGAAATGGTATGGGATTTGACTGTGTTTCATGTAGCAGTTGATAGCTGTTATTTTTATAGAAATAAACAGCGACCCAGTCAAAAATTACTTGACTGACTGGTGTAAAATTGTATTTTTAATGCAAAGCGACCATTTCACCCGCGATCGATTGGTTTGTGTTTGCCTACAGATTTGTCTTCAAATTACCAGAATTAATTTCCATAAATATGCAATGATGTGCAGAGCGCAATTGTAACTAAGCAATAAATGCAACTGTATATATATATACTTATATATATTTGTAAAATAGCCGATAATGCAAAATTACAGTTTTAAACCAAATGCATCATTTGTCACTATAAGGCTTTTAAAGGAGTGAGGCTAGTAATATTCAATTCTGCACTTGGTGTTTTTGATTTGGAGACACTGTCAAGATTTCTAGTGGGCATAAATGTCTTAAACACAAATATATTGCATTTTGTGTTGCGTGGTAGCATGACAGGCATATAGGGATCATTTGTTCATCAACTGGTGTTTACATTTTCTGTATATAGTCTATAAGACAATCCATTTAAGGGTACATAACATTTCTATTTTCTGATGTGTGTTAATACCATGCTTCATACATACACATTTGTTTCATTAAAAGTGTCTAAAATGTCTTGTTACTTCAGTATTCCCAATTCCATTATATAGTCCATCATAGAAATTATGTTTACGCCGCTATATAATACTTTGTATCACAATTTTCTTGTCACCCATGTTTCCTGCTAAACATGTTATATGCAAGGCACAAGACATCGCTTCCCTATGACGGTGAGTCAACACCTCATTATGCCACACCCCTTCATTGTAGTACATACGTTGCAAAACTAAGTCTTGTTTGACATTACGTGGTCCCGTCTTAATTTCATTAAGTGATGTGAAAACTTATATTAGCCGGATTTTATAACGGATATTTCGACAATAAAACACGTTTAAAATATTTTTGCTGAAAAATGCTTTAACCTGTTTAAAATTACAAATAAAAAGTTTTAATGTTATAATATGCAAACTTTTTAAGCCGAAATTAAGGTTTTATTTCAGACCCCAGCCAACCCAGTTTCGCTTCTTAAAGAAGGGGTTGGATGGGGTATGAAAGTTAATACTCGGACCACGTAATGACAGTTGCCAAATGGTTGCCATTTGGAAGGTACTTGTTTTTGAAAAACACGTGTTCATATTTAAGGATCATTCGTAAGCGAATGCTTTAAAAGTGTAAACAACTAAAATAAACTGCTTACTGCTACCATGTGAAATTAAAATAGTGCGTTACAAAAATAAAAAAACCCAAAGAAACAATTTACGGTTACCTTACTATGTGTAAATTATAAAAATCGTATAATGATAACCTTCGGCAGCTGAATTAGTGGGTGTGGCACTTAAGGTTATTGTTTGAACCAGGACTAATGGTACATCTGTAGCATTTAGGACGCCGCATATTTGGAATATAAATGGAAATTCACAACGGTGGTTTATTTATTATACAGCGGGGTTGACGTTAAAGGGACACACGGCAATATTGAGTTGTATATCCGGCATTAAAATTAACACATCGAATTAGTAATCCTATATCATTTCGACTTTAAAACTGCTTGCATATAATTAAATAAAAAAATAAGATTTCAATTGTCTTCGTTATTTTACTAATTTTTTAAATATATTACTTGTGCAATATAATATATAGTTAGTAATATGTAAAAACAATTTACATTGAACTATTCTAAGAATTAATATTAACGATTGAACAAATGCAAGATATGTAGGAAAATTGACGGGACGCCGTGAGTTTTTCTCGTTGATATTGCTTACATAAAACAATTTTATTTTTTGAAGCACCCTTGATACGTTATACATATTATTTATAAAGCCGAGTTTTATGGATCAGTGTGGGAAATTGAAATTGAAATATTATTTTACAAAAGCAGTTATATATGAGTACGTAAAGCCATGAAATACTGACAAATACTGACCACAAATAAGTATTTTATAAAACAAAATAAAAAAGACTTGTTTTCAGTTTTCATTAAAGCACAATACGTTCGTTGGGTTAAAACATAAACCGAGTTACAGTATCAGTTAATTTTGTTTTCGCTTATTAATTAGGTATTATGTAGGCAGATTACGATTCTCACCTCTGACAAACTATTTCTCTCCATGTTGACTAATTATACTCATTAGTTTCATAGTATTACAGCCGCATCCAATAGCTTTACTTCGATAAACCTTATATAGAACACAAATTGCGTTTGTTATCACGTTTGTTTCATGATGTTTGTTAAAATGTAAATTTTCTTTAAATACAGATTGATTCTTTTTAGGATGCAACTGCATATAATATCTATGTTGGGATGTGATAACATCATAGCAATATATGCAGACATCAGTTTGCTGGTGAAGACATAATACTGGATTATAAATTGACCTGTTCATCGAAACTCAAGTTTAAACACAATGTATTACACATGCAGTAAACAATTTCAAGATTTATGACTATTTATTTTTAAATTTAGTCAGTTAACCCCAAAAGTATATCGCGACCTAGTTTAGCAGTCTTAAAGGATTATTTTTTGCGTTTCGTGTATTAGACATGCACACTGTGTCAAGTCAAATGCATCTATAGGCCCGACAAACCAGCCGAGTCCGGAGGTATGGTCCTCCGGTTTTTTTTTAAAACTTAGTTACGCAATGGTGCGTTTTAGCGTATATTTGACGGAGCCTTTAACCCACCACCTCTGGTTTCAGTTTTTATTGCATTTTTGAATTTTTCATTTTGTTTTCATTTTTCAAATTTTTGTATAGGCCCGAGCCTGTATGGCGTAATAGTAGCTTCGCCGAAGTTGAAGTAGTGCTAAGTAGTAAAAGGTCGACCCGACATTAAATCAGTGTTGTTTTAACTTGCTGATACTTGGGATCATTAAGCCTACTATTTTTGACTTAAAGTTGAATACCGCCGGTGCTAGTGGGCGTTCGAGATGATCCCAGTTTTCAAAGAGAACGGGAAAGGGTTCAAAAATGACTGACGCATTCAGTAATTTATTAAAACTTAAGCGTTTTAGTTATTTGGTATAATTTTGGAAAAAATGCATAACATATTCTTCTCTGATTAGCCCAACGACGAGGAATAAGAGTTATTAGCTTAATTTGATACTCTAGCGATATGTATCAAACTAACAATACTTTGTCTTAAAATAATCCTGTCCACAAATTACGCTTGGCAATATTTTGTTTTTGTTTTTTACAAATAATATAGACACATATATTTACTTAATTATTTAAATTTAAAATCATAAATTATGGATAGTATTGCATTAAACCCAGCATTACACATGTAATGTTGTTCTGTCTTATCCGGTTAACGTTTCCATTTCGTTTAACTTGTATTCTACAACACTAATATTATTAAGTATATACTATAGTTGCCTTTAAATTACGAATATGTTTATACTTTCAGATTGCATGATGACCACGTTACCATTTGGATCATTGTCGAACACTTCTATAGTACCAACAATCGCATCTGGAAACACCGTCACCTATGACGATTACGGTAACGGCAGCATGTTCGATCATTTCGATGAAGCCGCCAAGCTTTTGATAATGTCATCTCAGCGTACATCGGCATTTGACGAAACGACAGAAATTGTCATTATCGGAGTATTTTCTGTCATGATACTATTCGGCTCCCTTGGAAACGGTCTCGTCTGTTTCGTTGTTTTCAGGAACGCCCACATGCGTACGCCGAGAAATATATTTATTATTAATCTCGCTATTTCGGATTTGACGCTATGTCTCTTTACTCAGCCGCTCAATTTATATCGTATGCTCAACAGTCAGTGGCATCTGGGCGCTTTTATGTGCAAGTTTTCCGCTATGTTACAAGGGACAAACGTGTTTGTGTCGACTATCAGCATTACCGCCATTGCTCTCGATCGGTTCCAGGTAATTGTCTACCCTACAAAAGACAGCATGAAGAAAATAGGGGGCGCTTCGGCGCTTATCACTATATGGGTTATATCTCTCCTAATGGCAAGTCCACTGATTATATTCTCGGTATACAACGAACAGAAAATATTACCGGAAATCGAATTTTATTATTACAATTGTTTGGAAGATTTGACCCTTAGGGCGGAGAAAGGCGCATATTCGGTTGCCTCGATGGTGGTACAATACATACTGCCAATTATCACGGTGTCAATCGCACATGCTCGGATCTGTAACAAATTAAAGTATCGTATGGTTAGCAGGCGGCCTCCGACTAATTCTGCTGACATCAACAGCCCATACACAGCGCCGCGCAGAAATAGAAATACAGAAAACCGAACTGCTCGGAAACGAAAAACAAATATTTTATTGGCAATGATTGCTGTAGTGTTCGTATTTAGTTGGATGCCGTTGAATATAATAAACATTCTCGTTGAATTCCAGTTCCAAATGTTTCGCAAGAAGGAAATAGACATAAGTTTAGCGTTTGTCATATGCCACGTGTTGGTTCTAAGTTCTGCGTGCACTAACCCAGTACTTTATGGATGGTTGAATGATAATTTTCGGAAGGAATTTCTTAAGATATTGCAATGGGCCTTCTGCAAACCTTGTGGCGGAAGTTGGACATGTTTTCGTCGGGCTTCACGGCGCAACATTCCAATAATCGTACTATCGCCGGACGAGAATGGCGTCGGGAAAATAAATGGTTGTGGCAGACGACCGACCAATACATCGGCAATGTTTATGACGACGGAAATAGACCATTCTTTCTGTGATAAGTCGGCAGTTTCCTTATAACTTTTCAAACGGAATTACAAGCAACTGACCTACCCGTTGTTATTTAACCACATATTTGTGCATATACATAGTAAGTAAGTAGGAACGTGAAGTTGATTTAACGGAACATCTCTCATATTTTATTAATCATGTTTTCGACGTTTTCTTTGATACAACTTAAAACTTGTCATTGGCAGTCAGAATTAAGTGTCATTATTATATATCATAAAATATAAGCGTTTTTCATTTGTCTAGAAGCAGTCACGTGTGATTAAATAGTTTTGACCATTATTATTGGAAATATGCCAACCGTTCAATAGTTCATCACGTGACCGTGCAATAGTAGATTTAGCGTGCAATGGTACATCTTTGTCGTTGACGCGCTTTTTTAAAAACAGAGCAAAGCGTCACGTGACCCTGCAATAGTCGATCTGTGTCAGTGACGCAGCGTCACGTGACCTCGCAATAGTCGATCTGTGTCACTGACGCGCTTGTTTAAATTAACAAAGGAAGCAGATACATTGTGTACACGGCTCGCACTCCAAGTATAAGTAAGAGATCAAAACTGTTATATTTTATGATATATAATAAAACAACTACTTAATGCCTTAGGAGTCAATGGATTAGAACTATTTATCCTATTTGTAACTACTGACCCTTGAAGGATATTATTGCGCTCGGCGTGCCGCCTCGTGCAATAGGCCTCGTGCAATAGTACCCTTCTCGGGTCAATAGTCACTGCCTCTGATAATTCTAACTATTGACTTCTAAGGAATTAAGCAGTTCTATACTATTGTCGTTAATAAAAATTCAACAACATGAGGCGCGTGACCATAACTATATTTTCTAGCTCGCTAGTTAGTTCAGTGTAGTTGCCTTACATGCGGGCGTCTTTGTAATATGTCCGTCGATGGTAATACTAAAGGCTTGGCACAACCAGTCAACTTTGCTGGTTTAGAAATATAACTAAGTTGTAAATAACTGTGTACTATTTCTACATGTATTTATTAAACCGGAAAGCTAGCGTCTGTTCTTTGTTAACAACATATGTATATATCTGTCAGACTATTAGGAACTATATGAATGATATGGCCTATACGATGATCATGTTACCTCGACCTTTAGAGGGACACGCGTCATGCTTGAGTTCACTTCTACACTTGTTACAAATCAAAACAAATCAAAAATTCTTCTGAATCCTATTATATGAGCTAACATTGTAATATTTTGAAATAGTTCGTGTTTGTTTTTGTCTACAATTAGCTGGACGGACTAGACTAGACGGTGGCGTTCCGCTATAGTATGTTCCACTGAGAAAAAAACAAACAAAAAAGAAAACGAAAACAATAACATTATAAATTATTATGCTGTCTCCATAAAACAACATCAATCTTTAATATAGGTAACTGGTCTTAACGTCTCAGACATTGAATCAAACATGCAAATTTCGAATAATAAAGATGATGGTTACATCTCTTTACACAAAGTGCTTATATAACATCTATTGATTTATATTTCATTATAAGAACTTTGGAATATTATCGCTTTCAAAATAAATGTGAATGATAATACAAAAAAGTGCCGTGTGTCTCTTTCAAACGTTATCTACATTGAATAGTTACGGTGGATACCAGGAATGGTGGGTACAAGGAACGGTGAATTAGGGAAATGGGAAATACACGGAATGTTTGTTTTTTTGACCAGCAATGGTGAATGCTAGGAATAATAGATACAAGGAATGACAGATACAAGGAATGACAGATACAAGGAATGGTGATTACGAGGAATGTTTTTTTAACTAGAAAAGGTGAATGCAAGGAATGATGGATACAAGGTATGGATACAAGTGATGATGGATACAAGGGATGATGGATACAATACACGATGACTACAAGGAACGTTTTATTATCAGAAAAATTGAATGCAAGGAATGATGGATACAAGGGATGACTGATACAAGGGATGACTGATACAAGGGATGACAGATACAAAGAATGATGAATACAAGGAGCGATTTGTTTACCAGAAAAGGTGAATGCAAGGAATTATGGATATAAAGAATGACAGATACAAGGAATTGTGAATACGAGGTATGATGGGTACAAGGCATGATGGATACAAGGATTGGCTGATACAATGAATGGTGGGTACAAAGAATGGTGGATACAATGCATGATGGGTAAAATGAATGGTGAGTACAATGAATTGTGGGTACAACGAATGGTGGATACAATGAATGGTGGGTAAAATGAATGGTGTGTACAATGAATGGTAGGTACAACTAATGGTGGGTACAATGAATGGTGGATAAAATGAATGATGGTTACAATGAATTGTGGGTACAAAAAATGGTGGGTACCATGACTGGTGGGTACAAAGAATGGTGGGTGCCATGAATGGTGAGTACAATGAATGATGGGTACAAGAAATGGTGGATATAAGGAATGGTTGGTATAATGAATTGTGGGTACAAAGAATGGCGAGTGCAATGAATGTTGGGTACAATGAATGTGGGTACAATGAATGGTAGGCGAAATGAATGGTGGTACAAAGAATGGTGGGTACAAGGAATGATGGGTACAAGGCCTGATGGATACGAAGAATGATGGGTACAAGGAAGTGTGTGTACAAGGAATGGTAGGTACAATGAATGGTGGGTACGAGGAATGGTGGATACAATGAATGATGGGTACAAGGAATGGTGTGTACAAGGAATGGTGGGTACAATGAATGTTGGATACAATGCATAATGGGTAAAATGAATGGTGGGTACAATGAATGGGGGGTACAAAGAACGGTGGGAACAATGCATGATGGATAAAATGAATGGTGAGTACAATGAATGGTGGATACAACGAATGGTTGGTACAATGAATGGTGGATAAAATGAATGATGGTTACAATGAATTGTGGGTACAAAGAATGGTGGTACAAAGAATGTTGGGTGCAATGAATGGTGGGTACAATGAATGGTGGGTACAATAAATGGTGGATCTAAGGAATGGTGGGTATAATGAATGGTAGGTACAAAGAATGGCGAGTACATTGAATGTTGGGTACAATGAATGTGGGTGCAATGAATGGTAGGCGAAATGAATGGTGGTACAAATAATGGTGGGTACAAGGAATGAGGAGTACAAGGCCTGATGGGTACAAGGAATGATTGCTACAAAGCATGATGGATACGAGGAATGATGGGTACAATGAATGGTGGGTACGAGGAATTATGGGTTAAGGTATGATAGATACAATGAATGATGGGTACAATGAATGGTGGGTACGAGGAATGGTGGGTACGAGGAATGGTGGGTACGAGGAATGGTGGGTACGAGGAATGATGGATACAAGGAATGGTGGGTACGAGGAATGGTGGGTACGAGGAATGATGGATACAAGGAATGGTGGGTACGAGGAATGGTGGGTACGAGGAATGATGGATACAAGGAATGGTGGGTACGAGGAATGGTGGGTACGAGGAATGGTGGGTACGAGGAATTATTGGTTAAGGTATGATAGATACAATGAATGATGGGTACAAGGAATGGTGGGTACAATGAATGGTGGGTACGAGGAATGGTGGGTACGAGGAATGGTGGGTACGAGGAATGGTGGGTACGAGGAATGATGGATACGAGGAATGTTGGGTACGAGGAATGGTGGGTACGAGGAATGATGGATACGAGGAATGGTGGGTACGAGGAATGGTGAGTACAAAGGATGGTGAGTCTAATGAGTAATACATACAAAAAATGGTTGGTACATAGAATGGTGGATACAATGAATCGTAGATACAAGGAATGGTGGGTACAAATAATGTTGGATACAATGAATGGTGGATACAATGAATGGTGGGTACAAAGAATGGTGGATACAATGAATGGTGGGTACAATGAATGGTGGGTACAAAGAATGGTGGATATAATGAATGGTGGATACAATGAATGGTGGGTACAAAGAATGGTGGATACAATGCATGATGGGTAAAATGAATGGAGAGTACAATGAATGGGGGGTACAAAGAATGGTGGGTACAATGCATGGTGGGTAAAATGAATGATGAGTACAATGAATGGTTGGTTAAACGAATGGTGGATACAATGAATGGTGGGTACAATGAATGGTGGGTACAAAGAATGGTGGGTACAATGCATGGTGGGTAAAATGAATGATGAGTACAATGAATGGTTGGGTAAAACGAATGGAGGATACAATGAATGGTGGATAAAATAAATGATGGTTACAATGAATTGTGGGTACAAAAAATGGTGGGTACAATGAATGGTGGATACATAGAATGGTGGGTACAAAGAATGGTGGGTGCAATGAATGGTGAGTACAATGAATGGTGGGTACAAGAAATGGTGGATATAAGGATTGGTGGGTACAATGAATGGTGGGTACAAAGAGTGGCGAGTACATTGTATGTTGGGTACAGTGAATGTGGGTACAATGGATGGTAGGCGAAATGAATGATGGTACAAAAAATGGTTGTACAAGGAATGATGGTTTTAACAGGAATTGTGGTTACAAAGAAAAGTGGATACACTGAATTTTGTTGTTACACGGAATGACTGGTAGTTAGTTTGCTAGTCCTACTTTATCTATATTATTTTAAACCCTGCATATGTACGTTGTTTTTTCCGCCCTAATAATCAGTCATTTAATGTTCATGTATGCGTCACATAGTAGTATAATATATATATAGAGAGAGAGTGAGTTACAATCATTTACATTATCGTTACATGTATTGTTGTTGCCGAACCAAATAAACGTCATTACATTTCGTTGTTTTCTTTCATTACAGTTTTATTTGAAATTCACCATTGGTGCTGGAATATAGATTATGATGACATTTATATGTCTTAATTGCACATGTACTTTATATTTTGTTAATTCATGAATAGTTATTACGTTTGTAAGAAAATGATATTTAGATAATTGACTTACCGTCAATTTGGGGAAGTTTATAACAGCTTTAGCAATATGACGTCACATCCGGGTTGAATTTTGACATACTTGTATCAGCAATTGTAGAGAAATAAGTAATAAAACTCGATGTTGATTGGTCAACACGTTTTCCACGCCTGCATGTTCACATGAGTATACAATAAAGAACAACAATTCTAAAATAAGTAATGTGCGCTCAAACTGATGTGAGACAAACTCTGTTTTGAGATATGAGGAATTGTCAGTTCATACGGATGTACAGTATTGGTTCTATCCAGGAAAAGTGCGTGGTCTGCCTTCACCACAAAAAATCGATCGTCATATATAATCTTACATGTGTTGAAAATGACGCAAAACGCCATACAAACAAACAAATACAAACATTCTGTACACTGAGTATTGCTTCACATCAGCATCTAGCGTAGTCACCTGTGTATGCAGGGTTCTCACGTGATATGGTTCAATCAATCCCTTTTCAAATATAAGAAATGAATGAGTGCACATATTAATTTGATATCGCACTGACCAAAACAAAGTGAATAAAATTGCAATTATTGATTCGAAAGCAAGCACAAAAAAATGTATCGAACACATATAATTAAAGTATTATTGTTTGATTTATAGAATACATTAACATTGATTCTACAAATGTGTGTAGGTCGATAAATGAACATATGCAAGTAAATGTGCAAACTTGTATTCAAAAAACGAACAGCTAATTTTTTTCATTTCGAGTTTTTGATTTTCATTCCAAAAATCGAACTCAAGTAAACCAATTAAAAACTGTATTTATCTGTTTTAAAAGAAAATATCATTGATAATAACAAAATATCAAATAGTTAACCATTATCGAAAAGAAGTGTATTATATCGAACATAGATGCATTTCCATGCTACCATACCAAAGATCTAGTACGCCATTTGTTTGTAAAGACTAGGTCAATATAGAGAACAGTAAAAGTAGATATGAAAGTCGAACAGGAAATGTAGCATTCAAGGACAACAGTCAACCAAACCACGAACAGAAACAAACAACAACTACAAGGATAATAATAAGAGGCAAGATATATGGCATCACATGCGTAACCAATATATAGAGGATCTTAAACGAGTTCCCATTTCATATAAGATTTATGAAACGAGTTATGAATTATTTTAATTTTAACGAGCCTTTTGGCGAGTTAAAATTAAAAATAAGTCATGACGAGTTTCATAAATCTTATATGGAATGGGAACGAGTTTAAGATTCTTTTTATCACATAACATTGCAATCAAATTAGTAAAAAATAATTCAGATGGACATAGAACCGCCACGACGTCAGACACACTTTAGCGCCAAAACGTCATAAAATATGTGACGTCGTATAACGTCGCGTCTCACACATGACGTTCCGTATAAAAGAGTTCGTGTTTTACCTCTTTACAAAATAGCAGTTTACGCCAACTTTTTAACAAACCAACAACACTGTTTTGTATAACGTGCATTCATTGTATAAGCTGTCACAAATAGTACGTTTATGACTCAGATCTAGGTGAATTTGTAATAAATAAAATAGTTTCAGTTTATAAACTTGCGTAGTGTTACAGGTTTAACTCAACCAATCAAAATCGTTCCAGGTTGTATTACACGTGTGTCATACAACAGAATATTAAATGGGTGTTCGACACTGCTAACAAGGGACGTTATGTGATAAAAGTATGTCACAAAGACGACTATTTAAAAATGAATGCAAAAAAAGAGGCAAAGAAAGCCGCAAAGCAAATAGCAAGTAAAATTGCAACACTACGCACAAGTTGGTCCGAGTCACTTATCTGATTTTCTATTTACTTAAACGGGATGTAGCGACACAGCCAAACAGCTCTGTTATTGAGAGTTCTGAAAAACTTGGAAAAAGGTGAAAGAATTATCAAAATCGGATAATAAACAAAAAAGATATGACCATTTAAAGGTTGTTCTAAAACGAATATGGGAGCCGCCATTTTTAGAACTATGACGTCATAGTTCCATATTACCATATATGGAATATTGATAAATATCATTTAAAACGAAGAAAATCACTGCAAATGAATGATTTTTTTTACTGGTCATATAAAGCATTACTGCCATTAAGTATTTCATATTTTTCGTACAGTTGTTGTCATTTTTCCCCTATAAATCAGTAAATTTTCATATTTATGAATATTCCATATATGTTTATTTAGAACCGTGATGTCATAGCTCTCAAAATGGCCGCTTCCATATCCGTTTCAACAGAAACTTCAAATGATCATATCTTCTTTGTTTATCATCCGATTTTGATAATTCTTTCACCCTTATTCAAGTATTTCAGAACTCTCAATAATACAGATGGTTTGGCTGTGTCGCTACATTCCCTTTAAGATGATTGATTTTGTATACATCATATAAGGATTGCGGAGTTTGCCTTGCCTTGAGATGATTGGTGAAAGAATACTGTGTGTTTATTTACCTTGCTTGCAAAAGGTGCCAGTCTTTTTAAATATGTGACAAAATGAACAAATTCAACTACAAAAATAAACTATAATATAAAACTCAAATACTGTTTGGAACATTCAGAGAGATAGAGCATATTTATAATTCCCACTGTGTCATTTAAGGACCTATTTTCCAAAGCTACTTGGTCATTGAAACAGCATGGAAAACTTGCGTATATACTGCTAATGTAACATGCAACATGATCGATCAGCTCAAGTATACTGATGGTCGATGAAAACGCACCATTCATGTTTATGCTGTTGGATTATTCGCAAACCATTTGGAATAAAACTGCTAAACCAATATTTTCTAAGTAGTGAACCTCGATACCTATCTTGTCTCACATGTTTATTGGTAGGCTTTTATGACAAGCAGTTACGCAGTTATTTACCTTTTCATATAAAATTGTTTATTATGAATAAGCATAAACAAATCTGTTGCACGAAATTTCAAGCTGCATTAATAGCGGGTGTGTATGGTATCATGCAGGCGAAAAGTAAACAAACCAATCCATCCTTTTGAAAAGTCTTGGGTCATTTACGGTAGTTTATGGGCGACTACGACCGTAAAGTAGCATATTTCGTTACGAAATTAACAAGAAAAGCAGTCGTAGAAATCATTAAGAATGGTGGTTTTCAAGCAGAATGAGGTGAAAAAGCATAAAAAACTTTTCTCGAACCCATCCAAAAGTGACAATGAAATTGCATTTTTACCTCTGTCGCCAAAATGGCCATTAACCGGAAACACAGCCCTAAGTGTTAACTTGTACATTGTTCATTGGCCAAAATTCGTCAACACAATCCAGAATTTAATAAAACTAGATTTCGTGTCGCAGAAATTTACATGTCACTCTCATACTCTTTTGTTAACCGATTATGATAAACAAATGATTTGATAACTACCGTGTTTAAAAAATATAAAAAATAAATGAACAATTGCACCGGAAGTTCATTGTCCTAGCTTTCCGCCGTATCGGAATATGCCGAACTATCAATCGTTTTAATTCGTGACCTTATTTACATACTCGGAAAACCCGATATGTTTTCCGAATGCACGAACGATTACGAATGCGGCTGGACATTCTCGTCAGCCAATCGTCTCTATGACGGAAGTAAATTTATACAATAATGAATATGTATAACACGTGATTTCTGTCGTCTGCAATTGTGTTTGTAAACAATCGTGGGAACTGTCAAAAAACAACTGTGAAAAAAGTCAACGCAGTGTGGCTTGTCTCTATAAAGGTTCAAACACACACATTTATTTATTTAAACAGTGCTTCTATTCTTACAAGGAATAACACTTACATATAAAGAAATGATACAGTAATAACAATGAATTGACGGACAGCAGACAAAATGTAGACCAACCATAATGGACACACAGCTACAGTACACTACAATTTAACATGGGTGACCGCACGTATCATGCAAAACCTGACAACAGTTATCAAAAAGAATGCCACTCGGCTGACTTAGCTGACCATACATATTCATAAAAAACAGGCAATTCTTTTCAACAACAATGTGCGGAACATTCTCCTTCTCGCATCTCTTTAGAAAAGCAAACATTGTTAGTGCATAATGTGCCTGATGATGGCAATTGTTTTTTTCACTGTCTCAGCACTGTTTTTCACGGCGATATTTCAGATACAAAACGCTACAGACATTCAATATGTACTAGCGTGTATCGCAATTGGAAACAGTGGAAAGAGACGGCCAAATTTTATCACAACCCTTCCATTACATAATTTTCTTACTGGGGCTCAATGATAAAACTCAATGGGTCGGCCACAGCATGTGAAATTGAGGCAGCATCAAACATTTATGACTGCAATATTAAAGTATGGCTTAAAGGGGAAGCAGACACTTTTACGTCGACAACATTTCTCCCTGAAAATGGTGACGATTCCTCTCGGATCACAATACAGTTATTACTTGACAATAACCATTTTCAGCTATTGAGACCAAACAAAATCAGTCAATCTGAGCCTGACTATGTTGCTACAAAAATGACAGCTTAGTCAAAAGCACAAATGGAAACTCAGCCTCAAAATGGCTATTCTTCCATGAAAACGGAAGTTGAGAAAACACATGCAATCCTAAATGAGCATGACTATGCCTCCAAAACAAACAACAACAAAAAAAGTTTGGATGAATTCATCATTTCTTCACCAAAACCAAATAAAATACAGGGCAAACAACCCAAACACATGCAAAAAGAAAAAACTCATTCAAAAAAGTCTGATCGGAGTTCTTTGCACTTACATGTACGTTGTAGGAAGCTAGGCATTCAATATGAGTATCCTCCAAAAGAAGAAACTGAAGCAGAACATAAATTAAGAATACGTAGAATAACTTCCAAAGTTAAAAGAAAACTTAAACAGGTTAAGTTGACATGGAAAATAAAAGTAAAATATCGCAGGCCCCCCCATTCAAATGACAATCAGAGACATGATGGACACACAGCTACACTAAAATTAAACATGGGTGATCACACGTATCCGGCAAAACTTGAAAACCCTATTTAACAACAATATCATCAAGAGTATCCTTCATCTTCCTCTCGCATATCATTTGCAAATCAGAACTTTTCGGTGCATAATGTGCCTGGGAATGGCAATTGTTTTTTCACTGTCTCAGCACTGTTTTTCACGGCGATCTTTCTCAAACAAAAAACTACAGACATACAATATGTACCAGTGTGTACCGCAACTGGGACCTGTGGAAAGAGACAGCTAAACTTACTCATACCCCGTCCATTACACTATTCTCTTACTGGGGTTCTATGATAAAACTTGATGGGTGGGCCACAGCATGCGAAATTGAGTCAGCATCAAAAATATGTGATGCAATATCAAAGTCTGGCTGAAAGGGGAAACAAATACGTTTACGCTAACAACATTTCTCCCTGAAAATGGTGAGGATTCTTCTCAGATTACAATACATTTATTACTTGAAAATAATCATTTTCAATTTTCAAGTATTGAGACCAAACACAATGATCCAATCTGAACCCGACTATGTCGCTACAAAAATAACCGTACAGCCCCACTAAAAAGTACTACAGCCCTCCAAAAAAGTAAAATTGAAACAAACACATGACATCTCAGAAGAACACGACTATGCCTCCAAAACAAACAGAAAAAGAAAGAGTTTGGGTAAATTTCTCATTTATTCCCCAAAATCAAATAAAATACGACGAAAACTTCTCACAAATGCCACAGCAGAAAACAAAATATCACAAAATTCTGATCACAGCTCCTTGCATTCACTTTGTAGGAAGCTAGGCATTAAATGAGAATATCCTCTAGAAAAAGAAACTGGAGCAGAACAGACATTAAGAATACGTCGAATAAATTACAAAGTTTAAACACAACTTGAACAGGTTGACATGGACAAAAGTCAAATACCTGAGGCCCCACCTCCAACTGACAATGTTGGTTTTGACAGAGCCATGGATTCAATCCGGGCATTTGAATTGAAACAAATTCATATCAAATCAATCAGTGTAGAATTTGTCATGGAAGACGAATTGACATGAAAATGGCAACTTCTGATATATTTAGGCGCTGTAAAAATGAAAAACATACCGTAAATAGGTTTTCAGCTGAAAATAACATGTACCCCACAAAAATGCCCGGTGAATTGCAAGATTTGACCGTGGTAGAACAACAACAACTGGTGTCACGAATATCTCCATGCATTAATGTACATATGCTAAAGCATGGAGGAATTGCTTCCAGTGGCCACTGCGTAACATTTCCACAGGAAGTTAATGAGCCTGCACACATTTTTCCAAGGTTACCCCCAAGAAATAAAAATAATAAGGGTAAGGAAACAAGGGAAGAATGACACTTCTAAAGATTTTCGAGTTCGTCGTTTCACAATTCAATCTGCTCTTTCATGGCTAAAACTTAATAATAAAGCATATTCTGACATAATAATAAGTCAAGAAAGATTAGACAATTTACCTATAGATGGTGAACTCGCTGACATTACAACAGTAGAATATCAAGCAAATACTACTCATGGAAACGACAAAGGTCCGCAAATGATGAATCTGATCCTGGTGAAATAGAGGGGGATACACATTCTTCTGTTCTTTTACCAGAACCGGCGGTTGACCTCCGTAAACAGGTTGAAACTATTGTTGAAGAAGTCGTTGGTGACAATCATGGTGATGTCACAAAAAATAAACAAGGCACAATAACAATACCCTGGCCTACCAGAAGTAACATACCAGTATCTGAGTTTACAACACACTACTTCTTCACACTTGCCTTTCCCACTCTTTTCCCGTATGGTACTGCAGATTTCTATATCAATCGTCCACGAACGTTCTCTTCTCTTGGAGATTGGGCGGACCATTTGCTTTGGTATGAATATGGACGATTTGCTAAGCATCAGTACTTTAAGATTGTTGTTCACAATATGATCATGTGCAAAAGAGCTGTTGAAAACAGTAACTTTATTGTTAATCAACAGCTTGGTGATCACCATCTTACAGTTTCTGATTTAAAAGAACAATTACAAAAAGGTTATACGTCTTCAGCAAACAAAATCCTTTATTTTGGTGCTTCTCTCAGGGGTACTTCATAGTACTGGGGACAGAGAGCTAAAGAGCTTCGCTCTTTAATCCAATTCAAAATTAATGAAGGAAGTGGTCTGCCCTCCTTTTTCACAACTGGAAGTTGTGCAGATTGCCACTTTAAGCCACGCAGAAGACTGCTTGCTATATATGTAAAAGCAACTACCGGCACCGACCCAGATCTAAATGACAGAAATATTTTGTTCTCTACACTGCAGACCAATTCACACATAGTAGCACAAAATGTCGACTTAAGAACACAGTCATATTTCAAAGAAGTGATGGCACCAGTTTTTGGCACGAATGCATTTTGGTACCGTCAGGAATTTGCCAAATCTAGAGGTATGGTGCACTGGCGCGGACTTTGCTGGCGTTCGGACAAAGAACCACACAAACCAATCCATTAGGCTTTAAAAGAAGGACTAACTGAGGAAAATTGTACTCAGAGGCTCAGAATGGGCATCCAATACTTTTGGATTATCAGCATCACGTCCAGCTGGAAGTGATGACCATGGGCAACCAAGAAACTATCTCTGGCCACCACCAGAAGGCAGTGCACCAGTACCTCCAGAAGAACAAAATCCATTGGTGAAGTTACTAATGGATGTCATTGTTTCACAAGAAACATTACTTGAAGACCATCTTCGTTTAACCAATAGGTTCAATATTCATCGCTGCTCAGACTATTGCCTCACAACTCCAAAGTCTAAGGCATCACATCAAAATAGGCATCACATCAAAATAAGAAGGTATGTCGGATGGAATTCCCCAAAACTCCTAGGTTATCTCCAGCAATGGTGAAAGACAGGAATGGTTCCCTGCGACTGGAAATGTCCAGGGACCACCAAATGCTAGTCCAGCATTCAATGTTTTATACCCAAGGCTGGAGAGCAAATGGAGACATATCGCTAATTCTTTCGAAGAGCGGCACAGAAAATCCATCTGTAGATGAAATTTTAGCCACAGAAAAGTATATCACTGGGTATGCATGCAAAGGAAACCAGCCAACTGGAGCAGTTGCTGATTTATTTAAAGGCATGGTTAACTGTGCTGATGACTCAATAGGAGCATCAGCAAAATCTTTATGCACAAAACTGCTGATGAGCACAGTGAACGTGATATTTCATCAGTTGAAGCATCTTATGAGTTATCTTCTCTACCATTGTATCGTTCCAGCCATACTTTTCAGTCTGTAAGTTTATCTGGTTCAAGAGTATTTGAGCGTGACGGGTCAACACTCACAAGAAATACTCCTCTTAATCGATATATACAGGTGGGTGATATGATAATCGCTAACCTCCATTTCTTACCCGACTTTCTTCAGTAACAACACTTCCTCCTTCTTGTTCACCACTATAATGATTCTTCAACAGTTTCAGTGCCTTTCATGAAGCGCTTTGTTATATATTAACAATACTGCTCCAACCAACAACACCCAACATGTATTCAACATGGCCATTTAAATGTATTCACCACCATGTGCAGTTAATGTTTGCAGTGAAAATGCATGGCATTCTATAAATGTTAAAGTAAACCTAATCAATCAGAAATAGTTTATTAATACATTGTAGCATGGTCGGTGACATTTCCTTTGATGAATGCAGAGCATTAAATCGTTTAATTTAGGTTAACTAAAGGGGCGTGGCTTTACCGTACTACAACTACCGGATATTGGAATTTAGAGTACGGTCACTATGACGTCACAGTGTTACTCAGTACACCATGATACAAAAAAGATAGAGTCTGTCTCAGCTCTTTGGTTATTTAAACACCTCGATGGGCTACGCCCATCTCGGTGTTTAAATAAGCCAACTCGCTGAGACCAGACTCTATCTATTACTTAATGTTTGGACTTGTATACATATAAGTTAGAGTATGGTAAACTGTGACAGGGAAGATACTACAAAATAGAAAGTTTGGTCTCAGCAATATGTTTCAATTACGGTAAACACTGAGAGCTTTTCAATTTAAATTAATTAATGAGTAATGACCTCAAACCAGGTTTTCTAGTATCAATATTCTGACCATTAACATAGTACATGTACTATACCTTCCAACTATCCAACAATTGAAAGTTAAAGCATGGAAGTTATTTTGTGCT
Source organism: Cyrtodaria siliqua (assembly GCA_037043455.1). NCBI lineage: Eukaryota > Metazoa > Mollusca > Bivalvia > Adapedonta > Hiatellidae > Cyrtodaria > Cyrtodaria siliqua. Next base: position 265,133 of record JAWPHD010000049.1, read on the forward strand.
GTATTGCAGCCCCCATTCCCTTAGTTGTTCTGAATTAATTCATTATAAATGAGAAATTATTAAAAAGTGTTTCACCCACCATACTACAATTATCAACAATAATGTTTCCATCACCTTTTTCGATCATAAAACTTCAAATTTCTTGAAATGTACTTTTTTTCCTCTTATTATATTCATGTTGTATATATTTATCAAGCCATTCACATATTTACATGACCTTTTTTTATTCCATCTACCTCTTGTAATTTTTGGGAGTGTTATTGAAGAGGTGGGCGATATGGTAATCGCTAACCTCTCTGTAAACTCTCATAATTAATATATATAATTATATTTGTGTGGATTATTTTTTAATCATACATATCTGCAGATAAAATCAGTTACTATATACTTTATTCAATGTTTTAGAGTTTAAAGTCACGTTACGTGCTGCCTTGATTGCAATGTCCAATCACCAGGTACATACATGCTTCTATAACAAAATTAATGTATATTATGATTACGTTTTGATACGGTAAAATAATAATTGCCATAAAGCTTCTCTATAACTTACTTAACTCGAACCAATTGCCATTACAATCAATAATTACTTACATTTGTTTGTATATTTTAGCATGTTACAACATATCATTATTGCGACTGATTCCAGAGGGAGATTCCTGGATACATATATAAAGAAACATAAACCGTTTACGTTAGACTGGACAGTTTCGCTAATCGTCATGACAGGGGGGAAACTGTCTCAGTTACATGCATCCATCAAAACAAAAAAGGCACATACCCCTCTCAAAACACCACCATTTTAATAGCTGCAGGCATTTGTAACCTAACAGAAAAATACAAATACAACGATGGCACACAAATAACATACAACCAGTCTAATAAAACTGAACAAATAATAGCAGAATTAAGGGACATTTCAGAACACTTCAAACATGAAACAGTTTCGCTAAAAATAGCAACCATTCCATCTGCATCAATTAAAAAATATACTTCATTTCAACAATTAAAACAAAGGCTTACCAAAAGTATTTTCTCAACGCAAGAAATACAACAGCAACAGACTGACTTAGAAAAAGACATTATGACAATAAATGAGGAAATTTGCAATATCAATGCCACAAATGAGGTTACAGCTGTAAGGTGGGACAGAGACATAATGAAAACAACAATAAAGAAAAGGGGGGGAAATGGGACAAATACAAAAAAATAACGAAGTTTGTGTACGGCAAAATGTATGACGGAGTACATGCCAATAATGAACTGTCCGAGAAGTGGTTTAGAGTTTTGTGTCGTGCCATTGTGGCCGATATGGACGGAGATGGTCATGACAATTTTGTATTGAGCGACGAGGAACAGGACACAAACGACACCTGGGACTTTAAAAGTATCTAATAAATCACACACATAATTTCAATCTGTTTCAGTCTTTATGCACTGCAGAAGTATTCCACATATATATATTATTCTGGTATATATTTTTGTTAGGTGGGTGATATGATAATCGCTAACCTTTCCATATATACCAGTTTCAATCCCAGTGTAAGCTCATATATCTTCATTGTTAATGGGCATAACTATTCTACATATGTTTATTCAACATACCTGTATCTGTTTACATTTCATGTTACATAATTTTGATAGGTGGGTGATATGATAATCGCTAACCTTTCAAAAAATTATAGTCAAACTTTCAATAATACAGTAATTTTTACCAATTATTTATCGATTTCTTAATTCTTAGCAAATTTAAAGTTACATACATCATGTACATTTTCAAAACCAACTTCGAAAAGGATTTTAGTTGTTTATTTACATAGTTTTTGAAAGACATGCATTTCACATCCACACTGCAATGACAATTATTTACTATATAACTTAAATTACATAAGTCTCAAATTAGTATTAAAAACACACACACAAACAACATATCACTCTGCAGACAGTTTCCCAGGCAATACCAAAAAAAAAAAAAACTGCTGCCACCAAAATGTGAGTACTTATATTATTCAGATTGATTTTCTTGTTTCATTTATTTTGTTTGTGTTCATTACCTTTTACCTGAAAAATGGATTATTCAAGATCTTATTTATTTTCAACAATACCAGGACCCCATTAATATTCACCACGTTTCTATGTTGGATCCTGGTAATACTATGTCCCAGCAAGTTTCATTAAACATACTGTACTGTACAGAGTTGTGCTCGCCTTATAGGTTTTACCTATTTCATATTATATTTCGGAATAAATTCCATTTGGTTTTATTGGCCCTTTTATTGTTTGACGTGAATATTGTTTAGAAAATGATTTCTTTGTGCAATGTAACTGAAGAAAACCGGACATGCGCGAGCATTTCATAACACCAATGTGGAATGCACTAAATCCAGATATGCACGTAAAAAAGGTTAAATGTCGACTCGTTATATGGATTTGCACAATTACACTATGAGGACTTGCCATGAAGTTTGTGAATCACTTATTTTTTCTATTAGATAATATTTTCGTCAGGTATGGAACTACCGTTTAAAGACATATTGTTGATATCCCTGCGGGTACGAACTGTGCAACCCTTGTCGCAGATTTATTTTTATATAGCAATGAAAGAGATTTCATGTTGAGTCTTTCACCAGATACCCAGGCAGATGTTGAAGCCTTTAATGACTCCTCTCGGTATCTGGATGACATATTGAACATTGGCATCCCTTTCTTTTCTACTATGGCTAATAATATATATTCTAAAGAACTTCAACTTAACAAAGCTAATATTTCTGATACTAACGCTTCTTTTCTCGATTTGCATCTATCTATTGAAAATGGTGAAATAATTAGCAGAATCTATGACAACCTATACTGTGTTGATGAGCCGTTAAACAACATTCAATTCAATTAATTGTGCGATGACCGGACAGGCTGTGGATCCTATGATGACGTCTACCTAAAGCCCAAAAGGACGGTGACGTTTTAAGTTTGTCTACAAGCTAGTCTTGTTGTGCCCTCAATGGTTTATTCTCTTGTTGTTATGGCTTCTGCCAAGTCACTGAGTACCTTCTTTGTGGCTTTCTAGGCTTTTGTGGTTTGTATTTCTATATACATGAGCATCTGTGTGTTTTACTTATATTGCCTATTAATGCTGCCTTGTTGGTTAGAGAATAGTTCATGGCGGGGATTTCTTTATTTACATTGTCCCGTTTTACTGGGATGACAGTGGGGTAAGTGTGAGGTTTGGTGCACCCTAGAACCTGGTTCAAACCCCAAGCGGCCTTTATTGCCACTGACCGTTCCAAGGCGGTAGCCCTATTGTCAACCATTTTTGTGTTTGTGACGTTATATGCCTTTATTCTCTGTTAACAATGCTATATATTGCATTTTGTCTAAATGCATAGCTATACATTACTTTGTTCTTTACTTTGAAGACAAGAACACGGATGACAATTTAGCTATACTAAATACAAAATAATTTGTCTTACAAATTCATTTGACTGTCGGGTCGGGCCATTACCACAGGGACTTCATATGTTCAAATTAACGTCACTTGATCAATGTAATAAGATGCTTCATGTAATCAGACCAGCTGATTTGGAGGAGATTACTTTTTATGTTTTCCCTATAGTATAGGTTATTGAATTTGTATGAAGGCATTCCTTGGATCCAATATCTTTGTCAAATAACGACAAGACTGCGAATCGACTTCCTCCGAAAACAATTAGTGACACTGTAATTATACTTCTAAAATATTACTTAATAGTGTTTTGTCGTTCTAATTGCTAGATTAAGAGTATATAGTATTGGATTGAAATCGTATGTTTTTCATTATCATATAGTGCGGATGATAAGTGTAGCTTGATATTATCAAACGTCAAACGTAATGACTTTGAAGCATCTGGCGTCAACAAAATACAACTTATGCAACCAAGCGATATTGCCGAAGAATTTGTAATCATTCTCTTTAAATCAGTGGTCAATCAGTTTGTCATTGCTTGACGACCATAAGTGCATTAGTGGTCGCCTTTTGAACAACATTGGTACGTTGCCTTAGAGTCGTTTTGGCATCTGCACTCGGAATACAAAAGCAAAGCGTGCAATATCGTACATTTTTGAACAGTTATCACATTTTAAAATGAATATATATATGAACGTATACAGGAAACTTCTTTTTAAATACTTTAACCCCTGGAATTGCATGTGTACAATTTTGATACTCCTTGACAACACTATGCTCCTTAACAATATGGAGCCTATTATTGACAAACAGAATGAAGATTTTACTCATGCAATTCCTGGGGTTAAATTGTTTAAAAATAGTATCAAAGGCCTAGAAATTGGTTAGATAAAAGAATATTGTTTCTAGACAAACTGTTTTGCAAAAAGGTATAAAAGTCGAACAGGAAATGAGTTTTTACAAAGAGCACAGTCAACCAAAAACACTCATTAAAGCGAGCAACAAGTACAGTGTTAATAAGCAAAGCATGTGACATCCCCAAGAATAATGGTTTGACAATAGGTATATGTAGTCCAATATATAAATATTGCATCCCAGTGAGGGTGACAGTGGATATTGTCAACCTGAGGAAAATAATGTCAACCGAGGCGAAGACGAGGTTGTTATTATTTTTCCGAAGGTTGACAATATCTGGGATGCAATATTTATTTTATTATACCGAACAAGTATTTTGATTAAAATTTAAATATACGAGTGGGAAAAATCGCAATAATTTTTTTTTAATTTATATTTTTATACCAGTTTTGATTTAAAGTAACAAATCTGCTCGCCACATTTTTGTATTGTCGTTTGGTAAACCAAGCATCGGTAAACCAAGCATCTTACGATTGACATAACTTCAATTGTATTTTAATAAGCGTCCACCGATTTCCAATTGCCAAAGCGTGCCGTTATTGGAAAAAAACCAAAACCTATTTTTATACTTCCCGTGACGTCACAATCGTGCAACAGTAAACATTGTTTACCGGTGAACAGTAAAAATTGCTTCACGCCAAGGGTATGGGCAATTTATACAGGAGTGTATACCTGACATAAGACGCACATGCTAAATCCCCATAGACAACAATGTGTAATTTCTTACTATCTCACTCGAGGGTGATAGTACAGGGTGATAGTAAATCGCAGGGTGATAGTAAAAAAATTATCACATGCGCAGCTTTGATGCGCGCTGTTTCGGTGACGTCATCGGCTCAGTATGGTGAAATTGCTATTTTTAACTCATCATAACTTCAAATGAACTTGACCGATTTCAATAAACTACCACTCATTTTCTTAGTTACGTTATTTCCGATTTAACGATATAACATCCATAGCAACTTTTAGAAAAAAAATGTTTTTTTCAAAAAAGAAATCTGGCAAAGTGAAATCGGTACTGAAATTGAATCTTGTTTTTGCCCGAGGGGAATTCGGTATAATAAAATAAATATCACATTCATGAGAGGGTGATAGTAAGAATGTGATATTTATATAATATTGCTATCACCCTCTCATGAATGTGATATTTATATAATATTGTCATGTTGTCTAAAAGTATGGGGGCGTCCGTGACAGAGTGGTAAGAGTCTCTGACTTGAAATCACTTGCCCCTCACCGCTGTAGTTTCGATCCCTCAGGGGCCTAGGAATCTGTATTTGAGGAAGCTACCCAGCTGGCTTGCGGAACGCCAGTGGTTCTACCCAGGTGCCCGCCCGTGCACGAAAATTGGGGTCTTCCTCCTCCAGTGGAAGCTGGAAAGTTGCCATATGACCTTATCTGTTGGTGCGACTAATAAAATCCAATTCAATTAAATTCCAAAAGTATGTTTATGCAATTATGAAAGACCAAGGGATAATTGTTAAAAACAATGTCAACATTGGTTACCGAGAAGAAGATTGTTAAGTGTATTGGGGAATTTAATGTGTAATAGTGGCCATCTTGGATTGAAGATGATCGTATTTGTGCATACTTGAAGAGAATGTATCCCACCTGATTTGAACCCATTCCCATTGGTATATAATAGTTGACATCCTCGAATATGAAGTACAGCATTTTATTAAAACGTTGACATCCTGATAAACTCATTTTAATCAAGAAATACATTAAAGGTACACGTTTGAATGTAAAGAGTTAGCCATCACAAACTTATACAATTGTATAGCCATATCTCTTTGCTAAATATATAAATCATGACGTCGTTTGTTGTTTAAAGGTCTTGTGCAGTGTGTGTTATGCTATTTAGGATATAACTTTATTACACCTCCATAAGCCATGTTTCATAATAAATGGATGTCTGTTTTTAGATGGCTGATTCTGTGAAAGCAACATTTCCTGTTTGACCTCTGTATCCCATTACATGGTCCTAGTATTAACGTTCATACCCCACCCAAACCGTTCTCCAAGAAGCGAAGACGGAGTTGGCAGGGGTATGAAATAAAACCTTAATTTCGGCTTAAAAAGTTTACATATTGTAAAATTAAAACATTTAATAGGTGATTTTTGTAACCAGTAAGAGTTCTGTTATACCTTGTATTTTCTACGAAGAGTATGCATTTGATATATGAGTTGTATGTTAAATACGTACATATCCCTACCAATTTTTTTATTATTATTTTGAGCTCCACTTTTACCATTGTTTGACTATTACTACAATATCCAAAACTTAGAAAATAACGCCATTATGAAAACTGCAAAACGTAAAACTGATAATCACACGAGGTACATATCGATGAAAAGTATGTCAATAAACTACTTTTGAAATTGTTCCCATATTGTCTACCAATAAATTACTAAAATATGCTGTTAAATAAAGCTACACATTTTTGCGAACAAACAGGAACATGTAATTAGTTAATAATGAGCGCGATTAACAACGCCTTTCACGTTTTTAACCAAATTCACGGCCGTGGAACAATTACGCGATTCTAAAAGAGTCGTATATAAACTACGATCAATATATGTCTTTAATCAGAGCAGACTGATAGAGAAAAATATGACACTCAGTCGGCGTATGGTCCCAGTTTCTAACAAAACGCGATGCCCTAACGAGAAAACAATGGGCGACATAACAAAATGGAACTTAGTTGCAAGCAGAGAGTACGAAGCCTGCGTATCACAGGTTGAGTCAAAAGACTTAATTATAAAGCAGGCAACATATCCTAAGGGTGATTAAACAAAACTCAAAACCTTTAAAGGCTGCCCAGAATAATGGAACCACCTATTTAAATTCAAATAAGAAACCAAAATTATTTGAGAATGTACCACCGATATCTCCAAAGATCGAAAGTAATAACAGTTTTGATTGCAAGCTAGTCTCGATCATCCAGACCTCTCGCGAAACTTCTCTCAAAGAAGTCCAAACGATGGTCTGGAGTAAAGCTTCTTTTAAAATGTGGACATCAAAACGAGGTGTGGACAAAAAAAAATCACCGGCCTCTGATTTATCAACTTGTATTATTGAAATCCGTGGGAATCACCCCCTACGTCACGACGGCGTAAAAAAATACGTGACGTTACGCGCAATGTTGTGCAATAAAATTACTCCAAACATAGTCAGCGGATCACGATAAATGCTAAAAATTAAATTTTAAACATCATTTTGTAAGATTATATTATGTTTTTAGAGAAACTACAATAAAACGAAGTTTATTGTATATTTAATAAGGACGTACACACTTCCCATTGGAACTAATGTTGCGCGTAATTCAACATGCACTTTGATGTTGCAATCAAAATGACGTCACGTCGCAGTCAGTTTTGACGGTTGGCGCCGTCTATCGGTCAAATTTTTTAAAGAACAGTGAGTCCAGACGCTCGCTAGCGCTCGCAGTCAGCTTGAGTGTGTCTGGATGATAGATACTAATTGCAAGCATGGGGAGACGCCACACTGTACTATAAATAAACCATTTTGGACCAGCACGGTAACTGCTGTATGCTTAGCGTCACCGCAGCGTATAGCGGATACAGCGTAATTAGTACACAACTATATATTTGACATAGTGTGTACCGTTTAATTGTATTCAATTGATTTGATAGCGTAATTCTTTAAGTTTTGACGCTCGCGAATACTTCGTCAACTATTACATTTTAGGTTTTAATAAGCCTACCCTGCCTTTAAAAATGGTTGAAATTCCAGTACATTTTAGAGAATAAATCAATGCCATTGCACATGTTTGTTCATGCGTTTCGTATCAATAACCAGAAAGCGTGGACAAATTACATGTTTGGTGTTGTAACAGTTTGTCAGCCAATTCAACTTCAACGTTCACAACGTGTCAACATACTCTAGTCGTGGATAAATATCTGTCAAATTGAATATCGCATAATTGAGGTCCGGTGTGATTTATCCACAAATCGCCACGTCTTCAGAGTTGATTATGGCAAACTTATGTCCACAAATATAAACTACGATCAATAAATGTCTTAAATCAGAGCAGAGATAGAGAAAATGATGACACTCAGCCGGTGACCGCGAAACGATATACATATTGGGAAGAAACCATTTGGAAATCTTCCTAATGAATATCAACTAATAGAGTTCAGTGAAATACATTATTTCGCTCTGTACCGTATGTGGTTAATGTATATGTAGTTCGTTGGACTACAATAATGAACTAGATGATATAAATGGAAAAATGTGTATTTAAAACGCTCCAATAAGTTGTAACCAACAGTTCTTGTGCAGAAGCTGATGTACGTCCAGTGCCATTTGTTACATAAATGCAATAAAGTGATGTCCGAAAAATGACACCATCAAAACAGAAAAAGCAACTAGAACGTGTTATGAGAAAAGCAGATGTCTCCCCCACTGCACAAGGTAGTTAAAATAAATATGACAGTGGATAGGGCGCAACCTTGTTAAGATATATTTGGAAGTAGATAGGGAACGTTTTTGGATAACATTACAGATTTGTGGAAAAGGTTTTTTTATGTAACAAGACAAGACAAAAGCAATAGTAAAATTAGAAAATATGTCCATGGGACACGGATGCACGGCTGGAGCGCTGTCAGTCATATAAAATAAAACGTCAGAGTTAATTAACTTTTTTTCCAACATTGGGTTTAGGAAGAGTAGCGGCGACAACAATTTTAATGTTAAAATGTCAAAGGGCCATAACTCCGTTATACATTACTGAACTGAAACGCACAAGAGATATGCACAATAAGACATCACACCAATGCTTCCTACAAGGTTTCATCAAAATCCAAAAGCGGTTTAGGCGGGGCAGTTGCGACAACAAATTCAAACTTAAAATGTCAAAGCGCCATAACTCCAGCAAAAATCATCGAACCGGAACACAAACGCGATATGCACAACTAGGCATCATACCCATGCTTCCTACCAAGTCTCGTCAAAATCCAAAAAGCAGTTCTGGAGGTGTAGCGGCGACAACAACTTTAAAGTTAACATTTCAAAGGACCATAACTCCATCAAAAATCATCAAACCGGAACAAAAACGCGACAGCCTCATGGCGATGCTTCCTGCTAACTTCTGTAAAAACTGAACAAGCGGTTTAAAAGCATTAATGGCGACAACACATTTAATTTAAAAGTGAAAACTTCAAAGGCCATAACTCTGTCAAAAATCATCAAACCGGAAAACAAACACGATATGCATAACTATCCGTTATACCGATGGTTCCTGTAAATGTTCTGCGAAATCCATCAAGCGGTTTAGGAGGTGTAGCGGCGACATCAATTTTAAAGTGAAAACGTCATAGGACCATGACTCCGTCAGAAATCATCGAACCGGAACACAAACACAACATGCACAACTAGACATTATACCGATGCTTCCTGTAAATGTTCGGCGAAATCTAACAAGCGATTTATTAGGAGGAGTAGCAGCGACAACACATTTAAAGTGAAAACGTCAAAGGGCTTATAGTAACTTACCGATGCTTTCTTAAAATTTCGGCGAAATCAAACAAGGGGTTTAGGAGGAGTAGCGGCGACTACATTTGTGACAGAAAGACGGACAGACGGACACAGCAAAAACAATATGTCTCCTCCACTTCGTGGGGAGTGACATAATAAACTTGATTGCTGTAAGTTCAATGAAATGTGTAGCATTGTCATATTAATGTCCTTGATATTTGCACAGTGTGAATTATTTAATTAAAAATAAAACCTGTCATAATAATAAGTGCACAATAACTACCAGATATTGAAAGTATGGCAAACATATTAAGTGGACATGCAAAATAACAAATAAATTCAGGTTTCATCACGTTGATTAATTTAAACACATCGACTGGCTACGCCCATCTCGATGTTTCAATTTACCAACTGGATGAGACCATACTGAGTGTCTATCTATTAATAACTTGTAGCACAAATGTCTTAAAATCAAGTTACTATAGATCATAGGTCATTTAAACAAAAACAAGTTACAAGTAAGTAACTTACAATGTCATTAATTGCACAGAGGTATACACATAAAGTTGCTTCACCAGATATTGGTTGGTTAATGGTTGATTTGAGTTTTACGTCATTTTCAGCTCATTTTAGGCCATAATATGATTGGACATGTATACCTCCCGAATCAGTAAGAATCATCGACACTTTTTCACTTACAAGTCGAGCTCCTTGTGGGATTCAAACCCGCAGCGGTGAGAGGCGAGAAGGTTTTAACTCAACGTTTTTTACCATTCCGGCCGCAGAGGCATTTCACATTGATAACACAACATTATTACAATGAATTACAGTAACTACAAATCTAATGACACTGGTTGCAATAAATGTACGACATAGAAATTGAAGTATGTCCAACGTTACTAACGTTGCAAGACTCGAAATTTGAGAATACATTACTAGACTATTACAAAAAAAAACATCACTGAATGGTGTATCATGTTGAAAAAACATTCCTGATTTAATATGTTCAAATTCTTCCTGATGACAGTGTAATAAGACTAGTTATGTTTTCTTCAAAAGGTTCACGGTCGTGAATTATATAAGAAGTGCGATTATTGTTTAAACAATTGTATCGACACAGGTAGGGAAACTGAACTCGTGATGCGACTTACCCATTGAAATGCAGTGATGGGGATCAAGATGAAATTGTATATATCATTGAAAAAACATAGTCACAGCGGTGAAAATGTTAAAAGTACATACATAGAAACTATTTCTAAATAAATGTATTCGATTAGTATTAGTATTAGAATCGAAGTATTGACCTATTGTAATGCATACTTATGGTACGTTTATTATTCACGATACCACGTCTAGAAACTGGATCAAACAAGCATAATGAAAATATATAAAGTTTCGTTAACATTGATGAAGTGATACGAGAAATAATTCCCGAGTGAGAAAGATTCTTGCGATATAGAAACGAGTGCGTTTTGTCACGAGTTTCTATATCGCATGAATATTTCTCACGAGTGAATTATTTTCCGTCTCACGACAAAAATGTTAATTAAACTATATAATATATATTCTGTGATGAATTTCTTTCCAATCGTCTTTTGACACAGTATTCCTTCTTCTGTCACTCCTTTGGCGACAGTGTGGAGTAATATTATGACGTCAATTCGTGACGTAATATCGTGATGTCTATCGTTTAGTTCATAACATTTGGCTACTGTGCTATCTTGCGCACTAGGCGAGATAGCACAGTAGAGGAAGGGATATGTTATAGATTTTCTCAAACTGGTAAATTTCTATAATTCATCACAGAATATATGATATACCTCTTTATAACTATTTAACTAACGAGTATTGATAACAAATCTGCCTATAATACTATAGTGGACATGATAGATAGGCATCCAAGCTAATGTCCAAAACATGTTTGATTTGTGACCTCCGAAAACTATATTCAAACCATCTTCCGGAAAAGTGGATGCTATATACAATACTAAGCTATACTTGCTCACTTGAACATGTTGAACTCTGAGAGTTCAAAACAATCTCCAGAGAAGCTGGTAATTGACACGTAAAGCACCTCGCACAATATGACAAAAATGAATCTTGGTCTCAAGGCGCCTTAAAGGCCTCTAAATTACTATGATCGATGAACTGTTATAAGAGATACGTGCAGTAGTAATTAGGACTCGCTCAGATTTGTATCCAGGGAAACTTTTCCGATAACAATTGGTAAAATAAGCTCAGAAATAAGTTTTCCATAGTGTTTTACATAGGTTTTGAGCATTTTTAGTCCATTTTTGTCTATAAAAACCGTAATATTGAGTTTCGTGTTTAATGATGTGTTTGTGAAGTGTTTACAATTGAACTATGTTTTTATGGTATGAATATATAGGGCTGCATGTTTGCAACATGTCTTCATGAATTATATCTGCATGGAAACAGGTTTGGTAGGCATGACATCTCTAAATCTTTCCCCTACCCACTAAAATAGGATACTATGAAAAAATGAAGATTGTGTAAAAGGTAAAATATTATTTCTTGTCTTTCAAACTCGACTTGCTTAAAAAATCAATTGTGGCATGTAAATCGACATAATTGGCATATTCACCATCCTAATTGTACCTAAAATGCATATTTTATTAATGTCCATTGACTGTTCTAAACATCTGATCTATTTAATAAGGTGTTGACAAGAAATGCCATTTGGTATGACAATTCAGATAGTGCAAAAGTTAAAATAATATCTCTGACATTTGTCGATTTCGGAGTATTGTCCTTGGTATTCACATGACATATCTCGGCAAATAATCATTCGATTTGCACGAAGCAGATTTTTTAAGCATGTTATGGAAAGACAAAACAAAATCCTCATTTAAGAAACATCGGAACATGTTTTCTTCTCTTCTAGTTTTACCACCACTAATTACATGTAATCCTCCTCCTAGGTGTAGTCGAATGTAGTTCCTATAATAAAAAGTAATCCCTCCTTTTTTGATGGAAATCGGCATTATAGGTAGGAAAAACTGCCCATTTCTGTTCGATGTTGTGGTTGTATGTATAAGAAGCCTATTAATAGGTTTTACTGGATCACTGATGCTCAGTTTCGAAATTTCGTTTCTATGCTTATACTTTGGGAGCAAACATCACTGAAAACAGCTGTACCCTTGACCTGTTTAGTAAACAAACAATAACGTTCTTACATGTCTTGTGACTCCACCTTTTCTGGTGATTTTTCAAGTTGAAAACTAGTTTTCTCTGTGAAAATTACACTGCTGCATTATCCATATTTGAGTTGAAGTTGCAGCAAATCATTAATAAGTGGCACTTTAACATTGGTGTATATTGGGAAAATAATTAGTGGTTTCAAACCTAGAAATAACAATATAGATAATGACGTGCTTCCGATACAAGAAAACTATTTAATTAAACTAGATACACACTTCGGATTGAATTGGGAACCAGTATTACCCTATCACCGCAGCAGTTCATTGACATAACTACAAATCAAAGAATTATTTGTACAAGTCGTTCAAGTGGGGCATTCACAGAACAAAGTGAGCACGCATACAAAACAAACGACAACGACACGGAAGAAGCAAAGTATGCGACAACACAAACATATAATGGTTGACAATAGGGGTACCTCACTATTAGCCTATTGTCATCACAATAAAGCGAGACAGTATAAATAAAAAATACCAGGCAGGCTATTTCCTCTAAGAAACTGGTCAAAAATTGAATGAATGAATGAAAGAATGGTGTTTTACGGCACGTCGACACATAAATAGGTCATTTTGTACGCAAAAACCGATGAAAGATGAAGAAATTCAGTAGTTATTAAAAATTAATGTAAAATATAAAGATAAAACTATTAAAAATAAGGGATGATATGGTAGTAATATAAACTTTATATGTAAATCAACAGATGCCCGTCAACGGGTATATAAACAAGTAAATATATATAAGAACACATTATAATGATTTATGTAGTCTGATTTCTTTTAGGAAATCTAAAACAAGACTAAAATCTATAGTATCAAATAACTCTTTCATAGTATTAACATTGTAGTACAGTTGACGCATAGGATCAAAGTCTACACATTCCAACAAGATGTGTTTGACCGTTAACGGTGCAAAACAGAGTATACATTCTGGTAATTGCTCAGCTTGTAATAAATATGAATGAGTATAACGCGTATGCCCTATCCTACACCGGGCTAGGACAACTTCTTCTCGATGAATGAGTCTACTAGAATTCTCAAAGTAAGGTTTAATTAAATGGAGTTTATTGTTAACTGACAAATCCCAAGCGGCTTGACAAGAGTTACGAATAAATGTGTTAATACATCTTTTAAAATCAGTATAAGGCAAATTTAGTATTATATATATGTAAACCTAATGCTGCTTTAGCAGCACTATCAGCTCTATCATTACCACGTATTCCTACATGGATTGGAAGCCAGCAGAATATAATAACATTATCAACTATAAGCGAATTGTACTTTTCTAAAAGCTGAAGCACAACTGGATTATCATGTTTCATATTACCCAGTGCTTGAAGAGATGAAAGGGAATCAGAAAATATTACAAAATGTTCATCATCAGATTCCTGAATATAATTTAAGGCAAGTTCAGTTGCCTTAAGTTCAGCTGAAAAGATAGAGGCCTTGTCAGGCAGGCGACTCTTTGTGCTGTGTTTATGAACAACAGCTGCTGCAGCTACCTTATCTCCATCTTTAGAACCATCTGTGTATATATGTTGAACGTTACTGTATTTCGATTTAATTTCATTATATTTGCTTTTAAAGACAGTAGGGTCTATACTGGATTTGTTACTATTACAAAGATCAAAAATAATTGTTGGTGTTTCCACGGTGGAATTTGTGGTACTTTGTACTTGGCAATCAAATTTAGGTCGATTTCAGTGTCTCTTAGTTTTGGTTTAATACGAAGACCAAATGGTCGAATGGCCTTCGGTTTTCGATCAAAAAGATGTTCATAACTAGGATTAAAAACATTATCGAAAGTTGGGTTTAAAGGGTTAGATTTTAATTTAATGGCATATTGAAGGGCTAATTTGTCCCGTCTATGAGACAGTGATGGTTCATTAGCTTCAACATATAGACTTTCGGCTGGTGATGTACGAAAGTCGATCTATATACTATTGAGCCGTAGTCCAGCTTGGATCTGGTAAGGGATGTATAAAGTTGTAAAAGTACTTTACGATCTGCTCCCCAGTTAGTGTTTGCAAACAACTTTAAGTAAATTAAGAGCTTTAAGGCACTTGGCCTTCAAGTATTTAAAGTGTGGTATAAACATTAATTTACGGTCGAAAATAAGACCAAGGAATTTTGTTTTATCCACTACTGGTATTGGTGATCCATCCAGTGTTAGATAAGGGTCTTCATGATGTTTACGTAGCTGACAAAAGTGCATACAATTAGTTTTAGATTTAGATAATTTAAAACACTTTTTCATCCGACCAGGTCTGAAGTTTATTCAGACATTGTTGAAGTGGTCTCTCAATAGTGTTCATGTTTTTACACGATAACATACAACAAAGTCGTCTACATACAGAGAGCAATCCACATCAGGATTGATACATTTAACTATACTGTTCATTTTTATATTAAAAAGGGTGACAGAGAGTATGCTGCCCTGTGGCACACCCAGCTCCTGTTCATGGATGTCAGAGAGGATTGAACCCATTCGAACACGAAACTGTCTATCCTCTAAGAAATTGTCTATAAAAATTGGTAATCGGCCTCTAAGACCAAGGTCATAAAGATCGTTCATGATAAAGTACTTCCATGCAGTATCATAAGCGTTCTCCAAGTAAAAGAAAACAGCTACTAGATGTTCTTTCTTTACTAAAGCTTCCCTAATAAATGATTCAAATCGAATGAGATTGTCTGTTGTGCCTCGTTGGCGCCGGAATCCACTTTGATACTTTGTTATCGGCTTGTTGGATTCCAGGTACCAAACGAGTCTCTCATTAATCATTCGTTCCATGTTTTTTACATATACAACTCGTTAAAGCAATAGGGCGATAATTTATTGCGTCCGTATGATCCTTTCCACGTTTGGGGACTGGAATAACGATTGCTTCCCGCCAAGAATCGGGGATGTTTCCGGTCACCCAAACCTTATTAAATATATCAAGAAGTGTAGAGAGACAGGTTTCAGGTAAATGTTTTAATAATTGATAATGGATATTATCAGGACCAGCTGATGTATCATGAGCATTTTTAAGGGATTCTTGAAGTTCTTTGAGAGTGAACAGTTTACTGTATTTCTCCAAATGTTTAGACTTGAAATTCAGCTTCTTCTGTTCTTTTAGTTTCTTATTTTTAGAAGAGTTTTTAGAAAAAGTTTCTGACAGTGTGTTTGTAATATATTTGACAGATGTAATATCATCATTATCAGTTTGAAGATGATTTATACAACTAGAATAATTACCTTTACCGTTTATTTTCCGGACCATGTCCCACGTCTTCTTAAGAGATGAGCGAGAGTTCAGCCTAGAGACATAAGATCTCCAGGATTTCCTCTTGTTATCCTTAATAGTACGACGGACTTTCGCACGAAAAACTCTAAAAGTATCTAAATTATTTTGAGTTGGCCGCCAATTAAAAGCATTCAATGCAGCTTTACGATCGCTGACTGCCTTTTTGCAGTCATCATCGTACCATGGTTTATATGGGCGTTTTGGATTTGCCGAGGGTTTTGGAATAGTTTGATCAGCTATATCATGAAGGGTTTTGGTAAAAAGAGCAGTTGCGACTTCGAAATCCTCGAAAACGAAAGGCTTTAATTGTTCCTCACAAAGAGATTGAAACGTATCCCAATCAGCTTTGCGAAGTTTCCATCGTTGCGTTTTTTCAAGAAGTGGAGGGCCGATATTTTCAAGAAATAAGGGGATGTGGTCACTTCCACATAGGTCGTCACCAACACTCCACGAAAAATCCATCAAGAGCGTTGGATCGCATATTGTTAAATCAATGGAAGAATGAGAGCCTGTAGCTGGATGTAAATAAGTATGTTATTTGTTATCATTAAAAAGACACAAATTATTTTTGGCTAAGAAATCCTCAACGTTCTTGCCTTTATCGTTGATATCCTTACAACCTCAAATGTAGTTGTGTGCATTACAATCACTCAAGAGTATAAAAAGTGATGGTAATTGTGCAACTAGGTGATTTAGATCTTTAAGGTCTAGTGAAGAACTGGGCGGTAAATATAAGGAGCATAGTGTTATAATTCTGTGCATCGTAACACTGACCGCAACAGCTTGCAAACCAGTTTTCAACGCAACAGTTCTCTGAGGAATATTTCGATTCACAAGAATCGAAACTTATCCAGAAGCTTTATCACCTCTATCACAAATATAGTTATACAATGAATAGTTTTTAAAAGATATCTTATCACTAGTCTTCAAGAAAGTTTCTTGAAGACAAAATGCAACAGGGTTGTGTTTATTTAAAAGTAAGCTGATTTCATCACAATTAGGTTTTAAACCTTGGCAGCTCCATTGAATGACCTTATTTGATTTTGATGTCACTAAGGCGGAAGTACGGGTTTACGGCCTTTGGGTTTGGCAGACCTTGGAGACTTTGGGATTTTCAGTCGTGCTTGATCATCAACCTCCATCACCAAGTCTCCACATCTGTTATGCAGTTCAATCGGATCATCTGATCCTTTTGACTGCTTCCCTAACCCGGGAGTTTTCTTTTTCCTTGCTGTCACGTCCGTGGCAGCGGTTCTTCTTGGTGACGAGTTCTTTGGAGAGTTCGTCGCATTTGACGAACCTTTGGAAGAGTTCGTCGGGTTCGGTGGACTCTTGGTTGCACAAGAGTCCGTCGATTTGAAATAGATGAAGTAGATGCAGTAGATGTAGGCGTTGTTAAGGATATAGTTGAAGCAGTTTTAGGCTTGGAAGCCACAAGAGGTTTGGGAGCCACAGGAGGCTTATTTAAAAGGACCACAGTTTGTGAGGCTGAAGATGTTTTAGAGGAATTCTGAACAAAGAGTGAAATAGTAGTAAACTTGTCGGAATCTATGGACCAGGTCAACACGGTCTGCGCCGCGATCGACCTGGTAGCTGGTTTCTCAAGCCTACTCGCATCGGCATATGATTTGCCAGATGGAGTGGGTGGAGTAAGGCTCTCAACCAGGTTCCTAGCTTCAGGAAAAGAAATGTTCTTTTCAATCTTAACTTTCTGTGTTTCCCTCTCGTGCTTCCACTTCGGACAATTCCTAGAGAAAGCTCCGTGGGTCCCCTTGCAGTTAACGCAAGAGGCAGAATTTTTGCAATTGGCGAAGTTGCTATGACCCTCCTGGCCGCAAAGGGCACAGACAGAAGCAGCTCGCTTGCATCTTTCTCTATGGTGCCCAAAGAGTTGACAGTTAAAACATCGAAGAGGGTTTGGAATAAAGGGGTCAACTGGTAGAATGATATATCCAGATTTGGTGGTCTTTGGAAGATTTGGTGTGTTGAAAGTAAGCACAAAAGTATTTGTAGGAGTGAGTTTGACACTCCGCCTCGTATTGATGCGCGTTACCTCAGTCACACCTTGAGATTTGAGATTATGAGTCATTTCTTCAAGAGTGCAGTGCTCCAGTTCCCTGGAGCGTACTACAACCTTTGAAGAATGAGAGAAATGTGAGGAATAACCTCAAAACGGATGTTTACGAAAGTTTGAATTTTAAGGAGATTGTCAGAGTGTGATTTTTTGGCACACTCAACAAGAAATTTTCCATTGTTGAGTTTTTTGACACTTCTTGGCTCACCGGTGATGCCAAGTAAAGCCTTGGAGATTGCCAAAGGAGAGAGTCTAGTGATAGCTTTGTCATCATCTAGAGTGATAATATTCAGAAAACGACGCCAATTTAAATGAGAAATATTCTCATCAGATTCAGATTCGGACTCTTCTCGAGATCGTTTAGGAGTATGAGTAGTTTTGTGTGCGTGTTTTGGTGTCATAATGTGGAATTGATATTCATTCTCCACGCTTCTCACCCATCTCGGAGCCTGGTCGAAAATTGAGAATCGCGTTTGTTTAGTGCTGTTTGATTACAAATTACCAAATGCGAAGGTTTACTGCAAGGTTGCTGCAAGTTTGTTGCAAGCTTGCAGCGAACAATTTTGTTCGCAACAATTTTGTTCGCCAGAACAATTCTTAATTGTTCGCCAATGTTCGCCACTAGAGGTGATGTTGCCGCAGTCACCATGGTAATATTTGGCGAATTTGCCGCAAACTCGCCAAAAGCTATACATTTGCCAGAAGTTCGACAGAAACATTTATTTATTTGGAACATAACCATAGCATCACCACAAACTTACTTGTAGTTTTTAGCTCTACTGGCCAAGGGCCAGCAGAGCTTATGGGATGGTGTGTTGTCCGTCTTCCGTCGTCCGTCGTCCGTTAACTTTTGCTTATGTACACTCTAGAGGCCATATTTCTGATGCAATCATCATGAAACTTTGTCAGAATGTTTGTCTCAATGAAATCTCGGTCAAGTTCGAAAATGGGTCATGTGGGGTCAAAAACTAGGTCACTAGGTCAAATATTGGAAAAACCTTGTGTACACTCTAAAGGCCATATTTTTGACCCGAGCTTAATGCAACTTTGTCAGAATGTTTGTCTTAATTATATCTCGGTCAAGTTCGAAAATGGGTCATGTGGGGTTAAAAACTAGGTCACTAGGTTAAATATTGGTAAAACCTTGTGTACACTCTAAAAGCCGTATTTCTGACCCAATCTTGATGAAACTTTGTCAAAATGTTTTTCTTAATTATATCTTGGTCAAGTTCAAAAATGGGTCACATGGTGTTTAAAAATAGGTCACTAGGTCAAACTTTGGAAAAACCGTGTGTACACTCTAGAGGCCATATTTTTGACCTAATCTTGATGAAACTTTGTCAGAATGTTTGTCTTAATGAAATCTCGGTCAAGTTAAAAAATGGATCATGTGGGTTCAAAATCTAGGTCACTAGGTCAAATACTTGAAAAAACTTGTGTACACTCTAGAGGTCATATTTGTTATCCAATCTTGATGAAACTTTGTCAAATTGTTTATCTTTATTATATCTTTATCAAGTTCGAAAATGGGTCACATGAAGTTGAAAACTAGGTCACTAGGTCAAATATTGGAAAAACCTTGTGTACACTCTAGAGGCCATATTTTTGAACCGAGCTTGATGCAACTTTGTCAGAATGTTTATCTTAATTGTTTGTCTCAATAAAATCTCGATCAAGTTCGAAAATGGGTCATGTGGGGTCAAAAACTAGGTCACTAGGTCAAATATTGGAAAAACCTTGTGTACACTCTAGAGGCCATATTTTTGACCCGAGCTTGATGCAACTTTGTCAGAATGTTTGTCTTAATTATATCTTGGTCAATTTTGAAAATGGGTCACATGGGGTTAAAAACTAGGTCACTAGCTCAAATACTTGAAAAACCTTGTGTACACTCTAGAAGCCGTATTTCTGACCCAATCTTGATGAAACTTTGTCAAAATGTTTGTCTTAACTATATCTTGGTCAAGTTAAAAAATGGGTCACATGGTTTTAAAAACTAGGTCACTAGGTCAAACTTTGCAAAAACCGTGTGTACACTCTAGAGGCCATATTTTTGACCTGATCTTGATGAAACTTTGTCAGAATGTTTGTCTCAATGAAATCTCGGTCAAGTTCAAAAATGGGTCATGTGGGTCAAAAACTAGGTCACTAGGTCAAATACTTGAAAAAACTTGTGTACACTCTAGAGGTCATATTTGTTACCCAATCTTGATGAAATTTTGTCAAATTGTTTATCTTAATTATATCTTGATCAAGTTCGGAAATGGGTCACATGGGGTTAAAAACTAGGTCACTAGGTCAAATATTGGAAAAACCTTGTGTACACTCTTTGTCAAAATGTTTGTCTTAATTATATCTTGGTCAAGTTCAAAAATGGGTCACATGGTGTTAAAAACTAGGTCACTAGGTCAAACTTTGGAAAAACCGTGTGTATACTCTAGAGGCCATATTTTTGACCCGATCTTGATGCAATTTTGTCAGAATATTTGTCTCAATTATAGCTTGCTAAAGTTCGAAAATGGGTCACACAGGGTCACACAGGGTCAAAAACTAGGTCACTAGTACACTCTAGAGGCCATATTTCTAACCTGATCTTGATGAAACTTTGTCGAAATGTTGTCTTAATTATATTTTGGTCAAGTTCGAAAATGGGTCCCATGGGGTCAAAACCTAGGTCACTAGGTCAAATACTTGGAAAACCTTGTGTACACTCTAGACACCATGTAGTACGACTTGATTCATCAATGGTATAACAGCCAGTAGAGCGTTCACAGGCCCTCTTGGGCCTCTTGTTTTGTTCGCCACAATATTACGACACACTTTACCATTCCGATTTATTTTTTTATTGCACGTCGTAACATCGCCACAAACTTTTCAGTTCAGAATTGCCGTTTCTTTATTCGAAACAACATCACGACACACTTTTCCATTCTGGTCTGCTGTAGCCTATCTCTGTTCGCTAAAACATCATCGCAAAACTTAAACGTTTTACAGAATTTCTGTGTTACTTATTACTAAAGTGAAATTTGCATTTTATGTCAAAGGACAACTTGAACGAGTAATTTACCTAAGTATACATTTCTAGTGGAACCTTATTTTTTTCTGATTTTTTTTAAAAATATTATTGTGTTGCAAGAACATTTTTAAATACCAAACACCATGATAAGTCCAACATTTAAAACCATAACAATTTAAAGTGTGTCGCATAAGTGCAAAATGCAGTATTAATTTTCATTGACATGATGACAAGCCAATTTAATAATTTAAGTCATTGTCAATTATTATATAGTAACTATCTACAAATTTATCAAATATAAAAATGTATATCTACTTTGAAAGTTAAGCACACATTCTTTAAATAACATGTATTTAAAAGTTAATTAATGACACAAATAATTAATGCTAATATCAGAAATATATAAGTCTACAGTCATATAGAAACACCCAATTTATGATAGAGTGAACAAAACGCTGGATAATCTTGATCACTGGTTCCGTTAATTATTATTACCAGATATTATGCAATTTCCTTGATCTAATGCAGTATCATGCATTATCATGTAGAGGTTATACTATTAGAAACACACGTGTTCATGAAATTGTGGTATTTTTGCATGAATATAGCCAGTTATCATGTAGTTATATAGACAATGGTGTGTTATGTGTACTATTTTTCAATGAAATTGTGTCAATTTAAAACAATGGATTTAAATGAGTTTTAGTGAATATTCTGAAGAGGATGTTCCACACCTGTATAATTTTGTATTGTAAGTTTATATTAACTGTTTTATTTTTATATGTCGGAAAATAGCAAGTTTTTCATCTTCAAAACACCTGACCTCCATAGGTAAATGTGTATAATTTACGTTTGTGGGTCTGTCTAGGATCTGGTACTGATTCTTAGATATTATCCAGGCACCAAGTGCCTATTCGACTGCTACAGCTAGAGATGATGTTCGATATTTCCATGAAAATGAGAGTGATGTAGAAATGACAGCGCGCGACATCTCCATAAAAATGAGAGTAATGCAGAAATGACAGAGCTCGAAATCTCCATAAAAATGAGAGTAATGCAGAAATGACTGCGCTCGACATCTCTATGAAAATGGGAGTAATACAGAAATGACAGCGCTCGACATCTCCATGAAAATAAGAATAATGTACAAATGCCAGCGTTCGACATCTCCATGAAAATGGGAGTAATGAAGAAATGATAACGCTTGACAACTTCATGCAAATTAGAGTAATGCAGAAGTGACACCGCTCGACATGAGACTCCATGAAAATGGGAGTAATGCAGGAATGACAGCACTCGACATCTACATACAAATGTGAGTAATGTATGAATGACAAGGCTAGACATCTCCGAGAAAATGTGAGTAATGCAGGAATTAAGTGCTAGACATCTCCAACAAAATGTGAGTAATGCAAAAATGACAGCGCTCGACAAATTCATGAAAATGGGAATAATACAGAAATGACAGCGCTCGGCATCTCCATAAAATGGGTGTAATGCAGAAATGACAGCGCTCGACAAATTCATAACTATGGGAGTAATGCAAAAATGACAGCGCTCGACATCTGCACGAAAATGAGAGTAATGCTGAAATGACAGCACTCGACATCTACATACAAATGGGAGTTATGCATGAATGACAACGCTCGACATCTCCGAGAAAATGTGAGTAATGCAGGACTTAAGCGCTAGACATCTCCAAGAAAATGTGAGTAATGCAAACATGACAGCGCTCAACAAATTCATAACTATGGGAGTAATGCAAAAATGACAGCACTCGACATCTACATACAAATGTGAGTAATGTATGAATGACAAGGCTAGACATCTCCGAGAAAATGTGAGTAATGCAAAAATGACAGCGCTCGACAAATTCATGAAAATGGGAATAATACAGAAATGACAGCGCTCGGCATCTCCATAAAATGGGAGTAATGCAGAAATGACAGCGCTCGACAAATTCATAACTATGGGAGTAATGCAGAAATGACAACGCTCGACATCTGCACGAAAATGAGAGTAATGCTGAAATGACAGCACTCGACATCTACATACAAATGGGGGTTATGCATGAATGACAACGCTCGACATCTCCGAGAAAATGTGAGTAATGCAGGACTTAAGCGCTAAACATCTCCAAGAAAATGTGAGTAATGCAAACATGACAGCGCTCAACAAATTCATAACTATGGGAGTAATGCAAAAATGACAGCGCTCGACATCTCCATGGAAATGAGAGTAATGCAGAAATGACAGCGCTTGACATCTACATACAAATGGGAGTTATGCAAGACTGACAACGCTCGACGTCTCTGAGAAAATGTGAGTAATGCAGGACTTAAGCGCTAGACATCTCCAAGAAAATGTGAGTAATGCAAAAATGACAGCGTTCGACGTCTCCATGAAAATGGGAATAATACAGAAATGACAGCGCTCGGCATCTCCATAAAATGTAATGCAGAAATGACAGCGCTCGACAAATTCATAACTATGGGAGTAATGCAGAAATGACAGCGCTTGACATCTCCATGAAAATGAGAGTAATGCAGAAATGACAGCGCTTGACATCTAGATACAAATGGGAGTAATGTAGAGAAAGACAACATCTGACATTCCCTTGTAAATGGGAGTAATATTTGAATGAATGTTAGTTTTTGACATTCCATGAAAATGAGCATTTGCATTTCACGCATGTCTGGATAGAATTTATTATTATATTGCTTTGTCAACTTTGTAAGTTAGGGAGTAGGATAAATTTGTATGCCAGAATTTTAATTTACAGTATGAATTTTGCATAATATATATATTTATTTTTTTAAACGGCGCACCATTGTACTATATCATAACTTCAGTCCATTATTTATTTTGAAAAAGTTTGCCGCGATGTGTTGGCGAACATTGCCGCAACTTT
The DNA here is from genome assembly GCA_037043455.1 of Cyrtodaria siliqua. Taxonomy (NCBI): domain Eukaryota; kingdom Metazoa; phylum Mollusca; class Bivalvia; order Adapedonta; family Hiatellidae; genus Cyrtodaria; species Cyrtodaria siliqua. The sequence continues at coordinate 289,490 of JAWPHD010000049.1, forward strand.
GCACAAGCATCGCCAGAACATTGCAGAGATACATTTTATTTAAATGAAGTTTGCTGCAAAGTTGCCACACACTTCAGGTATGCGGCAATGTTGCAGCAAACATCGCCAAAACATCGCCAGAAGATTATAGCTAAAAGTGTTATGCAAATGAAGTTTGCTGCAAAGTTGCAGAACACTTTTACCATGCAAATGAGGTCTACTGCAAAGTTGCGGTCAACATCGCCAGAACATCACCAGAAGTTCATTTGCATATTTGATTGCTGCAACTTTGCCGCAGACCTCATTTTCATGGTACAAGTGTACCGCAACTTCGCCGAAAAACTTGTCTGCCGCAGCTTTGCAGCAATGTTTGCCGCAGAGTTGCAGCAAATAGTCGACAGAAGCCTATATTTTTGGTAAGGCTAGTGTTATTACTTACTGGTCCTTTGATATCATCAAACCCAATATGTTTTGCTTCAAAGTAGAATATCGCTTAAGCCGGTGCTAGGAGGCGTGAGAGGTGTTGCACCCTACATTCCCTCTCATGAACAGTCTCAATAAAACCGAGTCTGCTACATGTATCTCTTGTCTGTGTTTGTTGCTTCCAAGGGAACCCTTTTTCAGTATGTATTACTAGTTCAGATACGTTATGTACTACTTTCGAGTAGGGCAATTTTTAACTTCCAACCCTACTCGATATCGGTCGGTTCAAGTCTTATATAAGGGTTTATTCACAGAACACATTCACAATAAAAATAGCATAACATGGATTATGGATAAATAATCAATTACAAAAAAGGTACGTGACGCACACCACAAACAAAATAGTTGACTATAGGGATATTGTCTTAGAACTGTCTTTCTGCGTGTTTTTAGGTTTACTGTGTTCTGTAAAAGCTTCATTTCCTGCTCGACTTATTTACACAAACAATATAATTGACTACAGGGGATATTATGTTGGAACTGTCAGAGGCGAAAAGGCTTTAGATGTTTAGACCAGATTCTAGGGTGAAATCATGTAAATCTTGCCATGGAACTGTCTACCACAAACGAAATAGTTGACGTTAGGTGATATTGACTTGGAACTGTCAGAGGCGAAACAGCTTTAGAGGTGTATACCAGATTCTAGGGTGAAACAAAAATCTTCGTACCCCACTGTCATCATACTAAAGCAGGACAGTTAAAATAAAGAAATATCATTCGGAAACAATCTTGTAAAAATGCATTCGGAAACAATCATGTAAATATGCATTCGGAAACAATCATGCAAATATGCATTCGGAAACAATCTTGTAAATATGCATCGAAACATTTATGTAAATATGCATTCGGAAACAATCATGTAAATATGCATTCGGAAATGTCTAGAAAGCTGCAAGCAATTACATAATGGCATCGTTTAATGTTACGACAAGACAAGCTTACGACAATATAAGCCCAAGTTACCAAAGATGGAGATACTATGATCAATGATTATTTTGGACCAACTGCTGATAAGTGGTTTGTAATCGCGTATCCATACCGCTAGCGATAGAAGAGGCGATAATGAAAATAACTATGTAATTCGCCGCCAAATTCCAAATGTCGTCTGCTAAAATTTGAATTCAAACCTCCCGGCTATATTTTACATAAAAATTGTTTTGGAAAACCATTTTACTGAGTGACGAACATTGTTAACCTGATCTGCCAGCACATGGTGTGCATGTTGATCTGGGCCTACATTGGTCGTAAAAGCAATGTTTTTGACTGTGGCAGCGAAAGTGTTAATTGATTGAATTGGATTTTATAGTCGCACCAACAGCTAAGGTTATATGGCGACTTTCCAGCTTCCATTGGTGGAGGTAGACCCCAGGTGCCCCTCCGGGCAATTTTCGTGCACGGGCGGGCACCTGGGTAGAACCACCGACGTTCCGCAAGCCAGCTGGATAGCTTCCTCACATAAAGATTCCTAGGCCCCTGAGGGATCGAACCTACAGCGGTGAGGGGCAAGTGATTTCAAGTCAGAGACGTTAACCACTCGGCCACGGACGCCTCGAAAGGGTTAAAAAGCAATACGTATGAAATGTCATTTAACAAAAAATAATATATAATTGTTTGAAAGACATGTATAGTTTAATAGCAGCAGAGAGAGAAATCTAGATACTAAAAAAGAAAGAAAAACTATGTATTGTACCATCAGCTATGAACAGTTATCGTTAATAATCAACGTTTTACTCTATTTATCATATGCCAATTTGGCATTATGCTGGTCAAATTTGTTTTTAAACAATGAAGCAATTTATTCGAAATGTTTCCTTTAATAAAGCATTTAATATTAGTGATGTTTGTATATCACTTGCTTCTGTATAGCAATTATTTTAAAATAATAATGAAGTTCAAAATACAATTTTTACATGCACCAAATGATATAGTCGTTAATATCTACGAATATTTATATCTGATATATGCGACACTTCTTCATTCCCATGCTTTGTAGAAGTGTTGTAATTGTGACCACACATGTTTTGGCGTATATGACATTCACTAAAAGAAGATATGCAGAGGAAATGCGAGTTTCCTCTCTTCGGGATGAAAGTAAATCCTATATTCACGACAAACCAACAAATAGTATATGTTTTATATTCTCACAACCTTGAAAGTTATGCAGAAATAAACCCAGAATGCGCCAAAACAATGACGTCAATAATGTCAACAACGTCAACAGCGGCATTTCACATGTGAAAAATAAACAATGCAAATAGAAGGTTTTATAATAAAATCCACTATTTCACTGGAAAATATATAATAAATAAGGTATTCACGTGCAAGTGTCAGAAGTCACACATACTCGATAGATTGTATTTATATAGTTATTCAATGGAAAGTATTGTAAAATGATCGGAGCGTAAAATAGTTGAATTCTTTATATTAAACAACTTCAATTACCTGAAAGTATTCTATAAGATTAATTAATATTCAAAACTTCGATGCACATGTTCGTTTATGATAAAAGTTACGTGATTGGCAACCACTACCGATTGGACTTTGACATGTTATGATTACGCAATCTTTTTGTTCAAAAATCAATGATGAAATATGTTCACTAACAGACCCAAGTGTCAATTAAATATTGAAATATGTTCACTAACAGACCCAAGTGTCAGTTAAATACTGAAATATGTTCACCAACAGACCAAAGTGTCAATTATGCCAAATAGATAGGATCTACCTTCACACAAGTAAAATAAAGTCTATAACCTTCTATGCCAATCCTTTTAAATCAATGCAAACAACCACTAAACATAGTTTTCTAAAGGCCCAAACGTTTACAAGACTTTGGTTCCAAGCTAAAGACTTGTTAGTTTGTTTGAGTTGTCTAGTATCAAATGAAAATGTCAATGATAATAACAAAAAGAAACACAATATCTAAAAAACAAAGTTTGCAAAGTGATTGTTCATCGGGATCACTACCATCACATAATTATGAACTACACAGGTTCATTATTGATTCATTAATATGGGTATTAAATGTGTTACCTTGAGTGTTTAAAATCTTGCGATCTAATCATTTATTAATCGTCAAGTATGAGACCCAGAAATCAGGTATTCATAGCTCTGAATATGTTCAACATTTGTAAAGAAGTAGGTAATAAAGTGGAACAGGAAATGAAGCATATAAGGAACATAATCAACAAAACATGCATACAAAACATGGAAAACATTCAAGAAAAATAGAAGCGAAGTATGCGACTTCACAAACATACAATGGTTGACAATAGGGGTGCCGCATTGAAAAGTTCATTGGCAAAAAAGGCAAAAGTTAATGAATTAGAAAAAAGTAGTCCATACTAACATTCCCCACTAAAGGCCCATAAAAATATACAATAATAAATGTAGACACACATGTCGATCATGCAATGTGGCATTCACAGAACCAAATTCCCATATTCAAAATATACTGAGTTGCAAAAGAAAGTGGACACTGAGTTTTGTTTAGATTTAATTGTTTAAAACATTTCTAGAATTAAATCGACAAATTCCAAAATGAATATGCCATGTTTGGTACCAGATATTGTATCATTCCATTGCCAATATAATGTTGTCATTTGTTTTTCAATAGGTCGAATATTTAAGGGACTGTCGCTTGATAAAGATGATAGGGTGTAAGGTAAAATTTTCAAAGTGTCTGGGCCTTTTGAGCACAAGAATCGGACTCAGACTCAAAATCAATTTTTTTGCAAACCCTATCAACACAAAAGTATGTGTAAGAATTGTTATTTTCAGACATTTTGTGTTAAATTATCTTTAAAATTACTCGTTTCTGTAAGTAAATATAGTAATTTGCTTGTAAAAATGTTTTTATTTGGAATTAAAAAAATGAGATTTTGAGTTGTGCTCAGATGTTTGATGAATATAAGGCCAGTTTCTTTTGAGTAAAAAACAAACAATAAGGATAAATAGAAGCCAAGTATGCTACACTGCTAACAGAAACATTTTGACAACAGGTACGTGTATACTGCCTAGGAATGGTCAATGACAAAAATAATCAGGGCGTTTAAACCAGGTTGACCATGGTATTTGGCAACCGTTCAATCAGGTCCCCGTTTATTGGGATGACAATATGGTAAAGTGAGTTTTGGTGCACCTTAGAACCTGGTTTTAACCCCCAGCGACCGGTTTTTGCCACTGACCGATCCAAGGCGGTAGCCCTATTGTCAACCCTTTCGTGTTTATGACGTCATATGTCATTATTTCTTATTAACATTGCCATTCATTTTTGTCGTTTTGCGTGTTTTGGGGTTTTCTGTGTTCTGTGAAAGCTGCATTTCCTGTTCGACTTTTATACTTATTTTCAAAATCAAGCGGATCGTCAACTGCGAGAAATTACTGTGAAATATTCTGAGATACAATACTCTCCTTTTAATAGAATATAATTTTGCCTGTGTGAAATGCATGTGATACGGATCATTTGACTCAATTCGCATTGTTGTAGGTCAATACCTAATGGAATCCAAACTGTGAAATCCATTTATCACGTTTCGTCTGCCTCATTTCCGGATTGATTTAATTAAAAGCAAACAAAGGTGTCTGGATATTATTGATTATAACAACTGTTGTCATAATTTAATTTCTTCGACGATGGTGTGCTACATGATTATACTACAAAACGTGATTAATGATGAGATCACATATTTTGACATTAGAGGATCCGTTTGTCAGAGGCGTCCTCATTTGTGCAACCAATTGTATATATTAATATATACATCTCGAAAACAAATCCCGAATATTGGCATTACGTTTCTGTTTGTCAGGCGCGTGATAGTTCGGAAACCAATTGAATTGAATATACATATATGAGAAATATAGAAGGTCGACGATAAAAACAATACTATAGCTGGTGATCTCAAGAAGTACACGTGTAGTCTTTTTCACACGAGTCGTCACAACTCATCTGCCACTTGACAATACGGTCAGATAGAACATATTGCCATTATAGTTTATATGAACAGAGTGTTCTTGATTCAGCTACTTAACTACATATACGTATAGATGAAGAGAGCAGATCTACTACCATCATTATATCTGCATTGCTCTTTTTTAAGATGATATATTGTTTTCGTAGTCTCTCCGTCCGTCCGTTACGTCCATGTCCGTCACTTTCCTAGACCGTTCGATACCATCATAGTTTGTTATATTTGACAGGTTCGTCATACTTCAGCTACATATTACACAACGTATAACTATGTCTGATAAAGAGATGTGAGATACTGTCATTAAAGTGTTTTATATTTACACAGTCGTCGTAATTCAGCTGCTACCAATTTCATATAGGCAACATGTTTGACGGTTCAGCAGTTGTTTCACATCTGTAATGTACGCTGTTATTAGTACTTATTCTACCAGTAATCCATGTCTATTTTTTCCTGAAAAGTACACCTTATAGAATAAAACTGAATGTGAATGTGAATGTTTAGAGAGTTGTGAATTATTTAATTAATATTGATATATCATCAGATCATGTACTTCTTTCTTATAGAATGTTATTAACATGCTTAAACCATTATTCAGTTACGTGTATACTTATACACAGAATAGCACAGTGTATTTATGCTTAAACGTAATGTATGTATTGTTATTAATAAATAGTAAATAGGTTTTGAACCTGTCATTTTGCAATGTACTACATGTTTATTGGTTGACCTATTTACAGTTAGACACTATGCTTTCCTCTTCCATTGTGCGATGATCGGACAGATTGTAAAGCCTATGATGACGTCTACCTAAATCCTTGTAGGACGGTAGTGTTTAATGTTTTTCTTTAATCCTGCTTTGCCGTACCCTTAACGGTTTGTTCTCTTGTTGCTCTGGCTTCTGCCATGTTATTGAATACGTACTTTGTTGCTTTCGTACTCTTTTGTCTAGGCTTTTGCTTTTTTATATTATATATACATGATTATTTATGTTTTTTACTTATCTTGCCTATTAATGCTGCCTTGTTTGTTAGAGATTATTACCTGGCGGGGATATATTTAAGTACACTGTCCCGTTTACTGGAATGACAATAGGGTAAGTAGTTTGGTACACCCTTTAACCTGGTTTAGACCCACAGCGGATGTTTTGCCACTGACCGTTCCAAGGTGATAGCCCTATTGTCAACTCTTTTGTGTTTGCGATGTCTTATCTGCCGCTTGTTCATCTTTAACGTTGTTTTTTTGTTTCTGAGTGTGTTTGTGGTTTACTGTTGTCCTTGAATGATACTTTTCCTGTTCGATTTTTATATCTACATTTACATACAACAAGAGTTAAATATTGTGTGATAAATATTGTGTAATTCTTCTCCAAGGAGTGAACCCACGTGAGTTCTCTAGATCTATATATGGTATCAACTGTTTATACTGAACGTATGTTATTTCAAGTTTGGTCAACGCACATACGTATTTGTGACATAAACAAGAAATGGAAACCAAAACAATGTTATTATCTAGAATTAACACATACCCGCTGTTTCTGCTGTTGTGAAACTAAATTAATTGAAAATAGAAATACTTGTTTCACTTTCAAATTAAAGACAAATTTACGTATGAAAAGATGTCTTTGGCCTTCAAAATCTATTCGTTTGTGGTAATTCCAAAACACTAGTTAAAACGGAGTTTATATCGCTTTTAGTTGAACTTTTATTTAAAACCCTTTTCGATCTCGCAAACCAAAGGTTCTGACAGTCTGAGACGATTTTGTTCATTAGGGCACAATATGATATCTAATTAGACGTAATTGAAAATTAATATAATATGAATATGGAGAGCATATGAATGCCTTTGCACATTTAACATGCCCTCGAAACACAAGATGATTGTTTTTATTGTTTCTGGAGTAATCATCCATCAATCCTGATATGCCCCTTCGCGACCATTTCGCCGGGTGAAAATAAATATAATTTTGTTGATACTGTATGTTTTGTAATTGTTTGTTGCTTCCAAAGGATCCACATTTAAGTATTTCTTGGCATCAAACTAGCGTTTGTTTAGTGCTGTGGGGAGGCCGTAAAAAATTTCCCCGACTACAAATCAGTAGTGTTATTACTTACTGGTCATTTGGGATCATCAACCCTAATATGTATGGCTATGAAGTCGCATATAGCTTTTAAAGCCGGTGCTAGGAGGCGTGAGAGGTATTGCACTTCACATTTCCTCTCATAAACAGACTCAATAAAACCGAGTCTGCTACTTTTATCTCTTGTTTGTGTTTGTTGCTTCCAAGGGATACACTTTTCAGTATTTATTGACATTCACATTAGCTTTTGTTTAGTGCCGTTTAGCGGCCGTAAAAAGTTTCCCGGACTACAAATCAGTAGTGTTATTACTTACTGGACCTTTTGGATCATCTAGCCCAATAAGTGTGGCTTTAAAGTAGGATAACGCTTAAGCCGGTGCTGGGAAGCGTAAGAGGTGTTGCACTTCACATTATCTCTCATGAACAGACTCAATAAAACCGAGTCTGCTACATTTTTCTCTTGTATGTGTTTGTTGTTTCCAATGGATCCACTTTTCAGTATGTATTAACATTCATACTAGCGTTTATTTAGTGCTGTGTGTCGTTCGTAAAAAGTTCACCTTTCAGTATTTATTTACATAACTGATATATATAATATAAACACACCCTTATATATGTATACTGCATCTGCATAGTCATTTTCTGGATTTTGTTATAGTAACCATGACATGATACACGTACGTTTTTCTTGCTATTTTTGTATTGGTTGTCCTGTCCTAGAGACATATATTCAGTCACAAACAAGAAGAAAAGTAGCAGACTTGATTTCATTTAGTATTTAAGAACCAATCTGCAAATGCATACTCGAGTCATGATACGAACTGTTTTAGGGCCGAAACAGTCATACAGTATTTGCTTCCAATGGTTCACTTCTTATAAATGTACGACCCTGCTTGCCTGACCGTTCCATACAAGAGCAATGAAATGAAAAACATTTGTATGGGTTTAACAAATAAGTCAATCCTCCTTTCGAATGGGATTGCTGTTAACTTTCCAATTTTAAACAAGACAAATACAAACTAAAATAACCATTGACACTACTGAGTGTTTCACAAAAATCTCACACAAGTTGGAATGACTAAATTGAATTTAGATTTATAAATAATTATTTCACCAAGTATAAATATTACATAAACCAGGCGACACTTATAAGTACCCTGATTTGAAATGCTAATAAATGCTTGTTTTTGTTTTTTAATCTTAATTTGCTAAAATTGTGAACACGTTTTTTAAAGCTGTGACTGAATGCAATCAGATTATCAAATTGAACTTTTATTGTCAATTTTATTTGGTGAATCTGTTAAAAACATATTGGTGATTTTTTCATATGAGTTTTTATTAATGGATATGAAATAAACTGTAATTGTGGCATTTATAAATGAGGTCTAGTAAATGTGTTAAGTATCCTTGTGTTGTGGCATGTTAACTTGAGGGTAAATGTAGTTTCAAATGGAAAGCTATGTGGTTTCTTCCATCCCTATCGAAACTGCAGTATATATTTCCGTAACAAAATTTACACAAACTTATATTCTTTACGTAACCCGAAGCTGACATTAAATTGTGACCACACCACCGCTTGCACGATAACTGAATTGTTATGCATATGCGACAAATACAGTACATATTAAACTGTATTGACTGAATAACTGATTTTATGTATCAGCTATGTACGAAACTACTAGTCAAGTGAATAAAATGTGTAGGACTGAGAGAAAAAAAGTCCCTTTTAAAGATACAAAGGTTGTATCCATATATGTGACTTCTCTCACTGCACCTAAGCAAACTTATAAAATGCTAAAATTGTACTCAATTTATCTTTGTTACAGAGTAATTTAGATGAATGTCTGTAACGACAGATGAACCCAAAGAACGGGAAAATGTCGCTAAATCAAAATATTTTGCTATAAAACACAATCAGAGCGTTGTATCTGTATCCACTAGCCAGCGTATTATGACGACCCGTCGGCCATAAAACGTATTATGACGCCCCGTCGGCCTTTGATGTATACTGACGTAATTCGTACGCCAAATTTACCCAAACAGCCGGTCAAAAAACTACAACAATATAAAACCAGCCCCAATCATAGCGTTGTGTCTGTATCCACTAGCCAACGTATTATGACGGCCCGTCGGCCATAAAACGTATTATGACGGCCCATCGGCCTACGATGCGTACTGACGTAATTCGTACTGCAAGTTTTCCCAAACAGAGGCTCGAAAAACAAAATAATCACAAAACCCAACCCAACCAGAGCATTGCACATAGCTGTATCCACTCTCTCCAACATATTATGACGGCCCGTCGGCCATAACACGTATTATGACGGCCCGTCGGCCTACGACGTTTACTTAAGTTAACTTGTACTGCAAGTATTCCCAAACACTGACTCTTAAAAAAGTGCATCTTGTTTCTTGTTTTCTTTGTTAACTCTACCAATGCTTGAATACGTGTTGCTGACAATCGACAGTCTTTTCTCCAAAGCGCAAAGGATTGCACCACGAAACTCCATGAAAAAGAGTTGGCCCCATGCTTCCATTGTTTGTCGTAACAAACAGCTTATATCGACTGTCTAATAGTTATAAAAACATCCATGCTTATAAACAATTTAAGCATTTTCTATTCACATTCAACATACTTCAAAACACCGAGCCTCTCGTTTTCAAATGCATACACCATATTGTTGTTTGCATGGCTTTTCGGCCAAAACTGACCCCTTACATCATCTGTCTAGCAATTATTAAATCAGCCAAGCCTATTGAACATGTTATCTATACGGCACTATAATCATGGTCTTAATCAGTTTCTATTTATTTTTTAACTTAGTTCAATTTCAGCATCTCGTACTTCAAATGCATACAACACATTAGTACGGCTTGTCAGCCAAGACGGACACATTGTATTATCTGTCTAACAATACCGATAGCCCACCTTGCACCGGATTGTTGTCCTTAGCATTCTCGGACTTCCAGTACTGTTTTTTAAACAAACGGCCAACCCACGATCACATGCGTCATAGCAATCTGCTTGAAAACCCGCTCTTGATGTAAAACTGTGCATTCTAAATTCAGTTTTTGTAAAGCATTTGACTCGAATATTTATAGTATATCGGTCGAAACTTTTAACCAACTTCCCGTGATCACCATTAGATTACATTACCCAAATGGGCTATCTATTATGCGACCTGCCCCAATACAACTCGGCAATCTTCATAAAGTGTGTCTTATATATATGCCACCATACCAGATGTACAAACTGTGCAGCAAGAAAATTGCCAGTCCAGAAACATAAAGTAAAAACCAATATCACATATTGCATTTTTGAAAAAAACGCCTTTCTTATAATATAACATAAAGAAACGATTACATATGCCAAATCTAACGAAACCACAAAAAAGTAACAAAAACCTCCCAGTCAGACATATATGTCAGAGTCAGCAATCGTCCTAAATGAGTCCAATAAATGTTCCAAGATGTATAACCGTGCAGGACGGAAATCTTGATACCAACATGTCAAAAAAAGATATACTGTGTATAATCTCAATCGGTGTAAGACTTATCTTTCAGCAACACAGTTCTACTTCTTTTCCACACACTATACGTTGCTAACAACCCCAGAACTTCGATTCATCATATCACAGATTTATGAAATGATCAAATAGACTATTATCAAACGATCAAATACACAATACCCTATTACAATCATGAAAGCACAATAATTTCCACAAAATACAATATATATCACCCGTTCTCTTTGTTCCGCATTACTTCGTTATACTATTGCCAGGGTGATACTTTTAAGAGCAACCACCTGGAACCCACGCTGATCAACCGGCTGCAGCGAAGTCAGATGGTTGCAGAGAAGTCAGATGGGCAAAATTGTTAGAAGTTAATGTTGGGATAGTATTTTTGCTTTCTGTTGCGTATTTTGCTAAAATGTTTGGAAAAGTATTATTATTTATATGACATGTCCATGCATGGCTTTATCTTAAAAGGTTATAATTTACTATTTGTGTGTGTGAAGAATTCCAACTGTAAAATAGAGAAGCTAATATAATACTTCACAAGAGGTCCGTGATTCAATATCCGGCTGCGGCATGCTGATTTTTGAAATGGCAATTGTTCTGAATATTTAATAATTCCGTGTCCTGGTTAGACGCAATAGTGTATGAAATAAAAAGGTTGCTTGTAGTCGCATATTTGTGGAAAGCAAGAGTCCGTGGTTCAATTGTCGGCTACGTAACGCCGATGTTTGAAATGATAGTTGTTCTGAATATTTTATATAAAAAAACGCCTGCATCACCCGCACCATCAACAAGGATTTTACATTATTATAACAGTTTTGTTTTCAATATTTCTTTGTCATTTCACATCCGTTTACATGCTATGTGTTACAAGTATTCATTTAGATATGAATTTATTTGTGTCTGGAAACGCAAACATTGCACAAATACAAACGCTTTGCAAACCTAGAACATTCAATACTTCGCGCATGCTCACTGAGGTTTAATAGACAAACTGCATCTGAAAGGTGGCCAATGCACCTGTAGCACTGATAAGAATGAGCGTATCATCATACATTCCATTAGACGACTATTCCAGAGCATAGACCACACATAGACTATGTAATGCAGCTTAATTAGTAATGATGAAGAACAGATGTTTTTTTATTACCTCAATATAAATTAGAACAACGGAGAAGTGTTCTGTTACCAGAATTCAGGAAGTGTCATTCTTCAAAAGAAAAATACTGCGACAGTAGCCATATGTGGAATTGTTATCTCGATTCGTAATCAAGATTATTGATGCATATCACGGTATCTAGGCTGCCTATATTGTACATGCTGCTGTGACAATTATCAATATGTCAGGGTTTGGTTGTTATTACTGACCGATGTTTGTTAAGAGTACCATAAACAAATAAAACAAGGCTTATGTTCATGCTAGAAGACAATAACGAATATGGCGTATCCGTCATATACATATTTACTACCATGTGAAAGGAAATGTGTCCTAGTTTGTTGTCATAATAATGTAGTTTCGATATTTTTGATGGAAGACGAAACTCTATAACTATCAACGGTGGTGATGACAATATGATGAACAAGCTATGTAGTTTACCACCTCCTTTATTTACACTAAATTATTGAATAGTATTGAGTCATATAAACCTTAGTATAAGCGACGTAAATGGAGCCTCGTTTAATCGTACACACATTTTGCTATATAATCATTATATGTATTCGGTCAAATGTGTGTTTAGGCACTAGATGTTTTTTTACATATCAAATACTGTTTGAATGAATTGAATAAAAGAAGAATGGTCCGCCATCTTAGAAAACGCGATAGAATATGGTCAATCATATAGTACACTACAGTAGTTCAACACTATTGATCTGAACATATTCTTATACGGTAGAAATTGTACCCTTTATATCCGAAAAGTTTGGTACAAGTTTACTCAAAGATGTTTTTTATTTTGCGTGAAATAATTTGGTCCATAGAATAATCCATTTATCCATCTAGGGCACAAGATACATCATTAGCCCCGTTATCACATCATGTACAGTTCAAAGTACACCATTGAAAACAAATAAATATATTATTTCAATGACATCTGGTTTTAAAAGTGTCTATGGGTGAATGAACAGGCTTTCTCGATGAAAATATATAGAGATTATTTAACTAGAGATTATGTAGTTAATTAGGTATTTACATCATGCAGCAATATAATGCACCATGCAGCAATATAATGCACCATGCAGAAATACAATTTGGCCAACTCTAGATTACTTTCCAATATGGCTCAATCTCATGTTCTAAAATAAATTGAAACGATCAATGATTGCGGACAAACAGTTCATTAGTTACACGGCATAAATACAAAGTATAACCTTTAAGGAATATTATGACGAACGTTGATTGTTAGAGGTGTTTACACACTATATTCATTCCAGATTTATCCTTATTGAATGGAATTGGATTTTATAGTCAAACCGGCAACTGAGGTCATATGGCAACTTTTCAGCTTTCATTTGTGGAGGAAGACACCAGGTATCCGGGTAAATATTCGTGCAGGTGCGGGCACCCGGGTAGAACCACCGACGTTCCTCAAGCCAGCTGGATAGAGTCCTCAGATAACGATTCCTAAACCCATATGGGATCGAACTCAAAGTGGTGAGGGGCAAGTGAATTCAAGTCAGAGACCCAAACCACTCGACCACGGATGCTTTCGAATATATATTGAGAATATAGTACAGTTTTGCTTTCAACCCCAGAGGAGTCACATGATATAGGAACTATTACAATTTCCAGCAGTTGGAAAATCCATCATGCCTACGTAAATACTGATAAAAATCAAATAACACTATATTGTGGAAAATTTCATCCGTATCTTGTTATTGTGATTTGACATTATTGGAAAACGTGTTAATTAACCGAGCCCGATCTTAATGTAAATAGTGTTGATTTCATATGGAATCAAAACATCCAAATAAGATACTTCAAACAAACATAAATGAATAGTGAGTACATTAACACCTCATCAAACCCATTGAAAGACTCTTACATCAGTTTGATCGGCATATGTGAATTGTTGAATAGTGAAACTGTTACTTTAGTGTAACAGTACCTTATGGTGTGTTGCTAAGATTCCTGCCTTATTTTTAATAAAATAATTTCTGATAATCAAGAACCATCCCATAGAGACCGCCTTCTGGAGTAAAACTCCAACTGATCGGCTATGACTTCTCCTAACCCAAATATGATATTTAGGATGCGCCCATTTTGATAAGCCAATCAACATCTGACAGTTGTCAAGGTTGACGTGTGTTCCTCTGACAATAGCAATTACAGGATGAATTCTAGCCGTTATCAGATACAAGTAAGAGCCAACGGAGTTATAGAGACTGATACGGATAAAATTCAAGAAAAACATGAGAAAAATGGTCCGATAGAATCGCAGCACCCAAACGCGATAGCACCGTAGATTCATTTTGATACTTGTCGAAGTCTACGTGTATTCCTCTGACAATATCAATTACTGCATGAATGCAAGACGCTATCAGATACACGTATGACATTTCAGACGTTTAAGCACCAAACAAAGAGTAAGATATACTGCTACGGACAAATTGCAAGTATAAATATACTAAAGAGTATGAGAGGACTGGGGAATTTCCGCTATATAGGGCATGTATAACATGTTGCTGTTAATCGAATGGTACATGGCAACATTAAACCTATCTATATATTCTCGATTTTAATATAAAATATTAAATACTTAGAAATGACTGCACTTGCATGCAAACATCGCATTATTTTTGCATTTTGTAAAGAAACAGGTGTTATATTCGTTTTCTGTAATCTAATGTTTATGATCAAAATTACGATCTTGAATAAAAAAGCTGCCTTGCTTTTTTTATTCCATTTACATTTTCGCGTGATTTAAGTTGTTTTACGATTAGATCGGATTTCATTAAACTAAAGCAATTACACAAGTAATTGCTCAGTTCTGTTCTTTTATTAAAAAAGGTCTTTATGACCATGATGACCGAACAGTTTATATCATTTGGTCGATAAAACAACAACTTAGGAAGAGCTTCCTTCAGATATACTTGCCTCTTGAATTAATATGATCCAGTCTTCGGCAATGTGACCACGGCATAACATGACAAAGTGTTCATTAACCCAACCCCGTCTTTATGTAAATATTTTTGATTTCATACGGAATTAAAACATCTAAATACGATAGTCAAAGAAACACAAACGAATAATGAATACATTAACATGTCGCCAAATTCATTGAAATAATCTTACATCAATTTGATCGGAAGTCTCACATGTGAATTGGTGAATAGTGAAAATGTTACTTTAATGTAACAGTACATTATGGTTTGTTGATAAGATTCCTTCCTTATATTTAAAAATATAATTTCTGAATATCAAGAACCATTCAATTGAGACCCAGCTGGATTAGCAAATGTATTGTTTAATTCCTTGTTCAGAATATTTCCATCATAGAGTGGGCCCATTTTTTTGATTATCAATTTTCTCTACATATTTTAGCTTCATCTACATTGCATTTTCATAGGAATATTATTTTAAGCTGAATTTTAACCGGAAATGCAATTTTTGGGACATTTTATCATCTGATGATGATTTTACTAGGAATTTTTGGAATATTTTTTTAAAATAAACATTTTACACTAGTCAATCAGTTTTCTCTATATATTTTGACTTAATATAAATGTATCTTAGGAATAATAGTTCAAGCTGAATTGTGACAGGTAAGGCAATTTTTGGGGCATTTTAATGTTTTTTGATAACTTAACTGGGAATTTTTGAAATATGGTTTTAAAATAAACATTCTACTCGATTATCAATTTTCTATACGTATTTTGACTTCATATACATTGACTTGTCATAGGAATAATATTTCAAGCTGAATTTTGACTGGAAAAGCAATTTTTGGAACATTTCATTGCCTTTTGATAATTTAACCGGGAGTTTTTGGACAAAACAATAAAAATAAACATTTTACACCATTTATCAATGTTCTTTACATATTTTGACTTTATATACATTGACTTGTCATAGGAATAATATTTCAAGCTGGATTTTGACAGGAAAGGCAATTTTTGGGATATTTTATCATCTTTTTATAATTTTACTGGGAATTTTTGAAATATGTTTATAAAGTAAACATTTCACACCATTCATCAATTTGCTCTACACATTTTGACTTCATATACACTTGCGATAGGAACAATATTTCAAGCTGAAGTTTGACAGGAAATATATGTTTTGGATAATTTTACTGGGAATGTGTGGAATATTTTTTAAAACCATATAGTTCAGATTATTTATCCTTAGTCTTAATACTTAATGACTGAACCAGTTTCATACTTACATAGGAATTAAGTGTCTGTTGTGTGACCTCTTTTTGTTCATATCTTTCCTGTATTCATACAATTCCATCATGCTGCTTGGAAGCACACATTGCTGTACTTTTTTAATTGGATAATTGTATTTGAGCCATCTTCAGCGGAGGGTGGTTGACTCTTTTACATATTTTGCAAGAAATAAGTTCAGTACAGCTAGTTGCCGGTATAGGGCTTAAATACATCATGATTGGCTAAAGACTATTGTCACCACGTGTTCATTCCATTTTCACTGGCACACGTAGCTGTGGTATAGCACAGTCACAGTCCCATAAAGTGAAATTTTACGTTTTAAACTCACTGATGAAGCCAACATCAGATCCAGAAGGTTGCCTTGATCGTCCGAGGCATATCGTGTACCGTTTTGGTCTGAGAAATTGATTTTTCAAGTGATAGACATTAAGAAAATTGTTGCAGCTGATGACCTCATAGACAAATTTGAAACACGGTCATCACTAAGTACAAGTGATTTCACTTTTCTGCGCTCATCAAAGTGAAAGCTCATACATATTATGAAGATATATGCTCTCAACGCCAGTACAGCACTGTTTCCTGCTACTAGTATATCATTTCCCGCATGTACAGTGTCAACAATGGTGGCTTATAAAATGCAAGTCAAAGTAAAGGCGATATATTCTAACTCAAGCTGTGTACAACAACCTACCAATGTGATCAGCGATGGCCTTTTGCCATTTGCATGCATTACCAAAATGCAACACCACTTCCTTCGCAAACCACACCAAGCAGGTACCATGGCATGATATTTAAAGAGCACCATAACCTACTTAATGACTTAGGGAGGGAGACCTTACAGAAAACACCACCAAGACTGCAGAGAATTTGTCCGCAGAATCTATAATGTGCAACACACGGAATAGACTTTATTTCACTTGTTACAGGTGCATTATCAAACCATTATACGGAAACAGACTGTGCTAAACCAGAGCTTACAGTGCCAGTGAACATAGGATGGTCTCGTAGTGACAATGGTCTGCTACCATCATTTATGTTGTTAAGTTCTTTATCTGCAACTATATGTATTGTACATATAAACAACAACACTGTAGGATCCCTCCCTGAAAATGCCGCAAATCCATTTAAAAGTAGCATGATGGACTGTGTATGAATAAAGCTAAAATATGAACAAAAAGACAATCACAAGACATTAGGTACACCTGTAGAAAGATTTTGGGTGAATGGTGTTTTACGTCATTTTCAGGAATTTGTTAAGGCTATATATGACAGTCGATGTTATTTTTATTCTTTTTTTTTAAATCGTAGTGGAGGCAGACGACTCACTTTTTCTAGAACCAGTACTGTATAGCTCCCGTTATCCATAAGAATTGACACATAAGTCAAATAACGATAAACAATGTGAACCATATTGTTATAATAAGTATTCCAAAGACAGGTATTAAATAAAATAAATCACTTTATGTAAAAGATTCACCTTATGTAAAACATAATATTATTCCCGTGAAAAGTCAATGTATTTGGAGCCAAAAAATACAGAGAAAATTTCGGGAAAAAAATACTAAAAGAAACCATAACATAATAAATGGTATCCCTTGAAAGTTTCATTATTGACATAATACGCGTTTGGCTCAAGCAGGTGAGCAAACTTAGAATGAAAGATTTTACAACCTCCTTACGTTAAATACAGTACTCAAATGTTTCAAGTTTTCATGGCGGTTTTCAAATGTTTGAATTTCGTGTACAGTATGTATTGTGATTACAATGTCTTCAACGGAACAGTTGTGCCCTTTCTAGCTGCAACCTGTGTTAAGGACTTTTAGGATTGCTCTGGAATATTACGAGGAATTAATTGTGCAGTATATAAATTACATAGCGGAAATTCACGAGTTGCCTTTTGTTTTTCCTTTAGTATATATAAAACTAGTAAAATTAATATTGGTTCAAGGTTTATAGCAACACACAACTATCTTAAAACTCGGTACACATAATTTTCATTTGTTCAATCATTAATATTAATTATAATAATAGTATTAAGCAAATTGTGTTTTTTCATATTTTTGTTGATTATCTTGCACCAATAATATATTTAAACCCATGGTAGAATAACGAAGAAATACTTGTAAACTCAAAATTGTATTTCATATATGCAACAGGTTTCAAGTTAAACTGATACAGGATTAATAAATCGAGACGCTGGTTTTAAAGCTTGATAACAACTTCAAGATTGCCATTGAATTGAATGTTGTTTAACGACTCATCAACACAGTGTAGGTTATTTAGAGCCGCCCCAAAGAGATGGAAGTATGCCTAGGAATCCGGGGACCTTGCACTACCCTTATTATCGAATAGATGCCTGTGGTTCTTTAACGTGCTCGGAGGATAGACCAATACACAGGATCGCCCGGTTTACGTCCCCATCCGGTGGACAAGGCTAATGGAAAGTGTCTTGCCCAAGAACACACCGACAAAACTCAGTGGCACACGGAGGATTAAACCCGGGCTACCGACTGCGCCACGCCAGCCAAGAATACTGAGCAAATAATGACACCGAGACATAAATTGATTATCAAGTGCAGGCCCCGAACTTGCTTTTATTACCAGACATTCTTCCACAAATTGCAAACCTTACAACACCATCTGTATACAGTATTCATCCGATACTAATCGGACATCAATGTTTACTGCTAAACCATCAATGTTTCCTGCTAAACCATCAATGTTACCTGCTAAACATTTGATATTCAATGCATAAGACCGGGTTTTGTTTTATGTAAATACCATAATATGCCTTATGAGAACACTGCAACCACATACTATGATAAAAATGACAAAAGTAAAAACGTAATTCAAAGGATCTGTTCCCTGCTACCTTACCGTGTGTGATTATTAGGGATCTAAAACCATATAGGCCAAATGCTGATTTCGACAACTAAAAGAGGTATCGTCGACACGTATTCAAAACGCAAATCAGTAGTTATTACTTACTGGTCCTTTGGGATGATTAAACCCACTTTTTATGGTTTTAAAGCAGAATACCGCTTAAGCCGGTGCTATGTGGCGTGAGAGGTTTTGCAAACTATATTACTACAGGCTCAATAAATTCTCTTGTTTGCGCTTGCTGCTTCCTTGCTGCTTGCTGCTTCCAAGAGATCCCCTTTTCAGTATTTATCAGTAACTAGCAATATCATGTTTAACATAAATATGTGGACGTTTCTCATTGTATACATGTAACAGAACAATCGCGAGCGTGCTCCTTGCTACCGACATTTGTTCTGTATAAGATATAAATATACATCCATGCTTGTATAGATTGCTAGGTAACATATTAAAGTAATCAGGCTCGCACAAATTAAAACGTAACAATCTATTTCATTAGCCACTGTCATGAGGTTAACTCGTCATTAATTGCGAGCTACTAAGCATTTCATTGCATGTTTAGACTTTTGACGCCTAATGGTAGTTAATTAAATAACGTGTTAAAACCTAATTTTAAATTTTAATAATAATAATAAAATTCTCGGTTTGCAGGAAATCTAATTAATTATTCAGAGTTTTATAGAGATTACTGTTTCGTTATCAGTGTGTTTACGCTGTTTTATAGTCAATATTGGGTCATATTCCCAATGCCAAAACAAAACACCTTGCAGGGACGATGAGTACAAAACAAACATTCATGATAATTATATATTACCACTGATTATGTGGAAAGTAGTTGGCGTATGCGTTTTCAATTCAAAGACAATTGTAAAATAGAAAACATATATATTTTTTTCCCAATTTTGAGACAAATATCCCCGACTTAAAGACGGAAAAGAAAAACACACATAAAAGTATCAAAATATTGGCTTTTATTGAGTATGAAATACTTTTAAATGCCGATGTTAGTTATGTTTTACTTTACGCAGTATAAACATGATAAAAGATACAATTCTGAAATGAATGTTTTCTTGATTTGTTTCCCAATTTTATGAAAAATCGCGCTGTAAATCCAAAATCTGACGGTATGGGCTAAGTTCCCAAAATATGGGGTAAACAACAATGCTGGTTATGGTGATAATTGCATCATTGTTAGTATTTTAGTTAAGGATTGAATTCAATATTTAGATTTAAGTATGAACAACATCAGGCTTTTTTAAACTTTAAATTAGCTTTATTTCAGATATCACATTTATTGTTTTAAAATTGTACATGGAAAATAACTTACTGCAATGTCATGTTTTAATGGAAATAGTAAGTTCAGCCACGTTTTCAGCAATCGTTGATATATTGTTGCAGTTTACATGCAATTTGTGTAGCTTTGTCTCAATGTTAACTAAATAGATGGTTCGTTTGTTAATTACCCAGCCTGTTTTACCAAGGAGGCTGTTAATGTTCTTGAGTTTAATGCGTAATTAGTTACAGGGTGCATTGCCTGCTGGCCTAGAGAATCACACATCTCTTCAATTACCAGTGCTGTATTGATACTATATTTTTCGTGTGCGTTTCGTTATATGGACACGTGACTACAGGTTCAATTTCAAAATTAAATTAAATTCTGTGGTCTTCAGAAACCTGGCCGAAAATACATACTGACGCGTTGCATATGATCTACAGGTTTTGAATCACCGAATTCATAGTCTTATTTTAGGTTCCTATTATAAAAAAATACTGAAAAGGGGGTTATCCCTTGGAAGTAACATACACACAAACACGCGGGAAATGTAGCGTAGCAGACTCGGTTCAATTGAGTCTGTTCATGAGACGTAATATAAGGTGAAAAAACTCTCACGCCCGTAGCACCGGCGTAAGCTGTATTCTACTGTCAAGCCTCGACGACTGGGATTGATGATCCCAAAGGACCATAATACAACCATAATATTTATTATTATCACAGCTAAGTGCCCACATATTATATGCTACATCTAAGATTCAAGACATGTGTCTATACTGAGCAAAATAAATTTAGCACATAAACTGCATGTCATATCTATAGACGAGATATAAAGCCTTGTATATTCGGGGCCAATGATAAAGTGACATAGATATGACCAATATTAATGCTACAAAGTCATTTGTAAACAAAGTCGGTTATGAAAATAAATCAAACATGATGGGAACATACTAGTATAGGTTATCGAAAAACGTTCTCATTTCAATGAAAAGGGAGGTAATTTTGAAATTTGGAATGCTATTGTTTGAGATAGCAATCGTTCGTGGACACATTTTAGCTGTTTTAAACAATGACAAAATTCTTGTCAAAGCCAAACATTAAATGTGTTCAAAGCAATATATTTGTATAATGAAAACAGTTGTTTTTAATATATGTGATATAATTCCTGTTACATCGCTTAGAAAATAATAAAATGACAATCGGTTTTGAAAATAACGCCACTATTCATATGTTTAATCTATTTCCTGAAAAAGTCTTGCTAAATTTATTTTGTTCAGTATATAATGGTACGACAGTATAGGCAGATATGTCCCTGTAGCTTTTACAAAGCGGAAAAAGTTCCGCTTTTTGATTGTTTTAGCGAGACATTTATTGTTATAATCCATGAGGGTTATTTACGTAAAATGGCTTCGTTTTTGTTAATGCGTGGTTTTAACACCATACTAAATGACAGAAACAAAATCTATAGTACCCCCATGCCGATCGTCAACGATTTTATAACACAACGGAAGACATATTGTCAACATCAACACATGCTGAATTTGTTCCAGTACCGTTGTTTGATTAGTTACGTGCAACAGTGGAACGATGTGTAAAAATCGAACAAGAAAAGCAGCATTCAAGGAAGCCAGTCAACCAAAAACACACACAAAACAAAGAACACATTTAAAGTTGAATAAAAGGCCAAATAAAATATCACAAACACACAAGGGTTGACAATAGGGCTATGGCCTTGGAACGGTCAGTGGCAAAAAAGGCCGCTGGGGGTTTAAATTAGGTTCTAGGGTGCACTAAAGAAATATAAAAAGATCGGACAGGGAAAGTAGCATTCAAGGAGGACAGTCAATCACAAAACACAGAAACAAACACGCAAACAGACAAACAAGAAGGCAGAAGTAATATTAAATGCAAACGACATCACAAACACACAAGGGTTGGCAATAGGGCTACCACCTTGGAACGGTCAGTGGCAAGGTAGGCCACTGGGGGGTTAAATACTGGATCAATGAATGTCATACAGTCCTAGTAGGATGTAAAAATAACAATATTGATTGGATCTACGGGGAGACTAACCTCACACTTGACTCGAATTCATAGGATAGCAGTCGACATTTATAAGCAACTTCCCGTGATCACCATTAGGTAACGTTACCCACATGAGCAATCTATTATGCGACCTGCCCCAATACAACTCGGCAATCTTCATGAAGTGTGTCTAATATATATGCCACCATACCAAATGTACAGCCTGTGCAGCATGGAAATTGCTAGTCCAGAAACATGCAATAAAGTAAAAACCAATATCAGCTATTGCATTTTTGAAAAAACGCCCTTCATATAATATAACATAAAGAAACGATTCCATGGATATGTCAAATCTAATACCATTGTTTGCCTGATAACGAAACCACAAAATAAATTACAAAAAACTCCCAGTCAGGCTTATTTGAGTCCTAATGAGTCCAATAAATGTCCCACGATGTATAACCGTGCATGACGGACATCTCTAGGCCTAAGTCATACTACCGATTTATACCAACATGTCAAAAAGTTATACTGTGTATAATCTCAGTCGGTGTAATACTTATCTTTCAGCAACCCAGTTCTACTTCTTTTCCACACACTATACGTTGCCAACAACCCCAGAACTCAGATTCATCATATCACAGATTTCTGAAATTATCAAATGGACTATTTATCAAACGATCAAATACACAATACCCTTTTACAATCATGAAAGCACAATACTTTCCACAAAATGGAATATATATCACTCGTTCTCTTTGTTCCGCATTACTTCGTTATACTCTTGTCAGGTTGATACTTATAAGAGCAACCACCTGGAACCTGTATAGTATGTTCACACTGATTAACCGGCTGCAGCGAAGTCAGATGGTTGCAGAGAAGTCAGATGGGCGAAATTGTTAGAAGTAATGGTGGGGTTAGTATTTTTGCTTCCTGTTGAATATTTTGCTAAAATGTTTGGAAAATGATTATGAATATTTCAAAACGAATGACAGAGGAAGCTTTCGCTTTCGCTTTAAATTCTGGTAATAAAACGACGCTAGTGCAAGGGTGACCTTGACCTTGGAGCTATGGTCATGCATTTACTCGTGAATATACCTCCATAAATGTCAGAGTTATTGAGCGGACACGAAATTTCTGACGGACGGAAGAAAGGACGGTGCGATTACTATATGCCCACCCTTCGGGGGCATAAAAACACACATTAACAGTTCAATAAATATTTGAATTTAGTCTTCATATCATGACACTTGAGGTTGCATTGCTGTAACCATTTACCACAAAACATATGTCCAATATGTCGAAAGGTAACACAATGTTTACTAAATGCGTGCACTGAAAACATCTATAGGTAATTACAAATACTCGTGTTAAATTGCAATCCAAAATGTTCAGTGGTTACCCTAGCAATCGTCAAAAAATTGAAAGAATTGCTTAAAACACTCTGACCTTATCGTTCGCATCTAAAATGTTCACTCTGACCACCGTTCCCACTTGTAAAACACCTCTGACAATCCTGGTTTGCTTTTTTGTTTACCCTGTCGACTTTAGAATTCTAGAACACGGAAAAATTTCATACAGAAATAATTGACGATCTTGACAAGCGTTTTAAATTGAATTACAATTGCGAATATCAGTTTGTTATTTGTGTTTATTCTGAAATTTCATAGCATTTACGAATCTTTGGACATTTATACAGGGTGCTATACGCACTAGCTTCGTTTTATTACCGGGTTTTAAAGGTGAAAGCGTCCTCTGTCATTCCTTTTGAAATCTTCATAATCAATTTCTAAACATTTTAGCAAAATTCGCAACAGAAAGCAAATACTAACTCCACCATTTACTTCTAACAATTTCGCCCATCTGACTTCATTGTAACCATTTGACTTCGCTGCAGCCGGTTAATCAGTGTGATATTGTACCATAGCACTAATGGTTTTCATTTGTTCTTGCTTATGATATAATATAGATATAAAAATCGAACAGGAAAAGCAGCATTCAAGGACGACAGTCAACCACAAACACACACAAAAACAAAGAACAAATTTCAAGATGAATATATAATTCATTGGTACACGTTTGTCTGATAAATAGTTTTTTAGTATAGGACAAACAACTGATTTTCTCCATGGTGAAGGGATAATGCCTGTATCAAAAACTAATTGAAATAGTTGTTGTAATACTGTAATAACTGTAGGAAATTTTAAGACGCACGGTATTTCGTCATAGCCGCTAGCTGAACCCGATATCGCGTGTATGTTATTTCTTCTAGGGTAATATTATTTGGCACATATAAAGACTCATCCGTATAGTTTTCAATTAAAACTTTATACATTTTAGCTTCATTGTAATTGTAATGCGCTTCATCAAAGGTGTCATTATTTGAACAATTATAAAGGTTTTCAAAATCCATTTATTGAAAACAAGTATTTTCGTCGATCGATGCAATTCCATTGCTATAAACTACTTCAATGGGAATATAATTATTAGATTTGATTGATTTAAACATATTTTATTGCCAATATTTTACAGACAGAATAATATCCACATATATACAATAGAAATATTACAATGACAAATGGGTCGGGTAACAAGTTCTACCAACATTAGTTTAAACCCTTCCCAGTTAACATCTTGAAATTACAAATGAGTATGGCTGAGTGAAATAAATTACAATGGCAAATAATACATTAAGAGAGAGACTGATGAATAGTAAACACAACATATATAATAGAGAGAGAGAACACAACATATATAATAGAGAGAGAGAGAGAGAGAGAGAGAGAGAGAGAGTTTCCAAATCTTTAAGTTCCAATCAGTTCGAAAACATGAACGCTTTCACATTACATCAACTGCTATAGCTGTTTGACCTTGAGATATGTAATAACAACAACAACAAACACTGCAATGGTATGCGTGTAGAGTGTCGAAATGCGTCGGAGAATCAGACACTTATGTAAACCTTTGTGTTTCTTATATATATGTTTAAACTGCTTCGAATAGGGATTTATTTTCCCTGTCAGTTATGTGTTCACGGCCAAAAAGGAGTGTGCTTACATTTAACGGGTGAAAATGGCGAGTAGACTGAAACAGATGAAGCCGATATGCTGTAAATTTGTTATAATTATTAGATCATGATCTTAGCTTTATTATTTATCCCAGAAATCATTAGGGTTGCTGGAAGATAAGTCATCGAATTTAAGCGCGACAGTCTGTCTGTGAGCGCGTTCCGTACGCCTTAATGTTTTATCAAAGACGTTTAGTCTCTACGTAAAGCTGTTTTGATATTTCTGTTTTGCTTACAACGTACAAATTCGCGTTCTTCATTACTTACGTCATTCCAAATTTCTGTTATAGGTTTGGTTCCAGTATGGTTTTCTGGTTTTCAGACGTTATTTGTACTTTTAGACGCGTTATATTGAGGAATATTTGCTTTCATTTTTCGTATAATGATGTCACACACGCTTTCTTATATGCCGTCAGTATCAGTCAGTGCATCTCTGCAACGTTCAATGCGTGAAATAATGTTTATCAAAGCAGTTTATGACATCTCACTATCCATAAAATCTTCTGGAATTCTCTTCAGTTTAAAACGGGGAGGAATAACGTCATGATAATTTCATGTATCTTCATTTAAAGTTCCGCTCACAGACAAATAAATTTTGGTTAAGAGAACACTGTGATCAAATAATCTTGATCTTTCACCAAGTAACCCGTGCAGATTGTGGCATTGAGCAACAGAATGAACAGTTAACGTCTGAAAATTAGACGACTTATGAAAAGCATCGTGTGGCACACACAAATAGCACCAATGCTTTACCTTTCAGGAATACTGATGTAAAGTTGTCATTATTACTCTCAAATCTACCGTTAGGCACGTAGCACTATGATTCTTTTAAAAATAGGTTAAAAGTTTGGGTCTCGTATGGGAATAGTAATAATATTACTCAAAATGTTAGATAAGGCGCCAATACTCACATTAAAATCTGCCGCGATAAAGATACTGTCAGACTCACTATTCGTGTATATTCGGGTAAGAAGATGTGAGAAAAAAACGTATGCATCGCGTCCTCGAGTAGAGTTTTCCGGTGGTAGATAGCACGAATATACCACAATTTCATACTCGGGTGTCTTATGTACAAACTTTACACCTAATATTACATCGTAAGTTTTATCAGTTATAGAAATATGAAAGTTTTCACAGATGCGGCCGTTTACAAGTATTCCTACCCCACCAGAGGGCTTTGGGGCAAGTCTATGTATCTCTCTACGGTTGATCGGGAACGTTATTAATTTCATTATTTGCTAAGTGGGTTTCACATATAGAGAATATGTCTGCGTTAACATACGTAACAAGATTCTGGCGTAAAAGATTATTTTCAGTTGTCCAACCACAAACATTAAGATGCGCTATTTTGACATATGCATTAGGACGGGTTGATTCCTACTGGTCCATCTGTTCCTGCTGCTGACGTTGAGCACGTTGTGTAATGCGGCCGTTTGCGTCGTCGGAGATGCGTCCATTGGGTAATTGACGTGGTAAAGCTCTGGTGTTCAGTTCTATTAAACTTACTACTTTTAAGAAACACTTTATCATAATCTGATGTATTTTTAAGCTTCATTTTGTTAAGTAGCACAAGTATTTTTTCATCGATGCTTCGGAAGCTGATTTTTACTAAATATAGATTTAAAAATCGAATAAGAAAAGCAGCATTCAAGGACGTCAGTCAACCACAAACACACACAGAAACAAAGAACACATTTAAATATGAATAAAAGGCTAAATACGACATCACAAACACAAAAGGGTTGACAATAGGGCTACCGCCTCGGAACAGACAGTTGCTGGGGGTTTAGACTAGGTTCTAGGGTTCACCAAACCTCACACTTACCCTACTTCATCCCAATAAAACGGGACAGTGTAAATAAAGAAATCCCCGCCATGAACTATTGTCTAACCAACAAGGCAACACTAATAGGCAATTAAAGTAAAACACAAAGATGCTCGTGTATATATAAATACAAAAAACAATAGCCTAGAAAGCCATAAAGAAGGTACTCAGTGACTTGGCAGAAGCCAGAGCAACAAGAGAATAAACCACTGAGGGCACGACCTGAACGTCTGAGCCAAAACCGTGCTATAACTGCCGGTATATTTCAGCCGAGCTATAAATGACAGATTCGGCGGTTACACCATGGTCTACTCAATTTATACGCAAGTAGTTGTAATGTTTACATACAACCTGTCAATCACAATGTCCATTACCGGCATTAAATGCTATGGTACAAAACAATTATAGCATCTTTTTCTGAACTTGAATAAGGACTCATTCTGATGAATTTGACATACACATGTTTGTAAACCTTAATTTGAAACTTTAGGATGCATATAATAGCCTAATGCATAGGAGTTTTTAAAACACGGCAAATAACAGCATACAAGATATTCAACACCAACAACCTATGTAATCAAAGTGAATTATTTAACACAAACACAAACCCAAGCATGCAACCACGTGCAGACATATGTTTAATTTATGATGACAATAAAGAAAGTATTGTACATAGCAACAATTAAGAAAAGGTCGTTAAAACCATAGACAATTGAATGTCCGCATTGTTCAACATTTTTCTCAATAGAATTATTAAACAATTCACAATAGCTTACATGTTATAGTTTTGGGCAATAGTAAATGTTTACTCGTGTACCAAAAAATAAATACGTTAAGATAGCAATACATATCTTTTACTTATTGTGTTCCACGTGCGTTATCATGTAAGCACGTTTCTCTCGCCACTTTCACATACCAGCTGCTTTCACTACACCGCTGCACCAATATCTTCATACTGTTCTATATGAACTTATACCACTGTATGCTGATACAATATAAATCATCTTTCTGACTCGCTATCTTAGAAAATATTTCATCTAATTTGTTGTCAATGCCCGCCATTATGAAAAAAACGCCAAAATTTAACTAAACGCTCAGATGTGTTAACCAGCCGTCGTCCAGAACTTGAAGGACCAGAATTCAAACACCACGTGACACATCAAGTGAACTGACCATCACATCTGCGCATGTATGAAATACAAGCACGTGAGTCGTTTATATAACTTTGCTTACTTAATGAGAGAAAATAATTTCTTATTCACTCCGTTCAAACGAAATACATTATATGAGTGATACTGATATTATAACATATTGTATCTATATAATTATATTCATTAAAATCTAAATTTTCACTTAAAACGATATATGTCTAAAGTAAAATAAGAATACATATCTATTGGCATTCCGGACGAATAGGTCATATACAGAACAATAGAAATGGCACTTGAAAGGAAATTAATTATTATCTATAATTACGATCAGTTGCTTTATAAAGTGTTGTATTTC
Organism: Cyrtodaria siliqua; assembly: GCA_037043455.1. Classification (NCBI taxonomy): domain Eukaryota; kingdom Metazoa; phylum Mollusca; class Bivalvia; order Adapedonta; family Hiatellidae; genus Cyrtodaria; species Cyrtodaria siliqua. The sequence goes on from JAWPHD010000049.1 coordinate 318,487, forward strand.
TATACCAATGGCAATCATGGTGAATTATGGTTAACGGTCGTTCTAAGCTAAAACATAAACATTAGATAAGTCAACACTGCTTACATTACATCAAATTTGACTTACTCAGTATCATCACACCCTTTAAAGCATGTTTATATTAACATCGTGTAATTGAGGCCATGGGTCAGCTGCAACGGTAGTCGTGTTGAGGTCTTTAACCCCTCCGGAAAATGCAGTATTTTACTTATATGTCGAGATCTATATTTCTTATATGTCAATATTTTCTGTTACTTATTTGTCACTTATATTTGGCTTATGTCTTTCACTTATAAGTGACTTATATTGATTTTAAATGAAAATAAGATCTACTAGTATGCCGCTTATACATATTCAAATTAAAGCAATACAGAATGGGCTTGATGATCCCAAATATGACCAGTAAATAATAACACTACTGCTTTGTAGTCGGGGCGACCTTTTACGGCCGCCACACAGCACTAAACAAACGCTAGTGGGAATGTCAATAAATACTGAAAAGGTGACCCCTTGGAAGGTACAAACACAAACAAGAGAGAAAAGTAGCAGAATCGGCTTGTAGAGTCTATCAACAGATACCCAGGAATATGTTATTGAGGCCTTTAATGACACCTCTCGGTATCTGATGACATATTAAACACTGACATCCCTTTCTTTGTAATAATATTAAAGCGTTTTTCACTAACGGCAGTTTAGACAATTATACTATGTGGACTTGCTATGAAGTTTGTGAAGCACTCATCTCCCTATTAGATAATATTTTCCTCAGGTATGGTACCACCGTTTATAGACAAATTGTTTGTATCCCTATGGGTACGAACTGTGCACCACTTGTCGCAGATTTGTTTTTATTTTGCTATTAAAGGGATTTCATGTTGAGTCTTTCACCAGATACCTAGGCAGATGTTATTGAAGCTTTTAATGAGACCTCTCGGTATCTGGATGACATACTGAACATTGACAACCCTTTCTTTCCAACTATGGTTCATAATATTTATCCTAAAGAACTTCGGCTTAATAAAGGAAATATATCTGATAATAACGCTTCTTTTCTTGATTTAGATCTCTCGATTGAAAATGGTAAAATAATTAGCAACATCTATGACAAGAGAGATGATTTTAATTTTGACATTGTTAATTATCCCCACTTGGATGGGGATGTTCCCCGAGCAACTTCTTATGGGGTTTATCTGTCTCAACTTAATCGTTTTTCTAGAGCTTGTACTCGAGTTGAGGTCTTTAATAAACGTAATCTTTGTATAACTAAAAAGTTACTCAATCAGGGTTACCGTTACCATAAACTTCGTAAAACCCTGCAAAATTGTATTATCGTAACCCTGATTTTCTTTCCAAATATAGATGTAATTTAAGGACTCTTCTGCGACAAGGACTATCACAACCTGACTTCTATGGTGATGTGATTTATAAACTTCGTAAGATTCTTGGTCATGATCACTTTCGTACTATCTTTGTTAAACTTGTTAAAAAGTTTATCAAAAGAGGTTATGACCCTATCATTTTGCAACGTACTGCGTGCTTGGTGGTGGACCCTTTTACAGTTCGCCACTATGCTTTCCTCTTTAATTGTAAGATGACCGGACAGGCTGTAGACCCTATGATGACGCCTACCTAAAGCCCATTGGGACGGTGGCGTTTGATGTTTGTCCATGATCTTTCTTGTCGTGCCCTTAATGGTGTATCCTCTTACTGCTCTGACTTCTGCCAAGTCATTGAGTACCTTCATTGTGGCTTTCTAGGCTATTGTTTTTTTGTATTATATTTACACGAGCATATTTGTGTTTTACTTATATTGCCTATTGATGCTGCCTTGTTGGTTAGAGATTAGATCATGGCGGGGATTTCTTTATTTACACTGTCCTGTTTTAATGGGATGACAGTAGGGTAAGTGTGAGGTTTGGTGCACCCTAGAACCGGTTTAACCCCCAGTGGCCTACTTTGCCACTGACCGTTCCAAGGCGGTAGCCTTATTGGCAACCCTTTTGTGTTTGTGATGTCGTTTGCTTTTTTTTATTACTTTTGCCTTTTCGTTTGTCTGTTTGCGTGTTTGTTTTTGTGTTTTGTGGTTGACTGTCGTCCTTGAATGATGCTTTCCCTGTCCGATATTTTTATCCTTCTTTAGATATATTGAATGCATAGATGGATTATTTACTTCCAAATATAGTTAAATGAAAAGACAAGATATATCTTATTACCTTTTAGGTACATGAGGAGGTATATCTCCTATTGAGTAGGTGTATAGTAAATATGGGATAGGATATTGTCATAGGTAGTTTATCAATTTTATACAATGTGGGTTATGCTGCAGGATATGTTTAAAAGATTGGGGTATTGAACAACAGAAATCAAAATGATGACGATGAATATACGTGTATACATGCAGAAAATAGATATGTCGTTGGTCTGTACTAGAAATCCAGTACGACGACCGTCTAGGCTAGCTAAGAACAATAAATACTTAAATTTACATTAAAATAACCCCATCAATATAATTTAGAAAACTCCATATTGATTACCAGATAGAAAGCTAGTTCAACGACCGGTTAACTAAATGACAAACAAACAATTCAGATCAATTTACTCACTAAATATTGGGTATTTTAGGGAACTTTGGAGATATGGTAGATATGGAATATGCTCAATAATGTAAGTATTTTCGAGCCCGGCAGACACAACTTACAAGCTCATCCACAGGGCCGTCAAACAGTATTACATTAAATTAAATGAAAGTACGTGACTGATCATGGACCGTTGTGCCTGCGTTGTCATCATACTCACAAATCGCCCCAACGCGTCCAGCGGATCAGTACCATGTTAAACCTATATCAATTATTGAATTGTTTTCCAAAGTAATATAAGTGGAGTCATCTTATTACCTTATAGGTACATGAAGGAGGTATATCACCTATTGAGGAAGGTCTTTTATAGCAATTGAGTGACACCTAGGATGCCTAAAATTACAAACGCATCCCATGTCTCCGTCAAAAGTATTCAGACCGATTTATTCACTAAATATAGGGCATTATTGGGAATTGGGAGATATGGTAACTATGGGATATGTTCAATACTGTCATAAGTAGTTTATTACTTTTATACAATGGTGGTTATGCTGTAGGATATGGTTAAAATATGGGGGAACTGAGATAATGAAATATTTAGATTCTCTTTTATAAGTCGGTGGCTTTAATATAGTCACCAAGAGCGCTGAAAACCAATTGTTTGTGTCTTGTTTCGGGATCGAGTCAATTAGTAAGGTTTAGAGGGATTGCTGGAGTTTAGATTTTAATTCGTCCCGTTTTGTGTCGAGCTGACTGCATTCAAGAAGGAAGTGTTGAGTGGTGTATGGGACAGAGCAGGAATGACAGTTTTTGGAAAGATCCTTAATGATGTGACTTCCTAGACTCGCAGGTAATACGTTATATCCCATTCTAAGTCTGGTTATAGTTTAACAAAAATGAGATATAGGGTCCTATAGAAACCACAGCGTCCGAGCGCAAAGGCATCGTAGGTCCGCACTGTACAAACAAGGACTTGAACATACAATGAAAGAGACAAAAAAAAACAACAGAAAGGGTGGTGAAGACAGGGTTACCGACTTGGAACGGTCAGTAGGCAATAAGGCATACTGGTTAGCTTAAATCGATTTTATATGCGCACAATCCTCGCTATTATCCTATCTTTAGCGCCCAAATAGACAAGACAGTGTAAACAAAACTACATCCCATCAAAAGGAATTCTCTAACAATAAAAGTCAATATATCTGATAATAACGCTTCTTTTCTTGATTAAGATCACACGTTTGATAATGGTGAAATAATTAGCAAAATCTATGACAAGAGAGATGTTATTAATTTTGACATTGTTAATTATCCCCACGTGGACGGCGATGTTCCCCGAACAACTTCTTATATGGTGTATGTATCTCAACTTATTCGTTTTTCAAGAGCTTGTACTCGAGTTGATGACTTTAATATTCGTAATCTTTGTTTAACTAAAAAGCTGCTCAATCAGGGTTACCGTTACCATAACCTTCGTAAAACCTTTGCAAAATTTTATTATCGTAACCCTGATCTTCTTTCCAAATATAAAGGTAATTCAAGGACTCTTCTGCGACAAGGAATATCACAACCTGACTTCTATGGTGATGTGATTTATAAACTTCGTAAGATTCTTGGTCATTATCACTTTCATACTATCTTTGTTAAACTTGTTAAAAAGTTTATCAAAAGAGGTTATGACCCTATCATTTTGCAACGTACTGCATGCTTGGTGGTCGACCCTATTACAGTTCGCCACTATGCTTTCCTCTTTAATTGTACGATGACCGGACAGGATGTGGACCGTATGATGGCGCCTACCTAAAGCCCATTGGGACGGTGGCGTTTGATGTTTGTCTATGATCTTTCTTGTCGTGACCTTAATGGACTATTCTCTTGTTGCTCTGGCTTCTGCCAGGTCATTGAGTACCTCATTGTGGTTTCTAGGCTATTGTTTTTTATATTATATTTACACGAGCATATTTGTGTTTTACTTATATTGCCTATTGATGCTGCCTTGTTGGTTAGAGATTAGATCATGGCGGGGATTTCTTAATTTACACTGTCCTGTTTTAATGGGATGACAGTAGGGTAAGTGTGAGGTTTGGTGCACCCTAGAACCGGTTTAAACCCCCAGTGACCTACTTTGCCACTGACCGTTCCAAGGCGGTAGCCCTATTGTCAATCCTTTTGTGTTTGTGATGTCTTTGTATTTATTATAACTTTTGCCTTCTCGTTTGTTTGCGTGTTTGTTTCTGTGTTTTGTGGTTGACTGTCCTCCTTGAATGCTACTTTCCCTGTAAAATATTTTTATATTTCTTGGTAAGGATTTTATTGACCGAAAACAGGTCATGATTTCTAAAGTAATGGCTAAGTCTAGTAAAAGTGTTGAATTTATTTGTATGATTAGTTAATTAATTGTTAACATTAATTGTTTTACGGATACAGGAATAAACTTTTGAAGGTCCAAATGCTACATGTTTATCAATAAAAGGATCGTTCAATCCAGCTTTACAAGCTTGGTCGTCCTTTTCATTGCCGGAAATATTTACATGGGCTTGGCACCATTCTAAATTAATGGATAAACCCAGTATGTTACAGTCTTTAGGTAATGTTAATATGTCCGAAATTAGGTCCGGTCAAGACTTGCTTTTTCTCTCGTTAATGGCGGTAAGGCTGGAAAGGGAATCGGAGAAAATAACTGATTTAGTAGGTTTATTTTGGCAAAATCCATTTAAGGGACTTAATTATTGCAATCAGCTCGGCAGTAAAAATGGATAGACCATCAGAGATTCCAATAAGTTTGCTAATGTATTGAGATGGGATTACAAAGGCAGATGCCACGCGTCCTGTGCTAGGGTCCTTTGACCATCCCTAAAGATGTTTACATGATAGTTATACTTGTTATCAATATGTTCCATAAAAGCTTGTTTGTTTTATAATGGATGGGTTGACCTGTTTATTAATAAGATTTGAAAGAGAAGTATCAACTTTTGGTAAAGGTATTATTATTTAATTTATATTTCTTTGTCAAGTTTAGGTTTCTGTACCGAAAGGTTTAGGCTTATTAGGAAATTTATTTTTATAGTATGTATTTATAATAGTATCATTTACAGGATTTTATGATTTGTTTGTTTGGGTCCTAGCCCAAGACCGCGGCAACTGTTCCTCTCGATGTAAATGAAGTGGTAATATTCCCGTCTCATGTTCTAATAATTTTTTAGGCGTGCTATTTAGCACCCTTAGTGCTATCATCAATGCCTTATTTTGAATAATATCCAGTTTATTATGTCTATAAAGTAAATCATGTCGCTTAATTACCCGATTTCGTCATGAGTTGGTGAACATAAAATTACAACTAAAGACACGCCTACAAAGACAAAAACGATTTAAGTAGCTTTAATGAAATGGAGCGTTCAACTAATACCGAGAGAACTAAATAATCTTGTTAATTGTGTATTAGACGATATATGGATTGAATGTATACTAAATTATTACAAATGTGTTCTTATCGCGATTAATTTACGTGGCCCATGTTATAAGAACATATACAAATCGAACAGGAAATTCAGCATTCAAGGACGACAGTCAACCACAAACACACACATAAACAATGAACATATTTAAAGATGAATAAAAGGCCAAATAAGACATCACAAACACAAAAGGGTTGACAATAGGGCTACCGCCTTGGAACGGTATAAGCTTGCATCAGTTGCCTATTGTTATTTAAAACTGAGAGAACATGAGTTGATCAGCATATACAAACAACATGTAATATATTATAAAGATATGGTAACTAGTATTCGGCGTAAACCTCATACAATATGCATCGTCTATACAATTGACAGTGATATGTGTATACTATTATATACAATCAATACAATTACCAGATTACAAGAACAGTTACAAACACACCTGCCCATGGGCCTGTATGTCACTGTTAAATAACTTCTATATTACAAATACTATTGTTACATCATCTTTTAATATGGTTGGTGAAATTTCTGTTGATGAATGTAAAGCATCGTTTAATCCAAAATAACTAAAGTGGTGGAGCTATTACAGGCTCTACTTCCACTTAAATAAGCTAGAGAACGTTAGTTGTTCTGAAAGGGTCATTAGGTATACCATACTTCAAGACAGATAGAGTCTGTCTCAGCTCGGTGGTTACTTTAAAAAATCGATGGGTTATGCCCATCTCGGTATTAAAATAAACCAGCTCGCTGAGACAAGACTCTATATCTCAAATAATTGCTACGTTTTAAATATTTGTGGTATATGTATGTAGTTCGGTTTATTTATCATCCAGCATATATGCATTGTTTGCTTAAAAAGGCGGTTAAATTAATATTCAATATATTTATCTGATACTATTTTTTACAGTTATATAATTCATACCTGAAGCTGCTGATAGTTATGAGTTTTGAAAATGCATGCAACTATCAAAAGGATTCTCATGTCATTGCGCTTGAATGGAACTTTCCGGAAATACTTCTAAGTAACAGGAAAATCAGGGTAGCCCAAAAGGCTGTAAGGTCAATCGATATGAACATCAATAGCTGTCCGTGAGTTAATATCAATACGATATTCATATTTATGAAACAGATATGTTTTTCAAGTATAAGATTAATATGTATATATAAATAACATCACAATGATTAATTGATAAAACCTATAACACACCTCTGGGCAAGAGCCCTGTCTGACGTTTCGAACCTAAACCATTTTTATCTCATGACATGTGTGCATTTGCAGTATGGTTCTGTTATTATTAAGTTATATTGAGCTTTTAATTTAACGGTATTCTATTGCAGCGCTTATAATATGAGGAGTATTATTCATTTATTGTAAGAAAGTGTGATATATTTAGAGCAAGTGTGTAATGTAATGACTTTTACAATCCTATATAAATAACGTCATCAAGACAAAAAAAACCTTCATTTTTTAGTAAAAGATACCTGCGTTTGACGTTATTCCACTTTAATGGCCATGCACTCCTTCTCATTTTTGTTAAGAAGCTTAAGTTTGGTTCTATATACAACATTATTGAAGCATACTTGGTAATTAACTTAAAGTAAATGTAAAAAGCTCACCACACCTTGTATGTTGGCATGTATACCAGTACACAATCATCAGGCATGTATTTTAGGAATATTCGTCAAATGACATCTCCTGGATAGGTTGTTTAAGTCGAGCTTTTGGTTGCTCAGTTAAGAAGTATTAAGAAAAAAATAATTCTGCCAAAATCTTATATCCGTGTCTATGCTTTCCTCAGCATTGTCTCCGCTGTTCAATGGACTGATAGCATTACTATGTAGACTAGATTAACATCGTTTTTTTTCCAAAACATATTAACAATAGATTGAACAAACCGGACAGTAAGTCTACATTAGTTTTTGCGTAGTAATGTTTACGTACCTTATTACTATGATAATTAATAAGTATATATAATATTAGGATTAATTAAAGACTGATTAATAAATGCACATTTCCATGCGTATTAGTGTGCACCTGAAACCTGGTTTAAACCCCCAGCGGCCTGTGGTCCACCGGCCGTTCCAATGCGGTAGCCCTATTGTCAACCCTTTCATGTTTATGATATAACATTACTTGTCACTTATTTATTATTTCGTGTTTCTGGTTGACAGTGGTCCGTGAATGCTGCATTTCATTTTCGACATTAGTATTTACCTTTTTAAATAGTTTTAATTTAACATTGCATGTTGTTTGATTTTTTCTGAATTTTCTTTTTTTCCTTCTTATTTAAATGATTCTGAATATAATATAACACATAATATAACCCATGTGTTATATTATGTTGTATACTATTATTCTTTTAGGTGTTATAGTTATCCGATAGGCCATTTTATGAACTGTAAAGCTAATTTCCGTCTCAGTGTGGTTGTCACTATTATGCCAGTGCGTGTAATGTTTTATAGCTAACAGTGAACATTTTATAAAAATAGTCAAGAACAACGGCACTTAAAGAAAGACAAAAATATCGGACAGGGAAAGCAGCATTCTAGGACGACAGCCAACCACAAAACACAAAAACAAACATGCAAACAGACAAACGAGAAGGCAAAAGTAATAAAAAATGCAAACGACATCACAAACACAAAAGGGTTGACAATAGGGCTACCGCCTTGGAACGGTCAGTGGCAACAGAGGCCACTGGGGGGTTTAAACCGGTTCTAGGGTGCACCAAACCTCACACTTACCCTACTGTCATCCCATTAAAACAGGACAGTGTAAATAAAGAAATCCCCGCCATGATCTAATCTCTAACCAACGAGGCAGCATCAATAGGCAATATAAGTAAAATAAAAATATGCTCGTGTAAATATAATAGAAAATAAAATAGCCTGAAAGCCACAATGAAGGTACTCAATGACTTGGCACAAGCCAGAGCAACAAGAGAATAAACCATTAAGGGCACCGCGCGACGACTCCTGCGTGTGATTATGAATAAAGTATTTCGTAAGTGCTATATATATATATATATATATATATATATATATATACATATATATACTGAAACAAAAAAGGTTAGCAATACGTTTTAGAGACATAAATGGAACAGATGAACATAGATATAATTGTTTGAAAATATTGGAAATGATAGGTAAGGATTTGATTGTCAAAAAAAACAACACTTATTTTATTATTTTCTAAGCAAAGTATCAGAATTAACTCCCAAATATTAACAAGAGGCACAAGAGGGCATGTGGACGCTCTACTGGCTAAAATGGCTCTTATTTTGATTTGTCAACATAAAATTCCATTCAGTACTCCCTTTAAAAAACTGCACAAACACGCAAAAAACACAACACAACACCAACAACACTTGACCCATGCCAACAATTTAACAAAAAAAAAGGAAAAAAAACAAGAAGAAAAAAAAAAAAAAAAAATTAAAAAGAAAAACCTGACAATTTCATTTGGTTATGTAACTGTTACACTGAAATGAAAACAATGTAAAGAACAGATAAAAAATTAAGGTACTGGAAAGTTCACAAGGCAGAATATGGTATGTTTCAGAAAAACACGGGTCAAAACTTTGGTGTTACTAATCCGATATGGCTGGTCTTCTTTTTTGTCCGAGCTTTTAACAATCCCGCCGAGCTTGGAAATGATCGGATGAAAAATGAAGACCCTGTTGTGTTAACAGGGTAAAAATCCCCTTACGCCCCGTAGTTCCGGCTTAATCGGTATTCTACTTTAAAACCATAGGGGGTTTGAGACTCTTCGTTTGTTTTTTCACATACGTTGCATATGAGCAGATCATTTGACAATTATTACAAAAGTTAACGTTTGTTGCATTTAGCAAATAAAAACCAATAACACGTACGAGTATTTGTTGACAGACTTTGCGTTAAAGCGGCATTCCTTTGATTCCAAGAGGGTATACTAAAGCAACACATCATTGTGTCTACTCTACGGCGAGGTTCATCAACAGTGATCTACCATTCTACTGATCAAAGGTTGACCAATACTATACCAAATGAAACATAACATACACTGTAAGTGTAGAATACAAAATGCTATTCCACGATGTTTTAAAACAGATTTTTTTGTTTCACACGTGATCAACTTAGGGGTAACAACACAATACATGGAACTTCGTTTGTCTTCAGTAGGGTAATGTTTTATAAACATTGTTAGGTAAGCAATTCATGAACTATAGTGATATTAGTGCATATATATTACTTGACGACTTCGATATACACTCACGTGGATATTTTACATTTTCCAACTATAAGCAAACATCTTTAATCCGAATATATTCTTCATCGTTTACTCTCTCTACTCTTCTATTTTATTTGTGTTTGTTGCTTAGAATTTATTTATTTCAATATTAATTACATATTGATTAAATTGTGTACAGCTCGTTGACAAAGAAATATAAAAAGATCGGACAGGGAAAGTAGCATTCAAGGTGGACAGTCAACCACAAAATACAGAAACAAACACGCAAACAGACAAACAAGAAGCCAAACCCACAGACAAGCAAGCAGACAAACCCATATTCCGATATGCCACTACAACGACTTTGTTTTTTATCGGCGGTATGTTGTCGCTGTTTTAAACAGGTATAAGGCATTACGTGTTCTTAGTCATTGCATCCTGGTATGATAATGCACACACACCATGCATTTTATAACAGTTGTTTTATTTAAAACGAAAGACCAATAAAATAATTATATGGCAATATTGCTACAGATCACTAGAACATCAACTTTGCGTTCAAATGCAAATACAATAATAGTATCTCATTCGTTCCGAATAATATACTAAAGCACATGCAATACCTTTACATTATGTCATTACAATGTCATAGACATCCGTGTATTCTAGTTGATATGTTGGAATCTGATGTGTTACCTATGCTTCAAATAGCAATCTAGCGCTGATTCATTATACTGTCCAAATGTTTTTTAACAAGAAAGATGTGTATTGTGCCGAAATATCAGTATCATATTCATTTCTGAAACATGTCTGTTTTAGAAAGATTGTATAATGTTTCAAAATTTACTCCAGACATCTTGATCAATAACAGAGAAAATGATGCCCACGGGGTCTTCTTGCCTGCGCAAATGAAAACGTCGTGCAACTTTGGTAACAACAATATAAGGAGGAAATGAACTTTAAAGCAGGTATAACAATCGAACAGAAAATGTAACTATTACAGGATACAGTCAACATAATGTTACACATCACTAATATATATATTTTCTATTAAATAAGAATGCTTTTTAATAAGAAAGCTGGATGGATATCCTACAAACACAACAGAACAAACATTTTAATATTAAAATGAAAAACTTAAAAACCCTAGAGGCCTTTTTTGCCACTGACCGTTCCAAGGCAGTAGCCCTATTGTCACCTATTTTTGTGTTTGTGATGTCTAATTTGTCATTTTGGTCATCTTTATAGTTGTTATTTTTTCTCTGTGTGTTTGTGGTTGACTGTCGTCCTGGAATGCTACGTTTCCTGTTCGATTTTTATATCTGTATTAACTCCTCGGTATGTAGCTTGGAAATTAGAACTGTATGTCAAAACAGACTTACATTCTAGCATTGAAAGAATATTTAAGATGCAGAATGACTCAAATTAAATATGTTTGTTTATAGGTTTTCATAGTTGTATACGTTAACATGATCTGTTTATCTCCCTCATAATCCTTCTTTAGCTTCGTAAGATTCTTGATCATGATCACTTTCATACTATCTTTGTTAAACTTGTTAAAAAGTTTATCAAAAGAGGTTATGACCCTATCATTATGCAACGTACTGCATGCTTGGTGATGGTCCCTTTTACAGTTCGCCACTATGCTTTCCTCTTTAATTGTACGATGACCGGAAAGGCTGTGGACCCTTTGATGACGCCTACCTAAAGCCCATTGGGACGGTGGCGTTTGATGTTTGTCTATGATCTTTCTTGTCGTGCCATTAATGGTTTATTCTCTTGTTGCTCTGGCTTCTGCCAAGTCATGAGTACCTTCATTGTGGCTTTCTAGGCTTTTTTTTGTATTATATATACACAAGCGTATTTGTTTAGAGATTAGATCATGGCGGGGTTTTCTTTATTTACACTGTCCCGTTTTAATTGGATGATTGTAGGGTCAGTGTGAGGTTTGGTGCACCCTATGACCGGTTTAAACCCCCCAGTGGCCAGCTTTGCCACTGACCGTTCCAAGGCGGTAGCCCTATTGTCAACCCTTTTGTGTTTGTGATGTCGTTTGCATTTGATATTACTTTTGCCTTCTTGTTTGTCTGTTTGCGTGTTTGTTTCTGTGTTTTGTGGTTGACTGTCCTCCTTGAATGCTACTTTCCCTGTCCCATCTTTTTATATTTCTTTGTAAGCTATTGAACACAATATCTGTCTTGCAAAAGACACATCCATTAAAAATATTATAATAACGATTGATTTTAATTGCTATGTTCCTAAATAATGGCCAAATTAATTAACAATATTAATATTTTACTCCAAAACGATATGAGACATCTATAATAACAGAGCCTAAGCATTTTACTGACGTATACAGTTTCAGATTTGTTTCTTGTTTCTAAACCTGAATTTATCATGTCGATCTGCACAATTTTGCGAGAAACAGGGTGCCTGAGATAAAATATTATCTAGGCAGTTACTATCCGATCCCGTCAGGGGCACTTATTTTGATGACGTCAGCTTCTCTTTTGGAAAAAATGTGGAAAAAATGGAAAATAGTAATTTAAATGAATTTAAACGATCAATATGATAAATAGAATATTATGCTATTGCCTGATCGTATCTAGTTTATCAGGTTCGGCACGAAAGAAATCGGGCTTCATTTTTTTCTCAGCCTCACCTGATAAACTGGATAGGATCAGACTCAAACATGATATTCTCTATCTACCTGGTCATGTGTTGTTTTTGTGGAAGCTGTTTACAATTCGAGGTCATACTAGACATTTACGGATTAGGCAGATACCGATGCCGAGTTCGTAATGGAATAAAATAGTGGGGGGTCTTCTCAAAACATATGTATAAAATAACTCCATATATTGCAATAAATTAGGGAAGTATATTTCAATTTAATTTCACTCAAATTGAATTTCCATTGGAGAAGATTATCATTCGAGGTTCGTAGGCTTAATCCTAGATTATTTCGTATACATACAATCAGAGAAGTAATAAATCGTCGCATAGTTCACACAGATCCTGTATGTTCGAAATACCTTTAAGTTTTACCTTAAGTTTGACACATTTTCTTCCAATTTGTCCTCTCTATCTAATCAACTGCGTATCATTGTGTGGTGTCATTTCTTATCACCCAGTGAAATACACTCGTTTGGGAAAAGAAGGCCTAAACCAATATGTGTCTGCGCGATCCATTTTGGTGTCCTAAAACATTTTCTATGTAACATATAGTACCATTTGAGACAACAAGCACTTGAGTATGCATTGGGTACACACATCATTGTCAAAAATATAGTTAATAATTAGTCGAAGTATACACTTTCATTTTAAGGGGCTGAACCAGTATCGGCATAGCAGCAATAATCGAATGTTTCGTACGTGCGACAAGCCAGGACCAGCCAGCCAAGTGCGGCAAACCAGCCTGGATCAATTAAACAGGACGCCGCTGACCAGCCAAGACCAGCCAGACAAGCCACGGTTGCAGGTGATCGTCACGATAAAGCGGCAGATGTACTGTCTGACACGGATGTCGATCAACCGCCATCGTCGTTTATATGATATCCTGAGGGAAAGTCATGAAAGTTATTGTAATTTCATTACGAGAAATGTGCCCTACCAATTGGGGATTAGCTCTAGATATAATGAATTGTTCCTTGCATATTTTTATTCAGATATATATGTAGATTAATTAATTTTAGCTCTAGATATAATGAATTGTTCCTTGCATATTTTTATTCAGATATATATGTAGATTAATTAATTTTAATTCGACATAATCTGTGTCATTTATACATATTTATTTATATAAACCAAATCAAACTGCAATGAGTCTGAAAAGTAAAAGGCTTCATCATGTGGTAAGACTATTTTGAGATGGTCCCCCAATTTTCCTGTTAGTACGTACTCAGCATCGGTATAGGCATATCCGACAATGTCATTTTCAATACCTGTAAGGTTATATATGATGGTCGATTGTTTGGTGGTTGAGGCAGACCTCTTGAACGAGATAAATCTCGAAATACTAAAGTTAAGCTTGAAGACGTAGACAGTCATAATCATCTCGGCCTTACATTTATAATTTAGTAAAAGGTTGTAGTTGGAATGCACTTGGACATTATTCTTATATTGACTCTTATATATAACAGACTGTGAATCATGTAAGTGGCAATACGCATGCTTTACAAAAGAGTATGATAATGGACCTTTCAAAAGAGTTAGATAATGGACCTTTGAAAACGGCCGAGCACGACACATACGAAATATTGCAGTCTCGGTTTGATTGAGACTGTTCATGAGTGGTAGTGAAATATGCTAGCTACCGCTCACGCCCTCTAGCCCCGGGTTGAGCAGAACTCAATATTCATAATATCAACAGCACAAAATTGCAACCATCCCGAAGATGACATGCATATGGCGGTGGACATGGAGTTATCCTTCTTTAACGTATTCCCCATGTCGTACGGCGTATGGTCCAAGTATCTAATAAAATGCAACTTGAATTCCTAGAGAACTCGTCTGAAAAACTTGAATGGTATAAACACATATTTTGTAACGTTGAAAGGTTACCGAAATGACGTTTTCGTAAACCAGTCTAATGTAGCATGCCATTCGCAACATCTCGTACACTGCTTTGCGGGATCCCGAAGAATGACGGGATTGGTCGAGAGTTAAAGATTGGTAGCATGTAATCAGCTGAATTACTATTATATGTATATTAGCGACGGAACATTCACAAGCCTCATTAGCGCAGTTGGTCGAGGCGCCGTGTTACTGCCCATGAAGGTAGGGTCCAAGCCTGCTGATTGCCGGATTTTTATTTTTTTTAAATTTTCATTGGTTTCATTATTGCTGATGGTAAGGCAGCAACAGTTCCTTAACTAATTACACATGGTAACGGTGAACAGTTTATATGTGTTGCAATGCACACTATTTCTGTGCTGATGTGTAATTTATCACGTCGTGCTTTTAAGGTGAATATTTAATCAATTTGTAAGGCATGTCAAGGATTCGCGTAACACAAACTGGGTAAAAAAAAACGGTCATGGAGTGTTTACGTCTCCGTGACAACTCTTTTTTTTGAATATTGTTTTAACACCCGTGACTTGGTCTGTTGATTTAAACATATTGTATTGCCAATGTGTTACATACAGAATATTATCCACACATATACAATAGAAATATTATTATGACAAATGGGTCGGGTAACAACTGCTACCAACATTAGTTTAAACCCTTCCCATTTAACATCTTGCAATTGCAGATGCGTATGGCTGAGTGAAATAAATTACAATAATTACAATGGCAAATAATACATTTAGAGAGAGAGAGAGTGATGAATAGTGAACACATATGAGAGAGAGAGAGAGAGAGAGAGAGAGAGACAGAGAGAGAGAGTTTTCCCCAGTCTATTAGTTCCAATCAGTTAAAAAACATTAACGCTTTTAACAGTGTATACATGTTACATCAACTGATATAGCTCTATAACTTGAGATATGTAATATAACAACAACAGCAAACACTATAATGGTAAGCTTCGAGTGTCGAAATGTTCTAAACATATTTATTTTACATCGATTGCGAAACAAGTTCTTGCAACTTAGATTAATCACTCTCGGTGGCTTCCTGGGTAGAACCAGTACTAAGCAATGTGGATTAATTATCTTGCTCAAGGATAAATAACGTGGCCGCGACGGAGGATCGAACCCACGACCTCTCGATCAGGAGTTCGGCGCTCTACCACTGGACCACGCACTCCACTCGAAATGTGTCATAGAATCAGACACCTATGTAAACCTATGTTTTTCTCGTATATATGTTTGAACTGCTGCGAAGAGGGATTCATTTTCCCTGTCAGTTATCTGTTCACGACCATAAAGTGTGCTTACATTTAACGGGTGTAAATGGCGAGTAGACTGAAACAGATGAAGCCGATAAGCTGAAAATGTGTTACACTGGAAAAAATAGTGTTCAGCATCTTCTACTTCACAGCCGCACTCGCAAGTCGGTGAATCTCGTAAAAGGTTAAGGTATAAGTCGTTATTGAGATTGCTACATAAATGTCTCATTCTGGCATGTAAAACAGCAAATACTCTTTGTCCACTTAAGTAGTAAGGTGGCACTTTTGTACTAGAAAATACAGATGTTAATAGTCTTCTCTTAAAAATTGCGATACTTTCAGAGTTTCGTATCTCTATTAGCAAGTCATTCCATAGTTTAAGAGAGGAAGGAACAAAGAGTTATTGAATATTTCGGTTCTCCTAGCAATAGTGGCATAGTTATCGTTATTTCTGAGATTGTATGCGCTGAAATCTCCAACTAGCTGTGGGAAAATGTTTGAAATGTAATTTGGAACGGTTCCATTTTTAACATTATAAACCGAAATAAGTTTTTGCATTTTCCTTCTATCAGAAAGTGAAACCCATCCTATTTCGGATATTAAGCGATGTATGGATACTGATCGGGTTAGACCCGTCATAATACGAGCTGCCTCATATTGTAACTTTTCCAAGCTATCTTTTTTTAGTAAAGTACATCCATCCCAGGTAATGGAAGCATATTCCAGTATTGGGCGCATTTAAGACAAGTATATCTGATTAAGTGTTTTGCGCGCTACCTTGTATTTGAGCATTCCCATTAATCCAAGCACTTTTGACGCAGAAGCAACAATATTTTTAATGTGTTCGTGCCATTTACCGTTATTACTCAGTGTTACTCCTAGATGTTTATGATTATCAACAAAGGTTAGCGGGACATTGTCTTGATATAAAGTTGGAAGACGATCATTATTACTTAAGGAAAAGAACATTGCTTCTGTTTTGGCAGGATTAAATTGCACGAGCCATTGCTTTGACCATTCCGTAATCATGAGCAGGTTATGATTAAGAATTCCTTCCATTTCGTTTATACTAGATGTTGAGACTGATAACGAAGTGTCATCAGCAAACAAACGAGTTATACTCAGCATATTTTCGGCAATATCAATTACATATATCAAAAATAAAAGAGGACCAAGACAGAGCCTTGAGGAACTCCAGCAGTTAGGGTTTTCGATTCGGAGGTTGCAGATCCGACGCGGACTCTTTGACATCTGTTTGAGAGGTAATCAGATATCCAAGCTAAAATCTTGCCATCGATACCATATTGTTTTAGCTTGAATAAAAGACCTTTATGCCAAACACGATCAAATGCTTTAGATATATCATTAAAAACAATGCATATAAATTGTTTAGCATCGAATGCCTGACATATATGATGGTACATGTCGATAAGTTGATATGTAGTAGAATGACCAGGGAGAAAACCTGATTGATTCCTAAAGATAAGATCAAACATAAGTAGAATATTATACACATGTTTAAATACTATTCTTTCCATTACTTTACAAAAACAACTTAATAACGCTATAGGTCTATAATTTGTAGGGATACTTGGGTCTGACTTTTTGAAAAGTGCCATGACCATAGCACATTTCCATAAGTCGGGGAAAACGGACTCGTTTAATGATCTGTTAAAAAGAATATGTAGAGGTTTTGAAATTGTATTTGCAGTTTCCTTTAACATCCTATGTCTTATTTCATCCTCCCCACATGCTTTATTTACATTTAAAATCTTGATAATGTCAACTATTTCGGATTCTTCTATATAAATATTTTCTAATTTATTATTGGATTTTGAATGAAAAATAGGTAATTCAACATTAAAATCATCAACTGATGATATTGAAACTAAGTAATCATTCAAACATTTCGCTTTTTCTTGTTATTGAGTATGACGTATCGCCATTTGGTAAGTCTGTTTTTAAAGGTGGGATAGTTTCCGAGTTTTTGTTTGACTTGATGAAATATTTTAAAAGTTTCCAATACTGACGTCTGTCGTTGATATTTGTTTCAGTAATTGTGTGTTCAACATTACTAAAGAAACGTTCTTTAGTGTGGCTTTTTAGATTATTAACTTTGTTGTGTAGCCTTTTGTACGCAACTATATCAGCCAGGGATTGAGTAAGCGTCACTTTAGCTTTCTGACGGTCACGCTGTCTTGACACACGTCTTATTTCGGAATCATACCTTGGGCGAATTGTTACATTTTTTGATGGAATGCACACATTAATCAATTCAAGAAAGGATTTCGTAAAATGTTCACACGCAACACTGAGCGAATCGTTTAGTAAGAAAGACAAGTCTTTTTGTTGAATATTATCGTTGAGTTTTATGAAATCGGCTTTATTATAATTCCAGACCCTTCGGGTATAAGTAGGTCGAACATTGTAACTATACTGAAACATTAAGTATGTACCACGGTGGTCGCTTATATCACGTGGTATGTTTAAAATTCCGGAATCTAACGGTTTTAGAGAATCGGAGATAACAATGGGGTCTATCAACGTAGAAGAAAGATCTGTTACTCGAGTTGGTTCAGTTATAATGTTTGTCATATTATTAAGCTGCATTTTGTCCTTTAAAAAATGGTTATCAGTATTTAGTTGGTTCTCGTTGATATCACCAACTAAAATGATGTTATTCGATAATTTTTATGCCTTTTCTAAGCTTATGTTTAAGTTATCCCAAAAAATATTACTCGAATTTGGTTTTCGATAAACCGTACATATTAAAAAATGTTCGGTTTTATCTTTAATTTTAATCCAGAGTGAGCATGGTAGTAAAAATTCAAGTTTTAATACACGTCTTGAAATAATGTTATTTGCAGTATAAATTAGTAGTCCGCTAGAAAATGCAGATGTATCTTTTCGTAAAATGTTATTATGACCTACTATGCATATGACATCATTGGGAACGTTTTCCGATAAGTGGGTCTCTGTAAAACTCAAGATATCATAATCTAATAAATGGTCCTTAATATATTCCATTTGGTTGCGTATGCTACGAATATTTAAGTGAAATATGGAAAGGCTATGTTTTTCAATCGCATTTTCAGGACCTGGGTTCATTTCAACGTCGCCCGACATAATAACTAATAATACCATAACAAAAGAAAATTCCAGGTTTGAGAGCGATTTAGAACCGCCTGCAATAATGGCTATTATACATCGAAATAACTTCAATATACCTTTAAGTAAGCAACTTATAAAACTGAATGGCTTACGGAGAAAATCCGATCAAATTAAATTTGTTATTGAATGTGCCAATGGCCATTCTCCAGCAACTCACATCAATACCTATAGTGTTCTACAGTTACAGGCATATTTTTTTTGAATATTGTTTTAACACCCGTGACTTGGTATCTTATTATCTTAAACTTTGTTCCCAGAAATAATGCTATTTATCTCGGCAGCTATTTTACGCTTGGGTAAAACCTTGCTTGTATTACATTATGTCAAAAACAAGCCTTAAGGTTGGCTGGGAAAGGACGTAGTGATGAGATATTTATAATTCATATTTAAAGCTTCTTTGGTATAATACAGATTCAAAATTATCAAAAAAGACTAGGTCACCACACTTTTTTTCCCACTAGACGTCATTGAAGAAGGCACATATTTCTAACTTCAAAATTTCACTAAAAAGAGGAAAAATGTCGTCATTGAACATTTTCACAGTTGTATTCATAACATTAAGTTTATTGAAAAACAACAATTAATTTTCGATTGCATATATACATATCTTTCATATCATACAAAAACAATTGTAATCCTCATTCATCTTTTGACTTTAAAAAGCAAACATATATGGACCGTACCCACCCACTTTTGTTTTTACCGAAAAATTAATTCAAGATAAAAAAGTATGTTCTAATGATCAACTTTTTTTAAAACTTGTATATGTCAAGGTCCTATGACATTTCTTTCAAAACAAGTAAACAAATATATAGGTCACCAGGCATCTAATGATTTTTTATTAAAAATTCTTTAAATTACACCCATTTTGGAGTTATTTTGACATTTTCAATGTAAAATACTGTACACACAATATTGACACGGAGATCGAAAATAAAATTAGCTCAGTATCTACTTTTATATATATATTCCACTACTAAAAAACAAAAATCTGATTTATTCTATAGCAAAAGGATAAATTCTACTCCGAGCTACCCATACCCCCTATTTTGTTGACAACAAAAAATGATCACAAATGACATGAATGACGGAAAAAATATGAAAAAAAAATTTCCTTAAATTTGGTATGTTACCATCTTAAATCCTACATTATATCCATATCTACCAGAATGGAAAAAATGAATCAATTATGTTGTCAAATAAAACTTTGATTTAAAAAATAAAATGTTTAGACTCGAAGATGTCAAAACTTGCCAAGCCAACATCCTTAAAGGGTACTAAAATTCAATTTTGTTCTAGGTCGTAAGGTGCTTAGGGCCAATTATGATACAGTGAGTACATTCTTCCGTCCAATTTTGGAATATGTTGACGTAAACCGGAGTAATTACTAAGTTTCAACATAGACAAAAACTAATAGAAGATGCTAGATTAGGGATTGAAGCTGCTAAAATATTGCTAACTTTTAATTTTAAATACGACTGCTGGCTAGTCTACAATCACGACGTAATATTAAAATGAAAAGGACCGCGTACATCGCTTTTCAATAAGAACTGTATGCCAAAACAGTATTTCCATTTACAATACAAAAAATGGAAAACATTACCGGAACGCAAGGGCATGCTAAGGTCCAATTAAATGCTTCCTCATCATATATACTACGAACACGTACTAATACAAGGCTTAAACTGAACTATAGGTGTCTACCTATGAACTGGATACATCCAGAAAGAAAGCTTTGTTTCGCATCAAGATACTTTATGTTTGCCTGCAGTCTTGTCTTGTCGTGCCCTCAAAAAATTATTCTCTTGTTGCTCTGGCTTTTTCCAAGTCTTTACGTACCTTCTTTGTGGCTTTCTAGGCTATTGTTTTTTTTGTATTTATAAATGCACGAGCATCTTTGTGTTTTACTTATATTGCCTATTAATGCTGCCTTGTTGGTTAGAGAATAGTTCATGGAGGGGATTTCCTTATTTACATTGTCCTGTTTTATTGGGATGATAGTAGGGTAAGTGTGAGGTTTGGTGCACCCGAAAACCTAGTTTAAACCCCAGCGGCCTTTTTTGCCACTGACCGTTCCAAGGCGGTAGCCCTATTGTCAACTCCTTTATGTTTGTGATGTTTTATTTGGCCTTTATTCATCTTTAAAGTAGTTCTTTGTTTCTGTGTGAGTTTGTAGTTGACTGTCGTCACTGAACGCTACTTTACCTGTTCGATTTTATATCTATATTTATGCAAAATATCGATTAATACAACGTACGTTGGCCAATTGAAGAATCAAAACACTTGTTTTTTTCAGCCGTTGTACAAAGAAATGTATTTTACTTATAGTCTAAGGCATGGTTACTGTCAATATGTTTTATTCCTTGAAATCTTCCCTAAAATATATTAGATATTTTTTACTAAACATAGATATTCAGACAAAACGTTTTCAATGTGTATGGTATCTTAATAAAATAATGGTTATTCGGGTTACGAAAACGGAAACAACACACAACAAAACTACTCTCAAAAGTATATTTCCCTTGTGTGCATCTTGTAAATATTGTAGGAAATAAATCTTGACACGAAGGTTCGACATTGTATACACATCTAAATATCAAAAATTATTGTTCTTGACATTATATAAATTTGGAAACGAATTGACTCAAACCTTCACGCTTTGTCTTTCTTTTTAAGCATGTACATTTTCACAAAGGATCATGTTTATTTAAATGAGTTATTTTAACAATAACATATTTGCCTACGGTATCAGAGAGGGGTTCTTAAAACCACGAATACAGAGAGAAACAGAGTATGAAGCTATGATAGAAATCGGGATAGTGACTGTATAAAAGCCGTTAGCTAGGACAAGGCAAATACGGACTTGTAACTTTAGAAAATAAGAGAATATTGCAACATGAAAGAGTGGCACATATAGCTATTGGTATGAATCAAAATATTAAGACATTGGGAATCAAAATATTAAGACATTGGGATAATTAGCATGACGCCAGTCGTCAATCATGTATCCAATTAATCAATCAAACCAATGCAACACCTCCGCAAAGCAATAACATGTGCAACTGCATTATTTCAAAATCTATTGTCAATATACTCCGACATCAGCAGCTGGCGTCATGTTAATTAACTAGCGGAGAAAATTTAATATCAACGGGAGTTTTATGGAGTACTTAATTAATCAAGATACAAACGCTGGCAGATGATTTTCATAGCTATTATATATACATAGGTATTATCGGGATATTTTGAGTAATTGTAATACAATTAATGAACAACACATCGCGAAGTAGAAATGTGGTTTTAACACCAAGTCGCTTGTATTTATCTTTCGTTTTTTTTCTCTTGATGTCATTGTGGGCATCCAGCTTCACAGCAGGCAAATGATACCATTGTCTAGAACAGAATTTTTCAAAACCCGTATACTTTGTACATGCAGATTGAATTACACAAATTACATGTAAGTGATAGCCCGAATATGTTTCTTATTTAAAAAGAAATAATGTTTTGAACTTGAAATTCCAAATTCCCAATTCAAAATTTAAACATTCATCTTTCAAATCGAATGACTGATGGATATTAAATAATGTTAAAAAAACGTGAAGTAGTATAGAGAGATATCTGAAGTTCAAGTTGCTTATTTTCCGACTGAGGTGAACATCTGAATAACAAAATCGTGTGAAGTATGAGTTCATTTATAAGATTTCTGAGTCCACAATAAATTCCGTGGCTCAAAGTTCTTTAACTGGTATATTACAAACGTTAACTGCTTCAACATCTAGTGAATGTTATGACATACAAATGGCACTAGGAGTGATAGTTAGTCCATTTCCGATGGTTGGTAAACATGGAATACAGCGTGCATCATCAAAACAAATTAAGAAAATAGATAACATGATACGGACACAATTAATATTCGCTACTAGCTAATTTTCGTAATTCTCTAGCATTGTTCGAACACACTAGCGCACTTTAATTAGATCTCCGATTATATTTTACTAAAACAGACGATGACGAAAACAAAGTGAGAAGTTTAGAGGGACATATATCCTTAAGTTACTATGTCCCTGTAAGCTTTATATGGTTTTGTCCATTAGAAATCTCGCCAAATCAGTGCAAGAACTGTACTATATATTTAATAATCAGTAACATTTGTGTTTTTTAACTAGAATAACAAGGTATGTCAGTTACAGGTTACACTTGGGACTGGTATCTTATATTTTTAAATATGATTGGTAAAGTACAAAATCTTCGTCATTGAATAGATGTATCCTGTTTCAGAAAAAGACAACATGAATTTATACTAAACTAGAATGCATTTAAATAACTCCATTACATATCCAGGGATGCATCGTATTCAAATTGTATTCACATAACTTAGCATATTATTGACTATTTTAAAATTGAAACTTTACAGTATACAAGTTAAACGTACGTTTCTTCAATTTTTGTCAAAATAATATATTATGAATTGAATTTCAGCAAACTGTGATGTTCTATAGGAATAAATTCAATCATTTATTTGAGTTGTAGCTATTCATAATTTTCCATTGCAGAGATGTTGAGATTTTGTTGAGATTTTATCTTATTTTCACTAGATGATAACAATTGTTTTACTCGCTTTCATCCTTAGGTTCTATAGCAAAATAAAAATCTTTGGCAGAGTTAAAAGACGATAATTTTCTAGATTTTGATTTTAAAAGATACATATATTGAATCTGTTTTCAGGAATGCGCATGAAATATGGAGCGTTTTAAAAGAATCACACAGTAGATACCTGAATTTTAAACTTTGTTGAACATCAAGGATAAAGACCGAGGTTATCACCTATCAGAATGTATAGGTATGCCTTATTTCTGGTCACTGATTGGTCCGTTTTTTTGATGATGCTTTATCGAAATTATCAATACCAAAACATGTGACAAATTACAATGAATGTACAGATTCGGAAAAGAAGCTATTTATTTTAATTACAAACAGCGAATTTGTTATCTTTGTTAAAACGTCAAACCCTTTTGTGTTTGTGATGTCATTTGCTTTTATTATTACTTTTGCCTTCTTGTTTGTCTGTTTGCGTGTTTGTTTCTGTGTTTTGTGGTTGACTGTCCTCCTTGAATGCTACTTTCCCTGTCCGACCATTTTTATATTTCTTTATGTGACACGATACAACGTTGTCAAATATCCATCAGGTTTTCCGATTATTTCTTCGATAAATGTATTGAAACGATGAAATGAAGTTATATTTGCATACGTGCATGTAACATGCATAACGTTTAGAAGACGTTATTAATACAACAAAATATTAACCTATGACTCTTGTCATGTAACTTTTAAATAATGACTAAATAAAGATATAACAATAAAAGTATAACGCATGCGTTATATGTAGACGATTTTTAATATTGGGTTAGTTTGTGGAGGATTTATTCAAGTCACATACCTGTAGTCGTCGATGTGGAGATGACAGTAAGGTAAACTGAATTGACTGAATTGGATTTTATAGTCGCACCAACAGCTAAGGTCATATGGCGCCTCTCCAGCTTCCATTGGTGGAGGAAGACCCCAGGTGCCCCTCCGGGCAATTTTCGTGCACGGGCGGGCACGTGGGTAGAGCCACCGACGTTCCGCAAGCCAGCTGGATAGCTTCCTCACATACAGATTCCTAGGCCCCTGAGGGATCGAACCTACAGCGGTGAGGGGCAAGTGATTTCAAGTCAGAGATGTTAACCACTCGGCCACGGACGCCCCCAAACAGGAAGGTAAAGTAAAGAAATTAAAATATACTGTGTGAATACAATAAGTTTTTATTTGGTCTTAGGTATACATTATTATCCATGTTAAAGGGAACATATTCAAGTATTTTCAATTAAAAGATTTACACCTGAGCTATTACAAAGGGAATTTCTGTGACCATGCTACAATAATATAAAAGTCATATTTACATAAATTTTACAAGTGATTATCATATGGGACCTATTTATGTTCATGTTTTAGTTGTATTCAGCTCAAAACCGCATCGGAGTTGCCGTTAAGGCGATCAACTTTGAAATGAATTACAAGTGATCTTATAGAAAATATTTAATTTCTTAACTTCTTTACTTCATTATAATACTCCAATATAAATAGGTGCCGAAACGTCTAGGGTAAAAATTAAAATAGATGCCGAAATGGCTTGATGCTGAAACGTCTAGGTGCCGATTCGTCTAGGTGTCGAAATGGTTTGGTGCCGAAACGTCCTGAATCGATCTTGATCACACAGGCAAAAACTTGAAAATTGTCTGCATTTATTAATAAGCATTTTTCATGTACTGATCATTGGGACGCTGCTTTAATTAGACTAATATACTATATACGCAATAGTTTTCGTCTAGAAAATCGAACAGGAAAAGCAGCATTCAAGGACGACAGTCAGTTGAGGCGTGTTTTAGAATTAAGATGTGTATATATGGATACAGGCTGAGATATGAATCCGTAGATATTAACTAGGTTCTATGAAGTATATTTCGGTTATGTATGCATACCATTGGAAACATGACAGCTTGAGACTAGTATATACATGAGGATATATATGCATCCTTTGATATTTACTAGGTCCTGCCTTGTTTACATATCATTGAAAAACTTAACCTAAATTGTGACATTTATGTACGCGTTTATAAACCAGAAGTAGTATCTGGATATATACACTCAAGTGATATGAAAACGCAACACGGGAATTTCCGCTATATATTGTATATACTGCACACTTAATTGCACATAATATTCCAAAGAAATCCCAAGATGTTTTTTAAAAAGAAAGTTGCAGGTAACTAGAGAAAGGACACAACTGTGATGTTGTAGACGTTTTAATCACACTACACTTTGTAACAAGAACTTCATAAATGTTGAAGTAGCTCTTTGAAAAATTGAGCTAGTTCAGTACTGTATTTAACGTAAATAGCTTGCAAAATGTTGCATCCTAAGTTTGCTCACATGATTGAGCCAAACGCGTACTCTGTGAATAATGAAACATTGAAGGAATACTATTTGCTGTATTATTTGTTGTTTTAGTATTTTTTCCAAAAGGAAAGGTCTTACGTAGCCATGTACCATTCGATTAAAAGCAGCATATTGTACATACAATATATAGCGGAAATTCCCGTGTTGCGTTTTCATATCACTTGAGTGTATGTATATACAACTCTGTGTAGTAATTTATTCAAATGTATGCACATACTTAACTGTTTTTCACTTAGTTTATTATAATAAACAATATACGATGGTAATGAATGAAGTATGTTCATTTATTGTAATGCATTGATTGTAATGTTAAGCGTTGTTTATTTAAATCAACCCGGGGCTAGAGGGCGTGAGCGGTAGCTAGCATATTTCGCTACCGCTCATGAACAGTCTCAATCAAACCGAGACTGCAATATTCCGTATGTGTCGTTTTCGGCCGTTTCCAAAGGTCCATTATCATAGTCTTTTTTAGTATTAGTAATAGTATTTGTATATATGCACTGTTTTGTCAAATAGTTAGAGTTTACTGTTTGAGTTTGAAAATGTTTTCGTTTCGCGATGCCTAAATCGCTTTGCAAACAGTTCGTTGTAAATATCAAAACCTAAATGAAATGGAATTTATATTCTACAAAACATCTTATAGAACCGTATATGTGTTTCTCCTACAAATTTATTGTCAATACGTTTCATTTTTCTCTTGTGCATTGACTGGACAACATAGTGGGATTCTCTGAGTGAATATTTTGAAACCGTGTAAAGGAAGATAGGTGCATGTTGTTTTTCTCTTCTTTAGTCAACCTATATTGGCTTTCTCTTTTTCTGCACATGCTGCAATGTTTGTTCAGACCAATTCTAGATATATCCTGATGTTTTTCTAAGTATATATTTCTTTATATAGCTTTACAGCAACATTTATAAATATCGTGTTCTAATTTGAGATTACCTTTTGCTTGGATGTACTTTTATGAAGACTGTCTTGCCAATCTAAACACAGGCAATAGTGATGTTGAGGTCCTTGAATGCTACATACATTTTCCTGTTCGACTTTTATATCTACTTCTTTTGTACACATCAATTGTTTTTTAGCTAATCAAAGGGCCATATTGCTAACTGACAGTTCCAAGTCGTTAACTCTGTCTTAACCTCTCCTTATGTTGTGTATTGATCTGTTCAATGACTATTTATTGTCCTCAATTGATAGTGCGGACCCAAGATGTCATCGTCATTTAGATATTATGTTTTAAATACTGGTAGGAAAATTGTTCTATTTTGCATTTTTATGCATTTTTATGAACAAATCCCAATCAAACCGAGACTGCAGTATTATTATAATTATCGCGTTCGGCATTTTTAAATTTCACTGTTCATGCTCCTTTTATGTTGTTGATAAATTGAAATGAAAGGTCTTACATGTGACTATAACTTACCAGCTTAGGACATCAGTATAATAATACAGATGCTAAATATATATTCGCATTTTATAAATTAATTTAATAAAGCCAAGCTGTACAAAAACTAGGTACTTGTGTTTTTTCAGAACTTATGTTTGTATACAAATGGTAAACTGTCGGACAACATACGTTAAGCATATATGCACTTTCTCTTCTGCAACGCCTTTACTGTATAATAACTGTTCTAACATAGTGGCTTAAAGCTAAACAGTCCCTATTTTAACTAGTAATAACTCAAAAATATGAATGAGTCACGTGTGAAGTAGTTTCAAATCGACGAACACCCCAAACGTCGGTATATAAGCAGAAATCGATGCGTAAAATTTCACATTTTTATTTAGCCTCCAAACAGGTAACATATTCAGAATATATGTGATAAGAATAAATGGTAGATAGTATACTATTTTCTCAAGTAGCGTTATTGTTCAGTGGATAGAGCACCGGACTTGAAATCAGAAGGTCGTGTGTTCGAGCCCCGAAAGAGGTTAACTTTTTTTATTTCTGTAAAAATTACTGTTACCTGTGTATAGGTGCACTGGTCGATGTATATACAGAAAATGATTTCCTGCGCTATAGTTGCTCGCTGAAATACCCGATTTCGACATGAGCTGGTGAACATGAAGTTACAAATAAAGACACGCCTACAAAGAAGAAATCAATTGATACAGAGACTATGTAGCTTTAAATAAGTCTCCGAGGTAGGCAAACGTTCCGTAAAAGTATACTCGTCTTGTCGGTAGACAATTAACCTATATGTCTGTGTACATTACATAAGACGGAAGCAAATAACCGAACTAAGATGTGTCATATTTATTTAACATTCATTGTTTATGATATTTATTCATTTTCTAATTCCATTTTAAAGAATTAATACTATCTGATGATGTTCCTTACAATACTTTTGTTAACTGCATGAGTTAGTCGAGATATATAAAATACATAACCTACATGCAAACGAATTTTACTATGACCATAATTAATAATTTACTACTTTTAATTAAATGCTTTTTCCAGCGTCATCATTATTTCTGGCATATAAATGGAAATTCTGCTTTGCAAGACTCGTCACTCCAGCGGCTCCTTTCGTCCATATTTACACAGTTTTTCATTAGTCCACCACTTTGACCTTGGATGGAGGTCCAAGTTGGAACGATCTTGCTGTGCATCCATATGTAACTACCCTCATTTTCTTGATCCGTCAATCCTATCCAGTATTTTCCCGGTTTCGTGGATCCTATTCTCATAGTTAAATACATGTTCAAACTCCGAGATCCTATCTCGGCAAGGTGTCCTCCCATCTTGTCACACCACGATGCAGCATTAATCCACGATTCCGTTTCGCGACTGATCCAGAAACACGTGCTTTGCCCTCGGAGAATAGAGTACGAAAACCATCCGTCTGAACATCCAACAGTCGCCTGCTCTGAAATTTAAATTAAATAAATATCTCAGTAGAGTTTAGACCGATCACTGATCATCAAGCCCAATCTTTGTGGATTTAAAGTAGAATATCGCTTATGCCGGTGCTAGGAGGCGTGAGATGTGTTAAACTCTACATTACCTCTGATGAACAGACTAAATGAAACCGATACTGCTAATTGTATCTCTTGTCTGTGTTTGTTGCTTCCAAGGGATCCACTTTTCAATATTTATTGACATTCACACTGGCGTTTGTTTAGTGCTCTGTGGCGGCCGTAAACGTCGCCCCACTACAACCTTTCGGATCATCAAGCCCAATATGTGTGGTTTTAAAGTAGAATATCGCTTAAGCCAGTGCTAGGTGGCGTGAGAGTTGTTGCAGTTCACATTACCTCTCATAAACAGACTCAATAAAACCGAGTCTTCTACTTTTGTCTCTTGTTTGTGTGTGTTGCTTGTAAGGGATCCACGTTTCAGTATGTATTGACAATAAAGAAATATAAAAAGATCGGACAGTGAAAGTAGCATTCAAGGAGGACAATCAACCACAAAACACAGAAACAAACACGCAAACAGACAAACAAGAAGGAAAACGTAATAATAAATGCAAACGACATCACAGACATAAAAGGGTTGACAATAGGGCTACCGCCTTGGAACGGTCAGTGGCAAAGTAGGCCACTGGGGGTTTAAACCGGCCCGAGGGTGCACCAAACCTCACACTTACCCTACTGTCATCCCATTAACACAGGACACTGTAAATAAAGAAATCTCCGCCATGATCTAATCTCTAACCAGCAAGGCAGCATCAATAGGCAATATACGTAAAACACAAATATGCTCGTGTAAATATAATACAAAAAAAAAATAGCCTAGAAAGCCACAATGAAGATACTCAATGACTTGGCAGAAGCCAGAGCAACAAGAGAATAAACCATTAATGGCACGACAAGAAAGATCAAAGACAAACATCAAACGCCACCGTCCCAATGGGCTTAAGGTAGGCGTCATCATTGGGTCCACAGACTGTCCGGTCGTCGTACAATTAAAGAGGAAAGCATAGTGGCGAACAGTCTTCATACTGTTTAACACATATATTTATACAAGTATTATGCAAATGTCTATTTCCAGCATATACATTGAAAATTGCGTTTGGTAGCACTGTCCACCAGAAGTAAACGATTTTTTCTCTGTGTTTATGTGTTGTTTATTACCACAGATTACATGTTATGTAAAACGAGTAAGGTTGGATGAAGTCCGCGATACGACGATGCACTAACTAAAGAGAAACATTTCTCATACAGAAACTTCTTCTAAATTAAATAAAAACAAAAAACAAATTTAAATATGGCAATCCATGTTTTCATTCTCCATAATAACAGCATTAAAATGTATTAAGTCATCCCGAAAATGAAATTATGCATGTTGATGCAGTCTTGTTCTGTTAACAACGTACTGTTTTAGTTAACAACTACATCCTCGACACTGCTTGATACTTATACTACATATATAGTCATGCTAGTGTTGGTATTTACGTGCACGTCCAGTTGTAAATACCGCAAATAAAAGGCAGATAAGACGAATACCCTGTAAAGCCATGGTTTCTGATCTGTTGAAAACTGGTCTGCTAATTGTAATACCTTTACTGTTTATATATATTATCCTCGTCTGTCAAATATATAAAAACTAAACAAACATTGATAAATAGCATCTTTTCGCATGAAAATCGCTAAATATATTACAAAACATCATGTTAAAAGTCGAGTCCTCAATCAACATTTATCAATTTAATGTGACAGAAACTGCCAAAGCAGACGATATTATATCATGCGCTGTTTTTTACCTGAACACAAACGATAACCACATTATTAACATGCGCTTACATTTACAGTAAACATGGTAAATACAGCGATTATTCAGAATTCTCAAGCCAAAACTATATTGAAATGTCAATAACCTTGAGCTATTCATTTTAAATGGAAAAAAAGAAAGTCATATTCTCTGATAAAGTACATTTAAGCGTGATCCGTCAGCATGTTGTTCATTAATATCAAGCGTGATCCATCAGCAAGTTGTTAATTAATAACTATAACAATCAGTCATTTACTAGATCTTTTATGAAAATATGTTTCATTTGATGATTTTAACTTAGAAAAATTATATGTTTTTATTTTATATACAAACAATTTATTGGCATGTTGTATCGTGATTAATGTTAAATAATTGCGAGGTGGTGTTAAAATTAACCAGCTACACTGCATAATAAATAACAAGTTTTCATTGTATTGTTTGCTCATTTATTTATTTATTTATTTTGCTGTCTATATGCGCTTACATTTTTAAAATTAACAAATGCCCATAACAACCTAGATCTGAACATGTTTCAAATCAAACACTATCTAAAGGGACGTTGTCTTTGCAAATACAAACAATCTATGACATTTAAACTGGCGACCTGGCTGCAATATCTTTTTATTTTTATTTTTTAACGTAGTGTCATATTTCACCACGAACCATCACGTAACAAGCGGCTAAGATAATAAATTAATGGTGATATTTCGTGCGAAATGTATCTAAGACATACTAATTAAAAATATATCATAACGATAACATTAATATCAAACTGCAAGACGTCTAAACCAGGAGATTGCTACCTACACCGAAAGTGTCGCCAACACAACTACAATGTGAGCATTGTGTTGATTGTCTGTACAACAATAATTTCCGTTTATTGATTATCTCAGCTCCATCTCTGAAATAATTATATTCGTCACGTTTAATGCAGTTGTAGAAACCAAAAGAATGTGCAGAATTTCAACGTTCGATGAAAAACAAGGTTACTATTTTTTTGATATTTAGCACTCCTTGGAAATATGAACGCAGCGAACACAAGATAGCGCATTATAATCAAATCACTATCATACACACGTATATTCGTGCATCTATCATATAAGCTCTATCTTTCCTGCTACAACTAGTGATATAGATGCTAACTTTTAGTACGGTGATCCCATATACTTCGTAGCGTACAAAAACAAAATTGAAGATACGTGTAGTTGCGAAGTGATTTAGTTTAAGTAGTTGAAATGACTGATGTCAATGTATATTGATATGACTTTTTACATTACCCATACAGCTTTGCAAAGTATCAAATAAATTATGACAATGAAATGGAATAACTAGATACAAATAACACACTTTACGAAACTGAATGATTATCGGGTATTACTTTAATAATTCCATGTATAATTTTGGTGTTTCATGATAAGCCACACAAAATATATAATTTGCATTGATCAAACCTTTCGTACTATGCACTAACCTGCGTGGTCTAAAATCATTTTACTCAAATGTTCTCGAAACTTGCTAGTTCTAGGAAAAAAAATCAAATAAAATATTTCAAAAATATATCGATTTAGCTTTTATAATAATGGGTTAGAAAGAACAAAAGAAAACACTTGTGTAGACTTTTTATATGTATATTTGTTTAGTGTTTAATATGGTTAACATGCCACAAGATTGTCGCGTGTCCCTTTAACTACAGTATAATAGCTGCATAATTACTGATACATTTTTTATTCAATATTGTACATGATTGTGAAGAACAATAATGGAAACATTACATAGTAATCGTTAGGAAATAATAATAGTAATAATATATGTTAGAATCGTTAAGGATCCTAAGGTATCTGTGTCTGAACTCTACTTAATTAACGTATTTATAATTTATTGTGTAACACGCCTGGTATATGGCGCCACGTAACGTCGCGTCGCCCCGCGTATTTTTAGTGACGTCACTTACGTTCGACGTTCGACGTCATTGTCGCAATTGTTTATACGTCCGTTAGAAAGAAATATAAAAAGATCGGACAGGGAAAGTAGCATTCAAGGAGGACAGTCAACCAGAAAACACAGAAACAAACACGCAAACAGACAAACAAGAAGGCAAAAGCAATAATAAATGCTAACGACATCACAAACACAAAAGGGTTGACAATAGGGCTATCGCCTTGGAACGGTCAGTGGCAAGTAGGCCACTGGTGGTTTAAACCGGTTCTAGGTGCACCAAACCTCACACTTACCCTACTGTCATCCCATTAAAACAGGACAGTGTAAATAAAAAAATCCCGCCATGATATTATCTCTAACCAACAAGGCAGCATCAATAGGCAATATAAGTAAAACACAAATATGCTCGTGTAAATATAATACAAAAAAACAATACCCTAGAAAGCCACAATGAAGGTACTCAGTGACTTGGCAGAAGCCAGAGCAGTAAGAGAATAAACCATTAAGCGCACGACAAGAAAGATCATAGACAAACATCAAACGCCACCGTCCCAATGGGCTTTATCATAGGGTCAACAGCCTGTCCGGTCATTGTACAATTAAAGAGGAAAACATAGTGGCGAACTGTAAAAGGGTCCACCACCAAGCATGCAGTACGTTGCAAAATGATAGGGTCATAACCTCTTTTGATAAACTTGTTAACAAGTTTAACAAAGATAGAAATTGATTCTACTGAAATAAGTTAAAACAGTTATAAGGATTTCGATGATATATATCGCATAGTCGGTAAGCAATGTAGTTTATATATTTCTTATTCGATAGTAATAATTTCTCATAATATTATTTACTGTTTGTACATTGTTATAAAGCATAATTAATCCACTGATTTACCTAAAAAAAAACAGACTGCTTACAGTGATTATCAATTAACAATCTGTGTGCCGTATTATATCTACATAATTTGTTCTATCGCTTACATTTTTTGTGTGTATTTACAGAGAATCGATTGTGTATGATAGATCTATTGTGGAATAAAGCAGGAATGAAGCGCATACTCGTCATATATATAAGACCCGAAATTCCTTACAATTCTCGACTGGCTCTATACACTGAACCCCGTTACCATGGCTACTACGGATATTCAAAGTGAAAACAGCATGGCTACTACGGATATTCAAAGTGAGAACCAGGACTTCAGTAGCGTAAAACGCGCTCGTGCAACGAACTTAGCTCAACTGACAAAACTCTATAAAGATCTGGAGAAGAACATGATATCATATGACAATGTGGAAAACGTGAAACTATTATACAGTAAATTGTGTGACCGCTTTGAACAGTTTAAATCAGCGCATTTACATTGCTTGGATATTTGCTCAGAACCCGATGTTGAAATGAATCTGGAACGGAACTATGATAGTTGTCAAAAGAACTTCGTCGAATGCCGGGATAGGTTTTACCAGTAGACAGCTGAAATGAAAACACCTGAAGATAATGAAGCTCGTTCAACTGCAAGCAATGTCAGTTCAGTGACGTCAGTATCGTCGTCTTGCAGATTGAGGAGTGCGAAAGCTAAGCGGATCATAGCTGAATATAAACTGAAAAAGTTGTCTGAAAAACATTAATTGGAACGTGCCCGCAAAGAACTGGAGATCAAACAACAGCTGCTCGAACAACAATGTGAACTCGACGAAGCAGCGCCCGAGGAATCTGTCTGGCAACAGGCCGTGGTCGAGGAGACTTGTGCGACAACTGTAACTCATAACGTATCTTCTACCATACAGGAGTCTACATCCGGCAGAGTACGTACAACGTACCTGACGATATGAATACGCATAGCCATGGGTAAACATTCAGTCTCAGATGAACAACGAACTAGGTAAGCTTACAAACACTGTTCAATCAGGGGTTTCATACGTAAGTGTGACCAGCCTAGACACAGCCTTCCAGCGCCTGGCAATTGCACTGCACGAGGGTTTCAATTTACCCAAACCAGAACTGTTTGCATTTAATGGAACACCTACTGACTATTGCAAATTCATTAAGCATTTTGGGACAAACATTGAGAGTATGATTAGTGATGATCGATTGAGATTGAGTTACTTGATTCAGTATTGTGAAGGTGAAGCAAAGTGTTGCATAGTTAGAACAGGTGAAGGTCCATATTGTACTCTCGTTACGGTAGGCCTCATATGATTTCTAGATCTTACATTGAGAAATTGGTGTACGGTCCACAGGTAAGTAAAAGCGTCGGACATTGATGGCCTCTCAAAGTTAGCTTTAGAAATGCAAACATGTGAAATCACTCTGTCTCAGTTAGGTTTTGCTTCTGTTGTTGACAATTCAGAAAATTTACAACGCATCGTTAAACGCTTACCTATGTACATGAGAGTCAATTGAGTAAATATTGCACACTCTATCAATGAGTCTGGTTGAGAGCCACGCTTCACTGATTTAGCGAAATTTGTTGATGAGAAATCACGCGTTGCTAGTTCTATATATGGTCTTGACTTGATAGAGAAAATAATCAGACCAAGGCTGAGAACAAGGTTTCTACAAGTAGGTATCATATTAATGAGGTCAAGGGCAAGATCACTACTCTAACATCTTATAGCAAAGATAAACCATCAAAGTATGAGCGGAAATGTGGTTGTTGTTCAGGTACTTGTTTAGATTTAGCATCGTGTAAGAATTTCAAATCCATGAGTTTAAATGACCGAAGTAGGCTTGTCCGCAAATTTAAATTGTGTTTTATTTGTTTGATAGGTAAACATGTCTCCAATAAGTGTAGAGAACCACAGTCATGTTGAGTGTCCGACTGTAAACTCAATCATCACCTACTGTTACATAGTTGGGTTAGGTCTCAGTACGACCACACAGTTACACAATCTTCAGTTAATTGTTCAGCTACAAAAGGTTCCGTTGTAAACAATTGTTTGGGGATCATTCCTGTTATTGTAAATTGTGGGAACGGTAGCTCTTCCCATACTTATGCCATGCTAGACGACGGCGCAGACAAGACTATGTGTGATGCGCGTCTGTTGCATACCTTAAACGACACCAGCAGAACAGTGACATTCCAAATTTCAACTGTTAGCTCTACTGGCAGTAAAAATCATGGCCATGAAGTCGACCTGCAATTGCAGTCTGTCCACGGCGGCGAAAGGAGGTGTCTCTACACAATGTCTGGGCGATGAAGAAACTTCCTATTTCGACTAGATCTGCAACGGTAAATGTCGACGTTCACGGGCTACCTTATTTAGCTGACACAGATATACCTAAAACCGACGCCAGTGATGTTATGTTGTTGATCGGCACAGATTCGCCAGACGCTCACATCCCACTGGAAGTGAGATCAGGTAACAGTGATCAACCATACGCGTTTCGTTCGCGGTTGGGTTGGGCAATACGCGGACCTATTCAAGATACACCTACACCAGATGTAATAAACGTACATTTCGAACAATCCAATGACATTTGTTGCAGCAGCAGCTTGAGCGATTGTGGACAAGCGACTTCGACGATAGAACACGAAACGACAGGAAGTCCATGTCCGTAGACGACAAACGTGCCATGAAGATTATGGAGTCATCCGTCACCCACGACGACGGCCACTACAAGCTAGCACTGCCTTGGCGCGACGAGGGCGCTTCATTATCTAATAATATGGCTCTCGCACAAGCACGTCTACAACAGCTTAAACGCAAGTTGTCACGTGATGCCACGTTACGTCAGATGTACAGGGCGACTGTCAGTGATTATATAGCGAAAGGATATGCCACAGAAGTGACAAACCTCGACACTAATTCGAAACGTGTGTGGTACTTACCTCACCATCCTGTGACAAATATCAACAAACCCGGCGAAGTGCGCGTAGTCCTTGACTGTGCAGCCAAGTACCAAGGCATCTCACTCAATAGCCAACCCCTTCAAGGACTGACTTGATGAACAGTTTGGTTGGCGTTGTTATCCGCTTCAGACAAGAACAAGTAGCTCTGGCCGCTCATATTGAAGCCACGTTCCACCAGGTACGTGTTCGAGGAGAAGACTGTGATGCTTTGTGCTTCCTATGGTGGCCCAACGGAGACTTTGATCAGCAGCCGAGATATTATTGCATGCAGGTCCATTTGTTCGGTGCGACGTCGTCTCCTAGCTGCACAGCTTATGCACTAAAACGGACTGCTAACGACCATTCTTACCTGAAGGGGTGTCTACTGCTAACAGAAATGTCTACGTTGATGACTGCCTAAATTCTGTGCCATCAGAGGAGCAAGCAATCAAACTCGCTTCAGACCTTCAATAGTTGATGAAGATGGGTGGTTTCCGACTTACGAAATGGCTCAGTAATAGCAGAACTGTTCTAAACACGATACCGGAATCTGAACGTGCTCCGTCTGTTGTCAATCTTAGCCCTGGCGATTTGTCACGAGACGTGGCATACTGTATATCGTTAGCTCAATATTTGACCCTCTTGGACTCGTGTCACCAGTTCATTACGAGGTAGGCCATTGCACACAATTCACTTTCAAATCCATCCGACATCGCTTCAAGAGGCATCAACGCGAGTGATACTCAGAACCTCGGTATATAGGGCGAACGGACCAGAGTTCCTTTGGCATGACCCGGTACATTGGCCACGACAGTCACTTCCGCATGAAGTAACTGAAGATGACGTCGAGATCAAGAAATAGATAGCGGTCCACTACTCTAACTGGAC
This sequence comes from Cyrtodaria siliqua, assembly GCA_037043455.1. NCBI lineage: Eukaryota > Metazoa > Mollusca > Bivalvia > Adapedonta > Hiatellidae > Cyrtodaria > Cyrtodaria siliqua. The sequence continues at coordinate 356,122 of JAWPHD010000049.1, forward strand.
TAAACTTAGGCAATCAGTCGCTTGGCTGATTAGGTTCAAGACTTATTGCAGACATCGTTACCTGAATCACCACGCGCACTGTAACACGGGCGATCTAACTTTGACAGAACTACGAAGGGCTACAAATGCCATATTATTACACATATAAGAGAGTTGCTTCCTAGATGAAATATCTAACTTGAAGAACGTGAAGCCTGTTAAGAAGGACAGTCGTATCGCGTCTCTCAATCCTGTATTAGACAATGAGCTGATCCGAGCAAAAGGACGTATGAGTTCCAAAGCCACAAGCGAATGTCCCATCATACTGCCAGATAGACATCACGTGACTACGCTGATTATTCGTTTTTATCATGAGACCCGGGGTCACGTGGGAGTACAACAGGTACTTGCAGACACGCGTGAACATTTCTGGATAATAAGAGGACCTAGTTCGGTGAAGAGAGTTATCAAGTGCTGCGTCACGTGCAAACGTCAACACAGTCCGTTGTGTAGTCAACAGATGGCACATCTACTTGAAGAACAGATGTCTCCCAATAAATCACCTTTCATGTTCGTCGGAATAGACTATTTCGGCCCTCTCATTGTAAATTCAGGTCACGCACGCGTGAAGAGATATGGCTGCCTTTGCACGTGTCTTACAACCAGGGCAGTTCATCTTGAAGTCGCTCAAAGCTTGACAGCCGATTTCTTCATTGCTGCTTTTCAACGCTTCATCAGCCGAGGAGGAGTTCAAGAGAAAGTGTTCAGTGATAATGGAATCAATCTCGTAAGTAGTGACCGAGAGCTGCGCAAGTCAATCCAAGAATGAAATCGGTTCAAAATAGGCCAACATATGATGCAATACGAAATTGAATGGCACTTTAAACCGCCACACCAGTCACAGAGGTGGGACATGGGAACGAATGATCCGTTCCGCACGTACTATTCTAAAAGCACTTGCCAGGGAGCAACTTCTTACTGATTAACAACTGCTCACGTGGATGGCTGAAGCTGAGAAAACCAAGAACGACATGCCAATAACGCATATAAGCAGAGATCCCAACGATCCACTAGCGCTTACCCCCAGCATGCTATTGTTGATGAAGTCCAACTCTAGTATCCCCCAAGGTGTGTTAAGAAGGAGGATGTGTACGCCAAACGATGGTGGAGTATCTCGCCAATGTTTTCTGGAAAAGATGGACACGAGAGTACTTACCTGCGCTACAGACACGACAAAAATGCAGAGAGCAAACACGGACATACGTAAAAGTGATGTCGTCCTAGCGGCTGCAGAAAACACACCAAGAGGACAGTGGCCTTTGGGAAGAGTTATCGACGTAAATATGGGTCGGGATGGGCATGTACGTAACTATGGGATCAAAACTCGTACGTCATACTCAGTCAGGTCAGTCACTAAGCTCTGTCTACTTGAAAGATTAAATTAATGAATCAGTCATTATTGTTTGGAAATTGTATGTACCTTTGTGTCATGAAATTTAAATAATTTCATGGTGGGGACTGTTAGAATCGTTATCGACTCTTAGGTGTCTGTGTCTAATCTCTAATTAATTAACGTTATTATAATTTATTGTGTAACAATTCTGGTATATGGCGCGACGTAACGTCGCGTCTCCCCGCGTATTTATTAGTGACGTCACTTACGTTCGATGTTTGACGTCATTGTCGCAATTGTTTATAAGTCCGTTAGAAATTGATTCTACTGAAATAAGTTAAAACAGTTATACAAATGTCAATGATACATATCGCATAATCGGTAAGCAATGTAGTTTATATATTTCTTATTCGATAGTAATAATTTCTCATTATTTATCTTATTTTGCCTCGATATTCTGCAAGTATATGGAGCGCTCTGGTCTAGTGGTCGAGCATTGGATCCATGACCAAGACGTCGTGGGTTCAATCCCCGCCATGACCATATGTGTTGTTCCACTGACCAAGACACTTTATCTGCATTGTCTTAGTACTGGTTCTACGCAAGAAGACATTCAGAGTGATTAAACTAAGTTCATAGAGCTTTCGTCATAATCGATGTAAACTTAATAAGTTTAAATTATGTATAAAGAATGGATAAACAGGGTTAAAGCGGATTTTTTCAAAGAAACAATCCCCTGATACATATGATGCTAAGTTGTGGGAAAGGTGACTGCGTAACCGATACTCGAAATATATTATCCGAAATGTTTCATGTTATATATACCGAGCAAAAATAAAAAGTACACCTTTTTCTTTCCTTTATTATATAGACATCAAAACTGCAAATAATAAATTATGTATATAGCATAATTAGATCGACCACCACCAATACTCCAAACAAAATCTTACACAAGGCAGTTTTCCGCCTTTTTCTTGAACTGAGTGCTTAAAAACATCAAATATTGTTTAATTAAAGAGCTGTTCAAGCAGTCCTACGGCCTCAGTTACTGGCCTATGGGAAAACCAGCAAAAACGTAATACATTTTTCTTTTGGTGAGTATATGACTTAAATAGTCTTCATCTCTAGAGTAAATATAACACCGAAATATATCAGAAGACCGTCGACGGATGCATCCTTGATTAATGTTTTACTAGTATGTGATATCTCTTGAATCACATATTTTTAATGATATACATCCATGCTTTTATGAAGAAATAATCATAGATTGAAGTAATAAAGAAGAAAGTACACGGTTAATGGTTATTTTTGTAGTGTATATGTTTGTCAGTATCTACAGCATATAATGAGACATTCAAATGTCGCTGGTCCTGGTGTGGGTAGTGTGTTATCAATGTCCTTGGTTTCGTCCATTGATATTAAATAACGTTGGCTATAGTCACTATGCTCATAGTTTTTTTTTTGTGCAGGGCGAATATATTTGTGAATATGTTTGGTTAGTACAATGGAACGAGACTCTATTAGGAAACACATTAATTGTGTGATGTACTAATTAAGCAAATGTCCTGTTATGATATTGATATTATGGATATAAATGCTTCGTTAAAACTATACATGCATGGGTAATGTACGATGTAATATGTGTATTTAGATAAAAATATGAGGGTGGGCATTGTGTATTTGTTTGTATTATGAGTTTTCCAAACGGTTTGTTTATAACACGGCGCATTATTTCAGTGAATTTAACGGAGCGTGACACTGTATTGACATTGTATTTATTAGCAGACGTGTATGTACATTATACGACACAGACTGATATTTAAACATGCTCGTGTGTAGTAATAAGTAAGATAAATGCATATATGCAAACAGTAAAGATGTATGCGTAAATTGTCATTGTCATTAATAAACTCGTATGTTGGCGCGTTGTATTAAACGCGTGAATAGATGAGATTGAGAACCAAGTAACTATATGGTAACCAGCAAATTGTACGTTGCTGACAAAAACTGAGAAGCAGCGTGTTTTGATTTTTATCTTAAATCGTTTTATCTTTGTCTTAAATATTGTCTTGCCGTAACCTTAATGATGTATTCTCTTGTTGCTCTGGCTTATGCCATGTACTTGCATTGTGGCTTTCTAGGCTTTTTTATATTCAATTAATATACTGTGTTTTACGTATATTACCTCTTAATGCTGCCTTGTTTGTTAGAGAATATAACCGGCAGGGATTTCTTTATTTGGACTGTCCCATTTTACTGTGAAGCTAGAACTTAGTCAACCAAACACACGTTTTGTAACATTTAATAAGAAACAAGGCAAATGACTTCACAAACACAAAAAAGTTGACAATAGGACTTCCGGCTTGGAGCGGTTAGTTGCAAAATACCGCTGGTGGTTAAACCCGATTCTAGGGTTGCACCAAACCTTAATTTTACCCTGTTGTCAATAAAAGGGAAAATCCCAGCCAGGCTATATTCTCTAACAAACATGTTATTCTGTAACACAGTTATTTATGAAATAGTTTATTATCAATTGACCCTACATGTGTGTGTACTATGATGTTTCATGTCCAAACGGTAGTATTCAACTGCACTCATGTATTATACTTTTGTTAGCTCATTGTACAATCGGAACTATTCGCTAATATCCGTAATCGGTAAAGGTAACGAAATCCAACGAGGCTGGTACGACTTCAAAATGTTTACCAAAACACATTTAGCCAATCAAATGCAGAGACATTGTTCATATTGAGAAAGGGTAAGTTAAACGCACAGATAAATACTGATATTTGGAGATTCTTTGGAAGCAATAAACACAACCAAGAGAATTAAATAGCAGACTAGAATTTACTGAGTCTGTTCATGAGAGGTAATATGGGACGCAACACCTCTCATGCCCCATTGGCACCGGCATAAGCGTTATTCTACTTAAAATCCACCTATATTGGGCTGGTTCATTTCAAAGGACCAGTAAGAATCACACGTATTATTGTGGCATGTGGAGACAGCCGCCACACTGCACTAAACGAACGGTAGTGTGAATGTTAATAACTAGAGAATATTATGTCAGTGCCTTTTACTTTTACTGGAGACTGTTCATGAGCGGTAGTGAAATATGCTAGCTACCAAGTTTATTAGGCGAGGCTTAGAAAACGAAGAATGTTGAGGCTGTATATTAATATTCTATTTATCATGTAGATTATCCAAATTTTCTGTATACTATTATTACCTATTTCTCAGAATGTTACGCTTATCGATGACGCCGCCATGTTGTTGTTTTTTGTTTTATGACGTCAGGCAACGTTACGTGCATGACGTCAGATAACGTTACGTACAATAAAAGCCGGGGGATTCCGCATTGATTTGCTCTATTGGCCAGTGCATATTAAAGCATAATTTATTAGGTCACCCCTTTATTAGGCAGAAAAGTGCATATCTGCATGATAAATACTGATAAGGGAGATCCTTTGGAAGCAACACAAACAACCAAGCGAATAAAGTAGTACACTCATCTGAGCTGATTAATGTAAATGTATCTTTAATTAATGTCATTTTAAACCAAAATATCAATTGCTATGTATTACACTAAGAAATAGCTGCGTAAAATGGACACGATATTAAAAGAATATGAGAGTGGATCTTTTGAAACGGTCGAACACGACACATACGAAATAAGTCATTCAAAAACATATATTTAGATATGAAAACGCCTGGCGCCAGCGCGTCTACCGGATAGGTCTTATTGCTTTTTAATTGCGGAGACCTCTTAAAATATGATATTTAAATGATAAATATGTCCATAATCATATGATATAAACGGTTGATTTATTTTTTAATTGCATATGAATACTGGGAATGTATTATAAACGTGATGCTAATTATATTGTGTAAGTGGGGTTTGATATTCTTTTCCTGTACAACCCAGTCCACTTTTAAGCGTTTATTTAAATATATAACGGTTAAGCAATAACTCAACATAAACATCCACTCGTTTTAGGCTTTACTACTGCACATAATATTGATCAGATATTTTATGATCCATTATTTTGAAAGATAGCTCTACCATATGTTTAAATGTTTGTTACAATATAATTTTCAGTATAGCTGTTGACAGTATATATTTAGAAACGTACGCTTAATGTTTTAAGGTCCGTATGCCAGTTTACATGTTCAATGCCAAGTAGTAAACAGCATGTGCGGTATTGAAGTCCATAATTTAATCATACCTTTACTGTTGTGTGTTATTGCGTATTATTATATGGAGTTCATACTTCGTTATATGCAGCATATTTTTAATTATGTGAGGTGGTTACAGCCCATTTCACCTTGACATTCGCCCAACGATCACGGGCCATCGAGCTATCTCCTAGTCACCAAATAAGTCTACCAATCAATCGCTGGTAGGCACATTAAATAAATCATTGTAGCAGTGCCCAACTTGAGATTTAGAACAACACATACAAGTTATACAATGTCAGACTATAACTTGAACGCATATAAATGTTATTATAGTGTTTGTATTGATACAATTTATAACAGGATTTTCACAATGAATATTTCTATCATGATACCGGTTCAAACGCATGCGTGTTCCCTTGAACACCTATCTAGTTTCAAAGGGATAAGTCAATATTTCAGTATAGAATATTAATAATGGTGTGGTAGTTTAGCGATCGAATACGCATACTTGAACTCAATATACATGCATTGAAAGTGGTTAGTTTGCGATTGTTGATATTTCTGTGACTACCTTCATCTGATTAGTTCTTGAAGTCACGTGACTTTGCGCCATGTGTCTAAATTTCCGAACGTTGTACGCAGATTTCCGAAGTACCGGTAAAATGGGCTAAACTTGGTAGAACATAATTATGCAGTCAAACGATTAAACATTATATACGATAGAGAAGTCATCATAGGCAGTAAATAAATTAGTATATGCGGTCCAGTTATCATTATGTGTAGAACATTAATTTATTTATACATGTCATGTTTGTACTGGTATGAGATGCTTTGAACATTATATGTGGTATTGATATGTATTACCTCAATAGAATGACTTTATAAGTTATGCATATTCCGTTATATGCGGTACATATTTTGTTATTCATAGTGGATAAACCTTTATATTTGGTTGTTTATATGATATATTGTTCAAAAACATTAATGCATAAACGACGTTATACGTGCTTCATTTCGTATGATATATCAATGCATTTGGGACCATAATAAACAATAAAATCCCCGATCTCGAGATGTTCACTGTATAGCTAGACTGACAATCAAAATATTGTTAGAAGTTACATTTGTCATTGCAAACTATTTATTACAAATACAGAACTACATTAACAGTATTAAAATAAGTATAAAAATCGAATAGGAAATGCAGCTTTCGCAGAACACAGTAACACCAATAACACGCAAAACGACACACATGAAAGGCAATGTTAAACCCGAGGGACGAAAGCTCATGCACCCTCAAGGCACATTCAATTTTGCATGAATTATTGTGTTGTAAATGAAATGATTACTTATATCATATGATGTTATACATTTTGTTATACATTTTGCATCAATGTAGTATATTTAATACGGCCAATATACTAAGATTTCTACCGAAATGGTTATCATTTTTAGCTCTACTGACCGAAGGCCAGCCGAGATTTGGTTATAATTTTTAGCTCTACTGACCGATGGCCAGCAGAGATTATGGGATAGCGAGTTGTCCGTCGTCCATTAACTTTTGTCTTGTTTACACGATAGGGACTTTATTTTACCTCGGATGTTTACGAAACTCTGCCAGTGTCTTTATATCAATAAAAGCTTGGATTTTTTCGAGAACCAGCAACATCAGATTAGTAACACCAGAGTTACGGCCCTTGTTTTGCTGAAAAATGCCATATTAAGCCTTATTTACACTCTAGCACCTTCATTTTGTATTTGATCTTTATGAAACTTTGTCGATGTTTTTATATCAATGGAAGCTCAGCCAGATCGGATCAGTAACACCAGAGTTATGGCCCTTGTTTTGCTAAAAAGTGCCAAATTAAGTCTTGTTTACACTCTGGCACCTGCATTTTGTATTTGACCTTTACAAAACTTTGCCAATGTATTTATATCAATGAAAGCTCAGATCTGTTCGAAAACCAGCCAGAGCAGATTTGTAACACCAGAGTTGTGGCCCTTGTTTTGTTGAAAAGTGTGATTTTCTGCCTAGTTAACACTAGCACTTTCATTTATTATTTGATCTGTACCAAACTAACGCAGCTCGTTAATATCAACAAAAGATCAGACAAGCTTAAAAACCAGCCAGATCGGACCATATACACTGGAGTTATGGCCCTTGTTTTTGCTAAAAAAATGCCATATTGTGCCTTGTGAACACTCGTATCACATTCTTTTATTATTTGATCTTTACCAAATTTGCATAGATTGTTAGTAGCAATGAAATCTGTAAGTGAAACACAAAGATGCTCGTGTATATATAAATACAAAAAAGCAATAGCCTAGAAAGCCTCAAAGAAGGTACACATCAAAATCAGATTAGTAACACCAGAGTTATGCCCCTTGATTTAGTTAAACATGCTGTATTTTGCCACATTAAGAAGATAGGTCCTTCGTTTGGCTAAATTTTAATAAACTGCATGGATGATCGGTACCAAATATTGTTATGCATATCGTCCACGCATTCCGGTTGAATGTTTTTTGACAGGGGTAAAACAATTTGTCCTGACCATATTTCATGAACCCCTGACCGAAAATCAACAAAACTTTGCAGAGGTGATCAGTACCAAGCCTACTTATGCATGTCATAGCTGTGTTTTTGTTGAAAGATGTTTGGCCCTTTAAAGGCTTTAATACACGCATATTGTCCGGACTAGTTCTCCTGATCCCCAGTTTGGATATCAGTGGAACTTTGCAGGGATAATCAGTACCTGACCTAGTTGTGCATGCCATCGCCGTGTTCCGGTTGAATGATTTTTTGCGGAGTTATAGCGCTTTAAAGGTTTGAATATACGAACGTTGTACATGCTAGTTCTCCTGAATGCTGGTTTGGATTTCAACGGAACTTGGCAGTGATGAGCAGTAGCAAGCCTAGTTGCACATATCATCACCATGATTTTGTTGAATGATTTTTGACAATTATTGCCCCTTATACACAAACTTTGTCCAGACGAGTCTTCCCGAACTCCTGACTGGATTTCAGTGAAACTTGGCAAGTATGATCAGTATCAAGCCTAGTTGCGCATATCACAGACTCCACAGAGCCAGTAGAGCGATACAGGCCCTCTTGGGCCTCTTGTTTGTAGATCTGTTTCGACAACACGTTTTTATGCGCCCGTTTGAAAAAAGAGTACATCGTATGGGGTTATTTAAGGTCTTTATCATGACACCGCATATGCAGACTTGGAAACGTGGTTCTATCTTGCCATTCACCATATTTTATCTTGATGTAGATGGAGGATGAGCCTTGCACGTTCATTCCTTTTAGGCGACATATAACCTTTCATTTGTTGGTGCGTCTTAAAACCCAATTCAATTCGTCCGACAATAAGCAATTACACATGCTGCATGATAACTTTGAAACCATAACGCTCATGAATTTTCATAGGTACATTGCCCTTGAGGAGAGGAAACATGTTATTTTCTACGCTTGGGGCCCCGTGTGGTTCTAGGGGGCCCCGTTTGGTCACGGGGCAAAGAATAGGGCCACTGCAGATCCCTTTGGAGGGATAGGCAGAGGGGTAGAATCCCCCCAAATTCATGTTCATTTTATCATTTTTTGTTCATGTTCATTAAAGGTCTTCATCATGATCCCTGCATTGTTTCAGGTGCTATCTCGCTCGCATCAAAAGAGCAGTGGCAGAAAAACAATAAGGTGGCTCCAGCGTAAATGGAGTTTCTACGATAGAATTTGCAGCAACTCTGCAGTTCAGGGTGAGAAGGTTCTAGGCCCGTGTTCCATATTTTATCTCGATGTACATGGAAGATGAGCCTGGCATGTTCATGCCTTTTAGGCACCATATAACCTTTTCATGTGTTGGTGAGCCTTAAAACCCCAATTCAATTCAATTTTCTACGCTTGGTAGGACAAGTGTCAAGATTGCCATCCCTTATATGGAAATACACATTGTGTGATAACTTCAAAACCATGACACCCACATTCATGAAACGTTAATAGATAAATTGTCCCTTGGCGAGCGTAGAAACCTTTTGTTTTTGGGTTGAAAGGTTGCAATGATCTTAATAAAATATGCATTCTGCAAGATAACTCTGAAAGCACAACACCATATACAACTTTGTTGGTATATTGCCCTTTAAGATAGGTGGAAGCCTATTGCTTTTGGGATCAGTTGATCATCAAGGTCACATTAACCTGACAATGACCCAGTTCTGAGAAACACTCCTTCCACTGTAATTTGTCACTGTTAGACATACAATCATGGAACTTTACGGAAATAGTACCCCTGTTAAAACAATGACTTCTATTCATGTTTGGGCTAGAAGGTCAAAGTTTAGGGCATTTGACATTGCCTTGATCAATGCATTATAGTGTAAGGATATAAAATGAATGAAAACGAATGAAATATGTTTCTGAAACAATGTAGTTTGTTTGTGTGGTGTTTTACGTCCTTTTCAATACACACAATGTTATATATGATTTTTTTGTGGTGGAGGCAGACCACCCATACTTTTCCTGGGTAGAACCAGTACTGAACACCTCCCGCCATCTGTAACAGTCGACACTTCCTCACTTAAAGTCGAACTCAATGGTATGTAGGAAAACAGGGTTCCCATGGGAAAAAACAGTGCAGTATCAATAACTGTCAGGCTATGCACGAGTCACATTACTATGTTAAGGACCAATCGCAAGGCAACACATCATACTCAAATCTGAATCTGAGATGCTGAGTTAAAATCAGATCTGAGTTAAAATATTCAATCTTAAACAAAGTGGTTGATTTTCTTTTTTTGGTTTGATATTTTGACTTATACTTACTTGGAAGATTTTTTCTTTTTCATTTCCTTAAAAAATATTTAGAGAAATTTCCCAGTCAGAAAATGGGAGAATTTTCCCAAAACAATTTGGGAAAATTTTCCCAATAACATTTGGGAAAATTTTCCCAAAAAGAATTTGGGAGAATGTTCCCATTTTATTTTGGGAAAGTTTTTATTTCATTAAATTATAGACATAAGGGCATATTTAATTGTCAACACTGCAACAGAAGATGTTTCCAGGCTTTGAAATGTTGTTTTAGCTACTAAGAAATAACTCATTTTCCCATGGGAAAATTTTCCCAAATTACAATATTGCGAAAATATTCCCATGGGAAAATATCAAAGTGCTCGTATCGCTGTAAAACTTCGTCATAGACCCTAAATATGAAAGCCGCATACTATTTTGACATTATATTGAAAGATAAATACTTTTTGTTTTTCCCATGGGAAAACTTCCCAAATCATTTCCCATGGGAATATATTGTCCCATGGGAAAGACCCTTTCCCATGGGAAAAAAGCTTTTCCCATGGGAAAATAGGCTTTTCCCATGGGAAAGGTCAACTTCGCGTCAAATTTCTCGGAAAAATTAAAGTGTCACGAATGAAATAGAACATAATTTTACAATCATTTGATATGTGCTTTCATATGATATAGTCGAAAGTGCCCTAGCTCATTCGGAATTACTTGCTGTTTTTGCCAAAAACCGGCGCGGCAAAAAAAAAAACGGCGGCTGTTTAATAAGGAATAAAGGCATATGACGTCACAAACACAAAAAAAGGTTGAAAATAGGGTTTGGAACGGTCAGTGGCGAAGAAAGACCGTTGTGGGGTGGAGGGAGAGGTTGGGGGAGTGGGGGTGGGGGGGGGCGGGGTTAAACCCGGTTCTATGATACACCAAACCTCACTCATCCTACGGTCATCCCATTAAAACGGGACAGTGTAAATAAAGAAATCCCCGCTTTGAACTAGTCTGTAACCAACAAGGCAGCATTAATGGGCAATATAAGTAAAACACAAATATGCTCGTGTATATATAAATACAAAACACAATAGCCTAGAAACCCACAAATAATGGTTTTAAAACTTATAATTTAATCACATGTCTTCGAAATTCACATAATAATAAAACGAATAACGTTTCAATACTTTAAAGAAAAAAGTTTCTACGACATGTCCATATTTTGGTTCACTTACTTAGTGATAGTTTCGGACATTCTATATTTCTTTCCTCAGACAGTGCCTTTTAGATCAAGCCTAGATATCGCGATTTGCATTTTCTAAGCATTTGTAATTTACTTACTTTAAAAACGCTCTGTATGTTAGTCTATGAAACACGTGATATAATTCGAATACATATCTAGGACTAAGCGTGAAACTACTTTATCGCGCTCTTTAATTATTAGTTACACTAGTTTTTCACTCAACACTCAATATAAGGGACATGCATAACAAGGTATGGCGACTGCTTCGAGATAAAATTTGTGCAATCGCTGACTGCATGAGAAGACGTTTTTTTTTATGGCCGACACAATACACTGGGGACGGTTTAACATTCGATTTAAACAATCAACTATTATACATGCGTATATACAATACTAGATAGAACTCCGAATACTGCATCACGTGATCCCGCCTTAATTCCATTAAGCGATGGGAAAGCTTTTTTATATTAGCAGGATTTTATAACAGATATTTCGACAATACAACATGTTTAAAAGCCTTTTTTACTAAAGATTTGCGATAACCCGTTTAAAAATAAGTATTAAAGGTCTAATTTTAAAATATGCAAACGTTTTAAGCCAAAATTAAGTGTTTTATTCACACCCCACCCAACCCCGTTTTCGCTTCTTGGGAGAGGAGTTGGATGGGCTATGAAAGTTAATACTCGGACTCCGTAATGATAGATATAGTTTTCAATCATCATTAAGTGTTTACAACTTTTGCCTGTAAGCATTTTCTATGTTTCATTTTTATTTTGTTTTCGTCATTGTTCCGTTCTCAATCAGCTTAATCTGTGTTGCTTACGGATGTACAGGAGACAATACCTCGTCTTGCAAGTAGGACAATTCTGTTCTGAAACATATGTTTATTCCGTTATCAATTGAGTTATATGTTTTGCTAAATGTGATAACAGTACCGTGCTATTCAGCAAAGATGTAGCCACTATGACCACTACTAGTTCTACTACCAGCACTATTTATATTACTAATGATACAGTGCTTTGGGGGGTATAGAATCACTTGGGTTAAACGTCTAATTTTAAAACGAAAGGAAAATGTTTATTTAATTTCTGATTTAGATTTACCCTTTTAGTTGTATGATAGCAAAATTTCTAAAATTATTGTCCTGAAACTGTGATTTTTAAATAGGCGTTTTTTGCACCAATATTTACATAATTTCATTTTATCCTTAAAAGTGCCAAACTTCAACAAGTTACCTTAATTGATGATTGCATTTTGACTTTTGTCCCTAACATTTGTTAAAACAGCAAATATTTATTTCTGAGTTATTGTGACAGTATGAATTTTTCGTTTCAAAAACACACTTCATTCAGGTATTATAGAAACATTTTTTCTGAGAGGTGTTGCACGTAGTGTTATATTTTGCATGGAAAAATGTCCCAAATAATTTCACCGTTGAATAAATGTATGCTTATATGATATATCTTCAAGCCTTGAAAGTTTTAAAATAATCTAAAATATATGAGCTGAGAAAATTGAATTTAAACAGGAAATGATTCTTTACTACCAATGATTCTATACACCCCAAAGCACTGTACTTTCATTTAAAACATATTACCACTGATAAAAATAAGTATAAAAGTCGAACAGCAAAAAGGCAGCTTTAAAAGGCAATATATGTAAAACGCAAAGATGCTCGTGTATATATACATACACAAAACAATAGCGTAGAAGCCACAAAGAGGATACTCAATGACTTGACAGACGCCAGAGCAACAAGAGAATAAACCACTGAGGGCACAGCAAGACACGATTGCTGACAAACATTAAGCATCACCGTCCTATTGGGCTTTAGGTAGACGTCATCATAGGGTCCACTGCCTGTCATGTCATCGCACAATTAAGGAGGAAAGCATACTGTAAATGGGTCCAGCACCAAACATGCAGTGCGTTGCAAAGTGATAGGGTCCTAACCTCTATTGATAAACATTTTAACACGTTTAACAAAGATAGTATGAACGTGATCATGACAAGGATCTGACGAAGTTAGTAAATCACGTCACCATAAAAGTCAAGTTTTGCTAGTCCTTGTCGCAGTACAGTTCTTAAATTACTTTTATATTTGGAAAGAAGATCAGGGTTACGATAATAATTTTTTTCAAAGCTTTTACGAAATTTATGGTAACGGTACCCTTGATGGAGTAGCTGTTTAGTTATACAAAGATTACGAATATTAAAGTCCTCAACTCGAGTACAATCTCTAGAAAAACGAATAGGTTGAGACATGTATACCCCATAAGAAGTAGATTGCGTTCCCATCTAAATGAGGATAATTAACAATATCAAAATTAAAATCATCTCTCTTGTCATAGAATTTGCTAATTATTTCACCATTTCCAATAGAGAGATTTAAATCGAGAATAAAAGCGTTAGTATCAGAAATATTAGCTTTGTTAAGTTGAAGTTCTTTAGGATATATATGAGTAACATAGTAGGAAAGAAAGGGTTGTTAATGTTCAATATGTCATCCAGATACCGGGAGGTGTCATTAAAGGCTGCAATAACATCTGCCTGGTTATCTGGTGAAAGACACGTGAAACCTCTTTCATAGCAATATAAAAACAAATCGGCGACAAGGGGTGCACACTTCGTACCCATAGGGATACCAACAATTTGTCTGTAAACGGTAGTTCCATACCTGAAGAAAACATTATCTAATAGAAAAATAAGTGATTCACAAACTTCATGACAAGTCCACATAGAGTAATTGTCCAAACTGCTGTTCGTAAAAAAACGATTATATATTGTTACAGGCCAAATATGTTGTATTTTCCCATGCAAAAGATTTTTGAATGAGAGCATTAAGCTTGTCTTTGATAAGGCTGTGTGGTAAAATTGTATATAATGTCGACAAATCATAAGTACTTATAGATGAAGCTAGACGTTTATTGCACATTTGATCAAGAAAGTCGCCTATTTTTTAATAGACCAAAATAAATTAATCCCAGAGTTTCCATAAGCTTTAGCACAATATTGTTTATCGCTATAAAAGTAAGACATGATTTTAAACGTTTGGAGATATTCGTAGTGGTGCAAGAGCTAGAATTGGAAATAAAACGGGATTTATATGGTTGTTTATGTAATTTGGGAATCCAGTATATCGGTGGAAAGAAATATAAAAACATCGGATATGGAAAGTAGCATTCAAGGATGACAGTCAACCACAAAACACAGAAAAAAACACGTAAACAGACAAACAAAAAGGCAAAAGCAATAATAAATGCAAACGATATCACAAACACAAAAGGGTTGACAATAGGACTACCGCATTGGAACGGTCAGTGGCAAAGTAGGCCACTGGGGTTTAAACCGGTTCTAGGGTGCACCAAACCTCACACTTACCCTTCTGTCATCCCATTGAAACAGGACAGTGTAGACATGGTAGATAAAGAAATCCCCGCCATGATCTAATATCTAACCAATAAGGCAGCATCAATAGGCAATATAAGTTAAACACAAATATGCTCGTGTAAATATACTACAAAAAAAAATAGCCTAGAAAGCCACAATGAAGGTACTCAATGACTTGTCAGAAGCCAGAGCAACAGGAGAATAAACCATTAAGGGCACGACAAGAAAGATCATAGACAAATATCAAACGCCACCGTCCCAATGGGCTTTAGTTAAGCGTCATCATAGGGTCCACAGCCTGTCCGGTCATCGTACAATTAAAGAGGAAAGCATAGTGGCGAACCGGGGCGTCCGTGGCCGCCGAGTGGTTAACGTCTCTGACTTGAAATCACTTGCCCCTCACCGCTGTAGGTTCGATCCCTCAGGGGCCTAGGAATCTTTGTGTGAGGAAGCTATCCAGCTGGCTTGCGGAACGTCGGTGGTTCTACCCAGGTGCCCGCCCGTGCACGAAAATTGCCCGGAGGGGCACCCGGGGTCTTCCTCCACCAATGGAAGCTGGAAAGTCGCCATATGACCTTAGCTGTTGGTGCGACTATAAAATCCAATTCAATCAATCATAGTGGCGAACCGTAAAAGGGTCCATCACCAAGCATGCAGTACGTTACAAAATGATAGGGTCATAACCTCTTTTGATAATTTTTTAACAAGTTTAACAAAGATAGTATGAAAGTGATCATGACCAAGAATCTTACGAAGTTTATAAATCACATCACCATAGAAGTCAGGTTGTGATAGCCCTTGTTTCAGTCTTTAAATTACTTTTATATTTGGAAAGAATATCAGGGTTACGATAATAAAATTTTGCAAATGTTTTACGAAGTTTATGGTAAGGGTAACCCTGATTGAGTAGCTTTTTAGTTATACAAAGATTACGAATATTAAAGTCCTCAACTCGAGTACTATCTCTTGAAAAACGACACATACACCCCATAAGAAGTTGCTCGGGAAACATCCCCATCCAAGTGGGGATAATTAACAATGTCAAAATTAAAATCATCTCTCTTGTCATAGAATTTGCTAATTATTTCACCATTTTCAATCGAGAGATCTAAATCAAGAATCAGATTTATTATTAACTTTGTTAAGCTGAAGTTCTTTAGGATAAATATTATTAACCATAGTTGGAAAGAAAGGGTTGTCAAAGTCCAATATGTCATCCAGATACCGAGAGGTGTCATTAAAGGCTTCAATAACATCTTCCTGGGTATCTGGTGAAAGACTCAACATGAAATCTCTTTCATAGCAAAATAAAAACAAATCTGCGACATTTGGTGCACAGTTCGTACCCATAGGGATACCAACAATGTGTCTATAAACGGTGGTTCCATACCAGACGAAAATAAATATCATTTAATAGGAAAATGAGTGCTTCACAAACTTCATAGCAAGTCCACATAGTATAATTGTCTTAACTGCCGTTAGTAAAAAACGCTTTAATATTATTACATGCCAAAGATGTAGTATTTTCTCAAGCGAATGTTTTTTTAATTGCACTAGAATTCGAAATAAAGTGAGCCTTATACCGATTTTTATGTAATTTAGGAATCCAGTACATAGTAGGCAGTTTATTTTGCCTATCGTTTACACCAGCCTTGAAAGTAGTGCACCGAGTGATATGTGCGGAAACAACATCATCATCAGTAGAATTAACTGGAGTATGCGAATTGGTGCTGCCGAATTCCAGAGATAAAACATTGACGTAAAGTATGCGTCAAACAATAATTACTTTATTAGCTACTTTATGTGCAGGAACTAAAACAAATTCTGAATTCCCGATTTTAAATTACGAAAGGAAAACCTAGGTCTCGGAGGAAGTAAAGAGGCGTTATAAAAGTTAATACGTGTATCTATAATTTTAAGAATTTACTTTTTCTAAGTAAAAAGCGAGTTTGGGTCCGCATGTTCTCTACGACACCATTTTATACTAAAATCTGGGCACGACACGCATTAAAATCAATAGTTGAAGGTAATCTATATTTAAGACCTTTCGAAAAAAATGCCGAATACGTTTATCAACAATATCAAAATTACCAGTGATGACATGACCAGCTGGAGCATAGCAAAATGTTGGTGTGTTGCATTCACATTCCTTAGGAGTATTATGTACTATATCAAGGTCAGAAACTATTTTGTTGTAGTGGAATATAATATTTCTAATAGCCTAATAACTACATGAGTATCTCGAAAAATACTAGGCATGTCAATAAAATCAATACCTTTATTAATATATAGTAGTTTTAGTAAATGCCTGACGTGATCAGACTCCTTGTCAATATGGGGTCGGAGAACATGTTGTGTGTAGCTTTGAACTATGAAAGCAGTGTTATACAAGGGATCTGTACGAATGAAAATTGTGTCGGCTTCCTCGTCGAACAACTTTAGTGAAGAAATGGACAAAGAGGTAAGCCGTGAAAGCATAGAGTGCTTTCCAGACTGTTTAAAAATAATATGTAAATCAGCGACAGAAATAATTACACGCGATTTACGTTTGATGTAACATTACGCCTAAGACCATGAGACCTAGATTTACGCCTTTGAATAGAAAATATTGAAAAAATGTCTTTCTTTTTTTTTATTAGGATCGTAAGAAATATTTCCTTCTTGATAAATATTGGAAGTCTGTTTTGCTTTTCGTCTATTTCAGCTTTGAAATTCTTGCACTGAGTGTATGCTTCGAAAGAACATTATCTTCAATAATTCGATTTTTTTTAAGTTGTGTACTTCGGTAAATTTCTCAAAAACGTTTTATAAAAATGAAACAAAATGATAAAGAGCGCTTGAATTTGCATGGCCTTATTAAAGGTTTCTTATAAACTTATATAAAACCATTTGACACCCGGGTAAATGTGATTTCCAATTTGAATAAGATACTTAATAGAATACTAAATAGTTCAGTCGTGTTTGTAATTTTTAGACATATAGGGTCTCCAAATCAAGCCAAGCATTTTAACACTGAAAGATTTTTGGAACTTACTTGGTAGTACAGGGCATTTTATTCGTGTATGAAAAACAGCTGTTTAAATATTGATACTGACGTTATAATTTGTATAAATTATACCGGAATCTCGGCCGGAAGTTTTGTTCATAAAAAGACAAAACTGAGCCCAATTTTATTTCATTTCAAAAAATCAAATGACAAATATGCTACTGGATCGTTATAGTTTTTTCTATGGATCTTATTCTAATTTAACAAACATTACACACGCTAGTCGGGGCGATTTATGGCTCTGGCATTTCCTTTTGTCTAGATTAAACTGATCCTTTCTAACGAAAACTCTCAAAATAATATACAGTTGATTCTTTAATCTATATATGTAAACGCCTCCGAGATATGACCATTGTTTATTACCAAGAAAATATGTATATAGAAGATATACGGAAAACAAACTAAAAATATGTTTAATAGTACTGTTGTTTTAAGGCTTTTCAAGTAAATAAAATTGAAAGAGACTCACCATTTTTCACCCTGGGGAATTCAGTATTTAACAATTACTCATATAGTAAACTTATAATTTCTAAAGAAATTTTAAACGCAATATGACAGATGATTCTAAGTGAGAATAAATCTTTAACTTTTATCTAGTATATCTATTTACCAACTTGAGACCCCTGGAGTAGAGGAATTCTACACCTCATTTGAATACAATTGATACTATATGATCTATCGATTTTTTCTGAATAAAAAATGGAATTGTGTTTTAAAAATTATACAAACACCCACAGAAGCAAACGACAACTACAAACATGAACAAATGGCAAAACATGACATCTCAAACATGAAAGGGTCGACAATATGGATATTGCATCGGAACGGTCAGTGGCAAAAAAGTCCGATGGCGGGGGGATTTAAACCAGGTCCTTGGGTGTACCAAACATAACCCTTAGGCTGTTGTCATCCCAATAAAACGGGACAGTGAAGCAAAGATATTCCCGCCAGGTTATATTCTCTAACAAGCAAGGCAGTATTAACAATAATAATAGGTATAAACTAACAAAGGGCAATAACTCTTATTAAAAAAATAATATAGTTATGGTTCTTGCATTCTCCACATCCTCTTTTTGCCCTCTGTCATTGTGTTTCATTGCATTTTCATTAGTAGCTTCGGAGCTTTGCTTCGGACAATAATTTTAAGTACAGAATTACAAAGGCCAATAACTCTATTGCCCATAAAGATCGAGTTATGGTTATTGCAATCTTCACTTCATCCACTTGAACTCTATCATTATGTGATAATTCATTCCAGTCTAGTAGTTTCTGAGTTATGCTCCGGACAAAAAATATAATGTAAAATTAGAAAGGGCAATAACTCTTAATTAAATGGCCTCAGAGTTATGGTTCTTATATTCTGCACTTACTCTGATAGCCTTCTATCATTGTGAGAACTTTGACTGCAGTCCCATTAGTAGTTTTCATTTTATGGAGCAAACACAAATTATAAGTATAAACTAACAAATGGAATTAAATATAAATTAAATGAAGACAGAGTTATGATTCGTATGCTCTGCATGTCTTCTCATTGCCATCTATCACTGTGTGAAATTTCATTACAGTCCCACAAGTAGTTTTTGAGTTATGGAGCGGACACGAATTATAAGTATAAAATTACAAAGGGCAATAACTCTAATTTAAATGGAAGTAAAGTTATGATTCTTGCGCTCTGCACGTCTTCTTATTGCCTTCCATCATTGTGTGAAATTTCGTTGCAGTTTCTTTAGTAGATTTTGAGTTATCGAGCGGACACAAATTATATGTATAAAATTACAAAGGGAAATAACTCTAATTTAATTGAAGGCATAGTTATGGTTTCTGCACTCTGCACGCCCTCTTATTGCCCTCTATCACTATGTGAACTTGCATTGCATTCCCACAAGTTGTTTTCAAGTTAAGGAGCGGAAACGAATTATAAGTATAACATTACAAAGGGCAATAACTTTAATTTAAATGAAAGCAGAGTTATGGTTCTTGCGCTCTGCACGTCCTCTCATGACCCTCTATCAAACTGAAATTCCACTGCAGTCAAATTCGTCGTTTTCTAGTTATGGAGCGGACACGAATTATAAGAATAAAATTACAAAGGGCAATAACTCTAATTTAAATGAAGGCAGAGTTATGGTTCTTGAGCTCTTCACATCCTCTCATTGTCATCTTTCCCTTTTTGCAATTTGATTGCAGCGGCGGCGGGGATAAAAAAGAAGCGACAGCTTGTCCTATATATCTCAATATACAAAGCATGGTACACCTGGGTGGGGTCATTTCACCCAGGGGATACCATATGAACACACTTGATAGACTAAGTATAGAATATACTGATCACTTCGGAAGAAAATGAGTAGAAGTCGTTTTGTCAAACGGAGGGACAAAAATCGATCAGAATAGCTCATTTTTAACATTCAGCTCAGGTGAGCTAAAATATGGCAGTTTAGTTCTCTAGAAGAAAACTTCCAAAGACTTTCAAAAATCGGATGGAACATAAATGCCAATTGTTTGGAGATAAGGACACTATGATCCAGCTGAGGGTACACTATGAATACTAAATATAGCATTCATTTTCAACTCAAGCTCCCCGATGCAACTTTAAAGAACTTAAAGAGCGACAGCTTTACGGTTGAAATATCAAATAAACAATATATTTCAAGTACTCATGTCAACTATAATTTCGAAGTGCCCATCTACGTGTTTTATAGTGAAACCGAATAGCTTTAATAAAGCTTTATTATGCTTGCCTAGACAATTGGATACATCATTACTTCCTTTATTAATTATTCAATAAGCATCCCCTGTTATTCAATTACAAATGGTTTATCACTATAATTTATTAAGATTTACGATCTAGACATATACACCAATTATGTATGCAACCCATGTCCCCAATTATCACATGATGTATGGCTTAAAGATGTCTGAAGAAACTATATTTCCCCGGAAATCATAACCGTTACGGTTGAATCTTATGAGAACAGAGACAGGGGGAAGGATATGGCTCTCCATGCGTTCTCTCAACCACACCAAAGCACTACCCTCCGGTTAGAGGACGCATTCTCTCCATCACACAAAACCACTACCCTCCGGTTAGACGATGCGTTCTCAACACCACACCAAACCACTACCCTCCGGTTAGAGGATGCGTTCTCTCCACCACACCAAACCACTACCCTCCGGTTAGACGATGCGTTCTCTCCACCACACCAAACCAATACCCTACGGTTAGACGATGCGGTCTCTCCACCATACCAAACCACTACCCTCCGGTTAGACGATGCGGTCTCTCCATCACACCAAACCACTACCCTCCGGTTAGACGATGGGTTCTCTCCACCACACCAAACCTCTACCCTCCGGTTGGACGATGCGTTCTCTCCACAACACTAAACCACTACCCTCCGGTTAGACAATGCGGTCTCTCCACCACACCAAACCACTACCCTCCGGTTAGACGATGCGGTCTCTCCACCACACTAACCACTACCCTCCGGTTAGAGGATGCGTTCTCTCCACCACACCAAACCACTACCCTCCGGTTAGACGATGCGGTCTCTCCACCACACCAAGCCACTACCCTCCGGTTAGACGATGCGGTCTCTCCACTACACCAAACCACTACCCTCCGGTTAGACACACCAAACCACTACCCTCCGCTTAGATGATGCGTTCTCTCCACCACACCAAACCACTACCCTAATGTTAGACGATGCGGTCTCTCCACCACACCAAACCACTACCCTCCGGTTAGAGGATGCGGATTCTCCACCACAACAAACCACTACCCTCCGGTTAGAGGATGCGGTCTCTCCACCACACCAAACCTCTACCCTCCGGTTAGACGATGCGTTCTCTCCATCACACCAAACCACTATATTCCGGCTAGAGGATTAATAGAGGTGACATTCACTTTTCTATGGAAAAATACTGTTCATAATACAAGAAGGCAATGTGAAATAACAAGAAGTTTGTGAAGCACTTATTTTTTCTGTAAGATATATGAAACTGGCATTTGTACAAAGTGTTGGTATTCCTATTGGTACGAACTGTGCACCAGTTGAAGCAGAATTATTTGTTGTTGTTCCTTTTAAAGACGTTTCATGTCGTGTCTTTCGCCAGATACTCAGGCAATGGAAGTTTTCATGACACCTCTCGGTATCTGGATGACATATTGGACACAGTGACAACCCTTGATTTTCTACTATGGTAAACTTCAACTAACTCATCAAATCATGTATAACTGATACTGCTGCTTCTTTTCTCGATTAACATCTCTCTATCGAAAATGGAGTAATTATTAACAAAACCTATGACAAAAGATATGATTTTAATTTTGATATTGTTAATTGTTCCACCCAGATGGTGATTTTGCCCGAGCATCTTCTTATGGGGTCTTTGTTTCTAAAAATATTCGTTTATCTAGAGCTTGTAGTCGAACTGAGGGCTTTATTATTCGTAATGTTTGTTTGACTGAAAAGCTACTCCATTAGGGCTAACTTCGACAAACCTTTGCAAAATGTTATTTATCGTTAACCTAATCTACTATAAAAATATAAAAGTAATTTAAAAACTTGTCACCTATGAATATTTTAAGAACAATGTAAACATGCTATTGTGTCATCATAGGCATTCATTTATACTAAGTAATATATAGACGTTTTTGGATGAGTAAGTACACAATATTGATGTTTACATTTCAAGTTAAGATCACATGATACTTTGTGTTTATGGTGCTATACATCATATGACTGGCATTCAGGGTTATTGGAATATTCTAAAGGTCCAATGGTATTCTATGACAGTATAAATACAACCTTGTGGTGTGTGTGTTTTTTCAGTGTATCTGGTTCAGTATTTTGGATTGTGAATTTACTTAGAGTTGAGAATAAAGTGAAAATTATGAATGCTTTGAATTAAAAATATATAGTGAGAGGATACAAATTAGTGTGCTCATCTTAAACAAACGCGACATTGGATTATTTGGGCTATTGTGAATAAATAAATCAGAAAAGACTTGAAATAAAGCTAGATTAAAGGGACAATTGACAATTGTTATAAAGGAACATTTGACAAGTTTTGTTAAAGGGACACTTACACATATTATCTAGACCTTATTCTTATATCGGGTTTTAAAGAAATCATGTGTTTTCTGTAAGTGAATATTTTCTTTGTTGCATTTGAATAAATTTGTGATTATATTTTACAAATTGTAATTGCTGGTTTTGCTTCCTTTCCTGTTACGATGTACATGTAAAACTGATTAAGAAATTTGTTAAAATTAAGGTTTCTTAAATGTGGTTAAGATTTTGCAACGCAATGCATGTTTAATGGTTGACACCCATTTACAGTTCGCCACTATGCTTTCCTCTTTAATTTTCAGATGACCGGACAGCTTACGGACCCTGTAACGACGTCTGCCTAAAATCTGAAAGTTCATCATCGTTGATGTGTATCTCAAACGTGTCCGGTCGTAAAGTTAATGGTTTAGTCTCTTGTTGCTCTGGCTTCTACCAAGTCATTGATTACTTAATACTACGCTTTTGTTTTTATATTTATTTATACAGGATCATCTTTGCAAACTTATATTTTATATTAATGCTTCGTAGTTCGTTTGAGAACATAGCCCTGTGGGTGAACCCTAGCAATAAGTATAAAAGCCGAACAGGAAATGCAGCTTTCACAGAACACAGTAAACCCAAAGACACGCAAAAGGACAAACACAAATGGCAATGTTAACAAAGAATAAAGGCATATGACGTCCCAAACATAAAAAAGGGGTTGACAATAGGGCTATCGGCTTGGAACGGTCAGTGGCAAAAAAGGTCGCTGGGTGTTTAAACCAGGTTCTAGGGTGAACCAAACCTCACACTTACCCTTCTGTCATCCCAATAACACGGGTATAAATAAAGAAATCCCCGCAATGGACGTTTCTCTAGCCAACAAGGCAGCATTAATAGTTAATATAAGTAAAACACAAAGATGCTCGTGTATATATGAATACAAAAAACAATAGCCTAGAATGTAGATATAAAAATCTAACAGAAAAGGTAGCATTTAAGGACGACAGTCAACCACAAACACGCACATAAAAAAGAACAACTTTAAAGTACAACTTTAAAATAAAGGCCAAAAAAGACATCACAAACACAAAGGGTTGACAATAGGGCTACCGCCTTGGAACGATCACACGATTTAAACCTCCATAGGCCTCTTTGCCACAGACCGTCCTAATGCGTCTGCTCTATTGTCAACCCGTTTGTGTTTGTGATGTCACATGTTTTATTAACCATGTCAATACGTTTTTAATTGACTGTGTTCCGTGAAAGCTACATTTCCTGTTCGACATTTATACCTAATTGGTTTTATAATGAAGCACTGATATATCCACAGAAGTTTATTTCATGTAACCAATTAGTAAGGAAGTTGTGTAGATGTGGAATCCTCGGTTTACGGGATCGTAAATAATGCCACTAGGTTAATGAGCTAAAGACAAAATTAATGTACTTGATATATAACATGTTACGGGTAATATTCGAAATGTCATCAAAAGGTTTTAACAGATGCGCTCAAAAATATTATCTGCGTATGCTCATTAGGAAGATATATGTACATGTAATTATTTTTATCATGCAGATATGCACTTTTCTGCCTGATAAAGGGGTGACCTATTAAACTTTGCTTTATTATGCCCTGACCAATAAAGTAAACATTTTTTGCTCTGATATATGCATTTAAATCTTCTTCCGATCTAGTAAACCGAAATTGCCTGAGACATCTATGTTTATTACGTTTAAGTTTACGACATTCATTATCGAACCACTTTCGTGTTATTACTGGATTATTCTTCGTTCCTTTTAAGCACTTAAACTTAAAACATGCGTCATCAAAAACCTTTACAAAACCAGTTATAATACAATTGATATTCATATCTTGGTTCACAATCATCCCATCAATATCGTCAAGTTTACCGCTAAGTACGTTATCACGCAGAATGTTTCTAATTCCTCAGCATTTTCTCTCTTAATTACGTACTTATATTCAGCTCCACTACTGACCTGATCATTAACAACATACGTAGGTAATCGAGCATTTGCGCGTAAGCACAATATTATTAGAAGATGTTTACACTCCGATCTTGCGTCCACTTTAAATTCAACTAAAAAATCAATAAGTTTTTTGGAAATAAGGTAGTAATCTATAACACTACAACCCGTTTGACTTATATACGTGTACTCCCCAATCCCTCTGCCATTACCAAACCGTCCGTTTACGATATACAAACAGTAGGTTTTACAAAGTTCAAGTAGCTCTCTTCCAAATTTGTTAGTTTTATCGTCACATGATGCTCTTTTTATACCAATATCTCCATTTAGTATATCTTCATATTCATTTAGTTCAGGAATATCTGGGTCAATGGAGGTAAAATCGTCTAGTATTGCTGTTCTTGCATTAAAATCACCAGCAAGCAGAATTTTACAATCTGCATAAATAGTCTGCATGTCAACTATTTCATTTTCTATAATTTGCATTCCTGCTGCTAATCCTCGTTATACGACGTCATAAAACAAACAAAAAACATGGTGGCATCCTCGATAAGCGGAGAATTCTGCGAAATAGATAATAACAGTAATTCATACAGAAACTGCGGATAATCTACATGATAAATAGAATATTATGTCAGTGCCTTTTACTATCAAGTTTATTAGGCTCGGCACGAAATCGAGCCTAACCATTCTTCGTTTTCGAAGCCTCGCCTAATAAAGTTGATAGTAAAAGGCACTGACAACATATTCTCTATATAACTTTTAAGAGAAAGTAGATATAAAAGTCGAACAGGAAATGTAGCATTCAAGGACCACAGTCACCCAAAAGCACATATTAAAACAAACAACTATTATAATGACAAATATCATTACAATGATAAATAAGAGGCAATGTATGTGATATCACAAACATAAGAGTGTTCGCAATAGGGCTACCGACTTTAAACGAGCAGTGGCAAAGATGCCGCTCGGAGTTTAAACCAGGTTCTACGGTGCAACAAACCTCACACGTTCTCTTTTGCAGTCCAATGATACGGGATTCGAACAAATAGAAGAATCACACCAGGCTATATCCTTACATATACTACATATATTAAGCAGACTTACTTCCTGTCGTGCCATTAATGGTTTATTCTCTTATTGCTCTGGCTTCTGCCAAGTCATTGAGTACCTTCATTGTGGCTTTCTAGGCTATTGTTTTTTTATATTATATTAACACGAGCATATTTGTGGTTTACTTATATTGCCTATTGATGCTGCCTTGTTGGTTAGAGATTAGATCATGGCGGGGATTCTTTATTTACACTGTCATGTTTTAATGGGATGACAGTAGGGTAAGTGTGAGGTTTGGTGCACTCTAGAACCGGTTTAAACCCCCTGTGGCCTTTGTTGCCACTGACCGTTCCAAGGCGGTAGCCCTATTGTCAACCCTTTTGTGTTTGTGATGTCGCTTGCTTTTTTATTACTTTTGCCTTCTCGTTTGTCTGTTTGCGTGTTTGTTTTTGTGTTTTATGGTTGAGTGTCGTCCTTGAATGCTGCTTTCCCTGTCCGATATTTTTATCTGTCTTTACGATGGCAATCTATCAGTTATGCTATTTTCCCAATAATTACTTGCTTGCCTTCTGTTGTAGAGGCCATGAACAGTACAAACTTAAGCTAAATAGTCATCGTCTCTAGTAATGCCTACCTAGGTTTCAAGTCATTAATGTTTAGTTCTGTATTACTGTTTAAAGAAATAACTGGATATATACATACATTGAGTTGTTATACATGATGGTTTTAAGAATTCATTTTCCAAAAATGCTAGTTGTATGCAACATATAGAAGTCAATAACGTGCGATTCAAACCTTTGTGACCAATAGTATATCGTTATGCCGTATTTTGATATATACTAATGTAAAAAAGATAAAATATAAGTTATAATCATATAAGAATACATTAACTGCATTTCAGTATACAGTTTTAACTTTCAATAAAATATATTTTCAACTAGTAGTAAATTACAATATGTTATTTGAACAAACGCAACTATGTATTTGTATACTGACCATTAAACAGTTGCGCTGCTTTTGTCCTAATGTACATATCGTGATGTATCGATCTATAATGGCATTACCAAACCCTACATCACGTGTGTGTTCTTGTTATTCAAGGAAATTTATCATGTCTGTTTAGAATCTAATTTGTTAGTGTATGTCTTCTCATTTGTACATTTAGTAGGAAAGGATCACAAGTTGATGTTTTAGCGAGGTATAGCACGTACGGTATGTTAGTTCCTATATCGGTCGATTGAATACTGAAGCGAAAAAGAAACGCAACTCGGGAATTTCCGCTATATATTGTATATACTGCATACTTAATTCCACATAATATTCCAAGAAAGCCCAAGATGTTTTGTAAAAAAAAAGTTGCCGTTTGTTAAAAAAAGGAAACAACGGTGATGTTGTAGACGTTTTAATAACAGTACACTTTGTAACAATATATTTATAAATGTTCCCTCTTTGAAAAATTGAGCCACTTCATGACTGTATTTAACGTAAAGAGTTTGCAAAATGTTGCATCCTAAGTTTACTCACATGCTTGAGCCAAACGCGTACTCTGTCAATATTACAATTTTGGAGAATACCTTTTGCTGTGTTATGTGTCATTTTAGCTTTTTTCGGAAAGGAAATATCTTACTTAACGATGTACCATACTATTAACAGCAGTATAGTGTACATACAATATAAATTACCGTGTTGCGTTTCTTTTTCGTTTCAGTATATATGGTGGTCGAATTGAAGACGACACCTAATAATATTGATATCAAACATGATTTGGGTTTCACTTTAAAACTCTTATGTAAACGTTTCCAAAGAATTCTCATTTTCCATCAAAATCGCGTTATTGTTAAATGTTCCCAATGCCAACGACCAGTGCCACTTTAAAATGTCCAGAACAAAATACCTTGGTTGAATTATACTTCAATACTGCTCCATTCACCATCGGCCATGACCGTCATACTCTCTGAAACTGATTCACAACACAAATCGGCTACTCAAAGATGATAACGTTATAAGTAAATACTTGAAATTAAATGCCCGCTTATTTTCTCTTGAATTTCAACGTGAACACGCAACATGGTATAAATGTTATGGCGCAATGTATAACCAATACCTCAATTAACGGTCACGTTTTACATATTTTTTCCTACTTTACGCAATGCAAAGCAATACACATGCACTATCTTTTATATACGTCATCTTTACAAAACAACATTCACATTTTCTAACCCCCAAAAAATCATGTTATTTATGAAACACCGAAACAAATTATACAAACAGATGGCAGATGCATCACTAGCTCTTTTTAGTTGCCTTAGTTGACGTATTATCTGACATAGAGATAATACATGCGTTAAACTATAAGACGCCCCGACTACACATCAGTAGTGTTATTATTTACTGGTCCTTTGGGATCATCAAGCCCATTCTGTGTTGCTTTAAAGTAGAATATCGCTTAAGCCGGTGCTAGGAGGCGTGAGAGGTGTTGCATCTGATAATTACCTCTCATGAACAATCTCAATAAAACCGAGTCTGCTACTTTTCTCTCTTGTTTGTGTTTGTTGCTTCCAATGGAACATCTTTTCAGTATTTATAAATATTCTAATTTCATTATGTCCTTACAATAAAAAGCGTTGATTGCATTTAATTTAACTTCCATAAACAATAATATATACATATCTAAAATATAATTATACTTTTATTTAATAACAATGTGAGGGATATGATGAACGCAGTTTTATTTATTTATTGACAATCCTTCCATAATATGTACGTGCTATCTATAAATTCACTGTATGTAACATCATTTTTTCAAAACAACAAACATTTGCTAATGTGAACGTCACAAGAGAAAATTATTTTTAGTCTTAGCAACCAAAAAGGCATTAAACATTTTTTAATTATTTATATTAATTGTTAAGAAGTATGTCGATTAAAAAAACAATAATGAGAGTATGAACAGCCTTTCCAAGGAAAAAGAAATTTGCCGTTTGCCATGTACTTGTGATAAGTAATCCGCTCTCAGCATCTCAAGTGTTTCTGACTCGCCGGCTTTACAAACAATAATTAGATGTCAGTTTAAATAGCTTCATTTTTTCCATTTGCAGATGAAATTTATCTTTTGAAATTGGAATCGCTATAATAACTTTTTTATCTGCTTTACAATAAATATATAACAACTGTTTAGTATTGTATACAATATTATATTTTATATTGTCAGAGAGTGTACTTCTATTACAGGTGAAATGAACACAGGCAATTGATTTTTTTCCTTCAGGTAAAACGTCGTTACGATAAAAAGAACTGTGATGTTTATGTTTAAGTTGACTTTATTGTTACGCTATTGTTGGGGCGCTATATATTATCTCGGAGGTCAAGGTAATCAGGCTGCTATGTTTACAGGCTGTTCCAATGGGCACCCCCGTATGCAAAGTTCTGCGTTTCAATACACTAGTAGTCACGTGACAAACAATTAAGTCATTGCTTACGTCATATAGCTTGCGCTGTATGACGTCAAACGTTCTCAGCTTGTTCAAGATGCTTATTAATGTTATATGTACTTATGCATATGATGGGTTTATATCGCACGAATTGGGAGCATGGCAAGTTTGTTGTAATAAACATTTCATTAAAATTACTGTTGAGTTTGTCTTCGGACGTATATTTACCAAGTGACGTCATGTAACGCGGCGCTTCCAACGGATGAAATATACGCGGGGAATTAATGGAACAGCTGTATTTTATTGTAGAATAATATACAGCTGTCTCTCTTCTTTGTGTATATGAAAGACTGCGGAGGTCGTGTTAGAATTATAGTTGACTGTGTTCTGTGAATACTTTATTTCCTGTTTGTCTTTTATAGTAGGAGTAATGGCCCGTTCTGAACATGGTACCCGTGCCTCCATTAAAGTTCGATAACTGTTGACTATGTAAGCTATAAGGTCATAACGACATGACACTTAGTCATGAAACCAAATATAAAATTAAGAGAAAGCCAGTTACTGCCATTGTCAAAGATGCATGGCTGTAAACCGACCTCGAATCGTCAATAGGTATTTGCAAGCAAGGACAGATTAAGAAAGTCTAGAAAAAGCACAAAGGCATTATTAATTAAAGCATTAACATCAGTTAAAGGAACAGTAAGTATACTTCCTGTGACAGACGTAGGATTTTTTATTTAAAGTCAGACCATGATTACACGTTATATATCTTTCATATCTTCAGTGTCTTTTCTGCCTAAGATATGCTGCAGCCAAGACGTCCTGAACGTTCAAGACAAGAAAAGATGTGTCGACTCCATTGTTTGTGGTTGTTTATGACATAACTCTGCTTTAGGTAGAGTTCAGCATTAACAATCTGCGACGGATGGTTTAACAATCAACTTTCAACCTCTTTTGGAAAAGATCAAAGGTATAGAACATGCGGGTTGGAATGGAGAGGCAGCAATAGTTCAACACGAAAATTGTTGTATGTAAGTGTTGGTGGGGGGGGGGGGGGGGGGGGGTGGGTTCAACATATTTTGAAACAAGATGGTACAGGTTCACAAAAAGTAGATTTAAAACTGTATGATGTATGTGTTTCAGTCACCAATTATGTGTGATTTTGGTAATGTTGACATTCAACCATATCGTATCTACTACGCTACACAGACGTAAATCAAATACATGACCCAGAACTAATTGATAACGATTACAGAACTGTTTACCAAATTTGACTGAAAGTTATAAATATATTCATTTCCGGTCCGGGTGGTACCTACACATACAACATAGCACATACAATTTTGAGGCCTTTTTGCAACGTCATAACTTCTAAACCGCTTAATACTTACTTCCCATATGCCGGTACGGATCCAGGGGAGTGGGGGTGCGGGCTTTGGTGGGTCTTACAGTCAAATGAAAATTCATATATGAAAATGTATAAAAAATATAAAAAAAAAGCGTTTTCCACCCTTCCTCCACAAACTCAAATCCTGTATCCGCTCCTGATATTAATTGTTACGTACAAGTTTAAAGTCACATGTAAGTTTCGTGTAATTGTTTTGTTTATTCATGTGTCAACTATATCTGATATGAGTTGAAACTTTATGTGTTTATATATCATGCGTTAGATAGAGTGAGCACAACGACACATGTTAGGCTTAAATTTTAAGGTCAATGTCTGGTCCATAATTTATTTCATTTTCAGTCCAGTGGGTTTTGGAGATGAGCTCACTATGAGGCAGTGCCTTATTCATATTAATAAACGTTATACAAATCAGTTTGTAATTGTGTTAAATTCGCCGTAAAATGCTCTTTGTTTTAGCGGTGAATTAAATACAGTTAGGAGTTCGGATGCATAGTAATTAAAGTTAATTACTCGCATACGAACGACTAACTGCCACTATATATATATTATCTCGGAGGTCAGAGTAATCAGACTGCTATGTTTACAGGCTGTTCCATTGGGCGCCCCCGTATGCAAAGTTCTGCGTTTCAGTACACTAGTAGTCACGTGACAAACAATTAAGTCATTGCTTACGTCATATAGCTTGCGCTGTATGACGTCGAACGGTCTCACCTTGTTCAAGATGCTTATTAATGTTTGGGAGCATGACAAGTTTGTTGTAATTAACATTTCATTAAAATTACTGTTGAGTTTGTCTTCGTGACGTATATTTACCAATTGACGTCATGTAACGTGGCGCTTGCCACGGATGAAATATACGCGGGGTATTAATTGATCAGCTGTATTTTATCGTAGAATAACATACAGCTGTCTCTCTTATTTGTGTATATGAAAGAATGTGAAGGTCGTGTTAGAATAAGAGATAAAACACACACTCTTTGTTACTGAATTGAACTGAATTGGGTTTTAAGGCGCACCAACACATGAAACGTTATATGGCGTCTAACAGGCATGAACATGCCAGGCTCAACCTACATCGAGATAAAATATGGAAAATGGGCCTAGAACTCTATCGTAGAAACTCCATTTACGCTGGAGCCACCTTATTGTTTTTCTGCCACTGCTCTTTTGATGTGAGCGAGATGGCACCTGAAACAATGCAGGGATGATGATGAAGACCTTTAACGAACATGAACAATAAATGATAAAATGAACTTGAATTTGGGGGATTCTACCCCTCTGCCTACCCCTTCAAAGGGATCTGCTGTGGCCCTATTCTTTGCCCCGTGACCAAACGGGGCCCCCGGGAACCACACGGGTCCGCTCTTTAATATCCATTGTTGTATATGACTTGATATTATGACGTCACATAGCGTTTTGGCATCAACATACGTGATGTTGTTTTGGTGCTAAAGTTCGGCTGACGTCGTGGCGGTTTTATGTCCATCTGAATTATTGTTTACCTATTTGACTGTAATGTTATGTGATTAAAAGGATTTTAAACTCGTCCCCATTCCATATAAGATTTATGAAACTCGTTATGGATCGTATATGAAATGGGAACGCGTTTAAGATCCTATATATACAAAATGTACATCCTCGGAGCTAAGCCATTTTATCACTGATCTTTGTGTGAGCAGCTTTGACAGTGTTTAGTATTACTATAACTTATGGAATAAAACACTCGTCTTCTGTTCAGCAGTTCCAGAGAGGATCATTTTCTAAGAATTCGTCATTTTTATGACAAATGAATTGCTCTTTATTATGGACAGATAAATTAAACATTTTATTTCTTCTTGAATAAGAGCCATACAGAAAATAAGTTCAAAATAGTTATGCGATCAGGTGAAAAGCTTACAAAAAGGTGGCAATAAAAGATACAATAGATTTGATTATAGCAACAGGCAAAACTGAAAACACGCACGCTCAATACATAATAGCGTCAAGGGATCTAATTTTCCCCGTCAAAGACGATTGGCATTTATTTTCACGCAATTCAATAAATGTTTTCTATAGAATGAAACTTGTCTTTTGAAACTGGAATCGCTATATTAGTTTTTTTATCTTCCTTACAATAACTGTTTAGTATTGTATACGATGTAATATTTTATATTGCCAGCTTCTATTACAGGTGAAATGAACACGAACAAATGATTTCTTTCCTTCAGGTAAAACGTCGTTATGATAAAAAGAACTGTTTGTGTGGACTTTATTGTTATAGATTTCCGTTTGATGGGATGTACTTTTATTTACATTGTTGTGTCAATGTGGGCGTTGAAGACAGGTTAATAGCAATGTTCTGTAAACAAACTCGAGTTAAGCTAAGTTGTAGGCCTTACTGAAACAATGTATATGATATGACTGAAATATTCCTCCAAAAGAACGTTTTAGCATTTCGTGTTTTGCGAAGTAAAGCTGTTTGTTGGAGATACATAACCACAGCACAGATCCTCAAGAACCTTTAGTAATATAATTAATACACATGCAAGGTTTTACGCAAGCGTAAAAAAGCTGCCGATAAGTAAATACACATGACTGTGGGCCTGTGAACTGATAGGAATGCAAACAATTGTTTGTATAATTAATGAAAATCGGAGAGTTATCAAGCTGAAATAAGTGTTGCTGTTTTTATCAAAAGCAATACCTACGCAATGGATGCGTCGTGTTCACTGTTAAACTTGGCCAAGGTCTTATTGATATAATCCTTATTAATAGTAAAAAAAAAACAACAACACAGACTTGTTAACGTTTCGGCTTGTCAGCCTTCATCAGAATTTAATTTTCTGAAATAATCATTCAAAGGCAAATGGATAAAAAGTCGAAAATCATTTTAAGTAACAGTGTGGGCAAGCTGATTTGCTTCTTTTCCGCTTCTATTTTTGCATTATAAATAAAACAGATATAACGCTAAACTTTGTCGTTATATACTCATGGATTTAATAAATACTTTTAAAGAGTTGCACTTATTCCATTCCAATACTTGCGATTTTATTCAGTTGCACTGACGATTTCATTTTGCTCCGTAAACATCCCGGACACATAAAATCTACGAAAACGTCAATTCAACAGGGGAAACGGTAACATCTGAACGTTCCAAAACATGTTTATACCATTCAAGTTTTCTAGACGAGTTCTCTAGGAATTCAAGTTGTAAAGAATCTTATCGCCACTTACATGAGTTACAGACTGTAAACCATAGACAGATACAAAACCCATAAAAGGATCAGCTGCCTTCGGCAGCTGAATGATCATTCCACATTGATCATGCCGTCAAACAGTGATATAGGCTTAAGAACGACGTACTTAAGAAATTGGCATACATTTTTTAAAAACTTCTTTCAATAATTTAGAAGGTTATATATTGGAAAATAGCAATTTATGATGGATATCCTAAATTAATGAATAAGGCATAGTGGTTTCTCGATATCTAAGTTTTGAACAAGACAGCTTAACTGGCAAAATTGCTAGAAATTCAATTTCCTGTCGTTTACAGAATAATGCCTTTTTACATAACTATTTCCCGTGTGTACGAAGCGGTATTTAGAATACATTAGGTCGTTTTACCGGTGAGCGTTCCTGGGCGATAGCCCTATTATCAACGGCTTCAGGTTTCAAGATGCCACATATTTTACTTTTAAATATTTACAGATCCATGTATGTGTTTCCGTTGGATGCGTTGTTTGAAAGTTAGACTTTGTTTTTTTGTTATTTGTATTCGAAGCATTATATTAATCTGTCGTTTCTTACGGATGGCGGAAGGTATACATTACTGGTTCTAACCAGGAAAAATGAGGTGGTCTGCCACTACCACAAACATAACAGAAAGTAATTGTAGCATGGTACTGACATTCATTTTGTATTTGCACATGTGGAAATCGTTTAATTGAAAATGACTTTCTGTCAGGATAAATGGTATTCACTAACTACCAGTTATTGGAAGTTAGAGTATGGCAGACAGCTGAAATGGACAAGCTACAAAACAAATAGTGTATGGTTTTATCCCATTGGTTGTATTAAACACCTCGATTGGTTATGCCTATCTCGATGTTTATATCAACCAACTCGATGAGACCATACTCTATTGTATAATGCGTGATTGTCGGTATACTGTAGCACTGCTTTAGTTATTTTCCAATATCGTTTTGCAATCGTTATTAAAAATCGGTAACCGTTATTTAACTAGCTGGCGGCTCACCAACCGATCTCTCTTCAGTAACAAGCCCGCCTCTTCAGTTACAAGCCCGCCTCTGACGGGACTCGAACCTTCGACCTCCGGATTACGAGGCGGATGCCTTAACCACTAGACCACCGTACTCCGTGTATGTAATCATATAAAGTAATGTGTTTTGCGCTCGCAAGTTTTGATTCGTATTCTAAAATGTGCTTACATAGTCAGAGAGCGTATATATGCGTTTAAGTGAAACTCTAGTGTATGAACAATGTGTTAACCCTTTCGCCGCCAAATTTTAAATGTCGTCTGCTAAAATTTAAATTCAAACCTTCCAGTGATATTTTTTATATAGAGTGTTATGGAAAACATTCTTACCGAGTGGGTACAGTGTAAACCCTGATCAGTATGCACGTTATGGACAGGTTGATCTGGGTTTGTTGATAAATTTGGATGAAATTTTCATCAACTCAACAGTAGATATTGCTGAATAGAATAGATGAAATTAAAATTTAATTTCTGTTGAACTATGTCAGTTATCTTAGATTATTTCCCTGTTGCGTTTTTAAAGTCGTTAAGTGTAGTTCAGTTGTAGGACTAGTTTTACAACGCACGCAGTTAAAGAAACTGATCAAACATCTACAAACATACTTTTACAATGTGCTACGCTTCTATCGTTATTCAACATAACCGCGTGTTTAAACGCGATTCATTTCATTGTGTACGAGAAATGTATAATAATTTAATGCAATTTTTTTTGTATCAAACCAGCCAACTGCCTGAAACCAGACAACTGCTATACACTGTATGCATTATCAAGTAGGGAGATAATTTAAAACTTTGGTTCGTAATTTCATTATATGCCAATTGTTTTTGCGTTTTTTATCACTCGAAACCCAGAATAGTTATTCAATAAAGTTTAACCCTGTTCTTGATAATATTCTTATTTTTAATGTGAAAAACGGGAAATAACTCTGATACTTTCTTTGATTCCCACATAATAAGTGGAAAACAAAAACACCTTATGACATGCCAAAGTTATCAAATGCTTCACATTATAAAATAAACATTTAGTTTCTTTAAGCTAGATATGCAAAAGACCGTGCTAATCTTATTTCTTTCAGTATATGATAACCTCGTTAATTTTTTTTTAATTGGCATTTTTTCGAAGTCACATTTACCCTAACGTACATGTACAAAGTTGAATACCATAATAAAAGTATCTAATTACAAAAAAGCTCGCCATTCATGTGTGTCTGCTTCAGCTGTTGGAAATTATGGGTGTATGTAGCCTAATAACGAAATGTGCTATGAACATAGTTTATCAAAAATGAGATATAGGGTCCTATAGAAACCACAGCGTCGGAACGCAATGGCATCGTAGGTCCGCACTGTATTGCAAACAAGGACTTGATAATACAATGAAAGAGACAAAAAACAACAGAACGGGTGTGAAGACAGGGTTATCGATTAATCATTTGGAACGGAAGTAAATCCATTCAGCTGCGTTGTAATTAACAAATTTCATTTCCAAATTCCAGATTGCTCTTGTATTAATACCCACCGTCTTAATTCATACAGCATACATTTTTGGATGATATTGTTTGGTTATAGCCGCTGAGTCGAGACTGGATTTATTTGTCATCATTTATACGCCAAATGTGCTTTGTTATTTCATTTATTTCAACAAAATGGTGGTTCGTTGGTTCGCAAGTAGTATTTATCTAGCAAGAAGTCATTACGGCGGCGACAAATTGGAGCTACAAACAATTAGATTTAAGAAGAAATTGGACAGTTTTATTCAATAATATCTTACCAAGCATACAATAGAGAGAACTTTCGAATCTCAATTATTTTTAAATGCAAATTGAATTACATACAGGCTTTAGAAACCTTTCAGAAGAAAATTGAATTGCCGGTGAAAATGAAGACAGCATAAGACATTTCTTCTTTTCAGTCAATCGAATTATTTCTTCACATGACAGTTCCTGAGTAAGGAATGAGTGAGTGAGTGAGTGAGTGAGTGAGTGAGTGAGTGAGTGAGTGAGTGAGTGAGTGAGCGAGCGAGCGAGTGAGTGAGTGAATGGTGTTTTAAGGCATCTCGACACATACATAGATCATATTCCTTACAAACGTCTCCGAGGTAATGCCTAAGGTACGTAAACGTTTAATCATGTTATTATTGGACTGTAACTGAGAAGTGCGTTTACATTACAAACGACAAAAACAAAATAAAACTAAATTAAGATGCGTCATATTTATTTAACTTGCATTGTTTATGATTTTAGTACATTTTTTATTTCATTTTAAAGAATTAATAATATTTGGTGATGTTTCTTTCGATACATTTGTTAATTTTACCAATTAGCCCAGACATATAAGCTACATTCAAATGAATGGCAATAATTAAGAATCTTTACTACTTGTAAATGTCTTTTCCAACAGCATCACTATTTCTGGCATATAAATGGAAACTCTGCCTTGCAAGACTCGTCACTCCAGAGGCCCTTTTCGTCCATATTTACACAGTTTTTCATAAATCCACCTCTTTGACCTAGGAAAAACTGTACAGGTGGAACGATCTTACTGTGCATCCACATGTAACTCCCCTCATTTTCTTTATCCGTCAAACCTATCCAGTATTTTCCCGATTTCGTGGCTATTATTCTCCCAGCTAAAACCATGTTTAATTCCAAAGATCCTATCTCGGCAAGGTGTCCTCCCATCTTGTCACACCACGACGCAGCATTGATCCACGAGTCTTTTTCGCGACTGATCCAGAAACACGTGCTTTGCCCTTGAACACCAGTGTACTGATACCATCCGTTTGAACATCCAACTTTGTTCCGTTCTGAAATGAAAACAGCATTGACTCAAAATAAATCTCTCGGTAGAGTTCAGACCGATCACTGTCTTTACTGTCTGTATTAGTTACGGTACGGTACGTTAATGCTGCTCATTTATTATTTAGGTATGAAAGCACCAATTATTTTCCCCATAGACACCCATGTTAAAGTGTCAGATATTAATGATTTGCTGCAAATTCAACTCAAGTATGGATAATGCAGCAGTGTAATGTTCATATAGAAAACTATTTTTCCGCTTGAAAAATCACCAGAAAACGTGGGGTCACAAGACATGTAAGAAAGTTCTTGTTTGTTTACTAAACAGGTCAAGGGTACAGCTGTTTTTATTGATCGACTGTTTTCATTGCTCACAAAGTGTAAGCATAGAGTCGAAATTTCGAAAATACTCATCAGTGATCCAGTAAAACCTATTAATACGCTTCTTATACATATAACCACAAAATCGAATAGAAATGGGCAGTTTTCCCCTACTTATAATGCCCATTTCCATCGAAAAAGGAGGGATTACTTTTTATTATAGGAACTACATTCGACTACACCTCGGAGGTTTACATGTAATTGGTGGTGGTAAACCTTTAAAAGCCATGTCTGGTTAGACATATTTGCGTTTAAAAATACCGTAAAGTTAGATGGTGCGATGTATATAACTGTCCTTAGATAAACAGTACAAGGAACAAGTAAGATAATGTTTTACGGTGTGTATGTAAGTAAAGAAAGCGTCATGTAACGGTAGCGTGTATATGTTTTATGACATTAATTGTATTAAACCAATGTTTCTCGATTATTTAACGGTACATCCATATGCTGTATTAGGAGTAAAGTGTTAATACAAAACGATAACAAAAAAGCCCATATTTTGTCACTAGGGAACCAAATCGGTGTTTTTAATCAAGATATAAAATCTCAAACAATATCCATGTTTGCACAATCTTCATTTGAACAAGTGCTACATTTAGAACGCAAATTAAAAGATAGCAATACAATGGTTAGAAAAAT
This sequence comes from Cyrtodaria siliqua, assembly GCA_037043455.1. Lineage (NCBI taxonomy): Eukaryota > Metazoa > Mollusca > Bivalvia > Adapedonta > Hiatellidae > Cyrtodaria > Cyrtodaria siliqua. The sequence continues at coordinate 395,128 of JAWPHD010000049.1, forward strand.
GATTAACAGCGTAAAATATGCTTTTGTAGGAATAAGAAAACTAGATAACTATCAAGATCGCTAAAGTTTATGGGTCTAAGACGACTAACAAATAAAATGGTTTTCCGCAGTATTTTCTTATGGCTTGATTGTACTTGGGACAACCTATTGTTTGGGGCGCTTGTTTCAGCCAAAGGTTTTTTGGACTTCTCAGATAAAATTCATCTACTGCCTAAACAAGTTGTATATCAGTGAAACAGACATTTTTAGAGGTAAATAAAAATACCTTACTTTTCAAAATCGACTGAGAAATAAACTTTTCATGCGCGAAAGCTGTTTTTGATGGGTCATTTTCAATGCAAAATTCTGCTGCATGAAAAATTTGAAAAATTGTTATTTTTAGAATTTTTATCCAGAAATGGTTTTTAATTGTTGGATATTAATAAATTAAGACACCCTGATAGTTTTATAGCAAAATATGAAGACTAACTGAAGTTATTTGAAATTTCTTAATTTTCTGCTGTCCCACCACCAAGGAATTTACATAGGAAAAGCCCCATCAAAAAATCATTTTGGCTGTAAAATATCTATTTCTCAACAGATTTTCAAAAGTAAAGTAGTTTTATTTACCACTAAAAATGCCAGTTCTAATGATATATAACTGATGTACGTACTATTTGAATTGCTTAAGTTACTGCAGAAAAACCTTTGGCTGAAACAAGCGCCCCAAACAATAGGCATTTTTCTCAACCAGTAAACGGTTGTTCACACAACGTTTTGTCAAAACAAAAATGTCTAACAAAACAGAATGGTTTTAAAACAAGTCTTAAATTAAATTATCTAAAGATAACATATTTCGAAATATTCTCTATTTATTACATATTCTGAGACCAAAATCAAGTTATTTTGTTAAGAAGAAATATTTTCATTCGAATAACTTCCAACACTGTCAAACAAATGTACGGTTTTGATGGTGTTAGATTGTGTTAAATCGTGTTTACTATTTACGGACATTTGCGAGGCAGTTTGAAGTAATCGCGTGGAAGTACCACATGTATTCTTGTTTTTAGTGAATCATGTCAGATTCAAGCTGTTAGTTTTGTCTGTTACATTATCTTGTAAAATATATAAATAACAAAATGCAGTGCGTTAAGGTCCATACTATAATTGATGTTAAGTTCATGGATTGGGAAATGAGACCGTGAGTGTTATGTAGACCAAAGCGGAGCTGAGATTCACAATACTGTGCAGTTCACATACCACTATTGATTTGGGGCTTCTGATTGGTTGAAAAAAGTATAGGGTCTATTAGGGCATATAGTCAGATTTTAAGGTAGATTCTGATTGGATTAAATTATCCAAATCATAACAAATCCCAATAAAACATCCAAAAATTATATATTTCCAAATAAAACATGTTCATTTAGGATATTTTGACTGAAATTTGCATTTTTATGGGTACAATTGTATTGAGAGTATATTTGCAAAAAGTAAAATTTCTTCACTGCCATTCTCGGGGTGCCCACATTCAGTGCAATATTAGAAGCTGAAAGCATGACAATACTCCCAATTTTTGAGTGTCTCTAAGATAGTTCTTTAAAAAAAGTTAGGTTTTATCATCCGTTCTGATATAGGAATAGGGGTAGTAGGCCTAAAGACTATAATGGAGGCCTATGGGAAATGCAATACTGGTATATGACCTGCACTATATGTTAAATAAACCGAATCTGACACCAGACACGCACACAAATACAAATAATAGTACAAGACACGCGAAGAGATATCGTCCGTAAGTGTATATACATATAATTGTCTAAACAAAATACAATTTAAACTAATGTTTAACACATAATCAACGTAATCAATATAACACATAAGTATGTGATAGGTATTTCTGTACGTCATGTTTCGATATGTGGACAACGACGAGGGACATATAACTATATTACTGCTATACGGATTTATAAACTCCGCGTACTTTCAATGTAACTGGAAACGTCAATATTCGCAAACACGCGACTTGTTGTAAAGTCGTACTGGGTGTCTAATATACTTGGAACTACTTTTGCATTCTCGTTCGGGATTTACAGTTTCGTGTACATTTCGTATATTACGTCACAGCAAGTATGTCACATGACAAAAACAAATATCGTAGTATGCTGATTTCATTGTGGAAAATTCCCACGATGTTACGAACCTAAAGTCGCGCAATATTAATACGCGGAAGAACTCGTGCATATATCTCAATACAACTCTAAAAACTTATAATTATTTAGTCATAATGTTTGCATTGTCTAAACGGGGGACTCGAGACGGTCAATATAAAGAAAACGGTCTATAACACAAAGAAGAAAACGAAATTAAAGCCACCTAAATGTAATCGAGGCATTCAACAATTGCCCGTACCGGTATCACAGGATTTCAATAACATACATTTAGTGACTCTTAAAAATACATATATATATATACATATATACATTGCATTATTATGTTGATGCAGTCTTATTCATTTAACAGCATAAATGCATGTTAAATTAAGTTACTTGTTAAGCTTAAACTACACACTCATAATAATGGTGGTACTTACGTGCAATTCCAATTGCAAATAAAACAAATAAAGGAAAGATCTGAAGAATTAGCCGAAATGCCATGGTTTCTGATCTGTAGAAATTGTGATACGGTCGCTATTTATATATAATATTATCGTCCGTCAGCTATATGAACATATATTATAAATAGCATAAATGACACGAAAACAACTAAATATATCAGAAAATATCATGCTAAATCTTGAGTCAACAGTCGGCTGAGTCAACATTTATGAATTAAATGTGACAGAAACTGCCAAAGCAGACGACATTTATCATGCGATGCTTTATACCTGGACACGAACGGTAACCACAGGCTAACATGCTCTTATATTTACCTGTTTATGTTTTAATTCAGATTTCTCTAACCAACATAATAGTTATCAAAATTTCAATAATCGTGTGCTATTAATTCTACATGAAGAAAATAAACACACATCGAGAGTGATTCAAATAAAATCCTAGAACTTTCGTTACAATCGATGTAAAATAAATAAGTTTAAACTAAAATAGTTATAATTTCTTCATTTAATTAAAGATAAACTTGTTATTATTATATATTAAGAGAAAGTAAACATCAAAATAATTTAGACATTTTAAAATAAATCGGAAACTATTGACATTTGTGCCCTTCATGATAAATATTTTTAAAACATGCATTTTTTAATATGTAATTATTGTAGATTTTTTTCGTATTTATCGTAGAATAAATAGTTCCTCTCGAACTTACTCAAACATCTACACTTTTCAGCAAAATAACTGAATGCACGATGGCGTTAACATTTAACCAGTAACTGAGCATACAACAACTCGCTTCCAGCCCTTGTTGTCTGCTGTTAAATAAAAACTAATACTTAAAATAATTAAAATAGTACAAAAAAAAGACTAATAACCTATAGCTGGACATGCTTCAAATCAAAGATTATCTAAAGAGACGTTGTTTGAAATACAAAATATACTATCGTATTTTTTAAGCCTTAGTATCAGAATTACCTCCCATATATTACCAACAAATTATTTCGTTATTGCTTTGAACACATTTATTATTTGGCATGGACAGAATTGCCCATTATATCATTGTATAAAAAAGATGTGATAAAAGAAGAATGTTATTCTCAAACAAAAACAATCCAAATTTCGTAATTTTAAAATTACCTCCCTTTTCATTGAAACAAGAACTATTTTCGATAACCTATAACAGTCTGTTCCCAATATATTTGCTTTATTTTTATCAACGACTTTGTTTACAAATGACTTTGTGGCATTCATGATTATTGGTCATGTCTATGTCACTTTACCATTGAACCCGAACATACAGGGCTTAGTATAAAGAAATATAAAAAGATCGGACAGGGAAAGTAGCATTCAAGGACGACAGTCAACCACAAAACACGGAAACAAACACGCAAACAGACAAACAAAAAGGCAAAAGTAATAATAAATACAATCGACAGGGCTTAGTATCTCTTCTATGGAATTGACATAAATTGTATGTGCTAAATGGATTTTTCTCAGTATATTAATTTTTGTACTACTTCTACTTGGTTTGCACATGTCTGTATTCAATCGTACGCGTATGTTGTGGTGCATGAATGTACTATGTTTGTTCTGTCTTACTTGTTTGTTTTACCTGTACAGGTTCTTTTTCATAATTACGATTATTAATGTTTTACCTAGCTGAATGTTTATGCATAAAATACATAAGTACATAAAGGAAAGTTTTTAAAATTGTTAAACCTTTAGTCATAATACTAAAAACAAATGACCATATATAAGCTCAATATTTAACTATTATAATGTAAGATAGTTATTTTTAAAAAGGAGAAGTTTTTAAATTAATTCGAATTTAATCTTCTTAACGATGTGGATTGATCACTAGTCTTCTTTACTACCATTTACTAATATGAATGGTCGTTTCGTATTAATACCTTTAATGTGCCATAAGGGATCTGAAATGAGTGCATGTTTAATATTAATCTAGTAATTGGATTAATTGAATTGGATTTCAACAGCTAAGGTCATATGACGACTTTCCAGCTTCCACTGGTGGAGGAAGACCCCAGGTGCCCCTCCGGGCAATTTTCGTGCACGGGCGGGCACATAGGTAGAACCACCGACGTTCCGCAAGCCAGCTGGATAGCTTCCTCACATAAAGATTCCTAGGCCCCTGAGGGATCGAAACTACAGCGGTGAGGGTGAGGGGCAAGTGATTGCAAGTCAGAGACTCTAACCACTCGGCCACAGACACCCCTTTAATCTATTAAACTCATTGGATAACATTATATGATGTGAGGCTATGCCAAGCTGTTTTTAATTTGTGAAACAAAGCAGATTGTGAATTAAAGTTGTACAGTTCTAAAACATGTTGCAGGTAATTACTCTGCAATCGTTATGGGAAACAAAAATGCTTCCCGTTTTAATTTACTTTTAAAGTACAGTCATAACCCACTATTCACTATTGCCTTGCTAAATAAGTGATATAAAATGTCAAGACTGACGATGACAACTGTTGATATTACGTGCATTGCGCCTCAAGCTACTTATAACCTTTATTCAAACTGCCAGACGTCTAAACCAGGAGATTGTTATCCACACCGAAAGTGTCACAAAGAAAATATTGTTTGATGATTATTGATTGTCTGTGCAACAATAATTTCCGTTTAATGATTTATCTCAGCGCCATCCCAAAAACAATAACATCCATCACATTTCGTGCAGTTGTATAATCAACATGAAACAAAACGAATGAGCAGATTTTGACAATTTTTTGTACTTTTTAAACTTTTGGTGAAAAACAACATTTATTTATTATTTCTATATATTTCGCTGACAGTGTAAAACGACTTTACATGCTTGAAATCAATGTTGTTATATTCTATTTATCATGTAGATTATTCACATTTTTTGTATGAATTACTATTATTACTTATTTTTCAGAATGTTACGCTTATCGAGGACGCCGCCATGTTGTTGTTTTTTGTTTGTTTTATGACGTCAGGCAACGTTACGTGCATGACGTCAGATAACGTTACGTACAATAAACGCCGAGGGATTCCGCATTGATTTGCTTTATTGGCCAGTGCCTTATTAAAGCAAAATTTAATAGGTCACCCCTTTATTAGGCAGAAAAGTGCATATCTGCATGATAAATATGTATCTTGATTTAATTTTTACTCAATTTTATCCTGAAGACAAGATACTTTCCATGCTGTAAAAGTGGAAGTGAAAAGTAAACCTTAAATATTTTTCATAAACGCTCTATTTTGTTTGAAAATAACGGATTACCATTAAAAGAAGTAAATATAATCATATCTAAAATATTTTAAATTGTTCAGTTCTTTTTTGATTTTACGCACTACTATGTACGGTTTCAATTTTGATGAATTAGGTACTTTTATTCTACAGTACTGTAAATGACAAACACATCCTAAACTAGAAGATCGATTTTCAAAACTATGGCTCTTTTCAGTCTTAGTTCGAACATTTCAAAGTTAAAGATATGCATGTTACAGTTATTTGCCAAGGCAAGTTGCCTTTTTACATTTAACAAATGAGTTTCGGCAGTGACAAGTACACCTCTTTTATTTCACTGCTAAAATTCAGTATTCCGTTGCTTATATATTTGTGAAGAAAAATTACACAGAACGCTAATGTTGATGATTATTTTTGAAATGTATACCTTTGTTAATTTCTACACCATTTTCAAAGAGATATTCAAATGTGGCCGGTCTTGGTGTGGATAATAACCCCATTTGCACTTTTCTGCCTAATAAAGGGGTGACCTAATAAATTTTGCTTTATTGGGCACTGACAAATAAAGCAAATCAATGCGGAATCGTTCGGCTTTATTGTACGCAACGTTATCTGACGTCAAGTACGTAACGTTATCTGACGTCATAAAACAAACTAAAATCAACAACATGGCGGCGTCCTCGATAAGCGTAACATTCTGCGAAATAAATAACAATAGAAATTCATACAGAAAATGTGGATAATCTACATGATCAATAGAATATTATGTCAGTGCCTTTTACTTTCAAGTTTATTAGGCTCGGCACGAAAACGAAGAATTGCTTGGCAGAGCCTCGCCATTCTTCGTTTTCTAAGCCTCGCCTAATAAACTTGATAGTAAAAGGCACTGACATAATATTCCCTCTTTATAACTACGTACTAACGTTGCCTATAGTAACTATAAACACAATTATATTTATTATACGGCGTATTATTTCAGTGAATATAACAGAGCGTGCTAACCTCTTTTTTAATAGCATTTGACCCTTACGGATTGTCTGATATAGAAATATATATATATAGAGTAATAAATACAATAAATGCATATATACAATTAAGTGAAAAAAGAACAAAAAAAACCGTATACATGTGTACAGTTGTATCAATACACTGTTATGTGGGGTATTAAATGTGCATTTCATGGTCCTAGTATTAACTTTCATACCCCATCCAACCCCTTCTCCAAGGTTGGCTGGGGTATGAAATAAACCTTAATTTCGGCATAATAAGTTTGCATTTTGTAAAATTAAAACATTTAATAGGTAATATTATACAGCTTACCGCATTTTTTTTAGTCAAAAATGTTTTAAAACGTGTTTTATTGTCGAAATACTAATATAAGCTTTGCCATCGCTTAATGGAATTAAGGCGGGACCACGTAATGGTGAATCAAGGAGACTGAGAACCAAGAATAAGGTACCCAGCATGTATATTGCTAAAACACCTGAGAATTAGCCTGTTTTGTGCGGGGAAAACTGCGTAGCGCCGGTGGATGAATATAGAAAGCTACTTTTAAAATTGAAGTATGCTAAATATAGAACGCTACTTTTAGAACATAGGTATAGAGATCATGAGGATATATAAAGTATTTTATATATGTTATGATCTGAACGAAATATTTGAAAAACAAGACATATTGGAAGTTAGCTTCAAGGTTATTGCTTAAAATCGCCCGATCAATTAATTACATGCTAAGAATGCTTGCATCATGTACCATATTTAGATGGATTTATATTAATAATGGTGTCTCCATTTCTAATGAGATTACAATCATGAAGAAAAATATATGATCATACTTCAATGCAAAGCAATTTCATTATCAATACTACCGATGAACGGATGCTTTGCTTCAACGTTTTAATTAAACGCATTAGGTACATTGTACGCTGAATGTCGTCAAACGGCATGAGGCTATTTATGACACCGCCAGCCGATTTCCTATTTCGATTTTCATCCTAGTCTTGATCAAATGAATTGAATTGAATTGGATTTTATAGTCGCACCAACAGCTAAGGTCATATGGCGACTTTCCAGCTTCCATTGGTGGAGGAAGACCCCAGGTGCCCCTCCGGGCAATTTTCGTGCACGGGCGGGCACCTAGGTAGAACCACCGACGTTCCGCAAGCCAGCTGGATAGCTTCCTCACATAAAGATTCCTAGGCCCCTGAGGGATCGAACCTACAGCGGGTAGGGGCGAGTGATTTTGATCAAATGAAGTTTTGTGTAGAATAGTTTAACTTTCAGATAAAGTTATTCTGAGTGAGTCATATGTAATAGATAGAGTGTGGTCTCATCGAGTTAGCTGATTTAAACATCGATATGGGCTTAGCCTTATGGGCTTCTGAGTGAGTCATATGTAATAGATAGAGTATGGTCTCATCGAGTTAGCTGATTTAAACATCGATATGGGCTTAGCCTTATGGGCTTAGCCTATCGAGTAGGCCATCGAGGTTTAAAACCAACCAACTCGATGAGACCATACTCTATCTATTACATATGACTCACCGAGAATAACTTTATCTGGCAGTTAAACTATTCAACACATTTTATTTATTTGTTTTGTAGCAAGTCCATTTCTGCAGTTAAAGGTAATGTTAGTTTTATATATATGTATAAGAATGAGAAAATACATACGAGGGGTGTTCGAAAAGTTACAGGAAAAATGACAACTTTTGTTTGAGTGTGGCCATTTTTATAAATTTTCACACAAGGGTACCTTAACTCATCACGGATATGTTCTATGAACATTTTTACATTGTCATAAGGTATGAGTTTACTAGCGTCACTATGGCAACGTCAAGTAACGTTGAGCGGGGCACGTCGGATTATTCGTTAATAATATTTTGAAAATCTACATACCGTAACAAGTTACCGTCTTCAAATTTTCACAAAATGCTATCCTGAGTATTTTATACATTTTTCCCATCTTTTTACCCATGATGAGAAACATTTTTCAAAGTTCTCTACTGGAATTTTCCGGATAACTTCACGAACAAGAACTGGAAGATCGTGAACGTCATCGAAGTGTTGACCGCGCATTTCTGCTTTAATGGCCGGGAACAGGTAAAAATCACACGGTGCCATATCTGGTGAGTAAGGAGGGTGCTTTATAGTGTCTATATTGAGTTCAGTAAGGGTTTCCTGGTTAATCGCAGCGGTATGTGATGGTGCATTATCATGATGTAGCTCAAAACACAAACTTTAATGAGTAGCGCTGCTCCATGTCTGAATTCAAAGTGTGATTGACAATCGCAACTGTAGCATGGAAATGACGTCAAAAACGTTCGCTCGCGTACCTGACGTAATGTAGAAAGTTCGGGAAACGTCAACGTGCCTTTTCGAGCAATTCTGGCGTCAAAATATGTATAGTTGCTCTATTTAAAATGTACAAAAGAACTGAAGAGTTCGTGTAACGTTACGAGTTACCCCGCTCAACGTTACTTGACGTTGCCATAGTGACGCTAGTGAACCTTGTGATAAGGTGAACGTGTTCATAGAACATATCCGTGATTAGTTAAGGTACCCTTGTGTGAAATTTCATAAAAATGGTCCTATTCAAACAAAAGTTAGTCTGTAGCGGTTGACCGAGGAAGATATTCCGGATACTAGATTAAGTAGAAGCTACCCTACATCTAAGTTCCAGAGATGCACAGACAGATTTAAGATGTAAACGTTGTTGTGTAACGGTGTATGTTGGTGAGACTGAAAGTAATTTTATATAACTATTTATGAAATGATTTTATAGAGTACTCTTTAAAGAATACTGAGAGACAATTTTAAATTGAATTCATTACTTCTATGAATATTTAGTGCATAGTGTTCATGAAATCGGTTTGTGTTAAAGTAGAAGGAGTGTTACGGAAACGACGTCACGTCATTTGCCTAACGTCATACAGGAAATGACGTGACGTCGTTATGGTATATTTTTCATCATAACGTCAGCCATTTAAACAACAAGATGGATTTTACTTAAAAGTTGTATTTCTTTGCTTTTTCTTGAAAAAGAACAAGTGTTCGAAAATTTGAAGAAGAGTTACTATTTATTTAATATTGAATTAACTTTCCTTTTGAAAGACTATACAGATATGAAATATAGAAAGAAATATTTGCAAACTACCAAGGACAGACATCCTTCGGACGAAGTACGGCAGGGCGCCTAGATATGATGAAATACACGGAAATCAAACGTATGCATTCACTTCCTAATAAGTACAGCTGCAACACACGCTGATAACCTGTATCTCTACATCATAACACACTCGTCTAGAGGCACAATTAACATATACACGCATACATACATGCATACAGTTATAGCTCATGTTAGTGGGATCACATTTAAGCATTCAACCACACACAGCTATATTAAGACAGTGACAATGAAAGGTTCCGGATCTTGGGGATACTGTGAATTCAGTAAATATAAGGGAGATAATTTGAACTCACTACGGGAACTTTCGAAATTTGGTGTCTCGTAAGATACATGTATAAGATCTCGATATATTTATATATATATGTGTGTGTGTGTGTGTGCGTGCGTGCGTGCGGCGTACGTGCGTGCGTGCGGCGTACGTGCGTGCGTGCGTGCGTGTGTGTGTACGTCTGCCGGTAGTTAGAGTACACCATTTATTTTGACAGGTGTTATTTTCTTAATTAATCGATTTGCACCTGTGCTAATATAAAATGAATTTCAATGACCATGCTACAATACTAAAATAACGGCAATCGTCGCGATATCAATTAACAGTATAACAGCAATGATATTTATATTGTTTAATGGGTTACTAGCCTTCTAGTTTTAAAACTGTTGGTACAACATGTATATGAGAAAGCATTCAATATAAAAAAGGCATATATTTCTGGCAGCAATCTAATGTAAGTCAAAACTGCCAAATCCCCTTTTAACTTAAAACCGGAATCTCAAGAATTGTAAAACGTAGGCAGGTAAAATTCTAAAATATCTGGATTTTTTTACCTTTGTATAGGATAGAGGCTATGAAATGAAATCACAAGTTTAAGGGCATGAAGAGAAATCGCTACGCTCCCTCCTTTTCGGTTTCTTAATGGTGATGATTTCTCTTCATAGACTATCCGGCTTAGTGTTTACAATATGTTTTATCGATAGTGTCTATATAGGCCACTCTCTTCAGCGAAAAGACTGCTTGTAGTAAAATCTCCATGAATACATGGTGCAAATATTTGAAAATCTGAGACAACTGACTGATTAAAAAAGTAGGGTAAACACTAATTATTGCATGCGCATTTTTAAATTATAACATTTACTTTTCACCAACAACATTTGAAACACACATATTGTCGTTATATCGTGGGAATTTTCAACATTTTTAAATCAACAAACGAGTATACATTACACATTCAATATGAGTTTACTACACGTCACTATGAGCCAATATTGACGTTTCCTGTTAAACTGAACGTAAACGGAGCTTGTAAATGCGTATGCAATAAACACAATTATTGTCTCTACTTTGTTGATACAGGCACACGTTTAAGGGCATGATTACTTCATTCCGTGACCAGCTGCTGCTGTGGTTCCTTTATTTGGTCTGTTTATTTTGATTGACAGGAAGCAGGAGATAGCGTCGTAATATATTGAGCAAGAGATACCATACTGCCGTCACTAAACAAGACACTTGCTTACAGTATATAAGTTTCATATTGTGTTTAGCAGTGGGGAGGGTCTATTTCAACTTCCGGACTTGTAAAAGACAATGTTTTCCAGGTCTCCTGATTAGTTGAATAATATCATATGCATTTAATTGCATGGATTTTAAATGTTTATGTCGATGATATTTAATAACTGAGTATGCGTATTGCTGTTATCCCAGGGACGTCATCCACCGTGAGCCGATACACGTCAATGTATCATCAATTTTAAATGTCATTTTAAACCACGGTTTCAATAGATGTATTATATTAAGGAACAACTGTTTAAAACATATACGATATTTTGCCATTCAAAGAAATTAATCTTTGGAAATGAAAACGCCTGGCACCAAAATGTCTAAAGGCTGAGATTTATTGCTAATGATTTGCCAAGAATTCTCTTACAATATCATATATCAATGATACATAGTTGCATAATGACGTAAACCGTTGATTTACTTATATTACATATGTTGGCGGAATTCAATCTTATTTTTTTATAAAACCCAATACACTTTCAAGTACTTATTTAAGTTTGTACATTTCTAAACAATAGCTCACCATAAACATCAACTCGTTTGAGTCTTTAATAATGTACAGACTATTATTGAGAGAACATTGTTTGGACAATATTTACTTCAATTTGCAATATTGATATTCTATTTGTTTAAATGTGTGTTACATGATTGTTTCGATTGTCAATCTAGCTGTTGATATTATAAAACAAAATTGTTTGAAGTTGTGTTTGTCATTGAAACCGCACGTTCAACGGCAACTTATGACAACTCTTAAACATAATAAATAAGTCTATGCTTTATATAGAAACAATTTTCTACGAAATATCAATATTTTTGTTCACTTACTTAGTGACAGTTCGACCAGCTTCTAATATTGTCTTCCTCAGATTGTGCCTTGCAGATCAAAATAAATTAGAAAAGCTTCGATCTTGCGATTTCCATTTGCTAAGCCTTTGCAATTAACTTGATGGGAAAAGCACTATATGATAGTCAACGTACCAAATGATATCATGGATTAGGGATCATTTATAACAAAGCAGGGCATCTGAGATACACAACCTGAATTAAATGTACGAAATCACCTTTTAACCTAAATCAGTAGTGCTATTAATAATTGTAATTATTTGGGATCATCATACACACGCTTTGTGGTTTTAAAGTAGAATACCGCTTAAGCCAGTGCTAGTGGGCATGAGAGATGTATTACTTCTCATGAACAGACTTAATAAAACCGAGTATGATACTTTTCTCTCTTGTTTGTTTCTGTTGCTTCCAAGGGATCCCCTTCTAAGTATTTATTTTCATTATGTTTTACTTATTTTATTGGTAGATGAATTTATGTTATTACGTATTTCATCTGTACAAGTTTATATTTGAGCGATTTGATTTTGTTTTGTACATAAAGAAGACATAAGTAAGTCTGATTATATTATGTTTGTGCAGATTGCAATTTCCAACTTCTTTTTTTTTTTAAGATTAGATTGAAGATGGCGGGCAGACGGGTGGAGGGAGGGACGGGCATCCACATTTTGGCTAAAGCTTACATGCACGTTGTTAATAACCTCTGTAAATTGTTTTCGGTTAAAACCAACATTACTGTAAAACGTTATATCGTTAAGATACCACCTTCCTACATCAAGGACGATTTCGTCTTTTCAGAATAGAGTTATGACCCATGAGTTACTTAACAAATATGTATATTTCGATCCGCTTAAGCTAGGTGTAATAACTTGCTAACTTCTTTAACTTATTTTGGATTTTAACTAAAATTGCCGTGAAGCCTTGTATCAAATAGACATCCATATCTTACGATCAGTGTGGACTTTTGCCTCTTCTAAATAGAGTTATGGCCCCTTATTATCTACGAAAATACATGTTTGTGTTCAGTTTATTTGATTAATCAGTTTTGTTGAAAATTAAACAACATTTTGGGTTGACATTTTATATACAAATAAGACACCAGTAAATGTTAATAATGTTTATGATGCATCAAATTGTTTTGCCGTTTTGAAATAGAGGTATGGCCCTTAATTTACTTAGAAAATATGATTATTGCAACAAATATCTTTAAATGTGTAGGGTTTAAACCGTATCGCTTTGTATGAAGTCGTAATAACATTAACATATAGGTTTCTTTTGGATACTGGTGGATATTTAAAATCCGTTTGATAATGGTAGCTGTTGGATTTCTTAATACAGTTTTGGACCGTTAATTTACCTTGAAAATAGAATAGAAGTTACAGAAAGTACTGTCTCGTCAAATTGTTAATTTCCAAATGGATTCATTATTTTTGTCAAAGTCAGATGATTATATTTATCAGAAAAACAACGGGTTTTTTATTGACGAGTTTCGTTGGAAGGTGTGTGAGCGACGTCAATGTTTGGGTAAAACATCTTGAATACTATCTAAATGAATACTATCTAAATGATTGTTTGCACTTAAGCATTCAACCACACACAGCTTTTGTTACATATGTTCATTAACTGTCCAACCAATATTGGTGTTTATGTGACAATATGTAGCCCTATTGTCAACCCTTTTGTTTTGTGATGTAGTTTGCATTTATTATTATTTTTGCCTTCTTGTTTGTCTGTTTGCGTGTTTGTTTCTGTGTTTTGTGGTTGACTGTCCTCCTTGAATGCTACTTTCCCTGTCCGATCAATTTATATTTCTTTGAATTTCAATTATATGTGCTGATTGATTGAACAGGCAACTTTTGGTTAGGAAGGTTGTCAACGTGTCTCAAACACATCATAAACTGAATGCTGTCCTACGGATTGTGTCGCCTTTATCCATGAGACCCAATATATTAAATAGTGTATTAGAGTCATGTTTACAGTTTAAATCTAGAAGTGTCAATAAATGGTATCCATATCTTATTTCGAGAAAGAAAGAAATTATGGTATAAAATTCGAGAAGGAATGTAACATTCAAAGAACACAGTCAGTCAATCAAACACACGTATTTGAAACACTCACCAATTACAAGAATAGAAAAGAGTAAAGTATGCAAAATGGCAAGCTCAAACAGATTGGAAATATGAGTATCTCCCTGAAATGGTCAGTGACAATATGCGTACCTCCTTGGAATGGTCAGTGACACAAATGCTGCTGGGGTTAAACCAGGTTTTAGAGTGCATCAAACCTCACTTTAACCTATTATCATTCCAATAAAATGAGACCAGCCAGGCTATATCCCCTTACAAACTAGGCAGTATTAATATCAATTAGTAGGCAATATAAGTATAGCACCACATGATCATGCATATATGAATATAAAATGCATAGAAAGACACAAAGCAAATACTTGTCAGAAGCAAGGACAACAAAAGAATGAACCGTTAAGAGGACGATAAGACAATTAAAGTCAAATATTAGGCGTTACCATCCTTTGTCGGATTTATGTAGAAGCACATGCATTCATTATGATATATAGTATAGAATGATAGAGATGGAAAGAAAAAGAAGGCCCTTTACTATATAACTATATGATCTCTATCATTCTATACTATATATCGTAATGAATGCCTACGAGTAGAAGTCAGCATATGGTTCATAATCTGTCGTGTCATCGCAACATTAATTGTAAAGCATTGTGGCAAAGCGTAAATGGGTCAACAACTAAACAGGAAGTGCGTTGCAAAATGATAGGGTATTAACCTCTTTTGTTATGTTTGTTAACAATAGATATAGAAATCGAAAAAGGAAAGTAGCATTCAGGGACGACAGTCAACCACAAACACACACAGAAACAAAGAAAAAAATAAAAATGAATAGAAAGCCAAATAAGACATTTTTAAATATTTAAAGATGAATAAAAGTCCAAATAAGACATCACAAACACAAATGGGTTGACAATAGGGCTACCGCATTGGAACGGTCAGTGGCAAAGTAGGCCACTGGGGGTTTAAACCGGTTCTAGGGTGCACCAAACCTCACACTTACCCTATTGTCATCTCATTAAAACAGGACAGTGTAAATAAAGAAATCCCCGCCATGATCTAATCTCTAACCAACAAGGCAGCATCAACAGGCAATATAAGTAAAACACAATATGCTCGTGTAAATATAATACAAAAAAACAATAGCCTAGAAAGCCACAGTGAAGGTACTCAGTGACTTGGCAATGACTTGGCAGAAGTCAGAGCAACAAGAGCATAAACCATTAAGAGCACCATTGAAGTCTGCCGAGTCAATTAGTGTTAATTTTGTGGCTTTCTCAGCTTTTTCGTAGTCACCCAAGACGATCGAATTTCTTCAAATAAAGTTTCCTTAAACTACTGTTCAAAGCTGTTTTAGAAGTTATTGATGAGTTAATTATATTAAATTGAATGTTATAGTCGCTCTTGATAAGTTAAATTGTTTAAGAAATGTGCTATTTTCAAAAACGATTAGTATATTTTGTGCTGAATTAACTCTTATGAAATTGACAAAACATCTGAGAATTTTATTTGTGAAATGTGTTTAACATAGGCTCCGATGTTATAAGAAGTAGTTTTACCGAAGGTTAAGAGAAGAATAATTATCCACGTAATGTTTTGTTCAAACAGGGCGATTTAAAAGCGATTTCGGAGATTATAATTTGTTAAATTCATCACTGACTCGTTTTATTGGATGACAATAGGCTAATAATGAGGTTTTGTGCACCCTAGTATCTGGTTTAACCACCAGAGCCATTTTTATCCCACTGATCGTTCAAGGCGGTAAAATTATTCTCATCAATTTTATGTTTGTGATGTCATATGTTGCCCTTTATTAATCTATGTAGTTGTGACTTGTTTTTGTGCGTGTTTGTGGTTGACTGTGGTCTTTCAATGCTGCATTTCCAGCTCAACTATTATATCCGCTTAAATACGTTATACAAAATGTGTATCTCTGGGATGGGACCATTTTTATAACTGTCTTTTGTTTGTACAGCTTAGTTAGTTTTATTACTATCATTTATGAAATGAGTTCAGCCTGTTCAAAACCCTTTTCCAGGAAAAGTATATGCTCTTTTATTATGATTAACAGATAGATTAAAACGTGTCTTTTCTTTTAGGATGGCATCAGAGCCGAACCATATAGGAAATTAGCTCAACGATATTACCTCTATCAAGCCAAAATCTTACAAAACAGTGGAACAAAAGATATTTGATTATAGCAACAGGCAAAATTGCAAACACGCACGTTCATTGTGTAGTACCGTCATGGAATCTAATTTGTCCGCGATATCGACGATTGGTATTTCTTATCACGCAATGCAATAAGTGCTTTCTATAGAATAGTTCCTGACATAATCTAAATGTATGACTGAGGTATTCCTAAAAAAAAGGACGCTATCGGTTTTTGTTCGACACTTGTTTACGTAATATGCATTTATGTTGTTTATGGTCACTGTGCTCTAACAGTGTTGCGAAGTAAGACATAGTGCCCAATTAAATCATGGAGCTACAATATCATTATGGAAACGCGTAAGGACCCCCTAATAAAATGTACCAGGAAATCACGTTTTATCATTTAACAATCACAGTTCAGGGAAACTACGCATATTGACAACATGTCTTACTAACTAATGTACAGGGGGATTATTTGGAAGCAACCCAGACAAACAACATAGAAAAGTGCGGATTCGGTTTTATTGAGCTTTTGTCAAGAGAGGAACTAATCACTCTCACGCCCACTAGCACCGGCTTAAGCCACACAGACATGAGAATCCCATAGAAGCAGTAAATAATAAACTACTGATATGTAGTCGAGGCGACTTTGAAGTATCAGAAATGAGTACTTTATACATTTACTATATCAGAAATAAGAGTTCACGTTATCTAAATCGATTTAACAGGAGAATATGTATGTTTACCTCGGTCTTTCTGTCTGTATGTCCGTCTCGTCCCGTCCGTCCGTTTCCCCGTAGGTACAATTGTGGGTTGATGTATTTGTACATGGCATACATTAATATGAAAACCTCGTTTCCGAGGAGGAGTTTACGGGGTTTTTGTATCACTGATAAACACACACATATTTAACGTGCATAAGGTATGGCTCTCCCTGAGGCTGAATACGTAACCGACGGCTTTATATCCCGCCCACCACCCCCCACCCCCCACCCCCCACACCCCCACTCCCCCACGGAGGATGGCATGATTTCGCAGTTCAAATAAGGTACTGGGGGAATGCGTTTGAAGAGAGGACGTTTAATAAAAGCAGGGAGAAATTGGTCTTCCATGAAAACCTGGTGTTTGTTCAGAGATATTTAAATAATAATTGTAGACATTTCTATGCAAGATGCAGATGCAATGCTTGGTAAATCTCACAGTGATGTATTGCTTATTAAATCCACAATATGCCATTCCAAGAAGGGAAGACATTTCACACTATTATTTGGATTGTCTACAATTTTGTCTTTATCAAGAATAAAATATCCAGACGGATTATATTTCTAATAGGGTGTTTTACCCAAAGGACCAGTGTTACCGGTCCTTTGAGATCACCAAGCCCAAACTTTGTGGCTTTAACGTAAAATAGGATGCGTGAGAGGTGCACTTTACATTACCCCCCATGAACAGACTCAATAAAACCGAGTCTGCTACTGTTATCTCTTGTTTGTGTTTGTTGCTTCCAAGTGATCCCCTTTTCAGTATTTATTGACACCCACACTAGCGCCTGTTTAGTGCTGTGTGGAGACCGTAAAAGTCGCTCCGACTACAAATCAGTAATGTTATTACTTACTGGTCCTTTGGATCATCAAGCCCAATTTGTGTGGCTTTAATTTAGAGTATCACTTAAGCAGGTGCTAGGAGGCGTGAGAGGTGTTGCACTCCACATTACCACTCATGAACAGACTCAATAAAACCGAGTCTGCTACATTTATCTCTTGTTTTTGTTTGTTGCTTCCAAAGAATCCCTTTTTCAGTATTTATCTGGATTATAAGAATAGTTCATGGGTATTCGGTGAAGATCGGTAATTCCAACCAGAATTATAATAGTTCTTGTTTTTATCGGAACAGATGCTATTTTTTCTTTTTGATTCTTTTTCTTGCATTGATTGCCTACATAATATATTAAAGAGGATAGATACTTACTGAAAAAAGATGGATGAACAGGCAAAGAGTCTGTTCTAGGTCAATACTAGCAGTATAATTGATGTTGTAGATGCGACGACCTCATGACATTGTTAGTGATATCTTAGTAACTGATATTATATGAAATACCCAATGCTTTTCCAATGTTACATAGCAATAAGGAAATTACCAACTCATCAGTCCAGTCCAGGGAAATCCTAAAACCACAAATATGTTACAGTATGAGGTGAACCGTGAAAAAGAAGTATCTGATGATACATTTAGTTTTGAACATGATGATGATGACATAATTGAACATTTAAATGAAGAAGAGATACTTAAGGATGTTAACAATACAGTACATTAGAAAATGTACAAGTTAAACTGGAAAAATGAAGTCCGACGATTCGCAATATATGAGAAGAAAACATCTGGAAAATAAAATGAGTAAAGTACAATTTTAGAGTAATGACAAGAAATAAATTAAAACGAGATTACGCTTATTGTGCGCAAAAACAAATGAGACATGTTAATGTAATACGAAAATAAATCAATCTTGAATCCAGTCCTAAATGCCGAAGCACCTGAGGAACTCATCAGCTCTAATTTGCTCTGGTGAGCTACACAGTGAAGAATTGAAGGAAGGAACTTATGCACGAGTCAAAAAGGATGGATCTATCGGTGTGTAAAAAGCCTGACAACGAGAACAGTAAACCTAGGAGAAAGTATGTAACCAATATAAAGTATGTAACTAGTACAAAACAAAATCTTACTGAATATGAAGAAGCTGAAATAAAGGACAACTTCAAATGGTGTTTTCTGAATGACATCAGACCCACACCTTACCAATGTATGAAGGCTATATGTATTAGCAAAAACAAGGGTGGTAAGAGATGTCTACGGAAGAATAATATTCTGAAAATGAAAGTATTCAGGACGGTAGATAATTTTAAAATACGAGTTTGTGTCGTGAAAGGGATCACCATTGTACTTCCTTTGATATGATCTGCATAGAGTTGCAGCGTATTGTTTTACTATTAGATTGTAGATTATACGAATGTGACACTTAAATGGGTAAGGCATTACAAAGAGCTTGCTGAAACATTGAAATCATTCTTTTAAATTGGACTATGTAGACAACAGTTAGTATAAGTTAACCTGTAAATGAATCGGCCATCTTGGACCGATAAAAACCAGGTAGATCAGATGAATAACACCAGAATTATGGCCCCTGATTTATTGAGAACAAAATAAATATTTTGCTTTGTTAGTACTCTAGCTCATTTGTCCTTTGTCGTTATTGTGTTATTATTAGAAAATGCTCTTAAAAATTGTAAAACGACACATGACATATCGGAGTAGAAAGAGTGGTTGCCCTTGCATTATTTATAAGTCCTACATTACACTTCGTTTGCCCGCAAAAGCACAAGTGTGTATCAGGCATAACTCCTAAACGAATAAATGCATTTGTATACAAATTTACAGAAATGTTAGAAATGATGTGAAATATTGTAGCGCAAACGTAACCGGTCCGTACTCAAAGGTCAAGGTCACACTTGGATATCAAGGTCATATGAGTCAAAACTATGTCTCAGCCATAACTTAAAAATACTTAAGGGATTTTAATCAAATTAAACAGAAATGCAGGATGTCACGTGTACAAATCAGGTCCTTACCCCAAAAGGTCAAATTCCTCTTGAAGGTCAAGTGTCAAATGAGTCAAAATTGTATCTCAGCCATAACTTCAACAGTACTGCATATAATTTCATGAAGACAGATTCATTGTTCAAAGGTCAAGGCCAGACTTGGAGGCCAAATGAGTCAAACATGTTTCAGCAATAACTTTGAAAGTTATGTAGGGAATTGGAGGAACTCCCTAGATAAAAGAATCGCGTTAGCCAGAGGAGCGCTCACAGGCACTCATGGGTCTCAGGCATATAAGCTTGTGTGTGTTAGTAACCTTGTTGAATAACACAATGCTACGTACATAGTTCATCAATCCATTATATTCTGGTGGTTTGTAACTATCCAATTATATTTCCAAAATACAGATAGATCATTTGACCTTCCGGCTTCAGTTATACAGCATATGGATGTTGATACTATTGTTTGCTTATAATCGCTCTGTAGGATTTCATGTAGTAGTCAGACTATTTACGCCTTATTTGTGGTATAATGTCATTCATTTCATCGAATAATCGACAAAATCACGTTCATTGGTTCGCAAGTATTGTCTGACTAGGAGGCAGTTCATTATGGAAGAGGCAAATCTATTAGATTTAAGAACCATGTAGAACACTGTTATTCAATAAATTGTTATCAAGCAATATATATAGAGGACTTCAAAAAATCTCAATTATTTTTTACAGCGATAAATGCAAATTGAATTACCTGCTTTAGAAACCTTTCAGAAGAAAATTGAATTGCTGGTGAAATTGAAGACAGCAGAAGACATTTTTCTTTTCACTTCAATTGACAGTTCCTGAGTAGTTAACAAGATTAACGTATTATTTAATCTTGAAACAACATTTTCGATCGACCACTTTTTTTTTATAAAACATGTATTGGCGGGGATTGTTTATTTTTACCTTTCATACTTTTTTGTATACACACATGTTCAATAGCAAATGTGATATATCGCCTTTTATGTATGTGTTAATATTACAATTGAATTAGGATGGTGTTACAATAACGTAACTATATTTTTCTCAAATGTGTTAAGAAACTGTGTGATACTTGTAGCTAGATATTCGTTATTGTAAATACTAGTGTTCGAGGCGCTTGTCTGACCCAAAGGTTTTTCAGACTTTTCAGACAAAATTAATCTT
Source organism: Cyrtodaria siliqua (assembly GCA_037043455.1). Taxonomy (NCBI): domain Eukaryota; kingdom Metazoa; phylum Mollusca; class Bivalvia; order Adapedonta; family Hiatellidae; genus Cyrtodaria; species Cyrtodaria siliqua. The sequence goes on from JAWPHD010000049.1 coordinate 416,538, forward strand.
TAAACTTAATAAATTGTAAACCAGTCAGAAAGACATTTTTAGTGGTAAATAAAAATACTTTACTTTTCAAAATCAGGTGAGAAATAAAAATCACGTGCGAAAGTTGTTTTTGATAGCGCATTTTCAATGCAAAATTCTGCTGCATAAAAATTTAGAAAAATTTATTTTTTTAGAATTGGTATCCAAATATGGTTTTAATATGGTGGACAAACGTAAACGAAGACATCCAGAAAGTTTTGTAGCAAACTATTGAGCCTAACTAAAGTTATTTGAGATTTCTTAATATTCTGCTGTTCCAGCAACACGGAGTTTACATGGGAAAAGCCCCATCAAAAAAGCATTTTGGCTGTAAAATACATATTTTTCAATCGATTTTCAAAACTAAGGCTGTTTATTTACCACTGAAAATGCCAATTTCAATGATGTATAATTTATGTACGTATTTTTAAAAATACTCATGTTATTTCTGAAAAACTGTGGCTCAAACGAACGCCACGAACAATAGTTTCTACATTCGATATGTCACGTAATAACGGAATAAAAGAAAGACCTGCTCTTAGTTAATTTATATAAAACATCCCGATGGCAATCCCCTGTTCTTGGCACGTCTTGTTCCTACGCCTATGCTATGAAAACAAGATGTTAATAATAAATGTGTTTGCTAGACTATGAAATACTAGCAGTACATTGTGGGTAAGGAAATAAAGGTATTGTAGCGGCGGAATCCACGGTTTATGATATCGTAAATATTGCCACGGGAATATTCATGATTTATAACCATGTTTGTGCAATTGCTATATAACGTGTTACGAGAATAAATAGCAGATATTTATATGAAATGTACATGTAATCAAAACGTTTCAAAGGATGCTCTAAGAAATATGTCTGAAAATAATATCAGACAGGTGAAAATTAGCCCTTTGAACGCAGTGCAAAATAAGCTACTACGTGGGCATGCGTGATAGTGTAAACATCAAGGCAAATTGGCTGGTCAAAATGTGATATTTTTAAGTTCAAAGGAGTTCTAGGATGGATATTTACCCAACGTGAGTAACATTAATACTCTTGCCTTTGAAACGGTACCAATTTGGACATGTTTGAGTACAACATTCTCTTCTTTTAGAGTTGGTAAACATATGTGTGCGAACAAAGGAAAACATATCCCATAATATAGGCAAGTGGTAATGAAAATGAGATTAAAATAGTCCAGTCCTCACTCAGCCTGCATTGATATAATGACAAGACGAAAAGTAAACAAATCTCCATCTCCATCAGGCTCTCTTCTTACAACATCATTGAAAACACTCGAATTCAGTACACCTGAACATCTTAAAGGCACCCAGTCCACTTCTACTAAAAAACAGGTTAAACGGAAAAAATATTCTCCATTACCAGTCTCGCAAAACGTCGAGAAAAAGATAAGCCAATCAGATACTGAATTGTTATCGGGTAGCGAACTGTGGTGTGACGCCGTGGACATAGGTGACGCCGACGTTGACGTTGACACTGATAAAACCATGATGAGTAACTTATCTTTTGGAGATGACTCTCAATTGCATTCGGCAACATTATCACATCTGCCTAATAGTGAAATTACTAGAATAGCCACCAAAATAAAAGAGCTTCTTCATACGGATATTATCAATCTAGTTGCTGCGGAAGTTGCTTTAAAAACCGCTCACCTCACAGCAGAGGTAAACGCCCTTAAGTCTGCAAATGACGAGCTCCACAGGCAGCTTATTGACCTGCAAGAAAAACACGACGACATTGAACAATATAGTCGGAGGTCGTGCGTTCAAATTGGAAACTTCGCAGAAAGTGCCAGAAAGTGCCAATGAAGATACCGAATCAATTGTTATGAAGGTTGCCGAGCAGGCCAATGTTAAAATTAGTATGGCGGACATCGATCGTAGAACGTGTGACTACAACAACAAACTGTTCCATATCTGGAAAAAGTACCGATTCAGTTTTTCAGCATTTCGCGTCACTCATTCACTATTCGTATTTTGAAATAAACATACATGTCAAAACCGAACCTCTATCTAACCTCGGTGTCCGTACTCTCCAACTACATAGTCCTGACAAACACAGTAAAATACTTACTATTCCTGACAACAGACATAATATTTTAACATCAGGTTATATTTAACTATGAAATAAAATGTAATCGTGGAGACAATACATGCAAATTAGAAACTTTGGATTTTTCAATGGAACTATTTTAGCATCCTACGACCGAAAGTACTTCCTGATTTGTCTGACACCATATGCTCATTTGAAAATACCTACCTCCGGTTTATATTGGACACAAAACATAGCTTGACCCCTTAGGTATGGTTTACTCTGCACTTATTATTAATAAGTTAAAGTCGAAGTAGAACAGGAAATGTGGCATTCAAGGACCACAGACAACACACAAATATGTATTGATACAAACAACAATTACAGGGGTACATAAAAAGCAAGGTATGTGACATAATAAATATAAGAGGGTTCACAATAGGGCTACCGGCATTAAATGGTCAGTGTCAAAATGGTCGCTGGGAGTTTAAACCAGGTTCTAGGGTGCACCAAACCGCACACTTTCCCTATTGTCAATCCGATGCAACGTACGGTGTCCTGTTAGGGCCACGTTAATGGATGTTTGACGCATCAGACATGTAAACAACTGACGACGCCGTCCAATCAAATGGAAGTAATCAGAGAACTGAAACTAGGTGACACCTCCAACTCGCCCCGCCTACAAGTCTCACGTCACTAAAATCGATATCATAACAATACACTGAGTACATTTACTTCTAAAGACTCACATTTTCGCAACTAGATGTTGATGTATTCCACTAATATAAAATTTTACTAAAGTATTTCATTTGACGTATATCCCCGTTATGACTTTAGTTTTCGTCTGTAAAAACGTGTGCACGCTTGTTTTTGGTTAAACTTATTTTTAAGCATTATTTGCCATTTTTTCGAAATATGCAGAAACTACCGTAAGTGCACGACATACTATAATTCCTATGTTCCACATTCTCGCTTACCAGAGTTGTGTAAACCGTGCATACCATTTAACTCCAGAGAATGATGATCGACCACTTAAAATAAATCATTGTGTTATTTGTCATGAACCATCAAGCATCGTTCACTGCTCTAAATATTGTGTTATTTTCATTGCAAGGCCGATTCAAACCTTTCATACACATTCAAAAAACTATGATGTCTACACGTATAATTTACTTGTTGCGTGGAAAGATCGCTAGCTACTGCGGCGACAGTAAGTCGACGAATCGGTGACGGGAGTGACAACTACTCATTATATATTCACACTCGTGTTTACATTCAGTGAGGAATAGGGCGGAGTTGAACACACGATGACATTGCGTCAGTATGAATGTAATCCCATGCTCAATCGTGAACGCCTGTAATCATTAATTAATAGTTCCATTTATTGTTTAAAGACATAAATGAGTAGAGACATACATCTAGTTGTTATACATGTTGATCAAGTTGTTATACATGTTGATTCTAAAAGCACATTTTCATAAATGATGTACGCAACATATTGGAATTCAATAATAAGCGATTCACATCTTTGGACCAATTGTATCACGTAATATAGGTTATTGAATTTGTATGGCTAAATATTACTTGGAACGAGTTTGTATGGCTAAATATTACTTGGAACGAGTTCCAAGTAATATTTAGCCATACAAATTCAATAACCTTTTTATTGCATACTTTCATATTGTTTTCGATCAATGTTAATTGTATGACTATTACTTTTCTTTGTATTTGTGTTTTTTTTATAGCTTTTGTTGGAATTCCTATCTTGTCATTCAGTTTCACTTTGAGTGGATGATTATTTTGCGCGAAAACGACGTCGACGTCGGATGACGTCATTAAAAACATCAAGCGATTTTCTAAAGTTTGTTTACCATTCGATAACGTTAACAACAGTGGGTGAGTGACCATTTCAATTATTTTATCAATTTCTGCCATAAAAGGTTGAAAAAAAACCACGTATTTTGTTGTTGACACTATAGGAAGGATTCCGTTATTTTATTTTAAAGTAGTTCCTTATTTCTGTTTCGCGGCTCTTAGCAAGCACGAGAAAAAGTTCCGGTGCAATATCAATGTGTGCAATATCGTAGAATATTGCACACTTAGCTCAATGCAAACTAAACGGGACAATATGAAAGTATATAATACTGTCCTGTATTGCTATATGTCGATATACAGTTATGTTGCAATTCGTTTATAATGGTAATACCGTTCTTATGGTATTCAGCGAAAATTACCACGTATTCTTAGAACATGATATATAATATGGGACTTAATGTACATGTAATAACGATGTGGAAGAATATAAACGCAGTTATCTGGTGATCATTTTAACACAATATGTAAATGCCAATATATAATCAATATATATATGACACCACTATTTCGAAAACATTTTACAAACTTGTAAGTCACAAGAGAAAAATATGCTCCATAACACACGTATCATTTAATCCTACTTATATTAATTGTTAAGCAGTTTGATGATACAGACAACAGTACAGACACCTACGCAAAAATGAGTGTATGAATAGTCATTTCAAGAAAAATTAAATTGCCATCCGCCATGTACTTGTGAATGAAATTGCCATCCGCCATGTACTTGTGAATGAAATTGCCATCCGCCATGTACTTGTGAATGAAATTGCCATCCGCCATGTACTTGTGAGAGGCAATCCGAACCCAAAATCTGAGTGTTTCCGCCCAAACAGCGTTACAAAATAATAATTTAGATATTAATTTATATTCTATTTGCTCATTTTATAGGTATAATTTGTCTTCTGAAATTCGAACCGCTATAATATCTGAAACAGATGTTGCAACGTTTACAGTTAACATATTAAACACTGAATGCATATGTTGTTTAGTATTGTATACAATGTTTTATTTTATTTTGCCAGTGTGAATACCGATGACATGAACACGAATACTGTACTGTTACTTTAGATATCTGTGATGTTTAAAAATAGTATAAAATGATATACTTGGAAATCGCCGACATACCTAATTCAGCAGATTGCATCAGTACTAAACATATCATAAATCAAATATATTCTTCCATCAAAAGTATCGATATCAAGTTGTTTGCATCCGTTAAATAGTCTACATAGCAAGACGTGAAATACACAATCCAGGTGTTGAAGCGGCTCTATATAGCGAGACGGATATTCTCCAAATCCACGTGTTGCATCATCTCTACCAAGATTAACTCAACTCCAAATTCACAAACAAAAATCAAACTCCAGAACGTTTTAGGTGGTAGTGGGTACACTTTATTCGTATGCCGATCGGGATTTGCCGGACTGAACTTGTCACGTGATCGGTACACCGAAATGTGCCGAGCTATTTTATCAGGGCTAGACGGCATATGCCGATCGGATGCCCGGAGTGATTCGAGTGAAAATCGGGTTTAACAGGTACACCGCGGCATATAACCGGGATAAAGTGCACTCAGTGACTCTAAATAATACTTATTTTTACTGTCTTCATATCAAAATTAAATTTGGGGTTGAAGGAACTACAAATACAATACCCTGCATGAATATAGTACAAGTAGCTTCGAATAGTGGGGTATCCTTGCTATATGGGTGAAATAGCATGAAAGAAATCGGTAAACAAATATAACATATTTTCTTTGGTGAGTGGGGTGTGGGGGATGATCTAAATATATTTTTTATATTCAATTAATAAAACACGGGTTGGACCAGCTTCACATATATGGTTAACCATCCCCAAATACATAGTTAGCAAATAGTTCCAAATCAACGTGGAGCTTTCCTAATCTCATAATCCCCTAATCCCCCTATGAACATTTGTGCTTGAGAACAATGTTTCTTTTTTCCCCTGTATATCTCTATATACGGACATGAGACTGACGGGGCGAGGCGGGTCTTTTTCATACCGGGAACTTCAGTTGAACACATTTTCAATTGATTCCGTTCCCGGTAGTTGTTGTTGACAATCAAGGGTATACCGACCATTTCGAAAGAAAGGTATTAAAGGAACAAACACGTCAACTAACGACACAATTACACTACTAAACCCGATATCAGAATTCTATCCAGGCGTTCAGGTCATAAAATAATGTATATGTGCCGAATACAAGTATAGGTTTATAGTCACGTGTCCTTAAAACACTCGTGCTTGAATATGCGTAAAATTTGTAATAAGTCGGTTACTCGAAGCTCAAGTTTTGGGGTTTTTGCCTGGCTGGTTTAAGCCATTAATATTGTGTCTGTAGAGTTCGGGTTTTAAAAATGTGTATGTTATATAATATAAAAATATAGTAAACGGTGTACACATGTTGTAAAATATGTCTGTTGTTGGCGGGATAGTGACTTTAAATATTTCGTTCTAGCAAAGAAGACTTATTTTGTGGTTGGTCCATATACAGTTCGCCACTATGTTTTCCTCTTTTATTTTGCGAAGAGACGCGAATGATATATCATAACAAAATACTGTTAGGGATGTAAGGGATGGTAACTAATGGTTATCTGTATTCATGTCTTGTGCCTTAATGGATTATTCTTCTGTTGCTCTGAAGTCTGCCGAGTCAATGAGTGTTAATTGTGTGGCTTTCTCGGCTTTTTCGTAATCATACGATATATGCATTATCATCTGTATGCTATTCTTATATTTATTAATACTGCTGCTTAGTTTGTTAGGGAACACTGCCTATCATGGGGATTATTGTATTTACAAGCGTGAGGTAAGTTGCAACCCGGAATATGGCTTAAACACTCAAGGGCATTTGTTCCACTGCCATTTGCATTTCCAACGCTATTTTCAACCATTGTATGTTAGTGGTTACGCAATGTTTTTGATGGTATTTATCCCTCCTGTAATTGTTGTTTGTTTTGAAGGCGTGTTTTTGGTTGACGGTGCTCTGTGATTGCTACATGTCTTGTTCGATTTTTATACCTACTATTATTTTGTTATATATTTCTTAGTCTCTTTACAATATTTTGTCTCCCAGGCATTTTTTTTACCGCTTCAACTTCATATTAATTTTTAAAATGAAGTTTCCTTAAACTACTGCTCAAATCTGTTTTAGCAGTCCTTGATAAGTTAATTAAATAAATGTTATAGTCGCTCTTAATAATCAAATTGTTTAAGAAATGTGCTATTTTCATAAACGATGTCCTTTGTATATTTTGTGCTGCCTTAAGTCTTATGAAAGTGATAAAACATCTTAGAATTTTATTTGTGAAATGTGTTTAACATTGTCTCAGATGTTATAAGAAGTAGTTTTACCAAAGGTTAAGGGAATGATAATTATCTACGTAATGTATTTTTCAAACATGGCGATTTAAAAGCGATTTCGTAGATTATAATTTGTTGTATTTATCACTCTCCCGCTTTATTGGAATGACAATAGGGTAAGAATAGGTTTTTTTTGTGCACCCTAGTATCTGGTTTAACCACCAGAGGCATTTTCTAGTACGGAAAGACAGTGGTGGATAAAGATACATGAACGGGACGTTACATTTGGTCATTACATAAGTTGTTATCTCTTGGATGAATACTAATTTGTATATATAAATCTGGTGTGACGCGTCCGGTTTATTTTTACCGCGCATGCGCAGACAATTTTAGTGAAATTTTGAGGACGCCATCTTTTTTGCAGCACAGTTGAGGATCGTGAGCATTTCGATTGAGCATATTAAACGTATTGCATTAAAGTTCGTGAGTAACGGTTGTCCAAAAGTTCGCGACGAAATGTAGGTACGTGTATATGTTGTGAGTTTTAAGATGATGTATTTGATAAATGTATATTACTGCCTGTGGTCAGTCGCGATGAACTTGAAAATGCAGAATGTTGTGTACAGTTTTGAGAAATCTGGTTATACTTATACGGTTTTCGGGAATGTTTGATGTGGTTGTTGTGTGTATGAAAAATTATGTTAGCAATGTAGTGTAGGCCTATTTGTGATCTAGGCCTACTTATGTTGTTGTTGTTGTTTTTTGTGTGAGTACGCATGCGCGTCATTCGATCTTTGTCAGTTTTGGAAGCCGGCATTGTTTTTGTCGTGTTTCAGGAAGTATTCAAGGCTGTTTCAGTTGAGGTGAAAGTAAGTATATGTGATATTCTGTTATTGTGACGGTTGTAAATTTAGTAATGCGACGAGAACTTCGTCTACCTGTGAAGATTGTTTATGTTTAGTTATATGTGTGTGAGTGCGCATGCGTCGAGTAAGTAGGGTGAAATTGGTAAGGAAAATATAAATGCATTTGAGAATGCCTGCCTGTAACACTAAAGTCCAGACTCTATTGTACCCATCTCTGTGCGCCCTAAGGCGCATTGAGTTTGTTGGCGGAGGGACTATAAACCTTAGAACTACACACACACACAAATGCCTGTAAAACTTGAAAAAGGAGTCGGCAGTACAACATAGATAGACAGAGAAAAGGCTGTTACATATTTGAGCTCCTAGTGCATAACATTTTCGACGGGAGAGTTGTCCTATGGCTATGTATTGAGATTTAACTGGCATTGACAATGAGATTATCCGTTGGCGAATAGGAATCACTGGGTAACACATATCGAAATGAAGTAATGCTTTTTGCTCGTCCAGTGTACATATAGAATTACAACTTCTATCTTTGGGGGTAATGGTGCAGCCCGGCGCCATTTCTAGTAGGTTTGGCGGTCCTCATTGGGGAAATTGAATTGTCAGTGTTGGCGCAGGTCATACATCGTCAAACATAATTCATAACTTTTACATGACATCTTCAAAATAATTTGACCAATCATTGATCAATAATATAAAAGACCTCCACATTCTGGTAGGGGGTAAACTCGGTGTTTATCGTCGGTGCTCAACTGACTTTATCCCTTTATAAAACTAGTTTGTAGTCACTAGCGGATACAGGGGTGGGGAGGGGTGTGCGCCCACCCCCACTAAAAAGTCCGGATCATACATGTATGTCCATGTTACTGTTTCGATGCACGCCCTCAGTATAAAAAATATTCTCTCTCGCTTCGCTTTCTCGACGCATAATGGCTAATGTGTGGTTTAATTAACACATTGTTAAATCCTTTTATTTGAAAACGGACTTTTTTACCCTATCAATGCACTACCGCAACCGTTTTATAAGGCTAGAATCGGACCCGAAAACTGACCAAAATCTTATGCCCCTCCTAAGCTGAAATCCTGGATCCGCCCCTGGTAGTGATAATTATATTAAACGCTTTGTTTTTTGTGTACATCTATGTATCTTCTTTGGGTGTTGTCTGATTTTAAAACACCAATATGGATACATTTAATTTAAATCATGGTCTAATATTGTCGTTTTTCATATAGAGATTGAGGATAAAGTCCGAGTAAACCCCTTTATTTTCAGCTATTGAATATCTTGACCTACGGAAGTTGACCGGATGTGAAAGTTATGAATACGATGCACATGTAGCACATAAGGTGTGATGTGCATGTTGAGAACACAATTCATGACTTTTTTTCAGAGAATTATACTCCGGGCTTTCCCCAGGCATTTAAGGCGGGTCAGTGCCGCGATGCCTTCGAATCATAAATTGACTTACTGCCATGCCTTAATGTAGCCGCTATGCTTTAAATCAGTTGCCGCGATCCCTTAATCCTATCAAGATTTGAGGTTTTCCCTTTGTAATTGCCTGAAGATGTGACGCGTGTTGATGCAGTAAAGGCGGTCACGTGGTACTGAATACACATGGCTTATATGCTAAGTGTCAAGTAAACAAAAGGTGCTTGTGGAGTTAGTGCCAGTAATGAAAGTTGGTTTATTGCCCAATTTGGTCATGATTAAAGGAGAGCAGTATTGTTGATTGATATTTGTAATGCATGGGGATAAATGACGGGTTTTAATGGATAATTTAATTCATCGTTTATCATGTATTAGTAGAATGAGTTTACGCGCACCTGTGTTATTCTAAGTATTTGGATCTGCACAGGTACGTATTTTGTCTTGTGCACTGCAATAGCAGCAATTGGACAGGAAACTAGAATTTTCCTTTAACCACTTCTTGTATGTCTGACTAGAAATATAACCCAAAGCTCAGAATTTTGGGACGCTGTTAATGTCTATAAAGGGGGAGATAATTATATCAAATCCTCTCTCCTTTCAGCAGTCCTCCTAGCAGTGTTGGTCAAGCCTGTTGATTTTGTTGGCAAAAGCGGTTCCCTTCAGCGTAGACCGTGGTGAAACTTTGCCACCAGAGTTTGGTATGTTGCGAGTGATTCAATTTTGTTGCTTATATATATATTTCTTGTGTTCATGTTGTTTTGCCTCTTTGTGTGCCGGGGGCACAAATTAGCACGGTAAAAATTGGTCTGGTTGACCAAAATTTGCTTTTCATGCGCCGATGTGGCGACCAAAAATATTCAATAAAAAAACAACGGAAAAGGGTAATCATTGAACACAAGCATTTAAGTTTGAGGCTTTTACCCCACAGATTTTGCTTTGGTCCCGTAAACTACGTCCTTTTGGCCGAAATAAATAGACAAACCCTTTAAAAAAATAATAACGTTTTTATTTTTGCAATTTTCACTGCGGAAACAAGACAGTGTTCGAGATGTTGCGATGTACGGTTTCCCACAATACTGCATGTTACGGTACTTTGCGCTTCGAATGTTAATGTAAAATTAAATGTACATGAGTACAAGTAACATTTCCTGGTATAAAATCGACATTGAAACAGACATGGTAGTGTTTATTTTACACATGATCATAAATTCGTGTTATAATTTGAAGGGGATATCATTGGGTTTCAGTTCCGGTTTTTGGATATTTAAAAACGCGGCGCTTTTGATTAATAAAATGCGCTGCTTTTAGAAATCATCAAAAATAAGGCAGAGAATCATGTTGATAGAAAGTCAGGGTTCTGGAAATACGGTTGCCCGACGCCCCGGGCAAGTGGATTTTGGGTGCGGGCAAGTGACCTTCGCAAATCTGGTTGCCTGCCACTTGCCCGACTGCACGTTTCCATTCCAGACCAAATCAAGTTGCAAACTAGGCATATCAGAATTTGATAACTGAATAAAACTGGCCGCTGTTTTTCGCCGCTAGCGATTGTTAATAAGATCAAACAACTTTCGGTACAATCAACATTCTCGCCCCAGGCAGCTTAATTTGTGGCATTTTTTCAATAAACAACTAATTAACCCACACGCGCATTTCACACCGTTTCACAATTTATCCTGACACGACCGTCAAACGTGTGTCCATCGTCCAATGAAATCGCGGCAATCACGTCCGTGACCTCCCAACGATAAACATAGCTACTATCAGAAATCGTTTCCAAATAATCTCTGTCATTTGGACCTTCCATCAATCAAATACAGAAAACTCTTTCTTAATTTGTAAATTTAATGTGTCAAAATAATGATTGACAGACCCACGTGACGTGATGTTTTTGTTTAGATGATCTGGTCGAAGATTTTTCCGTAACGAAAATACATTTTCTTTTACTCGAAGCACTCGTTTATCAATGCGATTTTATGAGGTACTTGGTGTATTTCATTGATATACTCTGTAATTAAACGTATATGGAAGCGCATACTACACACATACGTTGCATAACTTAGCTAGGCTAGCGCTAGGATTTTAAACCCTTTAGCCAAATCTGGCTAAAGCCCTAACAATTTCTTTAGCCAGATTAGAATGTCTTAAGTCAGACGTTTTGCGAGATATTTTGGAACTTTAATTGAAGGCGCTAAAACGGCCTCGCGTTTGCGTACACATCAAAAGTAAGTTAAAAGAGTATGCTTTAATATTAACCTGTAGGGTATAAATATTTCTATATCATATGCATGCTGCATTCTTCTTAATTAGTGTTTATAATTAAAATTGAGTTGAACACTATTCAAAAATTTTAAATTTTTCATTTAATTTAATGCAATTTAATTTTTAAAAATAATCAAGACTGAAATTTTAAAAAGGACAGAATGAATGCATATTGGAGTCTGTGACTCAGTCTCTGGCTGTTTCCTGTTAACAGGGGTTCCAAAGAAGCTAGAAAGATCGCGTTGCATTGCGAGTCAAAGTTCGGAAATGCTACATACACCACGACTATCATGCATAGAATAAGTAATGAAAGCCACTTCATTCTAAAGCAATATTTTGCGTATACAATAAATTCCTTATTCTGTGATATTACTTCATCAAAGTTACAATACAGCGAATAAATGCCCATGGCCTTACTGAAATAAAAGTTTAAGGTCACACTGAGGGTCATAATGTGGTTTAGCTTCTGCTTTCCTTTCCTACTACAACGTACCATTGGTTATAATTGTTCAGTTTTGCGATAATGTCCCATCCAAATCTCTATACTCGCCATACGAACATTAACGTTGCCGCTTTTAAGTATATACGTCGATGCCAGACTGATGGCCATTATATGTGTTAAATACTGCAGTTTTGCTGCACGCTAAATTCACGTAGGCTATAACTGCTTCTTGTGCTGATGTCTCTTCATAACAATTTAAATATTTCCTCCTCATCACTTAACAGTACCGTTCAAATACCGTTTTGTTGGTACCGGTACCGTACCGTTTAATTTTAATGGTATCCAACCCTGTTGAATTTGTTGACAAAAGTGGTTGCCTTCAGCGTAGTACGTGGTGAAATGTTTGCCACCTAAGTTGGGTATGTTGCAAGTGATTCAGTTTTGCTGCTTTATGTATATATATATATATATCTTGTGTTCATGTTGTTTTGTCTTTATGTGCATTGTGTAAGTAATGCCAGCAATACGACTAAGTCGGCTGGATGTTTCTATGGCTCACTCAACATGCAGAAAGCAATGCATTTTTCAAAATAACATTTCTGAAAGTAGTCGTTGCAGTGAATTCTGTAAACTCTGGTATATGCAAGTGACAATGACATGGAATAGATGGTTGCAGTTATACACAGGTAGGGTGTTGGCACACGTGTCTGAAGTATTTAAAAAAAGTTTGCATACTGTTCCTTGAACTGCAATAGCAGCAAGTGAACCGGGAAATAACGATTTACATGTATGATATCCAATGTCCTTTGTTTCAACATGGAAATACATGACAAAGCTTACAGTTCCTTTATACTGTCAGTGCCCATAACAGGTCAATATTACTATGTATTGTTGCTCTTTCAGTGTTTTTTATGTGTTTTGTGAATGCAGCCTTTGCCCATGCCATTGTGAAAAATAGCGGCATTTTTCTAGAAATTGTGAAAATTGTGAAATATTATAACAAAAGAGAAATAAACTTTTTTCACTTTTATTTTCACAGTTTAATATCCCTTAGTTTTAAGTTTTGTTTTTTGTAAATACAGACTAGTTTTGACACAAGCTGATATTAAAACTAGTATCCTTACCGGTGTGTATCTATCAAAAAAAAAAAAAGTTTTTTTTTGTTGTTTTTTATTTTTCAGATTGTGATTTTTTTGGATATAATTGTGAAAAAAGGATACTTTTTGGAATTGTGATCGGGCCGAATTTCGGCCCCAGATTAGGCTTAAAAAAACACTGTCTTTCCTTTCAGCAGTCCGGCTTCCACGTGGTGGTCAAGGCTGGTCGAAATTGTTGACAAGAAGTGGTTGTCTTCAGCTTCGTGTGTGTGCAGTGGAATTTCTGCCATCTAACATCGGTATGTTTCAAGTCGTTTTGTTTTGATGCTTATATATATATATATATATAAGCCTTGTATTGTGTTGCCTTTGTTTTGTCTATTTGTGTGGCCCATAAGTAATAACAGCAATAGGACGAAGTTGGCTTGCTGTTGGTATGTTTGCTCATATTACATACTGGAAAGCTTGAGTCTGTCACGTTCAAGCTGAAAACGCTATACATATGGACCACTTTCTCATCCGTCAGTTCGTCGGATAATCTTCATGCTGGCTAAAACTTTTGCATTTCTTCATGGTCCTTTATCAAACTTTCAATACATACTCATCATGACAACATTGACATGACCTTACTAACATATGCAGGACACGGACACACTGAAGGACATCAAACAGGTTGAATATTGACTTTTTCTTCTTCACGGGCACATACCGTTCGCTATAACTCTCTCAATTCTTGAGCCAACTTCCAAGACATACTCATCATGAAAACATCACCATGACCATACTAAAATATAGAGGTCTAGCTCACACTGAAGGTGTGATATAGGTTAAATATTACTTATTTTTTTACGGAAACAGCGTTGGCTACATATTTCCAATTTCCTCATCTTTGTTCGTGATATGTACAATATATACTCATCATGACTACATGACCATACTAAAATATAACGGTCACTGAAGCTCGCACGGACAAATGACTTCTCATACAACATTTATAGATATTTCTGCACCATACTTTCAATATCTTCATATGGCAACATCGACATGGCTATACTGAACTGTTAATGTTTTATCTGCAGTTCTGAATGAAAAGTTTTATTAATAATATCAGAAAAAATGCGCTATTTTTTTACATAAATTCCATCATCTCTAAATCAGAAATACACCCCTGAATCGCACTTGCCCCTGATTAATAATTTCTTATCGTAATCATTTTTGTATTGCCTAAATAGCATGGCAGACACTTAGGGATCACTTTGTACATCGTTCGTCAGACTTTACCCTGTAACCTAACCTTGGCTTTAATAACTTGAAAAGTGTTTGGTCTCTATGTTCATAAAACTTCACACACATCTTCATTTTAACTCAAGACATGACATGGCTAAAAATAGATTTTAAAAATGCGATTTTGTGGCGACTACTTCTGAAAAACCATAAGAGATATTGATTTATCAAAATGACTGGCACAACATGTAGTTGGTCCTAACCAAAACTCATTTCGATTATATGTCAAACATGGCCACCAGCGGCCATCTTTGTTTACATAGATAGGAAAAACTCCTCTGAAACTACTTGACGGATTTTCATTAAACTTCACAGGAATGTTGCTCTTGATGTCTAGTTGAACAGGTCGGCCGAAAATTCAAGATGGCCGCCACGGCTAAAAATAGATTTTTAAAAATGCGATTTTGTGGCGACTTCTGAAAAAACATAACAGATATTGATTTGGAACCTTTACCAAAGAGTATGATAATGGACCTTTGGAAACGGCCGAAAACGACACATACGAAATATTGCAGTCTCGGTTTGATCGAGACTGTTCATGAGCGGTAGTGAAATATGCTAGCTACCGCTCACGCCCTCTAGCCCCGGGTTGAGCAGAACTCAATATCAATAAAATAAATAGTATGAAATTTTAACCATCCCGAAGATGGCATGCATTTGGCGGTGGACATGGAGTATGTTTCTTCCCCATGTCGTACAGCGTATGGTCCCAGTATCTAATAAAATTAAATGCCCCGAAGAGCGAAATAAACATAATAGAATTTAGTTGGGAGCAGCGGTTATGAAGTCAGCATATCACAAGTAACAGTCAAAAGATTTAATTAAAAAACCAGACAACGTATCCTATAAATGGTTAAACAATACCCAGTGTAGTGGAACCACTGAATCGAAAATTAAGTAAGAAAACAAAAAGAAATGAAAAAGTACCACCGATAATTAAATATAAGTATCGGGCTCAGCGATCTCCAAAGATCGAATGAATAACAGTACTGACTGGCACGACATGAAGTTCACTTTGACTGGATATCAAACATGGCCACCAGCGGCCATCTTTGTTTACATAGAGTTATATAGAACATCTTGTGACGACTACTCCTCTGAAACTACTTGATGGAATTTCATGAAACTTGACAGGAATGTTGCTCTTGATGTCTAGTTGATCCTAGCAAAAATTCAGGTAGGCTGGAAATTCAATACGGCCACCATGGCTAAAAATAGATTTTAAAAATGCAATTTTGTGGCGACTACTTCTCAAAAAACCATAAGTGATATTGATTCGAAACCTTTACCAAAAAGACTGGCACGACATGCAGTTGGTCATAACCAAAGTTTATTTTGATTGGTTGTCAAACATGGCCACCAGCGGCCATCTTTGTTTACATAGAGTTATATAGAAAATCTTGTGACGACTACTCCTCTGCAACTACTTGATGGAATTTCATGAAACTTGACAGGAATGTTCTCTTGATGTCTAGTTGATTTTAAAAATGCAATTTTGTGGCCACTACTTCTCAACAAATCATAAATGATATTGATTTGAAACCTTTACCAAAAAGACTGGCATGACATGCAGTTGGTCCTAACCAAAATTTATTTTGATTGGTTATCAAACATGGCCACCAGCGGCCATCTTTGTTTACAAAGAGTTGTACAGGAAAAAACTTTTGGCGACTACTCCTCTGAAACTTCTCGACGGATTTTCATGAAACTTTACAGGAATGTTGCTCCTGATATCTAGTTGATCCTAGCAAAAAATTCAGGTCAGCCGGAAACTCAAGGTGGCTTCCACAGCTAAAAATAGATTTTTAAAAACAAGTTTGTAGCGACTACTTCTTGAAAACTATAAGTGATATTGATATGGGATTTTTTCTAAAGTTATCACCATGACATGATGTTGATCCTTGTCAAAATTTATTTTCATTCATTTCCATTCAACATTAAAAAATACTGATAAAGGTGATCCTTTGTGAGCAACAAACACATTTAAGAGAATAAAGCAGCAGACTCAGACTTATTGAGTCTGTTCATGAGAAGTAATGGAAGAAGCAACACCTCTCACACACCCTAGCACCGGTTTAAGCGTTATTTAAGCGGTATAAACATGGCCGCCAGTCCCATCTTTGTTTACATAGGAGTTATATAATACAAATTTGTAGCGACTACTGAAGGATTTTCATGAAACTTCACAGGAATGTTGCTCCTGATGTCTTATTGATCCTAGCAAAATTCAGGACGGAAATTCAAAATGGCCGCCAGAGCTAAAAATAGATTAAAAACAAAAATTGTAGTTCTATTTCCTGTAAACTATAAGTGATATTGATATAGGACTTTCTCTAAAACTATCAGCATGATATGCGGTTGGTCATTTTCGAAAAATCATTTTGATTCAACGTTAAACATGGCTGCCAGTGGCCATCTTTGTTTACATAGTGTTACATAGTAAAAGCTCGTAGCGACTACTCCTATGAAAACTATGAAATTACTTAACGGATTTTCATGAAACTTCACAGGAATGTTTTACATTGATATTTAGTTGATCCTAGCAAAAATCGGGTCGGCTGGAAACGTGTGTATCGACTACTTCTTGAAAACTATTAGTGATATTTGATATGGGACTTTTTCTAAAATGATCAGCAAGACATGGTATTGGTACCTGTTGAACATTATTTTGATTCAACATTAAACATGGCTGCCACGGCCATCTTTGTTTACACTTCACTGGAACATTGATCTATCTATCAAAAATGTATCAGTAGAGCTTCAAGGTCATTTAGCTCTTGTTAGTTAATAAAATGTTAACAAACTTTTGTTTAAGCATCATTGACCTTTTTTATTTTTAAGTCCTGCCCCCGTTAGGCGAGACATGTGAAACCGCGGATTTGTTTTCCTAAATTGTTCGGTATGACAGTATGTTGATCCTTGTTGAAAATTATTTTGATTCGACATTAAACATGGCTGCCATTGGCCATCTTTGTTTACATAGAGTTATATAATAAAAACTTTGCAGCGACTACTCCTCTGAAACAACTTTTCTGATTTTCAAGAAATTTCACAGGAATGCTGATCTAACTATCAAAACCTACCAGTAGAGCTTCAAGGTTATTGACCTGTTGTTGCTGAATAAATTTACTTTCCCTTAAGGAATTTTAATAAAACCACCACAAAGTGCATCTCATGGAAAGGAAGCTTGGGGTTGTTATTTAGGTAGTTTGATTTTCATTCAAGGTCATTGCTGCTATTGGAAATTGGTTTCCACTCAATAACTTTAGTTTCCCTTGACGGATTTAAATAACAAAAAAAAATCATCTCAGTGGAATTAAACATGAGACTGTTATTCATGTCACGGTCACTGTCACTGCAAATAAAAAAATTGCTTTCTGCTGAATAAATTCACCTTCCCTTAAGGAATCTTCATGAAACTTCACTTAAATGAATCTCGGATTGTTATTTAGGTAATTTGATTTGAGAGCAAGGTTACTGTCAGTGTACATGTGAAATTGATTACTACTAAGTAAATTGATTCTTCCTTGCAGGAATTCAAGGAAACTTCACCACAAAGTGTGGCTTGTGGAAAGGAAGCTCAGGATTGTTATTCAGGTGTAAAGAACAAGCCTTATTTTACTATAAATAAAAAATATTTTCCACTCAATACATTTGTAGCATGGTCACTGAAAATACCCTTTGTAATAGCACAGGTGTAAATCATTAATTGAAAGACTTAAGTAACACCTGTAAGAATAAATGGTGTACTACAACTACCAATTATTGGAAGTCGGAGTTTGGCAGGGAGCTGAAATGGGCATGCAACAAAACAAATACAGTATGGTTTAAATGATTAATTAAACTTCCTAAAAATATGCCGCCCATTGAAAGGAAGCACTGGATTGTTATTCAGGTCGGTTGGTGAAAGTTCAAGGTTGCTGTTACATGTACTATAACTAAAAAAAATTTTTTCGCAATAACTTTCCCTTGAGTGCTGTCTTGTGAAATTTGGCAGGGTTGAGAAGTATCCATTATGCAATTTTAAGATAGGTGGATTAAGATAAGAGGACTTGTTATTTGCTGAATTTGCTCGTTTTCACTTGGTTTCATTTCTATGAAATGTTGCAATTAATTCATAAGTATAACCTGCAGCTTCATCTGGTCCATTCAAAGGCCATGCTTTAAGAGTTAAGATCAGTGCCCAGAATGAATGGTAATAATTATGTAATATACAGTTCTAGGCCAGCGCTAGGACTTTAAACCCTTTAGCCAAATCTGGCTAATGCCCTAAATATTCCTTCAGCCAGATAAGAATGTCTGTAGCCAGACTTCTGTCGAAATATTTAGAAACTTTAATTTAAGGTTCTAAAACCTCGCGTTTGCGTACACATCAATTGTGAGTTAAAAACAGTATACTTTTTAAAAAGTTAAGTTAAAAAGAGTATGCTTTTTAACCTATAGGGTATCAATATTCCCATGTCATATATGCATGCTGCATTCTGCTTTAGTGCTTATAATTAAAATGTGAGTTGTATAATATTCAAAACTTTTTAAAAATTGTATTCAATATAATGTAATTTAATTGTTAAAAATTGTCAAGACTGACATTTTAAATGGACAGAATGAATGCATGCATATAGTACAGAAATGTTAAAAAAAACATACTCTCAGGTCACCATTTATTAGACCATTTATTATTTTTATTAAATGCATTTTAATATGCTAACGCCACGTGTGGTTCTCGGGGGCCGCCATTGGGTCACGGGGCAAAGAATACGGCCACTGCAGATCCCTATTGAAGGGGTAGGCAGAGGGGTAGAATCCCCCCAAATTCATGTTTATTTTATCATTTTTTGTTCATGTTCATTAAAGGTCTTCATCATGATCCCTGCATTGTTTCAGGTGCTATCTCGCTCGCATCAAAAAAGCAGTGGCAGAAAAACAATAACGCGGCTCCAGCGTAAATGGAGTTTCTACGATAGAATTTCAGCAACTCTGCAGTTCAGGGTGAGAAGGTTCTAGGCCCATTTTCCATATTTTATCTCGATGTACATGGAAGATGAGCCTGGCATGTTCATGCCTGTTAGGCGTCATATAGCATTTGCATGTGTTGTTGCGCCTTAAAAACCCAATTCAATTCAATTCAATATGCTAACATTCATAAAAATAAAATAAATAACAATATATAACGGACGAAAATCAAAGGCTAAGGTGAGGCACATAAAACAAGTTCATCTAACAGGGGTTCCAAAGAAGCTAGAAAATTCGCGTTGCATTGTGAGACAAAATTCAGAAATGCTACATACATGTACACCACGGCTATCGTGCATAGAATAAGTAAAGAAAGCCACTTCTTTCTAAAATTGTACCAATATTTTGAGTAATCCCACCGTTTGTATAATACAAAAGGTGTTTCATGTTCATCTTGATTCCCAATTTACAGACAGCCGATCAAACACGTTTACACTTGCCTTTGTTCCAGTTCAAGTTACGCTACCATGTGTACAACTAATTAGTGGGCATTCAACACTTACCAGTAATCGTAAAGTTCAAAAACACCGATGACCTTTAAACAGAGCTTCTCTGCCTTCTTAATTCTTAAACAAACATTGTCAAACGTTATGTTTTTATCAACCAATCTGGCCACTAGAGGGCGCCACGTCATTTGATGTTTTACGTGGCTCGATACCGCAGTTAAACATATGGATAATATTGAGCACGGGGTCACAAATTAGTTGAATGACATCGAGAGGCGGAACAGTGGGCGGCGTCTATCGCACACACGACAATTTGGCACACTGCGATTATTAGTTATCAGTCCAAATTCATTGTCGCTAATTACCTTATAATACCCTGCGGGATATTGGCTTATAAACAGTTAAAGACTTTTGTTTTTGAATTTGGGATTTTCCGAGATTTTTTTGACAAAGTCGGTCGGAAATTCGGATTTGCCAGACCGCCAATGTCTGGCGAATTTGCTATGTATTTCTTACGATTTCCATTCCCCAGTTTGGGTTACTCTTCGCTTATGGCGATTTGGCGAATGGTTAATGGGAGCCTAGCAGTTTAATCTGTTGTTTATTTGAAGTAACAGATGTTTAAGCTAAATTTAACTTTGCTGATTATTTCCTTTTGTACGCTCTGTGCTGTTGGGAACATCTCTGTAGTGTACGGAAGCATGCTTTTCTTTCGAGAAAAGAGATCCAGGTTCGAGTACTGGCGGGGATCCCGGCACACTTACTGATCTGTACAAACTTTGTTCTGGGATAACCACAACTTCAAAATACATACATGATAAAATTGTCCATTACACAATTATACTAGTGTCAAAACATCTTTCCATAATATTTGAAATGAGACGAAATCAAAAGAATTTTTTTTAAACTATAATTCTTTTTATACAATTATTATATAATATAATTGTCAAGCATTGATGTTATTCACAGGAATTCCATTAGGCCCTCCCTGCAGAACAACTACTTTCACGTCATCTACATGTAGTCCGTTGTTCATGGTATAACATATATGTTGTACCTTTTCTTGTTATCCCACTGATAGTTCAAGGCTGTAGGTAAAAAGTCTCCCCGTGCTACGAATCAGTAGTGTTATTTTTACTGATCCTTTGGGACCAGCGAGCCCAATATAGGTGGCTTTGAAGTAGAATACCGCTTAAGCCGGTGCTAGGGGGCGTGAGACGTGTTGCTTCTTTCATTACTTCTCATGAACAGATTCAATAAAACCGAGTCTGCTGCTTTATTCTCTTAATTGTGATTGTTGCTCCCAAAGGATCACCTTTATCAGTATTTATTATTGTCATCCCTTTTATGTTTGTGATGTCATATGTTGCCTTTTATTAATCTTTGTAGTTGTGTTTTGTTTCTGTGCGTGTTTGTGGTTGACTGTGGTCTTTGAATGCTGCATTTCCAGATCGATTTTTATATCCAATTAAACACGTTATACAAATGTGCAAAATAGAAAAGAAGCGGATTCGGTTTTATTGAACTTTTTCATGAGAGGAAATAATGACCCGTAGGTACAATCGTGGGATGATGTATTTGTACATGGCATACATTAGTATGGCAACCTCGTTTCCGAGGAGGAGTTTACGAGTTTTAGTATCACTGATAAACACTGACGTTCAATGAGATGCAAGATGCAGATGCATTGCTTTGTAAATCTCACAGTATTGCTTCTTAAATCCACAATATGTCATTCAAAGAAGGGAAGACATTTCACACTATTATAACTCTTTTATTCGGATTGTCTATAATTTGGTCTTTATCAAGAATAAAATAGCCAGAAGGATTATATTTATAATAGGAAGAAATATAAAAAGATCGGACAGGGTAAGTAGCATTCAAGGAGGACAGTCAACCACAAAACACAGAAACAAACACGCAGACAAACAAGAAGGCAAAAGTAATAATAAATGCAAACGACATCACAAACACAAAATGGTTGACAATAGGGCTACCGCCTTGGAACGGTCAGTGACAAAGTCGGCCACTGGGGTTTAAACCGGTTCTAGGGTGCACCAAACCTCACACTTACCCTACTGTCATCCCAGTAAAAACAGAACAGTGTAAATAAAGAAATCCCCGCCATGATCTAATCTCTAACCAACACGGCAGCGTCAATAGGCAATATAAATAAAACACAAATTTGCTCGTGTAAACATAATACAAAAAGCAATAGTCTAGAAAGCCACAATAAAGGTACTCAGTGACTTGGCAGAAGCCAGAGCAACAAGAAAATAAATTATTAGGGCACGGCAAGAAAGACCATAGACAAACATCAAACGCCCCCGTCCCAATGGGCTTCAGGTATGCGTCGTCATAGGGTCCACAGCCTGTCCGGTCATCGTACAATTAAAGAGGAAAGCATAGTGGCGAACTGTAAAAGGGTCCACCACCAAGCATGCAGTACGTTGCAAAATGATAGGGTCATAACCTATATTGATAAACTTTTTAACAAGTTTAACATAGTATGAAAGTGATCAAGACCAAGAATCTTACGAAGTTTATAAATCACATCACCATAGAAGTCAGGTTGTGATAGTCCTTGTCGCAGAAGAGTTTATATTTGGAAAGAAGATCAGGGTTACGATAATAACATTTTGCAAAGGTTTTACGAAGTTTATGGTAACGGTAACCCTGATTGAAAGGGCCCGTCTTACCGGTCCTTTGGGATCGCCAAGCCCAAACTTTGTGGCTTTAAATTAAAATAGGATGCACTATACATTACCCCTCATGAACAGACTCAATAAAATCGAGACTGCTACTGTTATCTCTTGTTTGTGTTTGTAACTTCCAAGTAATCCCCTTTTCAGTATTTATTGACATTCACACTAGCGTTTGTTTAGTGCTGTGTGGCGGCCGAAAAATTCGCTCCGACTACAAATCAGTAATGTTATTAATTACTTATCCTTTGGGATCATCAAACCCAATTTGTGTGGCTTTAATGTAGAGTATCGCTCAAGCAGGTGCTAGGAGGCGTTGGAGGTGTTGCACTCCACATTACCACTCATGAACAGGCTCAATAAAACTGAGTCTGCTACTTTTTTCTTTTGTTTGTGTTTGTTGCTTCCAAGGAATCCCTTTTTCAGTATTTATTGATATGCATAACGTTTATCTATCTGGATTATAAGAATATTTCATGGGTATCCAGTGAAGATCGGGAATTCCAACACGAATTATAATAATTCTTCTTTTTATCGGAACCGATGCATTTTTTTCTTTTTGATTCTTTTTCTTGCATATCACATTGACATCGCCAACTAATAACTTTTGCAGGCTTAACGATGTAAAACGATGGTAACCTTATCCAGTATGTAAGACATTTTGTTCTTGATAAAGATCATGTGGTCGAACATTTTAATACAAGAGGTATACTTTAAATATCAAGTATGTACGGAAGGAATACATCATGGGATTTACAGTGGCATTGGTCAAAAGTATCATATTGATTACTTCATAATAAGGTTTAACATGCAAGCCATGACCTTCTCGTTTCTAATTACCTCAGTCCCTCAAGTATTTGGAATTACTAAATTAAACCTTTACAGCCATGTGAGTGAAACAGCGTCTCAAACGAGCCTCTTGCTTTCGAAGAATTTTGTTCATCTTTGGTTTTCATTAAGTGGAAACCTCGATTGCCTAAAGTAAAGAGGATGGCTGTTTACTGAAAGAAGATGGATGAACAGGCGGAGGTGGTCAATACTAGCGGTATAATTGCAGTATAATTGCTGATGTAGATGCGACGACTTCATGACATTGTTACCGATATCTTAGAAAGTGATATTATATGTAATACCCAATGCTTTTCCAATGTTACATAGCAATAAGGAAATTACCCACTCATCAGTCCAGTCCAGAGAAATTCTAAAACCACAAATATGTTATAGTACGAGGTGAACCGTGAAAAAGAAGAATGTGATGATACATTTAGTTTTGGACATGATGATGATGATGACATAACTGAACATTTAAATGAAGATGAGTTACTTACGGATGTTAACAATACAGTACATTAGAAAATATACTAAAAGGTACAAGTTAAACTGGAAAAATGAAGAAAAGATCTAGAGTCACCAACACTGTTCAATACCGTACTGTATAAACTGAAGTCAGACGATTCACAATATATGAGACAAAAACATCTGGAAAATAAAAGGAGTAAAGTACGATTTTAAAGTAATGACAAGAAATAAATTTAAAGGAGATTACTCTTATTGAGCGCAACAAAAAATGAGTCATGTTAATGTAATATGAAAATATATCAATATTGAATCCAGTCTTAAATGCCGAAGCACCTGAGGAACTCATCAGCTCTAATTCGCTCTGGTGAGCTACACAAAACTGTTAGATTTAAGAAACATGTAGAGCTCTTTTATTCAATAAATTGTTATCAAGCAAAATATACAGAAGGCTTCAAATTCTCAATTATTGTTCACAACGATAAATGCAAATTGAATTACATACATGCTTTAGAAAACCCTTCAGAAGAAAATTGAATTGCTGATAAAATTGAAGACAGCAGAAACATTTTTTCTTTTCACTCAACTGAATTATTTCTTCAAGTGACAGTTCCTGAGTAGTGAACAAGATTAACAAGATTAACGTATTATTTAATCTTGGAACAAAATTTCCGATCGACCTCTTTTCTTTTTATAAAATGTGTATTAGCGGGGATTGTTCATTTTTTTCTATCATTCTATGTTCAATGGCAAATGTGATATATCGCCTTTTAAATGCATGTGTCAATATTACAATTGAAATAGGATGGTATTGCCATAACATAATTATATTTTTCTCAAATGTGTTACGAAACTGTGTGATACTTGTATATAGATATTCGTTATTGTAATACTCGATAGGTCACCTAATAAAGGAATGAAAGAAAGACCTGCACTTAGTAATTTATATAAAAGATCCCGATGACAATCCCCAGTTCTCGGCACGTCTGGTTCCTACGCCTATGCTATGAAAACAAGATGTTAATAATAAATATGTTTACTTGACTGTGAAGTACTAATATAATACCAGCACAACATTGTGGGTAACCAATCAGGAAATAAAGGTATTGTAGCGGCGGAATCCACGGTTTATGAGATCGTAAATATTGCCACGGGAATATTCAAGATTTATAACCATGTTAATGCAATTGCTATATAAATGTAATCAAAACGTTTCCAAGCATGATCTTAGAAATATGTCTGAAAATAATATCAGACAGGTGTAAAGCAACCCATTGAACGCAGTGCAAAATAAACCAGTTTGGCGATCAGTCACACGTTCTACAACAACAAACTGTTCCATATCTGGAAAAAGTACCTATTCAGTTTGTCAACATGTCGCGTCACTCATTAACACTATTCGTATTTTAACTAACCTCGGTGCTCGTAACTCTCGAACTACATAGTCCTGACAAACACAGTAAAATACTTACTGTTCCGGACAACAGGCATAACACTTTAACATCAGGTTATATTTAACTATGAAATAAAAAGTAATCGTGGGGTTAATACATACAACTTAGAAACTTGGATTTTTCAATGGAACTATTTTAGCATCCTGAGACCGGAAGTACTTCCTGACTGGTCTGACACAGTATGCTCATTGGAACATACCTACCTCCGGTTTATATTGGACACAAAACATAGCTTGATACATTTTTCCTCGTAGGTATGCGTTTACCGCTCACTAATTATTAGTTTCATACCGGGAACTTCAGTTGAACACACTTTCAATGGATTCCGTTCCCAGTAGTTGTTGTTGATAATCAAGGAAATACCGACCATTTCGAAAGATAAGTATTAAAGGAATAAACACGTCAAATAACGAAAAAATTACACTACTAAACCCGATATCAGAATTCTATCCAGATGTTCAGGTCATATAAT
The DNA here is from genome assembly GCA_037043455.1 of Cyrtodaria siliqua. Taxonomy (NCBI): domain Eukaryota; kingdom Metazoa; phylum Mollusca; class Bivalvia; order Adapedonta; family Hiatellidae; genus Cyrtodaria; species Cyrtodaria siliqua. The sequence continues at coordinate 442,561 of JAWPHD010000049.1, forward strand.
AAAATAAAGTAAACGGTCTACACATGTTGTAAAATATGTTGTTGGCGGGATAGTGACTTTAAATATTTCGTTCTTGCAAAGAAGACTTATTTAGTGGTTTGTCCATATACAGTTCGCCACTAAGTTTTCCTCTTTTATTTTGCGAAGACCCGACATATTGTGGACGCTAATGATATCTGATACCAAAATCCTGTAAGAGATGTAAGGGATGGTAACGTTTAATGGTGATCTGTATTAATGTCTTGTCGTGCCTCAATGGATTATTCTCCTGTTGCTCTGAAGTCTGCCGAGTCAATAAGTGTTAATGTTGAGGCTTTCTAAGCTTTTTCGTAGGCATACGATATATACATATTATTCTTATATTTATTAATACTACTTCCTGCTTAGTGTGTTAGGGAACACCATGGGGATTATTGTATTTTGACGCGTGAGGTTAGTTACAACCTGGCATATGGCTTAAACTCCCAAGGGCATTTGTTCCACTGCCATTTCCATTTTCATCCCTAGTTTCAACCATTGTATGTTAGTGGTTACGCAATGTTTTTGCTGATATTTATCATGTTTATCCCTCCTGTAATTGTTGTTTGTTTTGAATGCGTGTTTTGGTTGACTGAGCTCTGTGATTGCAACATGTCTTGTTCGATTTTTATACCTGCTATTAATTTGTTATATATTTTTAGTCTCTTTACACTATTTTGTCTCCCAGGGCATTTGTTTTACCATTTCAACTTCATATCAACACACTTGGTAGTCTAGGCTGTAGCACCCAAGACGATCGAATTTAGTGCTGTGTGGCGGCCGTAAAAAGTCGTCCCGAATACAAATCAGTAGTGTTATTATTTACTGATCCTTTGGGATCATCAAGCCCATTCTGTATTGCTTTAAAGTAGATTATCGCGTAAGCCGGTGCTAGGAGGCGTGAGAGGTGTTTCATCTTATAATTACCTTTCATGAACAGACTCAATAAAACCGAGTCTGCTACTTTTCTCTCTTGTTTGTGTTTGTTGCTTCCAAGGGATCATCCTTTCAGTATTTATTCAAATGAAGTTTCCTTAAACTACTGTTCAAAGCTGTTTTAGCAGTTCTTTATCGGTTAATTAGATTAAATTGAATGTCATAGTCGCTCTTAATAAATTAAATTGTTTAAGAAATGTGCTATTTTCATAAACGATGTCCTTTGTATATTTTATGCTGACTGAAGTTTTATGAAATTGAGAAAACATCTCAGTATTTTTTATTTATGAAATGTGTTTAACATTGTCTCAGATGTTATAAGAAGTAGTTTTACCAAAGGTTAAGTGAAGGATAATAATCCACGTTATGTTTTTTCAAACATAGCGATTTAAAAGCGATTTCGGAGATTATAATTTGTTGTATTTACCACTGTCCCGTTTTATTGGGATGACAATAGGGTAATAATGAGGTTTTGTGCACCCTAGTATCTGGTTTAACCACCAGAGATATTTTATCCCACTGATCGTTCAAGGCGGTAGATTTATTGTCATTCCTTATATGTTTGTGATGTCATATGCTGCCCTTTATTAATCTTTGTAATTGTGCTTTGTTTCTGTGCGTGTTTGACTGTGGTCTTTGAATGCTGCATTACCAGATCGACTTTTATATCCACTTAGACACGTTATACAAAAGGTGCATCTCCGTTATTGGACCATTTTTATATGTTTGTACAGCTTTGTTAGTTTTATTACTATCATTTATGAAATGAGTTCAGCTGTTCTTAAGAAAAACGTGTTCAAAACCCTTATCCAGGAAAATTATATGCTCTGTAATTATTATTAACAGATAGATTAAACGTGTCATTTCTTTTAGGATGGCATCAGAGCCAAACCATATAGAAAATTAGCTGAAAGATAATTCTTCTATCAAGCAAAAACCTTACAAAAAAGTGGAACAAAAGATAGTTGATTATAGCAACAGGCAAAATTGCAAACACGTACGTTCAATGTATAGTACCGTCATGGAATCTAATTTGTCCGCGTTATCGACGATTGGTATTTATTATCATGCAATGCAATAGGTGCTTTCTATAGAATAGGTCCTGACGTAATCTAAATGTATGACGTGAAGTATTCCTAAAACAAAAGGACGCTATCGGTTTTTGTTCGATACTTGTTTACGTAATATGCATTTATTTCGCTTATGGTCACTGTGCTCTAATAGTGTTGCGAAGTAAGACATAGTGTCCAATTAAATTACGGAGCTACATAATCATTATGGAAACGCGTAAGGACCTCCTAATAAAAGTTATCAGGAAATTATTTTTTATCATTTTACCTCCAAAATGTAGGGAAATTACACATATTGACAACATGTCTTACTAAATAATGAACAAAGGATTATTTGGAAGCAACCCACACAAACAATATAGAAAAGAAGCGGATTCGGTTTTATTAAACTTTTTCATGAGAGGAAATAATGCCTCTCACGCCCACTTGCACCGGCTTAAGCCACAAAGACTTAGGGATCCCTAAGAAGCAGTTAATAATAAACTACTGATATGTAGTCGAGGCGACTTTGAAGTATCATAAGTGAGTACTTTATACAATTACTGTATCAGAAATAAGTGTTCACGTTATCTAAATCTTTTAACAGGAAGTTATGTATGTTTACCTTAGTATTTCTGTCTGTATGTCCGTCTCGTCTCGTTCGTCCGTTTCCCCGTAGGTACAATTATGGGTTGATGTAGTTGTACATGGAATACATTAGTATGGCAACCTTGTTTCCGAGGAGGAGTTTACGAGATTTTGTATCACTGATAAATATAAACGTTCAATGAGATATTTAACGTGTATATGGTAAGGATCTCCTTGAGGCTGAACACGTAACCGACGGCTGTACATCCCACACACCCTTCGGAGGATGGCTTGCTTTCACAGCTCAAATAAGGTACTGAGGGAATGCGTTTGAAGAGAGGGCGTTTGATAAAAGTCAGGAGAAATTGGTCTTCCATAAACTGGTGTTTGTTCAGAGATATTTAAATAATAATCGTAGACACTTATATGCATGTTTAGATGCCTTGCTTTGTAAATCTCACAGTGATGTATTGCTTATTAAATCCACAATATGCCATTGAAAGAAGAGAAGACAATTTACACTATTACAACTCTTTTATTCGGATTGTCTACAATTTGGTCTTTATCAAGAATAAAATATCCAGACGGATTATATTCCTAATAGGATGTTTTACCCAAAGGATCAGTCTTACCGGTCCTTTGGGATCGCAAAGCCCAATCTTTGTGGCTTTAAAGTAGAATACGATGCGTGAGAGGTGCTCTTTACATTACCCCTCATGAAGAGACTCAGTAAAACCGAGACTGCTACTGTTATCTCTTGTTTGTGTTAATTGCTTCCAAGTGATCCCCTTTTCAGTATTTATTGACATTCACACTAGCGTTTGTTTAGTGCTGTGTGGCGGCCGTAAAACGTCGCTCCGACTACAAATCAGTAATGTTATTACTTACTTATAAAGGAATCATCAAGCCTAATGTGTTTGGCTTTAATGTAGAGTATCGCTTAAGCAGGTGCTAGGAGGTGTGGGAGGTGTTACACTCAAAATTACCACTCATATTCATTAAACCGAGTCTGCTACTTTTATCTCTTGTATGGGTTTGTCGCTTCCAGAAATACCTTTTTCAGTATTTATTGATGTGCATCACGGTTATCTATCTGGATTATAAGAATATTTCATGGGTATCCGGTGAATATCGGGAATTTCAACCCGTGGTAGAATTGTTTTTATTTTTATCGGAGCCGATGCTCTTTTTTCACCAACTACTAACGTTTTGCATGTTTATTTACACAATGAAGTCACGCAACTGTCACTGATGATAACAGCACGCGACTTTTATCTTCCTCTCCGTGTGTAAGATCCATGTAAAACTCGGGATACCTTATCCAGTATGCAAGACATTTTGATCTTGATGAAGATCAAGTGCTTGAACATTTTAATACAGGAGGTATACTTTAAATATCAAGTATGTACGGAACGCATATATATCATTGGATTGACACTGGCATTGGTCAAATAAAGCATACTGACTACTTCATCACATGGTTCAACATGCAGTCCATGACCTTCTCGTTTCTTTTTACCTCAGTCCCTCAAGCATTTGGAATTATTAAATTAAATCTTTACACCCATGAGAGTGAAACAGTGTCTCAAAAGAGCCTCTTGCTTTTGTGGAATTTTGCTCATCTTTTGTTTCGTTTTCATTTAGTGGAAACTTCGATTGTCTACAGAATATATTAAAGAGGATGGCTATTTACTGAAAGAAGATGGATGAACAGCCACAGGTGGTCAATACTAGCAGTATAATTGCTGTTGTAGATGCGACGACTTCATGATATTGTTAGTGATATCTTAGAAAGTGATATTATATGTAATACCCAATGCTTTTTCAATGTTACATAACAATAAGGAAATTACCAACTCATCAGTCCAGTCCAGGAAAATTCTAAAACCACAAAGATGTTACGGTATGAGGTGAACCGTGAAAAAGAAAAATGTGATGATACATTTAGTTTTGCACGATGATGACATAACTGAACATTTAAATGAAGAAGAGATACTTAAGGATGTTAACAATACAGTAAATTAGAAAATATACTGAAATGTACAAGTTAAACTTGAAAAATGAAGAAAAGATATAGAGTTACCAACACTTTTCAATACCGTACTGTGTAAACTGAAGTCCAACGATTCGCAATATATGAGAAGAAAACATCTGGAAAATAAAAGGAGTAAAGTACGATTTTAAAGTAATGACAAGAAATACATTTAAAGGAGATAACGCTTATTGAGCCAGTCCGTACTCAACGGTCAAGGTTACACTTGGATATCAATGTCATATGAGTCAAAACTACGTCTCAGAAAAACTTTAAAATTAAACAGAAATGTTCAGCATTATGAGCAGGATGTCACGGGTACAAATCCGTTCCTTACCGCAAAAGGTCAAAGTCACTCTTGGAGATCAAGTGTCAAATGAGTCAAAATAGTGTCTCAGCCATAACTTAAGCAGTACTGCATAGAATTTCATGAAAATCAACACAATTTGAATCAGATCCATTGTTCAAAGGTCAAGGCCAGACTTGGAGGCCAAATGAGTCACAAATGTTTCAGCAATAACTTTGAAATTAATGTAGGGAACTTGATGGACTCACTTGATAAAAGAATCGCGTTAGCCAGAGGAGCGCTCACAGGCACTCATGGGTCTCAGGTTTATGAGCTTGTGTGTGTTAGTAACCTAGTAGAATAACACAATGCTATGTACATAGTTCATCAATCCATTATATTCTGATGGTTTGTAACTATCCAATTTTATTTCCAAAATACAGATAGATCATTTGACCTTCCAGCTTCAGTTATACAGCAAATGGATGTTGGTAACATTGTTTGCGTATAATCGCTGCGTAGTATTTCATGTCAGCATATTACGCCTTATTTGTGGTATAATGTCATTAATTTCATCGAATAATCGACTCAGTCTCGTTCATTGGTTCGCAAGTATTGTTTAACTAGGAGGCAATTCATTACGGAAGCGGCAAATCTATTAGATTTAAGAAACATATAAAACACTCTTAGTCAATATATTGTTATCAAGCAAAATATATCGAGGGCTTCCAAATCTCAATTATGTTTCAGAGCGATAAATGCAAATTGAGTTACTTACATGCGTTACAAACCTTTCAGAAGAAAATTGAATTGCTGGTGAAATTGAAGACAGCAGAAGACATTTTTCTTTTCACTCAGCTGAATTATTTCTTTAAATGACAGTTCTTTAGTAGTGAACAAGATTAACGTATTATTTAATCTCGAAACAAAATTTCCGATCGACCATTATTTTTATAAAACGTGTATTGATGGGGATAGTTTATTTTTTTCTTTCATATTTTTTGTATACATACATGTTCAATAGCAAATGTGATATATCGCCTTTTACATGTATGTGTTAATATTACAATAGCATTCGGGTGGTATAACCATAACATAATTATGTTTTTCTCAAATGTGTTAAGAAACTGTGTGATACTTGTATTAAGATATTCGTTATTGTAAATACTAGTTTCTATATACGATTGCTCACATAATAAAGGAATGAAAGAAAGACTGCTCGTAGTAATTTATATAAAAGATCCCGATGACAATCCCTGCTCTTGGCACGTCTTGTTCCTACGCCTATGCTATGAAAACAAGATGTTAATAATAGCTGTGTTTGCTTGACTATGAAGTACTAATATAATCCCAGCAGTGCATTGTGGGTAAACAGTCAGGAAATAAAGGTATTATAGCGGCGGAATCCACGGTTTTTGAGATCGTAAATATTGCCACAGGAATATTCATGATTTGCGACCATGTTATAACCTATTACGAGAATAAATAGCAGATATTTATCTGAAATGTAATCAAAACGTTTCAAAGGATGCTCTTTAATAATATCAAACATGTCAAAATCAGCCCATTGAACGCAGTGCAACATAAGCTATTTTGGCGATCAGTCACACGTTCTACAATAACAAACTGTTTCATATCTGGAAAAAGTACCGATTCAGTTTTTCAACATTTCGCGTCACTCATTCACGATCTACTCAATATAAGGGCCACGTTGCTAATATCAAGACAAACTGTTCAAATAAGCTTGAGTTTTCGTGGGCAAGCACCCCTTATATTGGGCAAAAATGTCTTTGTAATGTTCGACTATTACATGGTTATTTTTCATCTGGAATGCTACATAACCAATTTTAAAGGTTTTGTGATGCATCAGGAACTGGAAGCTTAAAATATGCTTACACAGATGAAGTGTTTAGTGGTTTTAAAATTGTTGTGTCTGAATTATGCTGAGATTCATGTGCTGCTGCTATTCAAGGTGAAATAGATTTCTGAGACGAATCACAGCACATTAGTACTCTGACTGATGCCCGTCATGGAACCCGAAAATTATAACCATATCGATGTTATTTGTATTGGAGCAAATACGCATAAAGTGATACGTAATGAACACATTACAAAAAAGATGGTGCATCCGGTCAAACACATGAACTCATTGGGACATAAAAAATGTATGACTTCTTCGACAGCTATGGAGAAGATGGATTGAAAATAAAATTGCATTGTCATGATAGACATGCCAGTGTCAATTAATTTATTAGAACGAATAGAAAAGACACTATTTCAACAAACGATACTTGGCATGTAGCAAAAAACGTGGGCAAAGAAATAAAATCTATTTATTCTGGTCCAAAATATAAAGAAGGGTCATCATGGCATGCAGAATTATCTGATAAAGCAGCAGGCATCAAATACACATATACGGGTGCATGAAAAACTGTGACAAAAATGCAGACACCCTAAGAAGTAGCATCATCAACATAGCAGAACATTACAAGGACAATCATCAACACTGTCATGCAACATCAAGATGCAAAACAGATACATTTTACATAGGTAGTAAATCCAAAATATCAGATCCTAAGGCAGAACTTCTTCTTAACAACACACTTAAAAAATTACAAGTTTACAAAAATGCAGAGTATTACACATTTTATGTCGAAAGTTTTAATAACGCAAATTTACAATTTCAAGACAAACGGATAAACTTTTCGGATCAGTCATACATTTTTCGATCTCAACTTGCCATATTAGATTGGAACAAAAATGTCAACAGGCCTTCAACAACAGTGAAAGACAATATAGACGAGCGTTCCCGTAAAAGTTTCGAAAATATTGAAGAAAAAAACTCGTAACTGTATGAGGGAAATATGGTTAACTTATGTAAAAGCATGCCTTGAAAAGTAACAGTATATTATTACTTTTTTTGAAAGCGTTCAGTAAGTTTGTTTTTTCACATAATGTGCTAAAAAACACTGGAAAACAACACAGAAACATACTATTCAAAGAACACGAGTTATATTCACAGGATCTTTTATATAAATCAGTGGTATCAAGGATAGTTGGTGAGTTAATTATCTGCTCTGTTTACACTCTTTGCTAGTTCTATTTTTAAACATAAGCCCTGTCTATCATAAATACACACACCTAGACTGTAGTATAATTTTCACCCGAACAATGGTTCGGGAATTAGTTCTTAAGCTATTTTTCACGAAATAGGCTGAAACAACCGTAAGTGCACGAAATTCTATAATTCCTGTGTTCGACATTCTCTGTTAGCAGAGTTGTGTAAACCGTGCGGAAAATTTAACGCTAGAGATGTGAGAATGATGATTGACCACTTAAAAAAATCATTGCGCTAATTTGTCATGAACCATCAAACATAAATATTGTGTTATTTTCATTGCAAGGCCGATTGCGACCATTCATACACATTCAAAAAACAATAGTAGTCTACTCATATAAAAACAGTAGTAGTCTACTCATATAATTTACGTATTGTGTAAAAAGATCGCTAGCTACTGCGGCGACAATAAGTCGACGAATCGGTGACGGGAGTGACAACTACTCGTTATATATTCACACCCTTGTTTACATTCAGCGAGGAATGGGACGGAGTTGAACACATTATGGCATAGCGTCCCGATGACATTGCGTCAGTATGAAAGTAATTCCATGCTCAATCGTGTACGCCTGTAATCATTAATTAATAATTATATTTATTGTTTAAAGAAATAACTGAGTAGACACATACATCTAGTTGTTATACATGTTGATCTAGTCGTTATACATGTTGATTCTAAAAGCTCATTTCAAAGATGTTGTACGTAACATATTGGAATTCAATAATAAGCGATTCACGTTGACCAATTGTATCACGTAATGTCCTGTGTTGCTATATGTCTATATACAGTTATATTGTGGTTCGTTTATAATGTTAGGTATTCAAGGAAAGTTATCACGTATTCTTAGAACATTATATATAAAATGGGACTCAATGTACATGTAAGAACGATGTGGAAGAATATAAACGCAGTTATCAGCTGATCATTTTAACACAATATGTAATGCGAACTATAAGTTCAATATATATTACAAATGTGTTAGTCACAAGATAAAACTATGCTCAGTCGTAGTACCCAATAACACATGAATCATTTAATCATTAATTGTTAAGCAATTTGATAATACAGACAACAATACAGACACCTACGTAAAAATGAGTGCATGACCAGCCATTTCAAGAAAAATTGAAATTGCCATATGCCATGTACTTGTGATAGACAATCCGCTCCCAAAATCTGAGTGTTTCCGCCCAACCAGCTTACAAAAAGAAATATAAAAAGATCGGACAGGGAAAGTAGCATTCAAAGAGGACAGTCAACCACAAAACACAGAAACAAACACGCAAACAGACAAACAAGAAGGCAAAAGCAATAATAAATGCAAACGATACCACAAACACAAAAGGGTTGGCAATAGGGCTACCGCCTTGGAAGTTAGAAAATAATAAATTAGATATTAATTTATCATTAATTTGCTCATGCTGTAGATATAATTTGTCTTTTGAAATTCAAACTGCTATAATAACTGAAACAGAAGATGTTACAACGTTTACAGTAAACAGATTAAACACTGAATGTATATGTTGTTTAGTATAGAATACAATGTTTTATTTTATTTTGCCAGTGTGATTACCGATGATATGAACACGAATACTGTCCTGTTACTTTAGGTAAATCGTCCTTACGATAAGATAACTGTGATGTTTAAAAATAGTATGAAATGATATATTTGGAAATCACCGACATACCTAATTCAGCAGATTGCATAACTACTAAACATATCAGATTGCATAAGTACTAAACATATCATAAATCAAAAATATTCTTCTATCAAAGTTCTGCATCCATTCAATAGCCTACATAGCAAGACGTAAAAATAGACAATCCAGGTGTTGCAGCGCCTCTACATAGCGAGACGGATATTCTTCAAATACACGTGTTGCATCATCTCTATTAGATGTATGACATTAACTCAACTCCAAATTCGCAAACAAAAATCAAACTCCCGAACGTTTTAGGTAGTAGTGACTCTAAATAATACTTATTGTTACTGTTTTGATATCAACATTAAATTCGGGGTTGAAGGAACTACAAATACAATACCCTGCATGAATATAGTACAAGTAGCTTCGAATAGTGGGGTATCCTTGATACATGGGTGAAATAGCATGTAAGAAATCCGTAAACAAATATAACACATTTTCTTTGGTGGGTGTGGTGGGGGATGCTCTAAATATATTTTTATATCCAATTAATACAAAACGGATTGGACCAGCTTCACATAATTATATGATTAACCATCCCCAAATACATAGTTAGCAAATAGTTCCAAATCAACGTGGAGCTTTCCGAATCTCCTAATATCCAAATCCCTCTAGGAACATTTGTGCTTGAGAACAGTGTTTCGTAGTTTTCCCTGTATATCTCTATATACGGACATGAGACTGACGGGGTTAGTGGGTCTTTTTCATACCGGGAACTTCAGTCGCACACACTTTATATGGATTCCGTTCCCAGTAGTTGTTGTTGATAATCTAGGGTATATTGACCATTTCTAAAGATAAGTATTAAAGGAACAAACCCGCCAAATAACTACACATTTACACTACTAAACTCGATGTCAAAACTCTATCCAGGTGTTTAGGTCATATAAACAATGTATATGTGTCGAATACATGTATAGGTTAACTTCACGGGTCCTTAAAACACACGTGATTGAATATGCGTAAAATTAGTAATAAGTTGGTAACTCGAAGCTCAAGTTTTAGGTTTGGCCTGGCTGGTTAAAGCCATTTTTATTGTGTCTGTAGAGTTCGGGTTCTCAAAATGTGTACGTTATATAATATAACAATATAATAAACGGTGTACACATGTTGTAAAATATGTCTGTTGGCGGGATAGTGACTTTAAATATTTCGTTCTTGCAAAGAAGACTTGTTTAGTGGTTGGTCCATATACAGTTCGCCACTATGTTTTCCTCTTTTCTTTTGCGAAGACCCGACAGATTGTGGACCCTGATGATATCTTCTACCAAAATCCTGAAATAGATGGTATTAATTGTGTGGCTTTCTCAGCTTTTTCGTAGCCATACGATATAAACATGAACATCTTTGTCATGTTTGTGTTATTCTTATATTTATTAATACTACTGCTTTGTGTGTTAGGGAATACTGCCTATCATGAGGATTATTGTATTTACAAGCGTGAGGTTTGTTGCACCCTGGAATATGGCTTAAACTCTCAAGGGCATGTGTTCCACTGCCATTTCCATTTCCAATCCTATTTTCAACCATTTTATGTTAGTGGTTACGCAATGTTTTTGCTGGTATTTATCCCTGTAGTTGTTGTTTGTTTTGAATACGTGTTTTTGGTTGAGGTTTCCTGTGCTACAATTCTTGTTCGATTTTTATACCTGCTATTATTTTGTTACATATTTCTTAGTCCATCTCACTTTATACGTTTTGTCTCCCAGGACATTTGTTTTACCGCTTAAACTTCATAACAGCACACTTGGTCGAATGCTATAGCACCCAAGATTATCGAATTTGTTGAAATAACGTTTCCTTAAACTACTAGTTCTTGAGCTGGCTGTAGACCCCCTCCCCCCACCAGGGGGAATTTTGTAGGGTATGATTTTCTGAAAGAACATACATTAAGCTTCAAAATGAGACATGTGTGCCATCTGAGCGTTGGGGCTTTAGTGAGTTTTGGGGGAAAACGTTGCGTTTTTAGACGAAAATCGCCAAAATCTGGAATTATTTTTTAGAAAAAGAATGGAATATGTTAGAACCAATTTGAATAGATGGAATCTTTCTCGGAACGCATCTCTACATGTCCCACTATATAATTTATGGATCCGATACTTAAATATTGAGATTTTGGGTAAAAATGTTAAAAAATTGAATAAAATCGCTGATTTCTGTAATACATTGGGGGTATCTAATTAAAAATTAGAAATATATCTAATACAATAGAAAAAAGAAATATTGTAACCTTTTTGGGCAGGGCAAGGTCCAGTGGTTAAAAAGAAAAAAGTTCCAAACCGCATGATGTTTGGAAATGCCTTAATTTTGGGGCGAAAAATGTGTATTTTTGTCAAAAATCGCCGGAATCTGGAATTATTTTTTAAAATTAGTTTCAACATAAACTGATCAAATTGAAGCAATAAAATGTTGTACAGCATATATATTCAAGTTTTTCCTGGCATCATATATAACATATGTGCTCAAATATTGGCATTTTAGGGCAAAATGTTGGAAAAAATGACAAAACTCACTGATTTCTGTAATCCATTTTGGGTATTGGGTTAAAATTTAGAAAAAAAATATTTAATACAATAGAATAAAGACATATTGTAACATTTTGGATAGACAAAGGTCCAATAATTAAGTAGAAAAAATTCATGAACCATATGATGTTTAAAATATTGCCTTAATTTTCAGGCGAAAAATGTGTATTTCCGTAAAAAATCAACGGAATCTCCAATTATCTTTTGAAAATAGTTTGAACATAAACTTATCAAATTGAAGCAATAAAATGTTGCACACTACATATCCAAGTCATTTATTGTATCAGATATAATATATATGCTCAAGTATTTATATTTTAGGGCAAAATGTTGAAAAAATGACTAAAATCGCCGATTTCTGTAATGCATTGAGGTATTGGGAAACAATTAAAAGTGCATAGAAATAATGGGAAAAAAAATATTGTAACATTTTTGCAGTCCAATGTGCAATAATATACCAGAAAACCCATCAGAAGATGGTAAATGCTTCTTTATTTTGTTGGAGGAAAATGTGTTTTTAATAAAACATAAACGAAATCTGGATTGTTTTCTTCAAAAAGTAATTTAAACATACATGTTACAACGACATATCGCCAGATGAGAGAAAAAAGTGCCGTCTTTCTTCTATGGAACATTCCTATTCTCACCTGGCGATATTGCTATTGACCCATCATATGTTTCCAAGGAGTGCATGGCAGGCTGACATTTTATTTGCTCAAACAAGCCTGCTCTAGCTGATACCTTATGAGAATTTGTTAAAAAATGGCATGACAGAACCTCCCGAACAATACAACACATCATTTACTAGTTTTTGAGCTGGCTGTAGACACCCCCCCCCCCTCCTCCCGAACTCAGGTAGCCCTCCCCTTATACGGTCTAGCGACCGAGTGCCACGTCGTTGAGTCACACAACCTGTGTGTCGGCCCAGCGGCCATCGGCATTGGGTCGCTCAAGGCTATTTCTCTCTATATAACTATACTGTATATAGCTCTAGGTTCTATGTTCGAGACCCGAACTCGGGAAGCCATCCCATTGAAACGACCTAGGGATTGAGTGCCACGCATAGCGAGAACCGTTGCCGCCGGCTGACCACCGTTCCCGTTGGGTCACAATACCTGTGGGTAGGCCCAGCGGCCGTCGGCTGCGGGTCGTTCAAAGCTATGTACTATATAGCTCTATGTGGCATGTTTGAGACACGAACTCAGGCAGTCTTCCCCCTGATACGACCTAGGGACCGAGTGCCACGCGTAGCGAGGACCGTTGCCGACGGCTGGCCACTGGTCCCGTTGTGTCATAAAATATGTGGGTCGGCCGAGCGGCTATCGGCCGAAGGTCGTTAAACGCTATTTCCCTCTAGTTAACACACCTTGATAAGACCTAGGGACCATGTACCACGCGTAGCGGGGACCTTTGCCGACGGCTGGCCACCGGTCCCGTTGTGTCACAAAATATGTGGATCGGTCAAGCGGCCATCGGCCGATGGTCGCTCAACGCTATTTCTCTCTATACATATATAACTATACTGTATAAAGCTCTAGGTGAGTTACGAGGTTCGAGACCCGCACTCGGGTAGCCTCCCCACTGATACAGCCTAGCGATTGAATGCCACGCGTTTCCGGGACCTTTGCCAACGGCTGCTCACTTGTCCCGTTGCGTTGTGTCACCCAATCTGTGTCGGCCCAGCGGCCGTCGGCCGAAGGTTGTTCAACGCCATATCCTTCTATATAACTGTATATAGCTCTACGTGCCATGTTCGAGACTCGAACTCGGGTAGCCCTCACCCTGATAAGGCCTAGACACCATGTACCACGCATAGCGGGGACCTTTGGCGACGACTGGCCACCAGTCCCGTTGTGTCATAAAATATGTGGATCGGTCCAGCGGCCATCAGCCGATGTTTACTCAATGCTATTTCCCTCTATACATACATAACTATACTGTATAAATCTCTAGGTAAGTTACGAGGTTCGAGACCCGAACTCGGGTAGCATCCCCCCTGATACAGCCTAGCGATTGAATGCCACGCGTTGCCGGGACCTTTGCCGACGGCTGCCCACTAGTCCCGTTGTGTCACCCAATCTGTGTCGGCCCAGCGGCCATCGGCCGAAGGTTGTTCAACACTATATCCTTCTATATAACTGTATATAGCTCTATGTGCCATGTTCGAAAACTCGAACTCGGGTAGCCTTTCTCTTAATATGGACTAGCGACCGAGTGCCACATGTACTGGGGACCTTTGCCAACAACTGGCCACCGGTCCCGTTGTGTCGCAAAATCTGTGGGTCGGCCCAGTGGCCGTACGCAGAGCGTCGCTCAACACTATTTCTCTATTTATAACGTATACTGTATATAGCTCTATGTATCATGTTCGAAATACCGGTAACGTGATAAAGTCCAAGTCGCCAGTTGGTACACGTACATGTTCCAAAATGCTCTACACATAATGGGCTTTCAGAAAAATAGGGTGTACAAAATTCCCCTTGGGGTGAGGGTTACTCCTACTAGCTTACAGTCTATTTTCTATTGTACCAGTATTATATATTTTTCTAGATTTTAACCCCATACCCGCAATGGATTGCAGAAATAGTGATTTTGGTCCTTTTTTCCAACATATTTCAGCAGATATGTTATATATGATGCAAGAAAACATTTGAATATGTATACTGTGCAACATTATATAACTTCAATTTGATAAGTTTATGTTAAAACTATTTTCAAAAATAATTCCAGATTCCGTCGATTTTTGACAAATATACACATTTTTCGCCTAAAAAATAAGGCATTTTCAAGCATCATACGGTTCGGGAATTTTTTCTACTTAATAATTGGACCTTTGTCTATCTAAAAATGTTACAATGTGTCCTTATTCAATTGTATTAAATTTGTTTCTATATTTTAACCCAATAACCCAATGGATTACAGAAATCAGTGATTTTTGTCATTTTTTCCAACATTTTGCCCTAAAATGCCAATATTTGAGCACATATGTTATATAATGTGTCAGGAAAAACTTGAATATGTATGCCGTGCAACATTCTATTGCTTCAGTTTGATAAGTTTATGTTCAAACTAATTTCAAAAAATAATTCCAGATTCCCGCGATCTTTGACAAAAATACACATTTTTCGCCCCAAAATTAAGGCATTTCCAAACATCATGCGGTTTGGGACTTTTTTCTACTGAATCACTGGACCTTACCCTGCCCAAAAAGGTTACAATATTTCTTTTTTCTATTGTATTAGATATTTTTATATTTTTTAGTTAAATATCCCCAATGTATTACAGAAATCAGCGATTTTATTCAATTTTTTAACATTTTTACCCAAAATCTCAATATTTAAGCATCGGATCCACAAATTATATTTTGGGACACGTAGAGATGCGTTCCGAGAAAGATTCCATCAATTCAAATTGGTTCTAATATATTTTATCATTTTTTTAAAAAATAATTCCAGATTTCGACGATTTTTGTCTAAAAACGCAACGTTTTCCCCCAAAACTCACTAAAGCCCCAACGCTCAGATGGCACACATGTCTCATTTTGAAACTTACTGTATGTTCTTTCAGAAAATCATACCCTACAAAATTCCCCCTGGGGGGGAGGGTTTCTCCTACTAGCTCACTGCCTATACTGTTCAAAGCTGTTTTAGCAGTCTTGATAAGTTAATTAAAATTAAATTGGATGTTATAGTCGCTCTTAATAAGTTAAATTGTTTAATAAATGTGCCCTTTTCATAAAGATGTCCTTTGTATATTTTGTTTTATGAAATTGACATAACATCTCAGAATTTATTTGTGAAATGTGTTTAACATTGGCTCCGATGTTATAAGAAGTAGTTTTACAAAAGGTTAAGGGAAGGATAATTATCCATGTAATATGTTTTCAAACATGGCGATTTAAAAGCAGAGATTTTCGGAGATTATAATTTGTTGTACGAGGGGTGTTCGAAAAATAATGCAACCTCTCAATTTTCTCAGAATTTGCCAATTCCGTACCATGTTGTATAGTATAAGTATAGTTGACTAGTTACCTCCGAAATAATCCCTTTTCACCTTAATACATCGTTTTAATCGTTTAACCATTTTTTGAAGCACTTTTCATACTCATTTATGGGTATGCCTATCAGGCACTGATAAATTACGGACCCCAGGGCTGTTCTGGATGCATATCTCTTTCCAGAGAGATGTTGCTTTAACTTTGAAAATATAAAATAATCGCAAGGAGACAGGTCAGGCGAATAAGGAGGATAAGACAACACATTAAACTTTTGAACTTTCAAACATTTGAGGCCTTGAGAGCAGGTGCGTTGTCATTCAGCAGATGTATTAACTTAAGACTCGTGATTAGACGCCGTTTTGTCAGATGTTTTCTTAAATGTTTCAGAATAACATTTTCATAGAACTTGCCTGAGAACTCTTTTCCTTTGGAACAGCGACTTGCATGTTTGGACCTTTATTTCTGAAAAATTATGGCGTACAATACTTTTCTAGCGGTCATTGTTCTTTTGGCATTACTGGATCTTTTGGCGTTTTTCCTTGCCCATACCTTATTGCCTGCTTTTCGTCTGGACTCATAAAATGTCTCGTCAACAGTAATGAAGTTATCAAATATCTTTTTGTTATATTCAGGGAACTTTTTCAAAAGGTATAATGCCAATTTTACCCAAGCACGCTACTGGTTGTCAAACAGTAAATGTGGGATCTACCGGGCACTTATTTTCCTAACTTTTGTTTCTGTGCGTTGTTGTGGTTTGGCTGTGGTCCTTGAATGCTGCATTTCCAGTTCGACTTTTATATCCACTTAAACACGTTATACAAAAAATCGGGATTGAACCATTTTGATAACTGTCCTTTGTTTGTGCAGTTTTGTTAGTTTTATTACTATTTATGAAATAAAACTATCGACCTTTATTCACCTATTCTTAAGAAAAACGTGTTCAAAAATACATTTCCAGGAAAAGTGTATGCTCTGTTATTATTATTAACAGATAGATTGAAACGTGTCATTTCTTTTAGGATGACATCAGAGCCAAACCATATAGGAAATTAGCTTACAAAAATTTCTCCTATGAAGCCAAAATCTTACAAAACAGTGGAACAAAAGATATATGATTATAGCAACATGCAAAACTGCGAATACGCACATATCGTACCGTCGTGAGATTTAATTTGTCCGCGTTATCGACAATTGGTATTTATTTTCACGCAATACAATAAGTGCTTTCTATAGAATAATTCTTGATGTAATCTAAATGATCACTGAAGTATTCCTTAAAAAGGACGCTATCGGTTTTTGTTCGATACTCGTTTTATTTAATATGCATTTATGTTTCTTAGGGTCTCTGTACTCTCATAGTGCTGCGAAGTAAGAGCGTAGAAGTAGGACATAGTGCCCAATTAATTCATGGAGCTACATAAAACGTGTCACGAAATTGTTTGTTTATCATTTAACCATCAACGTTCAGGGAGATTACTCATATTTTTTTCACGACTACATGTCTTACGAAAAACGTGATTCTTTGGAAGAAACCCACACAAACAAGATAGAAAAGTAGCGGATTCAGTTTTATTGAGTTTGTTCATGAGAGAAAACAATGCCTCTCACGCCCACTAGTACGGCTTAAGACACACAGACAAGAAGCAGTAAGTAACAAACTACTGATATGTAGTCGATGCGACTGTAAAGTATCATAACTGAGCACTTTATACACTTAATATATAAATGTTCGCGTTATCTAAATGGTTTTAAAACTATGCTAATCACCGTCTTTCTGTCTGTACGTCCGTCCCGTCCTGTATGTCCATTTCCCCCGAAGTTACAATTGTGGATTGATTTATTTGTACATGGCATACATTAGTATGGCAACCTCTTCCCGCGGAGGGATTTATGAGATTTTTGGATCACTGATAAACACAGACGTTCAATGAGATATTTAGCTCTCCCTGAGGTTGAACACGTAACCTACGGCTGTACATCCCTTCAGGACGATGGCATGCTTTTACAGTTCGAATAATGTACTGAGGGAATGCGTTTGAAGAGAGGGCGTTTGATAAAAAACGGAAGCAAATGGTCTCCCATGAACACCTGGTGTTTGTTCAGAGATATTTAAATAATAATCGCAGACATTTCTATGCAAGGTGTAGATGCATTGCTTTGTAAATCTCACAGTGATGTATTGCTTATTAAATCTAAAATATGTCATTCTAAGAAGGGAAGACATATCACACTATTACAACTCTTTTATTCGGATTGTCTACAATTTGGTCTTTATCAAGAATAAATTTCAAGACGGATTATATTTCTATTTCTATTTCTAATAGACATTTGTATCCAAAGTCAGTCAGTCTTATTGGTCCTTTGGGATCATCAAGCCCATTTTTGCGGCTGTAAAGTAGAATAGGAGGCGTGAGAGGTATTGCACTTTACATTACCCCTCATGAACAGACTCAATAAAACCGAGTCAGCTACTGTTATCTCTTTTGTTTGTGTTTATTGCTTACAGATCCCCTTTGCAGTATTTATTAACAGTCGGACTAGTTGGCGGCCGTAAAACGTCACCCCGACTAAATATAAGTAATGTTATTACTTATTGGTCCTTTGGGATCATCAAGCCCAATGTTTGTAGCTTTAAAGTAGAATACCGAGTCTGCTACTTTTATGTCTTGTTTGTAATTGCTGCCTCCAAGGAATTCCTTTCAATATTTAATGATATGCATCAAAGGTTATCTATCTGGATTATAAGAATATTTCATTGGTATCCGGTGAAGATCGGGAATTGCAATTCAAGGTATAATATTTTTTGTTTTTATCAGAACCGAGGCTCTTTTTTATTTTTTTTCTGCATATCATATACATACTGCGCATTAACATCGCCAGCTACTAACGTTTTGCATGTTTATTTACACAAGGACGTCATGCAACTGTCATTGATGATATCAGCGCGCGACTTCTACCGTCTTCTACGTGTGTAAGATCCATGTAAAACGCAGATAACCTTATCAGTATGCAAAACATTTTGTTTTTGATAAAGATCAAGTGGTCGAAAAGGATTAATACAAGAGGTATACTTTAAATATTAAGTATGTAAGGAACGAATATATCATGGGATTGACATTGGCAGTGGTCAAATAAAACATATTGAGTACTTCATCATAGGGCTCGACATGCAGTCCATGACCTTCCCGTTTCTTTTTACCTCAATCCCTCAAGAAGTTGAAATTATTAAATGAAACCTTTACACTCAGGTGTGTGAACCAGCGTCTCAAATGAGCCTCTTGCTTATATAGGGATTTTGTTCATCTTTTGTTTCGTTTTCATTTTGGGGAAACCTCAATTGCCTACAGAATATATTAAAGAGGATGGCTGTTTACTGAAAGAAGATGGATGAACTTGCAAAGAGGTGGTCATTACTAGCAGTATAATTGTTGTTGCAGATGCGACGACTTCGTGACATTGTAAGTGATATCTTAGAAGTTATATTATATGTAATACCCAGTGCTTTTCCAATGTTACATAGCAATAAGGAAATTACCAACTCGTCACATAAAACAGTCCAGTCCAGGAAAAATCCTAACACCACAAAGATGTTACAGTACGAGGTGAACCGTGAAAAAGAAGAATGTTATGATACATTTAGTTTTGAACATGATGATGATGCCATAACTGAACATGTAAATGAAGATGAGATACTTAAGGATTTTAACAATACAGTACATTAGAAAATATACTAAAATGTACAAGTTCAACTGGAAAAATGAAGAAAAGATCTACAGTTCCCAATACTTTACAATACGGTACTGTATAAACTGAAGTCTGACGATTCGCAATATATGTGAAGAGAATAGAATATAGTAGTCAGCACATTTACGCCTTATTTGTGGTATAATGTCATTCATTTCATCGAATAATCGACACAGTCGCGTTCATTGGTTCGCAAGTATTGTTTGACTAGGATGCAGTTCATTATGGAAGAGGCAATTCTATTAGATTTCAGAAAAAGATAATTGAATTGCTGGTGAAATTAAAGACAGCAGAAGACATTTTTCTTTTCACTCAACTGAAATTTTCTTCACATGACAGTTTTTGAGTAATGAACAAAGTTAACATTATTTTATATCGAAACAAAATTTCCGATCGACGTTTTTGTTTTATAAAATTGTAAATTGCTGGAATTGCTGTTTACTCTTTTTATTATAAGATAAAAGGAAACGTGTCTTTGAAATTGCTTTTGAATAAAACTGTCCTATATTATTTCATGATTGACATATTTAGAGTGAGAAAACCTGCTTAAATTGTTAAAGCACAAAACACCAGTATACGTGTACAATGACATGTAACGTATGCACAGTCGAGTTTTGAGTATATTCAATTTGTAAAATTAGTGTTCTGCATGTATGCATAAACCTTACCTACACTGCCTTTATGTTGACCTGCATATATGTCTTTGTAGATAATCCCAGGTAACGAGATTGTCTCGAGAAAGGAATCCGTGAAAACCTTTTGCATGTTATTATTGGAACAAGATGGCATATATCCAATCCGATAGTCTCAAAAGCTTTTTCGATCATCTCACAAGCGAAAAGTGGAGCTAAGTGACTGACTTATTTATTAACCGCTTATTTAAAAAACATTTTTAATCATCACATAGGTGATTCTTATCTTAATGACATTGAAAGTTGATAAAACAACGCTCCATCCAAGACAGACAAAGTCATTAAACTAAGCCACACCTTCTTCTGAAAAAGAACCAATTTCGAGAGTTAATAATATAAATTGTAGAACATATTTCAATAGCCATTGTTTATTTAGAAATGATTTGTATAACATAGATTCTCAAATTGTTTAAATGACATTTCTAGAATAAAAAAGAAACCTTCATTAGGCTGATCAGACAGATTATTACTTAACCATATTACAAAAGCCATTTCTCAGGAACTATTGGACATAATTTATTTTGATCATAGCTCTTTTTTTGAAATGATCGGGATACCGCATTTGTTCGAAGTAAAAGTTATTGAAGGCTAAGATAGATTAACAAAGACAATATCAAACATGTTATGCAATTATATGCAAGCAGATTAAGACTCAAAATAATACTAGATGAATAAATCGAGTTGAAATTATTCACGATTGCCTTATGTATAAATATAACTCTTATCAGTATGTTTTAACATTCACACAAGTGTTGAATTAGTGCAGTGTGGCGGCTGTAAACAGTCTCCCCATGCTACGAATCAGTACTGTTATTTTTACTGGTCCTTTAGGACCATCGGGTCCAATATAGGTGGCTTTGAAGTAGAATACCAGTGCTAGGGGCGTGAGAGATGTTGCTTCCTACACTAAATCTCATGAACAGTCTCAATAAAACCGAGTGTCTGCTACTTTATTCTCTTGGTTGTGCTTGATGCTTCCACAGTATCTACCTTATCAATATTTATTATATCTGTATTTAGACAAGTAACAAATACGTGTTTCTTTACGGTGAAAACAAGTCATGCCATAAATAAATACGATATTTAAAAGTAGATATAAAAGTCGAACAGGAAATGTAGCATTAAAGGACGAAAGTCAACTACAAACATGTACAGAAACAAACAACAACTACAAATAGGAATAAAAGGCAAGATATGATAACACAAACATATACCGGTTGACAACAGGGCTACCGAGTATATTCCCTAACAAACAAGGCAGAATTAATAGGCAATATAAGTATAAAACATAAATGATCATGTACATGTATATATAATATAAGACACTCATAGAAAACCAAAGGCAAGTACACAATGACTTGGCAGAAGCCACATCAAAAAAGTACACACCGTTAAGGGTACGACAAGACAAGATAAACTTTGCGGCACATGAGCATATTTGCGTTTCAAAACAATGTTGTATCTCCATGTGCGACAGATGTAAAACTGTGGTCACAAAACTTGCTGTCGGTTGTTATTAAAATGAATCACAACGATCACACCACGCCAGTCTAGCGTGAGATGCCAAATAAACAGATCATAAAAGTCAGTAGTTCACACGCGTGAAATATCGAGCTGACAGTGGTTGTGCTCGTCTCAGTAAGACTTAGTGTCTCCTGTTTGAATGACGGTACCAAATATAATTCAAAGCCAAGTCGGTATATGCTCTCCATTTACATGCGGGACAAAATAAAAAGTCAGGCTCAATCATAAACAATGAGCGCAACTGTCTAAGCATTGGACGCGCCATGATATTCCACCGTTCTATTTAGATATATGAAATAGGTGCTACTTGTAAAAGAGCATGAGAGTTGACCTTTGGAAACGGCCGATCACGACACATACGAAATATTGCAGTCTCGGTTTGATTGAGACTGTTCATGAACGGTAGTGAAATATGCTAGCTAACGCTCACGCCCTCTATCCCCGGGTTGAGCAGAACTCAATATTCATAAAATCAATGGTACATAATTTTAACCATCCCGACGATGACATGCGTATGGCGGCGGACATAGCGACCTATGCTTCCCCCATGTCCAGGGCGTATGGTCCAAGTATCTAACAAAAGACTATGCCCCGAAGAGCGAAATAAACAACGTGGAATTTCATTGGGAGCAGCGGTTAATAAGCCTGCGTATCACAAGTAACAGCAAAAGACTAAATTAAAAAGCAGACAACATATCCTATGTAAGTTCGATTTTCTTTCATGGGGGCAGCTCCCTTTAAACTACTTCTTCTCATGAACTGACAATGGTAAATAAAGGTGATTGATTTAGGACATACTGACCTTATGTTTTCGTATGACTCAACTGACTTTAAGAAATATTGAGTAGATTTGACGAATGCACGGATAAATTGGTTGCTTACGGATGAATGTAGTAATCTGTGAGTTGATGTGATTGTCTGGAAAATCTTGTAAATTCTGCCCTATAAGGATACCCAGAGTCACGTGTATCAACACCGATGTCGATAACGTGACCAGGTGCATGGCGTCATTGTGTAAATATATATCCAAAACGTTGATAGTTGGCACCGTCAAGACAGCTCACACAAAACAAATGTCAATAAATTTGTAAATATAGATATAAAAATCGAACAGGAAAAGCAGCATCCAAGGACGACAGTCAACCACAAACACACAAAGAAACAAAGAACAAATTTAAAGATGAATAAAAGGCCAAATAAGACATCACAAACACAAAAATGTTGACAATAGGGCTACCACCTTGGAACGGGCAGTGGCCAAAAAAGGCCGCTGGGGTTTAAACCAGGTTCTAGTGTGCACCAAACCTCACACTTACCCTACTGTCATCCCAATAAAACGGGACAGTGTAAATAAATAAATTCCCGCCATGAACTATTGTCTAAACAACAAGGCTGCATTAATAGGCAATATAAGTAAAAACAAAAATGCTCTTGTACATATAAATACAAAAAACAAATAGCCTAGAAAGCCACAAAGAAGGTACTCAATGACTTTGTAGAAACCAGAGCAACACGAGAACAAACCATTGAGGGCACGACAAGATTGCAGATAGGGTCCACAGTCTGTCCGGTCATCGCACAATTAAAGAGGAAAGCATAGTGGCAAGCTGTAAAAGGGTTCACCACCAAGCATGCAGTTCGTTGCAAAATGATAAGGTCATAACCTCTTTTGATAAACCTTTTAACAAGTTTAACAAAGATAGTATGAAAGTGATCATGTCCAAGGATCTTCCGAAGTTTGTAAATCACGTCACCATAGAAGTCAGGTTGTGATAGTCCTTGTCGCAATAGAGTTCTTAAATTACTTTCATATTTGGAAAGAAGATCAGGGTTACCATAATACAATTTTGCAAAGGTTTTACAAAGTTTATGGTAACGGTAGTCCTGATGGAGTAGCTTTTTAGTTATACAATCATTACGAGTATTAAAGTCCTCAACACGAGTACAAGCTCTAGAAAAACGAATATGAT
The DNA here is from genome assembly GCA_037043455.1 of Cyrtodaria siliqua. NCBI lineage: Eukaryota > Metazoa > Mollusca > Bivalvia > Adapedonta > Hiatellidae > Cyrtodaria > Cyrtodaria siliqua. The sequence goes on from JAWPHD010000049.1 coordinate 466,744, forward strand.
TAGACACATAGACCCCATAAGAAGTTGCTCGGGGAACATCCCATTATAAATGGGGATAATTAACAATATCACAATAGCAAAATTAAAATCAAATCTCTTGTCATATATTTTGCTAATTATTTCACCATTTTCAATGTAGAGATGTAAATCAAGAAAAGAAGCGTTAGTATCAGAAATATTAGCTTTGTTAAGTTGAAGTTGTAAGTTAGACATGCATTGTTTTAATAATGTTCCACTTCAGTTTTCAATGACTGTTCTAATCTACCAATACCTAATATCCTGGTAGAAAAGTAATGGTGTATCATTTTATAAAATAAAGCTCAAGTTAACAAACAAGCGGTGATTGAGAGGCGTTCATAATTTATGTTAAGGACAAGGTTGTAGTATAACTGGTAACAGTTTTTACCAAGCAGTTTTCTGTTATACATTTCTATATTTTATGCTGCTTGTCCAATCCAGAATTGTTTAAGTGCAGTTATCATGCCAGGTAAATGAAGAAAAGTTATGTGTAATGTGTTTTTTTTCTACAAATTAAGTATTTTTTGGTTAAGAGAGTGCCATTTGTATTGCTTATATCATTTACATTTCGTATCCCTTTATAGTACCAAGACCTTACGATAACAATAATTTACGCAAAATAGTAGGTGTAGTTCTTCCTTTTTGTAAATGTGAAGCGCCGACGAGCATTTCTAAATAACATTTTGTTTGCTCAGTCGACGTTAACAAATGATGGCTCAAGCCGCTACTTGCGTCCTAAAGGGATTCAAAAACCATAGAAAAACATGCAATATTTGAATATGGAATAATCTTAAACGAACATTCTCAATTTGTCAGATATTATATACTGTTAAAAACACACCAGGCACAATTTACTCTCTAGAGTGTAATTTCTTGTTCATGAAGACACGTTTTTCCATGATATCAATGAAAATGCTATCCGTTGTTGCATTTTATATAAAATAACATTCTCTCGCCATTATTCACTGGAAACTTACGCTTGAATAACAAAGCTATAGATTGCCTGAGGATGGAGCGTCTGTACTAATGTTGAAATATATAGTCCATATGTGAGCAAGGCAGTATGTGTTCTTATTACATTTCTATGGGTGAAAGATTGGGATTTCTCAGTGAAAGAATATTCATAATAGCTAAATATTAATAATTAACTCCGAACACAAAAAAAACTAACTTCGACGTTGAGTTATGACGTCATTAACGTGTTGGTGACGTCGACGTCATACACCGATAACGCTAAATAAAGCGAATAATTCTGGTTAAAATACATAATCTGATTAAAAATGTAATAAATAGATTATTTAACTGTTGTAACCGATTATATGGAAATCCTTCACTCGGTGGTAGACGTGTGTTGTTTTTTTCACTCACTCTCTTACGCTCGTTCGTGAAAAGAAACACACGTCTACCATCTCGTGAAGGATTTCCATATAATCGATCCCAGCAGTTGAATAATCTCTATGCATTAACTATGAAAGCAATTAAATGAAGAAGGAAATAAGAAATTAAAACTAGTTGGTAAGAAATAAAGAAATTATGTAAGTATTGCTAAAATTGATTCTAATTACGTGGTCCGAGTTTAACGTTCATACCCCATCCATCCCATTCTCCAAGAAGCAAAAACGGGGTTGGCTGGGGTATGAAATACAATCTTAATTTCGGCTTAAAAAATTTGCATATTGTAAAATTAAAACATTTAATTAAGGATGATGGTTGGGCAAGTTTTGACATCTTCAAGTCTAATTTAAGCAATTATTTTTTCCATATTTTTTCCGTCATTTGTGATCATGTTTGTTGTCAACAAAATAGAGGGTATGGGTAGCTCTGAGAAGAATTTATCCTTTTGCTATAGAATAAATCAGATTTTTGTTTTTTAGTAGTGGAATACATATATAAAAGTAGATACTGAGCTAATTTTATTTCGATCTCCATGTCAATATTGTGTTTACAGTATTTTAAAAAATTTAATAAAAAAACATTGGAAGCCTGGTGACCTATTAATTTTTTTACTTGTTTTGAAAGAAATGTCATAGGACCTTGACATATACAAGTTTTAAAACAAGTTGATCATTAGAACATAATATTTTACCTTTAATTATTTGTTCGGTAAAAACAAAAGTGGGTGGGGTAAGGTCCATATATGTTTGCTTTTTAAAGTAAAAAGACAAATGAGGATTACAATTGTTTTTGTATGATTTGAAAGATATGTATATATGCAATCGAAAATTGATTGTTTTTTTTCAATAAACGTAATGTTATAAAAACAATTGTGAAAATGTTCAATGACTATATTTTGCCTCTTTTTAGTGAAATTTTGAAGTTAGAAATATGTGCCTTCTTCAATGACGTCTAGTGGGAAAAAAATCTGGTGACCTAGCCATTTTTTTGATAATTTTGAATCTAAATTATACCAAAGAAGCTTTAAATATGAATTTTAAAAAAATCTCATCACTACGTCCTTTCCCAGCCAACCTCCTTAATCGGCAATTTTAAAGAAAACCTCATGGGTTGTTTTAGTAATAAATGTCTTAAAACGTGTTTTATTGTTAAAATATCCGTAATAAAATCCTGCAAATGTAAGCTTTCCCATCGCTGAATGGAATTAAGGCGGGACCACGTAATGACCTTGTACATAATTACATACATTCTGCATGGGGCACTTATTAAATTTTGTATTTTTGCAAGTGAAAAATGTGCGGTATTTATTTGAATTGTTATCTTATAAAAAAAGCTCATTTATATAATAGTGAAAGGAGGATTTTATTGGCAAATCCTTTTTCATTATGTCGCCACTTGCAAGTTACTGAGTCAAATATGTACGGTGTTTCTTTATAAAAAAAATTGTCATCCATTAATAAATTCCTAATATTACATAACTGTATTTAAAACAAAGTGTAATATTTATCAAATACAGTGAATACTTACTATCATTTCAGGGAAACATTAAACAATAAAGAGACTATTGAAGTTGTATATAACATCTAATTTAAAATAAAGCTCATATGCTTAAAAAACTATTCAAAACCAAAGTTACTATAGTGCAATATAAACTAATCCCCACGTACATATGTTACCCGTTGATGTGGTGGAACTACTCACATGTTGTGGTGTAACGCCTCACTGTGGTGTAGATTTACATCGAAGGTAAGAAAATGATTATTTTATTGTTCTTTTTACATTTTCCAGAAGTGTGACATAGCGCACGAAGTGGTCCATATATTTTTGAACACTCGCCTGAACGTTTTTTCCTTTCTATTTTTTTTCCAAATATTTGAGGATATTTAACGAGTCTGCTACTTTTCTCTCTTGTTTGTGTTTGCTTCCAAGGGATCACCTTTTCAGTATTTATTGACATTGACACTAGCGTTTGTTTAGTGCTGTGTGGCGGCCGTAAAATGTCGCCCCGACTAAAAATCAGTAGTGTTATTATTTACTTGTCCTTTGGGATCATCAAGCCCATTATGTGTTGATTTAAAGTAGAATATCGCTTAAGCCGGTGCTAGGAGGCTTGAGATGTTTTGCTTCTTATAATTACCTCTCATTAACAGACTCAATAATCCCAAATGTGCTACTTTTCTCTCTTGTTTGTGTTTGTTGCTTCCAAGGATCACCTTTTCAGTATTTATTGATATTTACACTAGCGTTTGTTTAGTGCTGTGTGGTGGCCTTAAAACGTCGCCCCGACTACAAATCAGTAGTGTTATTATTTACTGGTCCTTTGGGATCATCAAGCCCATTCTGTGTTGCTTTAAAATAGAATATCGCTTAAGCCGGTTCTAGGAGGCGTGAGATGTGTGGCATCTTACAATTACCTCTAAGAAACAGACTCAATAAACCGAGTCTGCTACTTTTCTCTCTTGTTTGTGTTTGTTGCTTCCAAGGGATCACATTTTCAGTATTAAGTTTGCTAACCAAACACAATAAATTGCACATAAAAATTCAACATTTAACCGATCAAGTGCACTAATCGAGCAGATGGGGTCAACGCAATATTATGGTAAATGAAAATATTTGTCCGAAGTTTCTTCACTCAGTTATTTACAAAAATATTATGAATTAAGAAACCACAGTATGGAAATGAGCAATTGCTTAATAAACTGCGAACCTGAACATCCGAAATCCGTGGTGACAAGTGATAAAGCAAATGCATGCACGAGTGTAAGCATTTATAGTTGCAATGTGCGATCGGAGAACGAACTAGAGCAGGAACAATGTTGGCTTTGTTTATATACTTATTTTGTCAAACTGAAAATGCAGGAGACGTTCTTGATCAAATGTGCACTAAGCGTCAAGTTTCATCTATAAGTACTTATGCCTTTTTTCGCATATGTACAACCGAACCACAAAACCTTACATGTATCATACTTATTTTGTCAAACTGAAATTGCAGGAGACGTTCTTAATCAAATGTGCACTAAGCGTCAATTTTCATCTATAAGTACTTATGCCTTTTTTCGCATATGTACAACCGAACCACAAAACCTTACATGTATCATACTTATTTTGTCAAACTGAAATTGCAGGAGACGTTCTTAATCAAATGTGCACTAAGCGTCAAGTTTCATCTATAAGTACTTATGCCTTTTTTTCCATATGTACAACCGAACCACAAAACCTTACATGTATCAAAGAAAAGCTTATTGCTCTTAGTGAAAAAACATGTTAAACTAAATGTTTGGCATGTAACAATATTAAAGCTTTTTGTTTCTAACGGTAATTTTATTTAGACAATTACTCTATGTGGACATGCCAAGAAGTTTATGAAACATTGATTTTGTTAGACTAGATACTAGTTTTGTCAGGTATATAGAGAAATTGTTGCTATGTGTAAGAACTGTGCACTGTTGCATATTTGTTTTTGAATTACTTTGAAGGAGATTTCATTTTGAGTCAGTTTATGTTTCTCAGCTTGTTGGTTTTTAATATTCGTAACCTACCTGTCGTAAAATCAAACAGGGCAACCGTTGCCATAAACTTTGAAAATAAATTGCTAAATTGAATTAACGTAACCCAGATCTGATTTTAAAATATAAAAAGTAATTTAAGAACTAATCTACGACAAGGAATATCACAGCCTTCAATAGTGACGTGATTTACCAACGTCGTATGATCCTTGATCATGATAATTTTCATACAGTCTTTATTATCTACGTACTTTTTTCATAAAAGTCGGGTATATTGTTATCCCGTCCGTCGTCCGTCGGTCCGTCCGTCCGTCAAGTAAAAATCACTATATCATCCTACATAGTTAGAAAAACTTAAGTTTATGACTGAAATGTATGCGTACACTTACAAGGTCAAATACAAAAATTCGTACCTGCCCGGAAGCAGGGTGGTTCGAGTTTTACTCCTAAATGCGTTATGGTAGGAGTGCCCTAAATGGTTTGTTTATGTACACTGTCCCGTTTTATTGGAATGACAGTAGGGTAAGTGTGAGGTTTGGTGCAGCCTAGAACCTGGTTTAAACCCCCAGCGGCATTTTTTGCCACTGACCGTTCCAAGGCGGTAGCCCTATTGTCAACCCTTTTGTGTTTGTGATGTCTTATTTGGCCTTTTATTCATCTTTAAAGTTGTTCATTGTTTCTGTGTATATTTGTGTTGACTGTCGTCCTTGAATGCTACTTTTTCTGTTCGATTTTTATATCTGCTTTTAAATTATGTATGTTTTATTGTTGCCGCATGGGTCAATGCATATAACGATGTTTTGCGTAAGCTTCATGGATCGTGCCTTAAGGGCTGGACTGGATGGGGTATGCGGGTCAAATATATATATATATATATACATTTCCGAATACGGTCATGTTGCATATCAAATATAATGCCACTGCCAGAGGAGTGCTCCAACGAAATGGCTGAGGGTCATCTTTTGGGGTGAGCAGAGGTTAACATTTAAAACTTAGTCTGTAAATGATATTTGTTTTGGGTAGTTTTACATGACAAATACAACTACTTCAACTTGCTTTATTGTAGGAATGTAAAATATGTATGCATTATCATTTCCTCAACATGCTCAAGGGTCAATACTTTTGTTAAGCAACGGGTTTTACTACGTAGGGCTTCTGTATCATGCTCTGAGGGCTGGACTTGGCGGGCAAGGTTGGTTCAAACATCATATTTAGTTCTACTGGTCGAAGCCGACATAAATTATGGGATGACCCAATGGCCGTCTAATGTTTGCATCGTTATCATAAAAGGTTCTTTATCTGGTAACACACTTTACCAGATTGTCGATGATAGCTTGGAAGAGTAGTTTTTAAATTACTTTTATATTGTATCTACGTTAGATTCCTCTTACTTTTACAAGCACTCTTATAACAGAGGTCATATAATTATTTCCCTCTAGCACTCAATGGCTGACGAATATTTAAAACATTGATCATGTTGTTTTCAGAACCAAATTAAGTCCAAGCACGATGGAGATTGTCTCTCTCTAAATCAAGTTTACTCCGTTACATGTTAATTAATGCAATAAACCACATTGTACTGATGCTTTCTGTAATGACTGAGACAGCGCAGAGGAATCCCGAAGGGTGTCGTCCAAATTGTGAACCTGATATAGCTTAATGAATTAAAACGTTACAGTTCGCAAAGTTAGTGCTAGAATTAAGGAGACTTTGATACAACTGACAATCAGTAAACTGCCCCTATGTGTAATCATTTAATTCCATACATGCCAACGCGAATATTATGTTATTGCTTAAATGTATTATAATATTACGTAAGCAATATACAACCTCTTAAACATCGTATCCATTGAACCTATTGCTATTGTGATTGTAGGCCCACGGACACCCATCTTGTAATGTCATATAACATTTTCTGAAAATCCTCTAAAGTGCTCCTCTACATTTTACACAGTTTATGCATAAATGTGTAGCTACTGCAACACTAAACGTATCAAATTGAATATTGTCTATATCAGGAACTATTTGTTGAATGGGTCAACCCCGATCAGGTGGACCTCCAGTGTTGATATCAGAGCCTTACACATCATGTATATTTGGACAATGTGTCACATTAAATTGATTAGATCCAGAGGCTGATCTCTGAAACATCATCGCTAAAGAATCCAGATATGTCACACTACTATATCCGCTATGTAGGCCAAGAAATGTCAATATAAAGTTTCCTTATAAAAGGAACGACTTGCCTTGTTAGGTAACTGTAATGAGGAGTTGGGGGCAAACGGGAAATCTTATAATAGGATAGATTTTGAGGATAACATATAACAATGAATTAAACATATTAAAAACAGTTAACACTAAATCAAATCAAATAACAGGTTAGTCTAGATCATCTGAAACGCTTGTTTGTTTTCAAGACAAACGTCTAGATCAGTTCGCTAAAAACCGTTTGACACGGCAGCCATTTTACTGAGTTTTTGGTAACGTTTCTGATCGGCGGATACAGACGCACCTTCTATCGAAGATATACAGAACGGCAGAAATACACTAAATTAATAACAAACAAAGAGGGAAAGGTCATTATTGTATAGACGAACTAACTGTGGATGGTCAAAAATACTATAATAAAAAAAGACGCGTGTATCGGGTTTCATTTTTTTCTGCACAAAGGGTTAAGACGTTTGTATTTACAATAAAGCGTCGAAGATGATCAAGACTAATAACTGGTAACAATCCCAAACATGACAAGTTTACGACAGGGGTAGGGGTGGGGGGTGGCGAGTGCGAGTGTTGAAGTGGGTGTGGGATTAGTAACAGTAAAGCAAATCAAATAAAAGGTAACAGAGACGTAACCTATTAATATACTTCTTAGATCTCTGCAGGTAGCAATCCTAACTATGAAATTTCGCGATACTTTTTGCGATACGTGTGGTTAGGGGTGGAGCAGTCTATTGCATCATCTGTGTATGTGTATGGTATTAATTTAAGCTAGGGTAAATCGAATCGACAAGTTTACATTAATTTATTGTATTTCAATTTAAAACAAATTTACTAATACATACAAAAAAAAGGATATTTAACATAAAGACTACATCTTTTTATGAACACAACCATTGAATAATGATGGAATATCACATATAAGTTGGTACACACGTATAAACAAACGTGTCAACCCTATATCGGGAAGTTGACCATTCCTTGGCGGAAAAACTTACACAACCGAAACAAGCGTCTGTGTAGACGAAGAACAATCGTCAGTCGGTATATACTCATGACTATGATCAGACTGGTACAAGTCTGTATTAGCGCCATCTCCCATTTTGAGAAGACAACCAATTATTATCGTATTAATGATAAGTCACATACTTATTTACATCCTGCTACAGGCTCTCATTCTTCCATTGATTTAACAATATGCGATTCAACGCTTTTGATGGATTTTTCGTGGAGTGTTGGAGACGACCTCTGTGGAAATGATCACTTCCCCATATTTCTTGAAAATATCGGCCCTCCACTTCTCGAGAATACGCAACTTCGCAAGGCTGATTGGACTACGTTTCAATCTCTTTGCGAGGAACAATTAAAGCCTTCCGTTTTCGAGGATATCGAAGACGCAACTACTCTTTTTAACAAAACTCTTCATGATATAGCTGATCAAACTATTCCAAAAACCTCGGCAAATCCATAACGCCCACATAAATCATGGTACGACGATGACTGTAAAAAGGCAGTCAGCGATCGTAAAGCTGCATTAAATAATTTTAACTTGCGGCCAACTCAAACAAATTTAGATAATTTTAGAGTTTTTCGTGCGAAAGCCCGTCGTACTATTAAGGATAGCAAGAGGAAATCCTGGAAATCTTAGGTCTCTAGGCTGAATTCTCGCTCATCTTTTAAGAAGACATGTGACATGGTCCGGAAAATAAGTGGTAAAGGTAATTATAGTTCTGTAAATCATCTTAAAGCAGATAATGGAGATATAACATCTGTCAAAGATATTACAAACACTTTGGCAGAAACTTTTTCAAAATATTCTTCTTCTGAAAATTGTCAACCAAATTTGCTGAAAACTAAGAAACTAAAAGAACAAAAGAAGCTGAACTTCAAGTCGAAAAACTTGGAGAAATACAATAAACTATTCACTCTCAAAGAATTTCGAGAGTCCGTTAAAAAGGCTCATGATACATCAGCTGGTCCTGATGATATCCATTATCAATGATGATGACCATTTCGTAATCTTTTCAGATTCCCTTTCATTTATTCAAGCACTGGGTAATATGAAACATGATAATCCAATTGTGCTTCAACTTTAGGGAAAGTACAATTCTTTTAAAGTTGATAGTGTTATTATTTTCTGCTGGCTTCCAAACCATGTAGGAATACGTTGTAATGATAGAGCTGATAGTGCTGCTAAGGCAGCATTACGTTTACATATATCTAATACCAAGTTACCTTATACTGATTTTAAAAGTTGTATCAACACATATATTCGTAACTCTTTGCAAGCCGCTAGGAACTTGTCGGTGAACAGTAAACTCCATTCCATTAAACCGTTACTCGGAGAATGGCATCCTTCTAGTAGACCCATTCGTCGAGAGGAAGTTGTCCTAGCCAGGGTCAGGGTAGGGCATACACGCTGTACTCATTCATATTTATTACAAGGTGAGCAGTTGCCGGAATGTATACCCTGTTTTACATCGTCAACTGTCAAACATATCTTACTGGAATGTGTAGACTTTGAACCTATGCGACAAAGATACTACAAAGTTAATACTTTGAAACAGTTATTTGATACTATAGACTTTAGTCTTGTTTTAGATTTCCTTAAAGAAATCAGACTTTATAAATCAATATACTATTTTCCTACATATATTAACTTGTTTACAAGCCCGTTGGCGGACATTTGTTGATTTACATATACATAGTTTATGTTGCTACCATATCATCCCTTATTTGTAGATAGTTTTATCTTTATACGTTTACATTATTTTTAATTACTACTTCATTCCTTCATGATTCATCGGTTTTTGCGCACAATATGACCTATTTATGTGTCGACGTGCCGTAAAACACCATTCATTCCATTCCGTATTGGTCTGCGCTGGTGAAACGTCGAAGTTTTAACCAGGGAACCGGTTACTTCCGCTGATAAACCGAAATGAATACATAAGGCTATCACCCGAAGGTGCAAGTCAACATGTAGGGCTATCGCTTTGGAACGGTTCAATCCCACCCACTGGCTATTCAGTGTTGATTGACGTGCTACTCTACATCTGAACAAATATAACTCCTTCCAGTATTAAAAAAGGTATTCAATTATAGCTTCTGTATCTGATAGCTCACTTGTATCATCATCGAACTATAAGCTCATTGCTTATAAGTAGGTATAACACTGGATCAGTAAATGCGACATTCCCAGCGCACAGTCAACCAAAACCACTCACACAATACAAACAACAATAATATTGAGTAAATATACGACACCACATACACAGGATGGTTGACAATAAGGGTACCTCCTTGGAACGGTCAGTGGAAAAAAATGTCGCTGGGGTATTTAACCAGGTTCTAGGGTCAACCGAACCTTACTCTTACCATATTTATAAACTAGACAACAATACTAGACAATGCAAGTATAACACGCAGACGATCACGTTTATATGAATATAAAAACTAGTTGCTCGGGGTATATCTGAATCATCTCCCTGTCATGAAATGTGCTTATTATTTCGCTATTGGGAGATGTAAATCGAGTAAAGAAATAGCCATTCTCGATGATGAATAGTTTTTAACTATTTACTGAAACAGAAGTAGATAGTTGTTTTATTATATTGGATCGTATCAACTCCATTAGTTTGCTTTCTTTTTGCTTACTTGTTACATGCATGACGTCACCTCATGGGAAAGCGTAACGTAATTCTCATACTATTGACCTGCAAAAAAAACTATTGACCGCAACACCAGGATAGGAAACGTTCTAAAGTCAACAGTTCATACTAATGACTTACATGTGACTGCCTTTTAGCCAATGAAAACTACGTAACTATTTGAAATGATATGTAATAAAAGCAAATTATAGAACACCACAAAGATAAACTAGTTGAAAATAGAGGAACCGCACGGAAACGGTCAGATGAAAAGGGGTAGCTGGAAGTTTAAAACAAACTTCACTCTTACTCTATTGTCACCCCAACTACATGGATAGTCAATAAAGGACACAATGTGATATGCGAAAGATTTTTAAAAGTTGACACATTTCTAAAATGTTATAATTACTCCCCGTTTACTTGTATCCTTTGCATATATGAAATATCGAAATAGACTAGCGTTTGTTTAGTGCTGTTTGTGTTTGTTGCTTCCAACGGATCACCTTTTCAGTATTTATTGACATTCACACTAGCGTTTGATTAGTGCTGTGTGGCGGCCGTAAAATGTCGCCCCGACTACAAATAAGTAATGTTTTTATTTACTGGTCCTTTGGGATCATTAGTCCCATTCTGTGTTGCTTTAAAGTAAAATATCGCTTAAGCCGGTGCTAGGAGGCGTGAGAGGTGTTGCATCTTAAAATTACCTTTCATGAACAGACTCAGTAAAACCGAGTATGCTACTGCTCTCTTGTTTGTGTTTGTTGCTTCCAATGGATCACCTTTTCAGTATTTATTGGCATTCACACTAGCGTTGTTTAGTGCTATGTGACGGCCGTAAAAGTCGGAATAAAATTGTCATTTGTCTTCTACTTGTGATTGGATCTCTGATCCAATAATCGGATTATTTCCTTCTCTTCTACGAAATAAACACATTTATTCTCTGTCAGTGGATAGGTTTGATGCGTGTTTTCAATTCAAATTGCTATATTTAAACGGACTACAAACATGTGACTGTCACAATAAAATTATATATCTAATTTGGATTTATTATTGTTAAGATGTTTTACTTCTTGCCGATGTAATTTTCTCCTGATTTTGTAGTAGACATATATATCATTGACTTCCTTCGTTCATGTCAATAGTTTTGCAAATGTTAACGCCGAAATTTAATCTCCTCCAGTTTATATCGATGTTGTGGGATTTAGATGGTTTAATAACCTTAATATATTCACGCGAACACGTTGTTAATCTAATAAATTATGCGTAAAGAAACACGTTGAATCTTGTAGTGGCATACTTTAATATATGTGCAGATAGTCTGTTCTTAGGATCAATCATGCAACATCTCAAAATAGTAAGCAGATAATATACAATTTCTGTAAAATCATAAACACTTACTAAAACATTGATTTCTAATGTCTAAAGGAATAACGGTTTGCGTCTATTATAATAGAAATAGACACGGAAAACTGTCGTTTTATTAGTTCAGAATAATGTGTATATCCAGTATCCAGAAAAGAGTGGTAGTTGGCAAACATACAAATTTAGTTTGAGGATTTTTCAAGATATCAACTTCTTCTGCGGAGAAGATGATATGCTATTTTATTACATTTCTATGCGTGAAAGATCGGGATTTCTGAGTGCAAGAATATTTAAAATCGCTAAATATTAGTAACTTACTAACACAATAATAACTAACGTTGCTAACTTAGAACACAATGATAACTAACGTTGCGACGTTGAGTCGTGACGTCAACAAAGTGTTGATGACGTCGACGTCATCCGCCGATAACGTTCAATAAAGCGAATATTTGTTTGCAAAAACGTAATTTAAAATGTAATAAATAGATTATTTAACTCCTGGGATCGATTATTGGGTAATCCTTCACTTGATGGTAGACGTGCTTTGTTTTTTCACTCACTCGCGTGCGCTCGTTCGTGAAATGAACCACCTACCACTCGTGAAGGATTTCCCTGTAATCGATCTCAGCAGTTAAATAATCTCTATTTCTTTATCTTGTAAAACAATCGTCTAAGAAATAGTTCTAATTCTATCGGAAAATGTGTCTTCTTGTATTGCCGAAAATTGCCCTTGTTTGTTTGTGTTTGACAAATATATTCACGACTTCCTAATTAAATAAAAAACTGAGAATTCTCTTTCCTACATTATTCTACACATTTTTTAAATATATTATATTGATGCAGTATTATCAAAAGTCAATAATTTGTAAAAACAAATTGCTTTGAACTATTCTAACAATTAATAATAATGATTGAACGAATGCAAGTTACGAAAAAAACTAACGGAACGCCGTGAGTTTTAAAAAATCAAGATTGCCGTGTGTCCCTTTAAATAATTAAACAGCTTTACAAGCAATGGCATATGTTAAGTGTTGTAAAGGATTAAATATGTAAATATACATTAATTGATACATAAGTATCATGAAAACTGTTGTTTTCTGTACGTTTACAACATGTGGTATATACCACGTACGAAGACGGGTTATTCTCAGACTGCCACAGATCGATGCTTATACAACGACTATAATTGGATTGTACTAGTCGGGGTCACGCGAGGGTAGAAATCATGTCAGTTCTATAATCTCTAATACCATGATTACAGACATTTCTCATTAGTTCCAATATAGCCTGTAAAATGTAAAAGTATAGCAAGTTCATTTAGTATTTACAAAAATAAATGTCCTAAAATAGATATTGTTTTCATACATTTTGCGTTTCATCAAAATATTATATTCACAATCTGAATAAACAATCGAACTGCCGAAACACGACGCCGTATAACATGTATAAACAACTGGAGTTTAAAAAAAAGTGGGGATCATGTATTCTTGTCCGTCCGTCCGTACGTCCTTGTGTAATGTTGCGTAACTCCTCCTAAACCTCTAGGAAGGAATTCAACCAAATTTAGACTCCCCCACATCATGACAACGTGCAAGAGCAACATTATTGTTGACTCCGTCCCAAGGTGCCCGTCCCAGGGGTACGCAGTACTAAAATTCTAAACAATTTTGCCCTGGAGAGAGATAGATTGTAAACTACCTATACTTTTACATGCATTAACCCACATATAACCTTACTGAAAGGCCCTGCCGTACTCCCCCAACCGACGGGTTTATTTCCTCCACTGAGGACAGCTGACGGGCGCACCACGTGTCCCAGGGGTTGTTGCTACTATAATAACCTGACCATGTTGTCCAGGTACGGGGGACCGTCTCCACCGCTCGTTACGTTATGCGTTGATTCCCGTTGAATCACCTAGAGGGCCTACACACCCTAAAGGCTAAGCTCCACTCCGGGAGGCTTAGGCTGTAATACTTTTAAATGTCGGTTCATTACCACAAATATTATAATTCAATTATCAGTACACAAACACATCATTATCTAGTACATATATGTGAGCAGCTCTTATTATGATGTGTAGCAATGTATACGTATTCTACAATACCATGTATACTCATATACAAGTATAGCACCTCACCGTTAAAACACCGTTAACCAATGCACTTAATATACAACGTTATCACTCTAATCTTGTGTTACAAGTAATGAGTTATACCCATATGTATATATACATGCATGTCCTATCGATGTTAACTAATGCACCTGCTATACAACGTTATCAAATCAATATCGTTCAATTAATGATCGACTACAATAATTATATCTAATAAAAGTGACTTCTGAATCATATGCTAGCGTATCAAGGTAATATCTGAGACACATAAACCCATCCGGATGTAGTAACATCGCCAAACAAGATGGCGACGCCCACTGAATACAAATGTACGATCAAATTTCATAAAATAAATACTGGCCACATATTGCCTGTGAATTTCGCCGTTTCCAGCTTCTGCCCAAGCAAAGCAACTTTCAATCAATCCCGGCCATGACTGAAGAACAATGCATTTTATAACCAACGTTCCTCCCAAAACATTATTTCCCGCGTTCTTTCCGTGATACACGTGGCTAAATGCGCAGTACTAAAATTCTACACGAATGGACCCTTACACAATTTTGCCCTGGAGAGAGATATATTGTAAAATACCTATACTTTTACATGCATTTACGCACATATACACTTAATGAACGGCCCTGCCGTACTCCCCCTACCGACGCTATAAAATGTGCTCGCTTTTCCGTGGTACATGAAAATATCATGCAACTGGTGAATTTTTTTCAACTGAACAATAAATTAGCATGTGACTGACAGATGTCGCCAAGTGCTTAGAAGAGCTATGTACGACCAATACGCTCTACCCGAGATTATTTTGTGACAAGATAGTTCTTAGGTTTAAAGTATCAGTTAAATGTTCTCTCCCAATGTCATAAAACATGTTCGTTGGGATTTTATCACATTTATTGTAAAACGTCAAAACATATGCATGACATTGGTGCATCACACACAAAAATACAACCACGCGAACTAAAAAAGTCTTACATTAATTACACTTGTAAAAGAATATATCATAGCGGTCCTTTCATTACAACTCGCCCATATCAATCCTTCTGCAAAATGCGCCGAAGACGGAAAGAGCCAATACAAT
Organism: Cyrtodaria siliqua; assembly: GCA_037043455.1. NCBI lineage: Eukaryota > Metazoa > Mollusca > Bivalvia > Adapedonta > Hiatellidae > Cyrtodaria > Cyrtodaria siliqua. The sequence continues at coordinate 482,095 of JAWPHD010000049.1, forward strand.
CTCATCCCTTAATTGAATAACGCTAACACATCGTCAGTATAATATAACACATGTACAGAAACACGTTGGATACTGTAGTTACATATTTTAGTCAGTTTCTTGATAGTCTATATGTTCTTACGATGATTTATTTGGTATGAAACGTCAAAAAAAATATGTAAGAAGATACTTTACGATTTTTTAAACAAACTCATTAGCCCAAAGATTTCTCATTTCACTGTACTGCGTCAATAAGAGCAAAAAAACCCGGAACATTGACATAAATAGTTGGGAAAATAGTATGTATATCAATATTTAAGACAGGAGTGGTATCCTATTAAACACACACAAATTCAACGAATTTACTAGAGATCACATTGTTCTCAATGAAGACGACATGCTTTCTTATCATGTAAAATAATAATCTGAGTAAAGTTCTCATATTTTCCAAATATATGTCTAATTAATGTGCCCTAAGGTACGTAGTACATGTATATAATTATTATTACTTTTCCCTCCAATCTCGTACGTATTATATTTAATATTATGTAAACAAGAAAACGTTAGGTTATATATTTCCAATACAATAAAGTACAATATAATTAGTATACAATTATAATAATTTACAACACATAACTACAAGATGCAGTAAAGGAAGCTTTAGTTTATTAAAATGAGATGTAACGAAAGGAAGGAATAAGACAAAAATGAAGTTATACTACAATCAGTTATGAACACGTTACGTTAATAATCAATGTATCATTTCTTTTTTTCAGAGGTCTTAAAAAATCAATTTAGTATAATTATTTTGGTCAAGTTTGTCTTTTTAAAACGCAATTATTTCTTAAATAACGTACGGTGTTAACAAAAATAATATTTTGATACGGGAACTTAATACGGTTTGCGATTGATATGGTTGCAATAGTTAATCAATATCTAATAAACTTATTAGTCGCCATTCGTTTGGGAAATCCTGTCTTAACATTGCAAAGTTTAATATAATTTATTGTTCTGTATTTCTGAACTGTATAGAGATGTTTGAAAGAATTCAATGCACCACATCTGGGTGAATAGTTTCTATTTCTATTATTCTTTTTAAATGCATCGTGCATGTCAAAATTTATAAACAAATACTTTATCTAACTTAAATATTTACATGTCTGAATTTTTAAATCGATGGATCCTTATAAAAGCTAAGAAATGTTCTATTCGAATACAATTTAAGGCAAACACGCACAGCGTGTCTATGTTTAGACAACTTTACTAATTGAAAAAGATCTCCAGCCGGTTTTACAATTTGTAAAGTGATAACCTAATGTGATAATGGTAATGCCCTTTACAAGCACTGACATATGTCAAGTGTTATAAAACATTAAATGGTGAACAGGATCCCTTGGAAGCAAGAGATAGAAGTAGCTGACTCAGTGTTATTGGGATTATGGGGGGTAATGTAAAGTGCAACACCATGCACTTGTAAAGAAGGGTTAATCTAAGAGTGTGCCATGCGGGTTTAGAAATCATACGTGAGCTCTATCACTTATAAAGAAATATAAAAAGATCGGACAGGGAAAGTAGCATTCAAGGAGGACAGTCAACCACAAAACACAGAAACAAACATGCAAACAGAAAACAAGAAGGCAAAAGTAACAATAAATGCAAACGACATCACAAACACAAAAGGGTTGACAATAGGGCTACCGCCTTATTAATAGACGCCCAATCCCAGTAGTTCTAATAAAGCCTGGAATACACTCAAGTGATATGAAAACGCAACACGGGAATTTCCGCTATATACTGTATATACTGCACACTTAATTGCACATAATATTCCAAAGAAATCCCAAGATGTTTTTTAAAAAGAAAGTTGCAGTTAACTATAGAAAGGACACAACTGTGATGTTGTAGACGTTTTAATCACACTACACTTTGTAACAAGAACTTCATAAATGTTGAAGTAGCTCTTTGAAAAATTGAGCTGGTTCAGTACTGTATTTAACGTAAATAGTTTGCAAAATGTTGCATCCTAAGTTTGCTCACATGATTGAGCCAAACGCGTACTCTGTGAATAATGAAACATTGAAGGATTACTATTTGCTGTATTATTTGTTGTTTTAGTATTTTTTCCAAAAGGAAAGGTCTTACGTAGCCATGTACCATTCGATTAAAAGCAGCATATTGTACATACAATATATAGCGGACATTCCCGTGTTGCGTTTTCATATCACTTGAGTGTATGTGAAATTATAGCAAGTTCATGCAGTGTTCATGAACGTGCAATCATTCATTTATGTATCAAAATTTAACAAACATAGTTTTTATTTACACGTTTTGTGTTTAATCGTACTATTATATTCACAATCTGAATACACAATCGAAATGATGAAACACGACGTCGTGTAAACAAATGGAGGTTTTAAATGCAATTTTAAAATAATACACGTTGTATAAGAGGTTATATTTAAGTCAGGTGTCCATAAACAAACTAATTTACCAAAAGGCGCACTCGCGAAAACAAATGTTCGAAACTCCAGAGCAAGAAGACGCTGCAATAATTACACGAGAAAACTGAAACTGAACTAAGTGTATTGGGAGTCTTAACAGAAAATACACTAATTGTAAAAAAGTAAACGGCCATCAATTTTTTGACGTTCGATGTTCTAGCGTCACCCTGTTTCTAATTAAATATGAAAATAGTGTAGATTTTAAAGGTGGGATTATATTTGTCTATCACTTTAAAAATATAATATTCAAAACAAATCTCAACATACAGTCATTATAAAGAAATACAAAAAGATCGGACAGGGAAAGTAGCATTCAAGGAGGACAGTCAACCACAAAACACAGAAACAAACACGCAAACAGACAAACAAGAAGGCAAAAGCAATAATAAATGCAAACGACATCACAAACACAAAAGGGTTGACAATAGGGCTACCGCCTTGGAACGGTCGGTGTCAAAGTAGGCCACTGGGGGTTTAAACCGGTTCTAGGGTGCACCAAACCTCACACTTACCCAACAGTCATCCCATTAAAACAGGACAGTGTAAATAAAGAAATACCCGACATGATCTAATCTCTAACCAACAAGGCAGCATCAATAGGTAATATAAGTAAAACACAAATGTGCTCGTGTAAATATAATACAAAAAAAACAATACTGAAGGTACTCAATGACTTGGCAGAAGCCAGAGCAACAAGAGAATAAACTATTAAGGGCACGACAAAAAAGATCATAGACAAACATCAAACGCCACCGTCTCAGTGGGCTTTAGGTAGGCGTCATCATAGGGTCCACAGCCTGTCCGGTCATCGTACAATTAAAGAGGGAAGCATGGTGGAGAACTGTAAAAGGGTCCACCACAAAGCATGCAGTACGTTGCAAAATGATAGGGTCATAACCTCTTTTGACAAACGTTTTAACAAGTTTAACAAAGATAGTATGAAAGTGATCATGACCAAGAATATTACGAAGTTTATAAATCACATCACCATAGAAGTCAGGTTGCGATAGTCCTTGTCGCGGAAGAGTCCTTAAATTACTTTTATATTTGGAAAGAAGATCAGCAAGTCCACATAGTATAATTGTCTAAACTGCCGTTTGTAAAAAAGGCTTTTATATTATTACATGCCAAAAACCCTGTTTTGCTCAGTTGGTTTTCCTAATGACATCATTTCTCCTTTTTTTCCCTCCATACCGTATAATTTGAACAATATTTGATAACCTGATAGGAAGTAATAATTCGTATATTTATCAGTCGTATGGCACACACCTGTGCTAATAGATCATTAGAAATATGTGTGTTTTAACAGACTTGAGTACATTGTGATTGCCAATTTTGTTAAAATATAATTTACTTTATGGGTCTAAACCAGTGTTCTTTGTGCCTTGACGTTCTTTTATTTTCTTGATCCACCACCACTTACACCATGAACGTTACCTTACCGAAGTATCTAAGATTTTCCATAGCTTGTTTGGTTTGGAAATTGTATTTACTATAATAGATTTGATGATTATATTATACAGTCGTGACTGCTTGTGTAAATATAGATATACACTTCGAACAGGAAAAGCAGCATTCAAGGACGACATTCAACCACAAACACTACCCGCCTCTATGTATGTACCTTCAGATTTAAATGTGATTGCAAATATGAATATGTATATATGCATTTTTGTATATGTTTATACTGTATTAAACCACTAATTATTTACCCTATTGACATCAATGTTAAAATGTCACATATGAATGATTTGATGCAACTTCAACTCAAGTATGGATAATTCAGCAAAGTAATTGAATATAGAGTTTCCCACTTGAAAAATCACCGAAAAAGATGGGGGTATCAAGACATGTAAGAAAGTTCTTGTTCATTTACTTAAAGGTCAAGAGTACAGATGTTTTCATTGATACTTGCTCAGAAAGTGTATGCATAGGTTCAAAATTTGGAAAATGTTAATCAATAATCACGTAAAATCTAGCAATACACTACTTATATATACCACACCAAACTCGAATAGGGATGGGCTATTTCCCCTACTAATTATGCCCGTTTGCAACAAAAACAAAGGGATTACTTTTTATTAAAGGAATTAAATTAGGACTACACCTCGGAGTTTTACATGCAATTTGTGGCGGTAAACCAAGAACAAAGTCTATTATAGTCGGAGTTGTCGATGTTGTTATCCTTCGGCTCGGGTTCGAATCCTTGGTAAATGATTTGTTCAAAATTCTCTCCTTATATAACATGCATTGTCCGCATGCTTAACATTGATCGCACGTTACAGAAAGTGCGTAATTTTATTTTATTTTCTCAGATATATATATATGTTCTATATCCATTGAATCTGTATTGAGTTATGGTCAATACTTGTATAGGTAACTTATACATTATTATCGATATTTGATTTTATATCAGACGCGTTCATTAGAAATAACCTTAGTATCACCCGTCCCATAAACCTTTTAGGTTAGCTACGTTAACGGCGGCTTTGCGTTAATCGAGACACCCGGTATTCTTCGTACGAAACCAATCAACTGCACTACCTTTTGAATATTTCTGTAATCCGGTACTTTATTTCCATTACACCTGAAGCTGAACGGAAAAGATCGAACGATAATTCGGACTTCATTTGCATTTTATTGCACTATTGTAATATGATAAATATATCATGTATCCAACACCGCAAGTTAAATGAAAACAAATGGGAAAAGTGATACACATATAACGAACGATATTACTTTTGTTTTTCATTATGCTGAATGCAAACCAATTATATCTCACGATTAACAATGAAGTTATATGCTCTATTGTCGTTATGGATACCTCGCGTGACGCTTGCCGACGCATATTTTAAAAGTAGGCTTTCTGTTTGCATTGATAATACTTATCGAGTACGAGGGATTTGTTTACATGTTTTGCTTCAGTTGATCATGTTGATGGTTTATCCTATCAATAAAGCATGCAAATGAAGCATAATACATATAAACGTATGAATTATGAAGCTTTAAGACGCCTTTATACTGATATGCATAATTACTAGATCGTTATTCGTTATTACTGCCATACTGATATGCATAATTATGAGATCGTTATTCGTCATTACTGCCAAATTATGAGTCGGGCTCGTTAAACACAATCAGTATACATTACAATTAGACTAATGCCAGTTATAAAATATAACAAATGTTAAGGAGTGTAAGCAATATAGTATGTGATATCGTAAATTGTTATTCCACCAAAGTACTCGTCCTCGTTACACACAGAATTGTTGATGCTTCTTTTAGTATCATCAGAAATGGATAAATATAACAACTATTAAGTAGAGTAAGTGATATAGTATATGATAACGTAAATTGTTATTCGCGCCATAGTATTCGTCCTCAATAAACATAGGGTGTACAATTTATATATAGATATATATATATATATATCGCTGAATATATTAACTTTATATTATATTAATGTTTAAAAGCCGAATTGAAAGTCGAAAAGGAAATGTAGCATTTAAGAACTACAGAAAACCCAAAACACGCATAGAAGCAAACAACAATTACAAAGATGGTCAAAGGGCAATATATATGAAATCACACATATAAAACAATTGACAATACACCTTGGAACGGTCACCATACCTCAATCGTACGCTAGTTCATTCCAATAAAGCACACATTGTAAATAAAGAAATCCGTGCAATGATATATCCACTAAATAGACATAGGCAGCATTATTAGGCAATATAAGTATAACACATAAATGCTCATGTGTCTATGAATATAACAACAAAAGCATTGAAAGCCGCAAAGCAAGATGTAAATGACTGGACATAAGCCAGAGAAACAATAGAACACTATTGAAGACAAACATCAACCGTTACCGTCCCATCAGGATTTAGGTAGACGTCATCATAGGGTTCACATCGCACAATCAAAGATGAAAGCATAATGACGAACTGGACATGGTTCAATCATTAAGCATGCGATGCGTTTCAAAATGATAGTGTCATAACTTATTTTGGTAAAATGTTTAAACAAGTTTAATAAAGATTCTACAAAGTGTTTATGACCTCAGTACATTTGAAAACGCAACATTTTTGATTTTCGATTATTTTTAGTCCGCTGTTTTTTTGTTCAAATCAACATTGTATAATACGTTAGTACACAAGTCTATTTGTCTAAACGTGACAATATGTCGATAAACAGTTGCATAAGATGTGCTTAGTGTATAACATGTTTAATGTTTTAGTTAGTTATTAAGAAAATGTTAAATATAACAAACACTGTGTAGTTTAGGTCACACAGTACGTGTAGTGCCACTCTTTCAACCTAAAGCTTTCAAATAACTCGATACAAATTAGTAAAGACTATGTTTTTGCTTGATCATTGTCAAACAATGGTGTCTCAAGGATGATACTTGCGTCATTTATGGATTCAAGCAACCATACAAAAACGTAATGAGGTATTTAAATTTTCCCTGGAAACTGCTGCAGGATAATCTACGTGCTTGTCATTTCTGATGGGAAATTACAGCCGCTCCTCAGCATTGCAATCGCTGAATATATTAACTTTATTTCAGCCTACAGACTTCGTCATTTGTAATATTGACCACGTCAGTGTACTTGGTGGTCAGCTGCATGTATTCCAAGTTATTGTATGTGATGTTTATGCGTTATTTTATTTACTTCACGATATTTAAATGGTAAAATCATTGTTTTAGCGTTTATACTGCAATATGACCCATGTCTAAAGCAGTGTTGTTTTCCCCCTCAAATACAGGTTTTTTTTCTGTTTCTCTCATTCCAATAATGACGTCATTAGACGCAAGACAATTCAATTTGTAAATGTAAAACTATGTAAATTGAGAACATTTTCAATTTGTCAGTGCCTGTAATACGGTTAGTCCAAAAAGCGGACACAGTCTAATGTAGGAAAGTGGTATTCAAACAAAATGAATGAAGACTTCATGTTTTTCGCGATATCCTTAAAACTGATATCTTTTATTAAATGCAAGTGAAATATCTAAACTATTTCACGTTTATTGACATGATATTGACTAGACAGTGGACAATATTCTCCTCAAACAAGACAAAAACGCCATACAATTCCCATTGTGAGAAACAGTTGATTAATATTAAGATGCGTTGTTCTCTAAAATCAAATACTTCTAATAAGATAATATTAATTTCTTTATTTTCAGAGGACAACATTTTGGAAGTATATACATGCACATCTACAACAAAAACTCAACAAAGAAATACTATTTTCATTAAAGAAGCAACTGCAAAATTTACATATTTACACAGTCCAAACTTGTTGATGACAATTTTAATTGAGTCTAGGAACTTGACAATTATGTATCTATAGTGTTGTCTTTAAAGGGTATGATAAAACTATGTTAGCAAAACATTAGCAGTGTATTATAAAACATTGAATTCACATGTGTATGGCTTCAACTAAGGGAGGTGGGTGCATGAGCTTTCGTCCCTCGGGTTTTCTGGTAGCACCCTAGATTGGTTTTCTCTTTAGCTGCAACTACTATGGTTGTTCAGCACGATTCTGGATACATCCTGAGCTGTTTATTATTTTGTATGTGTTTCTTTAGTTAGATTCTCTGGATGTGGACTTTATTGTTAGAGAATTCCTTTTGATGGGATGTAGTTTTGTTTACACTGTCTTGTCTATTTGGGCGCTGAAGACAGGATAATAGCGAGGATTGTGCGCATATAAAATCGATTCAAGCTAACAAGTAGGCCTTATTGCCTACTGACCGTTCCAAGTCGGTAACCTTGTCTTCACCACCCTTTCTGTTGTTTATTGTCTCTTTCATTGTATTATCAAGTCCTTGTTTGCAGTACAGTACGGACCTGCGATGCCATTGCGTTCGGACGCTGTGGTTTCTATAGGACCCTATATATCATTTTCGAACAGAATGAAATAAAACAAAGACTTATACTTAATTGACTCTCTAAATATAAATATAAAACTCGAACAGGAAAAGGAGCATTCAAGGGCGATAGTCAACCACAAACACAAACACACAAAGAAACAAAGAACAACTTTAAAGATGAATAAAAGGTCAAATAAGACATCACAATATAGGGTTGACAAAAGGGCTACCGCCTTGGAACGGTCAGTGGCAAAAAAGACCTCTGGGGCTTTAGACCAGGTGTAAACACTTACCCTACTGTCATCCCAATAAAATGGGACAATGTAAATGGAGAAATCATCCCCGCCATGGACTATACTCTAACCAACAAGGCAGCATTAATAGGCAATATAAGTAAAACACAAAGAGGCTCGTGTGTATATAAATACAAAAAGACAATAGCCTAGAAAACCACAAAGAAGGTACTTGTTGACTTGGCAGAAGCCAGAGCAACAAGATAATAAACCATTGAAGTCAATACTGCAGACAAACATCAAACTTCACCGTCCTTTTGGGCTTTAGTTAGACGTCATCATAGGGTCCATAGCCTGTCCGATCATCGCACAGAACAATTAAAGAGGAAAGCATAGTGGCGAACTGTAAATGGGTCCTCCACCAAGCATGCAGTGCGTTGCAAAATGATAGGGTCATAACCTCTTTTGATAAGCCTTTTAACAAGTTTAACAAAGATAGTATGAAAGTGAGCATGACCAATTATCTTACGGCGTTTGTAAATCACGTCACCATAGAAGTCAGGTTTTGATTGTCTTTGTCGCAGAAGAGTTCTTAAATTACTTTTATATTTGGAAAGAAGAACAGGGTTACGATAATAAAATGTTGCTAAGGTTTTACGAAGTTTATGGTAACGGTAGCCCTGATGAAGTAGCATTTTAGTTATACAAAGATAACGAATATTAAAGTCCTCAACTCGAGTACAATCTATAGAAAAACGATTAAGTTGAGACACATAGACCCCATAAGAAGTTGCTCAGGCAACATCCCCATCTAAATGGGGATAATTAACAATATCAAAATTAAAATCATCTCTCTTGTCATAGATTTTGTTAATTATTTCACCATTTTCAATGGAGAGATGTAAATCGAGAAAAGAAGCATTAGTATCAGCAATATTAGCTTTATTAAGTTGAAGTTCTTAAGGGGATATATTATATACTATTATATTAACCATATTAGAAAATAAAGGGTTGTCAATGTTCTTTTATGTCATCCAGATACCGAGAGGTGTCATTAAAGGCGTCAATAACATCCGCTTGAGTATCTGGTGAAAGACTCAACATGAAATCTCTTTCATAGCAATATAAAAACAATCTGCGTCTTTCATAGCAATATAAAACAATCTGCGACAACGGGTGCACAGGTCGTACACATAGGGATACCAACAATTTGTCTATAAACGATCGTTCCATACCTGACGAAAATATTATCTAATAGGAAGATGAATGCTTCACAAACTGCTTGGCAAGTCCAAATAGTGTAATTGTCTAAATTGCCGTTTGTAAAAAGGACTTTAATATTATTACAGGCCAAAATTGTAGTATTTTTTCTACATAATGTTTTGTGAATAAGAGGAATAAGCTTGTCTTTGACACGGTGATGTGGTAAGGTTGTATATAGTGCAGAGAAGGCATACGTCCTTATAAATGAAACCTGATGTTTATTGCAAATCAAGAACGTCTCCTGAATATTTAATAGACCAAAACAAATTAATCCCAGAGTTTTCATAAGTTTTAGTACAATATTGTTTAACGTGATCTTTAACGGCAGTAAGACAAGAAGTTAAAAGTTTGGAGATGTTTGTGATGGTGAAGTCACTAGCATTCGAAATAAAGCGGGCCTTATAAGCATTTATATGTAATTCTGAAATCCAGTACATAGTTGGCAGTGTGTTCTGATTTTCGTAAATCCCATCCTTGAAAGTAGTGCACCGAGTGATATGTGTGTAAACAACATCATCCTCAGTAGATTGAACTGGAATATACGAATTAGTGCTACAGACCCAGTTCATTCAAGTATCCCAAAAACGCATTCCGTTTGCGTTTCGTTTGCGTTTCGTTTGCGCCCAGTTTGCGCTCCATTTGCATTTCGTTTGCATTTCATTTTTTAAATGCCTTTTTTAAAAATGCAAAAAATGCAAATAATTCAGCATTTACAATCAAATATATGCCTTTATTTAAATTCACGGAACGAACGCAACAGAATGTGAATTAAATGCACAAACGGAGAAAATGCATTTGCGTTCGTTCGTTCAGCGTTTACCAATCGCAACATCTCTCAAGATTGAATTACGCATGATATATGTATCTAGCCATGCGATTTTTATCACGAGTCGGCGGCTTAAGTGTATGTGATCATATTCAAGTATGGGTATTTTTGTTGACATTATTTGGTGGTGCACATGATGATTATTCTGTTTTCCTCCGGGTTTATGTTAGTTTCATCAAAAATGTAACATACACAACACGATATAGCGATATGCCGGCTGTTTTTTTTACCAACATTAGTTTAGTCTTATATTGAAATAATTTAAATTTGTGCTACACAATAAATACAATATTTCCCATTTTGAATCAGAAAAAAAATAAAGTAAATGTGTAATCGTGTTTCAGCGGTTCTAAAGCGGTTCTAAAGCACCATTTACACAGTGTCACGTGAATTCTTTATAAAATACTGAAAACGCTCTTCGTTTAAATCAAGATTTTAAATATCAACTCAAAAGGATAATACTAGAAGGTATCCTAAATAGCGAATGCATTTGCGTTCGTTTCGTTCGTTTTGTTCGTTTTCAGCGTTTAGCGTTTAAAAAAATGCATTTTTTAAAACGATAAACGCCGAAAACGAACCCAACGAACAAAACGAATTAAGCGAACGCAAATTCATTTTTAAAATATAGAACTTACAACGTTCATTCTGTGTTCATTTTGCTTCTTTTGCGTTTATTTTCCGTTTATTTGCGGTCCTTGAACGCAACTGGGTCAGTATCGATTTCCAGAAATAAAACATTGACGTAAACTAGTTTCAATGTGATCAGCCTGTTCATAGACCGTCTTCGCCACTAGCTCAGCAACAAGTAAAATGATTCAGTAAATAAAATTTCAATTTTGTCATCGTTATTCTCCATTAATAGTAAATACAACTGCCAGTTTACAGACGTCTTCTCTCTTCACCATCAAAAGAAAGGGAAAACAGATTAGTTATGATGTATAACAAACAGATAAAATAGAAGTACACGTTGCGGACATACTTGCCGGTAATGTGATTTTAGACGTGTTGTACTCAAACCTGTCTACACTACTATAACTGTGTTGTATGTACGAGTAATATTCGGGACTCATGTCGTTTTTTTCTAATTGTAAGTTTATGTTTTGTGAATCCTATTTATTCTTCTTTCTAAGCCAGTCAATATAAGCCAATGCTTTGTAATTAATTCCATATAAAGTGATCTTTCATAACATGCCTTAAATTAAGACATTATGTTAAAGTTCTGCACAATAACGGAAGCAATCGTGTTTACCCTTAATTTGGACTGGAGATCCAGTTTACATACTGGCAAGTATTGTTAAAAATATATAGGAGTGTATTGTAAACCAGTATAAATACTGATAAAAGTGCAACAAACACAATTAAGAGAATAAAGCATTGAAATTCAAGTAATTGTAATTTAACGTCAATATTAAAGAATTCGAAAGTTTCTTTTGCAAACGCATTCGTAATAGTAATTATATTCAAGCACTATGTCAATATGACCTTAGTTGCCATGTTTTTGAAATAGGAACACCGAACGTTGCACTAATTCAAAGGACGACTGTCTAAGAACACAGTTGTATACGTGTCATTATTTTCTTTCTAAGAAGACATATCGACTTGACAGCTTACAATTTGCTCATGCGGTTAGAGCAGACGATTTGAACTCATTATTTTGCAGTTCATTCGAATTTTCAATTATAAACGGGAACATAATTCAATAATTTCCTTTCCTAGTATCGTTTATTTCAAACAAAAAGTATCGCTGTGCACTTGTTTTTATCCCAAGAATGATGTATTTCCTTTGTTTTGATTGGTCGATTATATAATCTGTTATCAATAGTCTGCTTAACAAATTGTACGCATCAAAACCAACCAACCGTTTACATAAGCATCGTCCTTTGTTCTATGAGGAGACAGTATATATTTTTTTTAAATAGTTCGTAGTTCATAATTGTGTGTCATGAATCTAAAGTAAATTTACAAAAGTCTTTAAGAGCATGGTCAGTATGAAGTGATGTAGTCAATGGGGTAGAATCTTATACCCATCTCATAGAAATATTGGTTATGCAGAGAACATAAAAGAAGCAAATTCTAAATTGAGAGGAACATTGCTTGGCTTAGAATGCTGTGGAACGATGGTGGTTTACACCCACTCACTTCAATGAAAATCTACAAATCTGTTGTACTGCTTAGGGGCTTATATGGCGCCGAAATGTCGTATGATATGACTGATACGGATTTTTTATTTTTGGAACGATCTCACAGATTCTGTGTCAAGTACATACAGGGTTTAAGCAGCAGAACAAAAAAAACAAACATTGCGTTGGGTCTTTTGGGAAGTTATTCAAGACAATCTGAAATCGACAAATATAAACTAGTGTTGTTAGAACAGTTATGCGTGCTAGAGAAACAATCCCGTGTTAAAGACGTGTTTCTGGTACGTCTGTATGCGTACTATAAGTTTAACAAAAAAACTGTCTGGTTACTTTAAGGATATTGCTTTCCTCTTGCGATTATATGATCTTGAGGGATACCTGCTACGTTATGTAGACACGGGCGAGTTCCCGACGAAATGTGCATGGAAAACGATGATTAAGCAACGTATTAAAAACAGAGAAAAAAGTCTGTGGTATTCAAATCAAGTTGAACTCATCGCGTTTTCTTTGATCCATCCTTGGTTTGGTGTTAGTCCGGTCTGGAAAGTGTGCAGAAAAATCCAAGTATGTTATGTACATGCAGATGCGTTGTTCAAATGATATCCAGATTATTCTCCTATGATCTCGAAAAACTCTGCTCAAAGTTTGGTGTTCTGTAAAAGGGTGATGTTCATCATGCCATGTTTGAATGTAGTGATGTTGATGAGTCCAGCGTAAATTTTCGACTGATATTGACGAAAAGTTTGGAAGATCGGTCTTAAATTTACTAAATCATTGCCAAAGAGCAGAACAATTAGGCCTCTTGTTGGGGCACCTTGTGATGTTTTGATGACATTACTTGATAGAAATTACGGTACATTTCTAGATGTTAATATAATCTATATAAGTAAGATATGGTCATTGTTTGACACTATGTAATGAATGCTGAGGCAGAATATTGCGTTAGGGACAGTCTCTGTTACTTGAGCTCGTCTTCGTGATGTGTTTTGTGCTATTTGTGGTAGTTTAGTATATCGTAAAAACGAAACGTAATGTGATATGTTTATATTACAACGATATTGAATGTCATTATCACAATCTGGAGAATGATTATAACTTATTAAATGGCATAAATAATTATTATCCTTGTCTCTGATAACAGTATGTTGTGTGTGTTATGCGCATTGCTATAGAGTGTGTTTATCACAACATTAGCAAGAGTGTTCCTCTGTCTTTCACAATCTACATGAGTGATGGCGTGGGATATGCTCAGTGCTATAGAGTGTGATTTCACAACATTAGCAGTAGCGTTCCACTACTTTTCACATTCTGCATGAGTGTGTGATGTGATACATACTCAATATTAAAGGGTGTGATTGTTACACTATTAGCGGTAGTGTTGAGTGTGATTATCACAACATTATTAGTAGTGTTCCATTATCTTTCACAATCTGCAAGAGTGTGTGGTATGAGATATGCTGCATGCTATAGAGTGTGATTATCACAACATCAGCAGTAGTGTTCCACTATCTTTCACAATCTGCAATAGTGTGTGGTGTGAGATATGCTGCTTGCTATAGCGTGTGATTATCACAACATTAGTAGTAGTGTTCCACTATCATTCGCGATCTGCAAGAGTGTGTGGTGTGAGATATGATGCATGCTATAGAGTGTGATTTCCATAGCAATAGAATAACTATTCCACTATTCCACGCGTTCTGCAAGCGTGTGTGATTTGGTCTTGAGATTGACACACTTTGTTGTCCATGATCTTTCATATTCTGCATAAGAGTGTGTGACTTGAAATCACTTGCAGTTAACTACTTAATGGGAATTAACTTAATATAATATATCATTATTTTATTGTCGTATTATTTGGATTATATGTGATTGTTTTACATTGCTTTCATGCATAAGTATAAAAGTTTATGTATGTGCATGAATATATATGCATATGTATATGTATATATACATGTTTGTGTGTGTGTATATATATATATATATATGTATGTGTACAGTAATAATTAATATAATGATGCATGTTTATATCTGTATTATGTTATGCTATTACCTTTCATTTGTGTGTATTGTTAATATAAATGTAAATCTCCTAGTCTGGAGGAAATAAAGAAATAAACTATTTTTTACGACTAATGGCATACAGCTAGTTTCGAGGAAGAATACAAACAATCACGGGCTTATAGAACGTCTAGCAGGTTTAACCTTCTATTACGGAATGGACAAAGTATTGCTATGAAAACAATATATATCAATATTGTTCTATGCCCCATTAAGACACAACTATTAGCCAACCAAAAGAGTTTGTTTATTTTAGAGAAAAATCTCTATGCATATGCAAAACGGAATCCAATCCAAGAGATGTTAATGTTTATTCGAACTGCAAGAGAAATGCATAGTTTCAATTTATGCGACTATTTCGTTTACGCCTATCTAAGTCTTGCCGTGCAATAGTTACTGGGCAATTCCACACAATTGCGTTTTCCCGGTTATAAACAAGACGCTTGGTAGCTCCAAGATACCATGTGACTGAATAAAAAAACAATCTGCTAATGATGAGTTAAATGAGAAAAACCTGTATATTTGGTTCATTAGATAAATCGTGCTGGAATATTTTTGTTTTCGTATTAGTTGTTCTATTCGCGTAGTTTGTTTAAGTACACAAATTATATGGTTAAGGATACAGAACCTGTATTTGTAGGCATGTCGATGTCACTTCATGTTAACCAGCTCATGGAGAAATTGGGTATTTAAGCGATCAAATTTAACGCAGGACATCATTTACTTTCGGACACACGACCTTCTAATTTACCGTCCTATGTGCTTACCACTGAGCTATCGCGAATTCTTCAGAACATTGTATATTTAGTAACATAAAATTATATTAATATACAAAGTAACTTAAACTATTTGAAAGAACCTCAAGATGTATATTCTATCATCTCGCACGTGTAAATAACCATGCGTGGTGTAATACTATTCATTTTATTATCAATTTCACAAAGATTCCGTCATATTACAAATAAAACTGCAAGGTCCCTGGTTCAAATCCCGTTCATGGCAATTATTTTGCAGTCATGGAGTACCACGAATTTGTCCGATCAGCGCACAAGAGAAAAGTGAAGCGAGTGACTGACTGTTACATGAAGTGCGTCGCAATACTAAAGACTCGTATCCTTTTGTTGACAAATTTTCTGATTTATTTTGTAAAGTGGTCTAGAAATCCGCCAGACCCCTTTCATTTCCAAAGTTTATAGATCAGTTTTCCACAAAATAAAGGTTGTGATATTCCTAGTCGCAGAAATGTGTTTAGGTTGATGTTCTATTTCTTCATTTGGTTTCCGTTTCGTCAATAGCACTTTGAGAATTACATAGTGTTTGATAACGAAAATCTTGCTGAAGAAGTTTACCTGACATTTAACAACGACTTGTTCGATCACTGAAATCCTTAACATGCCTACATGCCCTAGCACAACGACTGAGATGGGAGATATAAACCCCGTATGTACGAGGTACATCCCCATCTAAATGTGAATAGTTGACGATGTCAACGTTAAATACATCTCCCTTATCGTAGATTGTATATATGTTTTCATTGGAAATCGGCAGATGAAGATTGAGGAAAGGTGTTATGGTATCCGAACTGTTCTGCTTTTTCAAGACAAATTACGCAAAACATGTCAATTCCACAATATCGATGCATTTCAAATTAGAAAGAGACGTCAGTGTCTTTGTGCGCTATATTTCCGTCTGAAATATATCAAGTGGAAATTGTCGTTTCCATTGGCACTAGTCATATTCTATCTAGATAGCAGATATGGTCGGAGGTGAATGTGTTACTCAGAAAACTTGATGATGAAACTGCGAAGTTGAAGTTTGTTTCAGGTATCATGGCCTGGACCGGAGTAAGCTACCAGAGCAGGACGACGCTACAAATCGTAAAAAGGGCGTTACAATCCTTGCTCAATATTATATTGACTAAGCCATTGCAATATTTTAGATTTGTAAATACTGTTTCCCCGTGATGAAATGGAACATGGTCTTTCACCAAGACAGTGCTTCCATATATACCGCAAAACATATACTGACCTACCCATGTAATCAACAAACCGGAACAGTGGATGCCCAAGATCTGATACCGGCTGTAAGGAGTTTGGCATTTGGAATATTCTAAAGATGCCCTTAGAAAAGTAATATATACACTCTAACTGGTCAAACAGTCAATGATCAGTACGATTTGGTCATAAAGCTAGTCCAAAATATATCCATTGATAATAATAAACATAAACTTATTAAAACTCAGACCGATCAAGTGCTTCGAAATGCGTGGATCATTTCTCGTAATGTATCTGTTGCCGTTCTAACAGTGATCTATATACAGTTGTAATTGTTTGCCGCCTACCAGCTACCGCTATTTAGATATAAAAAAGCAAACTATAAACTATGTCAATATTGTTGCGAATCACTGTCATAACATTTCCTTGTTAATACAAATCTATTAGATCTACTGGATTGCATTCATATCCTGAAGACATTTTAAACATGCCAATATAGTATGCCCATCCCATATAAAACATTGATTCTTCCACACGTAGATGTTTTGTTTCTGTCATTGAACCCTTTCCAACAATAGCAAACGCACGCTGTTAAAATATAAGAAACTCTACACAACCCGCATGTTGATAGCTAATCTGTAGAAGCTAATGAGGGACAGTGTCCTGTTATTAGCATTTATTGACATGCAATGCATTTAAAAATGGTTTCTTATTATTTTATTTCAATGAAATGACTTAAAGAAACATTAACATGTATTTTGCTCGTATAAAGTTCATAGACTTACCTTTGCTTTCAATAGTACCTATCTATTTTACTTAAAATGTTTGCACTAGATAGGTGTCTATTATGGATCTTTGGCTTCTTTGATAAACCGTACAACAAAGATGTATGTACTCGTAAAAAAGTGTTGTGATAATTTTCAACTTCAGGTTACGCCAATACTGTTTACATTTAGATTTGCGTTGATTGCTTCTTGACTTCTTTCAATGTGTAGAATTCATAGCTAAATCACTAATAAATTATACTTAAACTATACAGACAAAATAAATTTAGCACATAGAATACATATCATTTCCATAGACGAGATACAGAGTCGTGTATGCTCGGGATCAATGATAAATAACAAAAATATGACCAATAATAATGATACAAAGTCATTTGTCAATGAAGCAATATGATGGGAACATAGTTTTAGAAGCTCTCGAAAATCATTCTCATTTCAATGAAAAGGGAGGTAATTTAAAGATTATGACATTTTGATTGGTTTTGCTTGAGAATGACAATCGTTTTTCATTTCAGACTTTTTTAAACAATGAAGAATGGGCAATTATTGTCAGTGCTAACCATTAAATGTGTTCAAAGCAATACGTTTGTATGATGAAAAAAGTTGTTTTTAATATATGGGAAGTAATTCTGATATTTCGCTTAGGCAATAATAAAATAACACATGTTTTTGAAAAACACATCCTTTCCTAGCATTTCTAATATCTTCAAATAAATATATCAATGTTCGTACAAAAATAAGTTAAATATGTATTACCATGTTCATGTATACATGTAGTTCTACCTCGTACGGTAGATTGGGTGCATCATTTTAAACGCTGGTTTACATTTCGCTTGGGTATTTGTAAAGCTCAACAATGCTTAAGGAAATATAACAACACTTCATAATTGACGCTGCTTGCTCACCGATCATCGGGAGTTAATGCGCTGTGAATAGTTGGCACAATACAAGGTATAACGATGCTCAGTCGAACGAAAATTCTGGAACTCATAAGATATATCTAGTATCAATTTGCACAGAACTTATAGTTTAAAATAGATACTAAATCCGAAAAGGGTGAGGTCATTCAAAAACACGCATTTAAAATAAAAAAAGTGCATGATATATAAAGTACTACATGACAACCAAAACAAAATAATTCATGAAAGTGGTACAGCTTTGAAACGGTCAGTGGCAATATCGTTAATGATTTAAACCAGGTCAAAGGGTTTACATTATTGTTGTCCCAATACAAATGTTACAGTGTATATACCATGTAAATAAAGAAAAACACGACAGACTTTATCCTCTAACACATAAGCCAGCATTATATTAATAGAATATATAAGTCAAACGCAAATATAGTCATGAATATATGAATATAAAAACAACTCCTAGAAGATCATAATGCCAGTACTCAATGACCGAAAAATGAATAAAAATAAGTATAAAAGTCTAACAGGAAATGCAGCTTTCACAGAAAATAGTAAACCCAAAAACACGCAAAAGGACAAACATAAATGGCAATGTTAATAACGAATAAAGGCATATGACGTCACAAGCACAAAAAGAGTTGACAAAAAGGGCTCATTGAAACGGTCAGTGGCAAAAATGGCCTACTGTCATCCAAGTAAAACGGGACAATATAAATAAAGAACTCATTGCCACGAACTATACTCTAACCAACAAGGCAGCATTAATAGGCATTATAAGTAAAACACAAAGATGCTCTTGTATATATAAATATAAACAAGAAAAGCTATAATACATGTATTATAGCATGGGGAGTACGGACATATTTGAAAGGCAGTGAAAGGATGATATGATTAGCATGACATATTAGCAAGAATTTGACCGATCGATTATCAGTCAAGTGAGACATGTCCAAAATTGGGGAGGGGACACAATCTGTGTTTGCCGACTTCAGTACTTTATAAATAAAACAATGAAGTTATATAATAAATGTATTAAAAGCCTTATAGTTACATTGTCTTTTGTCTTTTGGTTTTGTCTGATTTCAAAATGCCAGTTCGGATGAATGTATTATATACAGTAACAAACATTGTATTATATACAGTAACAAACATTTCCATATTTCACGATAAGGGTAACACTACGTATAGCCGCTTCACTTTCATGGAAGCGCAAATAAATTTTATGGAATGATTTTTTAACACTTGTATAATTGTGTAATGAACAATGTTATATGTATTTATACTAAAGTTGTGATTATCCCAGAACTAAGTTTGTACAGCTCAGTAAGTGTGCCAGGTTCCCTGCCAGGACTTGAACCTGGATCTCTCTTCTCGAAAGAAAAGCATGCTTCCCAACAGCACAGAGCGTACAAAAAATTAATCAGCCAACTTAAATTTAGATTAAACATATTTTACCTCAAATTATGTATATTTACATAATCCATTCTAGTCACCGATCTTAACTCTTACAGTATGTCCTTTGTATGTGCCAGATGAAGCTGCAGGTTATGCTTATAAATTAATTCCAACACTTCATTAAAAAGAAACCCAGTGAAAACAAGCAAATTCAGCGAAGTACCAAGTCCACTATATGTGAAATCACACATCGTAAAAAAATGGATACTCCTCAATCCTGCCAAATTTCATAAGACATCTTTTTTTTATTTAAATTAACAGCATCCTAGAACTTTGACCAACCGACCTGAATAACAATCCAGTGCTTCCTTTCAATGAGTTTCACATGTTGATGAAGTTTTGATGAACTCCATTTAGGCTGTTGTGAGTGCCACCTTGTGAAATGCATCTGGCAAAGAGAAGGAAGGCTTGGATTATTGTTTATATCTCTGAAAACGGACAACAACAAGAGGTCAATGACCCTGAAGCTCTATTATTAGGAGTTGATAGATTAGCATTCATGTGAATTTTTATGAAAATCTGTCAAGTAGTTTCAGAGGAGTAGTCGCTACAAATGTTTACTATATAACTCTACGTAAACAAAGATGGTCGCTGGCTGCCATGTTTAATATCGAATCAAAATAATTTTCAAAAAGACCAACATCATGTCATGCTGGTCATTTTAGAAAAAGTTCCATATCTGATTAAATATCAGTTATAGTTTTTAAGAAGTAGTCGTTACAGATTTATTTATGTTTTAAATTATTTTTAGCCATGGCGACCATCTTGAAATTCCGGCTAACCTGAAATTTTGGTAGGATCGACTAGACATCAAAATAACATTTTTAGCCAGGGCGACCATCTTGAAATAGCGGCCGACCTGAAATTATGCTAGGATCAACTAGACATCAAGTGCAACATTCCTGTGAAGTTTCATGAAAATCCGTCACGTAGTTTCAGAGTAGTCGCTACAAGTTTTTATTATGTTACTCTATGTAAACAAAGATTGATGTCGAATCAAAATAATTTTCGACAAGGATCAACATCATGTCATGATGATCATTTTAGAAAAAGTGCCATATCAATATCAGTTTTAGTTTTCAAAAAGTAGTCGCTCCAAATCTATTTTTATTCGTGGTGGCCATCTTGAACTTCCAGCCGACCTAAAATGTTGCTAGGATCAACTAGACATCAAGAGCAACAGTCTTGTGAAGGTTCATGAAAATCCGTCCAGTAGTTTCAGAGGAGTAGTCGCTACAGGTTTTTACTATATGACTCTATGTAAACAAAGGTGGACGCTGGGTGCCATGTCGACAAGGACCTAAAACGTCATATGTTGATTATTTTAGAAAAAGGCCTATATCAATATCACTTATGGTTTTCAAGAAGTAGTCGCTACAAACTTTTTTTTTAAATCTATTTTTAGCTATGGTGACCATCTTGGATGTTACATCAATGTGAATTTTGGCTAGGATGAACTAGTCATCATGGGCTACATTCCTGTAAAGTTTCATGAAAATCCATCCAGTAGTTTCAGAGTCGCTACAAAACAGTTAAGGGCGGACACCGCACCACAGTAAGACTCTGCTGATCTTTGATCAGTAGAGCAAAAAACAAACAAAACTTGTGATTTAACGAGCATTTAACGTTTTAAAATAAAATACGGATCTGTTTCACAATTTACTAGAACATGTAAACGCAAGAGTTAGCAAGCTTGTATACCTTTTTAAAAGAGCATACATTTTAAATCAGTTTAATGCAAAAGTGACGGTAACATATTATACAAAAAGTCAATGATCTTTAGTTCATTATCAGTCGGGTTTACATTGCGGTATTGAATCATACTAAATATTGCTCATTCGTCCCCAACGTCGTTCGTAAAAAGCAAATAAAATTGAAAACCAGTCTGTTCTGAAACCGAGAGTTGTTTCCGGCGATGCATATGTATAAACAAAACAAGAGGTCAATGACCTTGAAGCTCTACTGATAGATTTTTGATAGCTATGTCAACATTCCTGTGAAGTTTCATGAAAATCCATCAAGTAGTTTCATAGGAGTAGTCGCTACAAGTTTTCATTATATAACTCTATGTAAACAAAGATGGCCGCTGGCGGCCATGTTTAATGTCAAATCAAAATATTTTTTGACAAGAATCAACATCATGTCATACTGATCATTTTAGAAAAAGTCCCATATCAATATCACTTATAGTTTTCAAGAAGTAGTCGCTACAAACTTGTTTTTTGAAAATCTACTTTTAGCCGTGGCGGCCATCTTGAATTTTCAGCAGACCTGAAGTTTTGTTAGGATCAATTAGACATCAAGAGCAACATTCGTGTGAAGTTTCATGAAAATCCATCAAGTAGTTTTAGAGGAGAAGTCACTACAGTTTTCATTATATAACTCTATGTAAACAAAGATGGTCGCTGGCAGCCATGTTTAACGTCGAATCAAAATAGTTTTCAAGAAGTAGGCGCTACAAACTTGTTTCTTGAAAATGAATTTTTAGCCGTGGCAGCCATCTTGAATTTCCGATCGACCTGAAATTTTGCTAGGATCAACTAGACATCAAGAGCAACATTCCTGTGAAGATTCATGAAAATCCGCCAAGTAGTTTCAGAGCAGTAGTCGCTACAAACTTTTACTATACAAACTCTATGTAAACAAAGATGGCCACTGGCGCCCATGTTTAATGTCGAATCAAAATAATTTTCGACAAGGATCAACATCATGTCATGCTGATCATTTTAGAAAAAGTCCCATATCAATATCACTTACAGTTTTCAGAAGGAAGTAGTCACTACAAATTTATTTATTTTAAATCTATTTTTAGCCGTGGCGGCCATCTCGAATTTCCGGCCAGCCTGAAATTTTTCTAGAATCAACTAGACATCAAGTGCAACATTCCTGTGAAGTTTCATGAACATCCGTCAAGTAGTTTCAGAGGAGTAGTCGCTACAAGTTTTTACTATATAACTCTATGTAAACAAAAATGGCCACTGGCAGCCATGTTTAACGTCGAATCAAAATAATGTTCGACTCGGATCAAGATCATTTTAGAAAAAGTCCCACATAAATATCACTTATAGTTTTCAAGAAGTAGTCACTACAAACTTATCTTTTAAAAATCTTTTTTTTAGCTGTGGCGGCCATCTTGAATTTCAGGCCGACCTGACATTTTGCTAGGATCAATTAGACATCAAGAGCAACATTCCTGTAAAGTTTCATGAAAATCCGCCAAGTAGTTTCAGAGGAGTAGTCACTACAAATTTTTACAATATAACTCTATGTAAACAAAGATGGCCACGGGCAGCCATGTTTAACGTCGAATCAAAAAGATTTTTTGACTTTGACAAGAACCAACATCATGACATGCTGATCATTTTAGAAAAAGTCCCATATCAATATCACTTATAGTTTTCAAGAAGTGGTCGCTACAAACTCGTATTTTAAAAATCTATTTTTAGCTTTGGTGGCCATCTTGGAATTCACATCAACATGAATTTTTGCTAGGATCAATTAGACTTCATGGGCAACAATTCTGTAAAGTTTCATGAATATTCATCCCGTAGTTTCAGAGGAGTAGTCGCTACAAATAAAATTTAGGACAGACGGACAGACAGACGGACGACGGACACCGCACCACGGCATAAGCTCTGCTGATCTCTGATCAGCTGAGCTAATAAAAACCGACTTTTAATTTAGTATACAAGCTGTCGTTAATTTTTGTGTCTGATTTCATTCCGATTTATTTTGGCATTTTCGTCTTGTTTTTAACATGCCCGCTTGTAAAATTTACATGCCCGACATGATTTTTACTAACTGCGGGCTCCAAAAAACCCAAAGAATGCATAATCCAATACACCAAAATAAACTTAGAACTACTCAAACCTGTAAACATCAATCATGTGCTTCATAATTATTATAAATGTCATCCATGCCTAACAGCACCTTTTTAAGATAACCCTGAAATAGCACGTTTAACAGCTTTTTTGCAATTTTTTTCTTTCGGTCTCTTTTTTTTCCATAGCATGAAAAAGGTCCGAAATGTGCGATCAGAAGTCATTTCCACTCTAAAAGGTTGCCTCCTTTAACTCAATTTATATAAAGCCGCTATATTATGCGAATTTTTTTTTTTAACGCGACGAGACATAATGACGCCATGTGACATGACGTCACGCCACATGCTATTCTATATTTAACGTCATCTTACTATGACATCGAAATACCATAGCAACCAGTACTTAAACGGGACATTAGCGATAGCAAACTGTCAATATAATGAAACAGTGCTAAGGCAAACCCAAGAATTACATCAATGGTTAGTTTTTAAATGGCATAAAGCCCAACTCAAACTTAGAAAATCCTACTAAAATTGCATATACCGACCGCAAGACACATGGGATCTTGAGATATCACAGGTTAGATATCTCACGATAAGTTGCGATACATCTTGAGAAATTGTAAAATATATCTCAATTTATTTGGAGATATCAATGACTCAAGACTCATTGAGATATCTGAAGATAATTATCTCAAAACAACTTAAGATGTCTCAAGACAGTTATCTCAAGATAAATTGAGATATACATTGAGATTTATGGGGATTAATTGAGATATCTCAATACAAATATATCGATGTAAATTGAGATATCTCAAGATAAAATGTGATATCTCAACATGGAGTGTCAAGATAAATTAGACATATATTGAGATATCTCAAGATACGGTGCATCGGGGAGTATTACAATATACATATTTTACTGAGTTGTTCATAATCTGGGTTTCGTAACAATGCGTGTTTGCCTTATCGACAAATTACATTCTAACCGAAGCAGGGGTGGAAAAATTTGGAAAAATCTACTCGCGCTGCAGGACTAGTGGAACCAAATAGCTACTCGCCCTTACCAATTTACCACTCGCCCTGCAGCATATAACCTGAACATTATTTTCACCACTATAGTAAGCTACAATAAGTACATTTGTGTACTCACAGACACTGTAGTAGCTGACAGGCAGTATGTGGATATTTTATTGTTATTCATATAAAGAAAGTGCCATATTATCTAACAACACATTTAATATTATGGTCTGCAACCTGTACTCGTCATTAAGATTTATTCCCTTCCACGCAGACATTCGTCAGGGAGTGGGCAAAAGAAATAAGCGCGGAAAATTAACTTCTACAACAACAACAAACAAGAGGTCAATGACCTTGAAGCTCTACTGATTGATTTTGATTTCAGGAAGTAGTCGGTACAAACACGTTTTTTGAAAATTTATTTTTAGCCATGGCCGCTGACAGCCATGTTTAACATCGAATCAAAACGATTTTTGACAAGGACCAACATCATGTCATGCTGATCATTTTCGAAAAAGTCCCATATCAATATCACTTATAGTTTTCAAGAAGTAGTCGCTACAAACTTGTATTTTGAAAATCTATTTTTAGCCATGGCGGCCATCTTGATTTTCGGCCGACCTGAAATTTTGCTAGGATCAATTAGACATCAAGAGCAACATTCCTGTGAAGTTTCGTGAAAATCCGTCAAGTAGTTTCAGAGCAGTAGTCGCTACACGTTTTCATTATATAACTCTATGTAAACAAAGATGGCCACTGGCAGCCATGTTTAACGTCGAATCAAAATAATGTTCGACTCGGATAACCATCATGTCATGCTGATCATTTTAGAAAAAGTCCCATATCAATATCACTTTTAGTTTTCAAGAAGTAGTCGCTACAAACTTATTTTTTAAAAATCTATTTTTAGCTGTGGCGGCCATCTTGAATTTCTGGCTGATCTGAAATGTTGCTAGGATCGATAAGACATTAAAAGCAACATTCCTGTAAAGTTTCATGAAAATCCGCCAAGTAGTTTCAGAGGAGTAGTCGCTACAAGTTTTTACTATATAACTCTATGTAAACAAAGACGGCCGCTGATCATTTTAGAAAAAGTCCCATATCAATATCACTTATAGTTTTCAAGAAGTAGTCGCTACAAGTTTTCATTATATAACTCTATGTAAACAAAGATGGACGCTGGCAGCCATGTTTAACGTGGAATCAAAACGATTTTCGACAAGGACCAGCATCATGTCATACTGATCATTTTAGAAAAAGTCCCATATCAATATCACTTATACTTTTCAAGAAGTAGTCGCTACAAACTTGTTTTTTAAAAACATTTTTATATTTGGTGGCCATCTTGGATTTCACATCAACATGAATTTTTGCTAGGATCACCTAGACTTCATGGGCAACATTTCTGTAAAGTTTCATAAAAATCCATTCAGTAGTTTCAGAGAAGTAGTCGCTATAAAAAAGGTTTACGGACAGACAGACGGACGCCGCACCACGGCATAAGCTCTGCTGATCTCTTCAGTATTTTGTCTCCATTGGACCAATAATAGACGCCATAACTAATTATTAGCGGTTGGTAACTACGCTTGTTGTTCAGCCATACCCTTTCAGATTCGCCGACACCGCTTGCAGGGTCGCGGACGCAGACTTTCCGAACAGCGACCTCATGTATGTTCGTTCACCCGCCATTTACGGTGTCGATATAAAAAAAAACACAGTCTGACTGGTTAACGATATATTGCATCACACTCCAATTGATTTTAGCGTGAATTGAATTTCTGAACCCATGCAGTTTCGATATGTTTGTGTCAGACATGAATAATAGGTAACTTATAGAGAAAGTGTTTACAATCAATACTCATGTCACCGACTACATCAGAGGTCTCGCAATTAGGCGAAGTCGCTTTAAACTTCGCTCTAATTTGACCGACTTCGTTTTTTATCCATGTTGGGCGAAATCTGAGTCGTCGGCAATAAGCAAAACTGCGAACTTCTGTGAGTTTTATTGACGGCTAATTATTTCCTCGGCAAGTTTCATCTAAAAATCCATTTCTAACCGTGGCCGCCGTTTTTATTTTCAGTCCGACCTGAAATTTTGCTAGAAACAACTACACATCATCAGCAACATTTCTGTGAAGCTTCATGACAATCTGTTCTTTCTTTCACAGGAGTGGTCGTTACAATTTTTAAATAGTTAACTGTGTAAACAGACAAGGCTGCTCCCAGTCATGTTTCATCAAAATGATTTCTGACATTGACCAACATCATGTGATGTACATCATGTTACAGAAAGTCCCATATCAATATCAGTTATACTTTTTAGGAAGTTGTCGCTACAAATTTGTTTTGTTTTAAGCTTACTTTTAACAGTGCCGGCCGTTTTGCATTTTTTGCCCATCCTGAAGATTTGCCAGGTTCAACTGGGCTGCAAGAGCACCATCCCTCTGCAGTGTCATGAAGGTCCACCAAGTAGTTTCAGAGTAGGCGCAACAAATTGTTATACAAGTCCTTATTATATCACTCCATGTCTGGCGGGCATGTTTGATGTGGAATCAAATTAGTTTTCGACATGGCTCAACATCACGTCATGGTGATCATTTTAAAAAAAACAGCTAACCTTTGTCCATACATATGGTCTGTTGTTCATTTACGCTTGTAAGAACATGTTCCACCACCATGTAGGCTGTTAAGGAAAAAAATAATAGGTGTGTTTCCTATTGCATGCTTTAAAAAATTAGGGTCGGTAGGTAGGAAATTTATATAAGTTTGTTTTTCGAGCAAGATATTTTGAGATGCTACATGTATTTATCTCATAAACCCCATACAAGTTGATGATACAACTGAAAGTTCCTCTGTAATGTAAGTTTACCTCGATATATTGCAATGAATCATTGTTCAGAACATTTTTTTTTTTCATTGAAAGTTTTAGGGTTGGCCCCTTAAAAATAGGGTCGGTCGGGCCACCGGAAACACAGGTATTGTTTTTTTGTCATAACACAGACCAGCCACTTGTTCTTCGGTAGATCCTATAGTGTATACCTACCTAGTGATATGCATGAGGCAACATGTCTTCAACAGATGCCCCTTTCCAATCTGGGTCATGCCAGTTTACACACATAAATATCACACATGCAATGCACGTCCACATATACGATATATAACTAAGACCTTCAGCACATACCTGACTACGAAGCCAAGGACGCCAGAACGCAGACAGCGTGCAATATCCCCAATTTTCTACCAGCCTGGCAACAGATGTTAAACTCTGCAAAGACAAGGAAACACGAGATGTTATAAAAAATGATTTCTCCACATACACAAAGAAAAGACACATACACGACATAAAATGTCCTGTATCACACACGTCAGTCAACCTTTATGGCAGGACGTGCAATGGAATTAACCCTGATTTGTCCATGACAACAAGCAACATCGGTAATGCTCTTGAAAGCAGTTTCGAACCATCTGTGTACAGTTTTAACATTAGACATCCTGTGTCTTTCCCATCTGGGTCATACCAGTTCAACCAACAAAGCTGCAAACCGTTCAATATGCCATCTGGGTCATGCCACTTCAACAACGCAGCTGTAAGACGTTCAATATGCCATCTCGGTCATGCCGGTTTACCCAAGACACTATCACACATGCAATGCACTATAACATATAAGGTACACAGCGACTACCATCAGGACATACCTTAATAGAAAGCAAAGGGCGCCAAAATGCAAACAGGCTGCACAATCCACAATCGCCTAGCACCTGCCAGTTGAAGCAGATCACTGCAAAGACAAGGAAACACAGTATCGTATAAAACAGGCTTTCTCCACAAACGCAAAGAAGATAAACATACACGAGATCAGACAATATTTCCAGTGATAAACATACACGAGATCAGACAATATTTCCAGTATCATAAACGTCAATCCATGGCTTTTCGAGACCTTTCTCACCCTGTTGCGAACAAGCGTTTACATAGCCATGCTCACATTTTAAAGCGCACGAAGAACCTGATTTTACAGCTCAAGTGGTATTTCAGACAGCAAACCCTTTAAGACGATCTCTTTCTCTCTCTATCATTCTATACTATCGCGGAGACAACATTATCGCAGTTATGAGCAACTACCGTTCAATGCTTCGATGTGTTTGCTCTGTGATCTGTCTCTGTGTCACTTTTGGTCAATGACATTTCAACGTTACCAGGTTGACTTTCCAAAATGCGCAGCAACCATTTACTTTGTCTTTTCATCCATAAGCATCGGGAGGTTTACAGAACTGGTTCTACCCGGGAAAACTGGTGGTCCGTCTCCACCACAAAATAAATCGACCGTCAGATATAATCTTACATGTGTTGACAATGACGTAAACTACCATACCAAAACAGACAATCAATTTCGACATGGCTGGGAAGAGATTGACAGCAGTCTCTCACGAGGAAAACCACCCATCAAGGTCTGTTGCGTGCGGAAATCTGTTTAACTTCAGCTTTCACAAAAATGTTTAATTTCAGCTTTCACAAAAACATAACTTCTTCACTTATTGTGCAAGACATAGTAATGCTCTTGAAAGGTATTTCGAACCATCTATGCGAGCAAACGAATGAACAAGAAAAGCCAAAAGTCTTCCTCGAAAAAACAAAACGACAGCTATTCAGTTAACGAATCATAGTTACGTCACCTGCACACTATATGAATGTTGCATCTACCCACCTGTCCTTTCAAATGAACTCTTCAAAAATTCAAGATGGCTGTGACAAAGTGAGCGACAGAGTGATCCTAACTTATGCGCATGCGCAAACAATAACAACCATAAAAACAATAACAAACTCTTGCCCCACATAGGCCAACTTTTTCTCACTCAACATAATCTTATAAATCCATATAGACACTCCACAACATCCCTTTCAAATAAGCCCCGTAATGGTGTGTGACAAGTTCTCAACACTGCCCACAGCCATTGCCACACATTCATGAACTTGTGGACAGCCCCGTGGCCGTGAAGCATGACCTTCTTCTCCACCACAACAATAATATGCCATATTACCTACCAAAACTTATCTACGGTACTTACCTTTCGCCCAAAATTATTCTCGCCCACGATTTTGCAATGATTACAATGGCTTGAAATGTCCAATGTAACGTATAACGTCGACCTACTGTACACCAGGATCCGTCGCAAAATGGCGTTCGTTAAAGCGTAATACATAGCCTGCTGCGCGCGCAAGTGCGTCGGAAATAAACCGGAACTCAACAGTCAATTTATATTTACCAAAAATATACAGACGTTAAAGGAGCTACTTATGTAATAGCCAACTATTACGTCTCGTTCATGTATCTACATCCATTAGTGATTTTTCGTACTAGAAAACCAATAGCCTAGAAAGTCACAGAGAAGGAACTCAATGATCAATGACTTGGCAGAAGCCAGAGCAACAACAAATATATAAAGGGCACGTCAGAACAAAATTGAAAATGACAACGAGAACGTGTAGTACATAGCGGGCCTTCGGTGTCATTGCGTTTTGGTGCTGTGGTTTCTATAGAACCCTTGTTCCTCGTTTTCCATTTCAGTTTCTTTTTCAGGAGTTAGATATCCGTTATTATGGGGTCACAATATGTTCTATCATCGTACAATCAACGAAGAAAGCATGGTGGCGAAATGTAAATATATCGCTGATTATTGTTACTAATACGACAGAAGCTCTTCAAAGGCACTTGCTCATTTATATGCAAATTCTCTTTATAGGTTCATAGAAGTACATATAATTATATGGGGGAAAACTAAAAGCAAACTTCTTGGCCTTTTATTCATCTTTAAAATTGTTCTTTGTTTCTGTGTGTGTTTCTGGTTGACTGTCGTCCTTGAATGCTACTTTTCCTGTTCGATTTGTTTATCTATATTCTAGATATGCAATAAGGTCGTTGTGGTAAAGAACTTTTAAACTTAAAGCTAGATCTCATCGGTAGATTCCGCTGGCAAGTCAATTATGAACGAAGGTATAAATGTCGAACAGGAAATATAGCCTTAGCAGAACACAATCACCAAAACCACGCTTACAAAACAAACCAAACTTACACGGAAATTAAAAGTAAAGTATGCGACACCAAAACCATAATGGTGTTGGCAATAGGGGTATCGACTAGGAAAAGATACCGGTTACATTACGTGGACCCGCCTTAATTCCATTAAGCGATGGGAAAGCTTATATTAGCAGGACTTTATAACGGATATTTCGACAATAAAACACGTTTAAAAAACAAAATTCTGAAAAAAATGCGATTACCTATTAAATGTTTTTATTTAACAATACGCAAACATTTTAAGCCGAAATTAAGGTTTTATTTCATACTCCAGCCAACCCTGTTTCGCTTCTTGGAGAAGGGGTTGGATGGGGTATGAATGTTAATACTCGGACCACGTAATGTAGGGTTTAAACCGGGTTTGAAGTTTAATGAAGTAACGCGCAATATCACTACACATATAATGTAACTAAACTAAAACTGTTACCGCTTTGGGGGTCCTTGACATTAAACATCAATAATCAGCTAGATAAGACGATCTTCGTATAAATTGTATAGCAATAATATATATATTTATTATATACCTATCAATAATTATATATCTAACACCTTCATTTTCCTACAATGGAATAAAAAAAACTGTATCACCTCTAGAGGTTTTCTGAATCCACCATATCTCTATGCTAATAAAACAGATTTTGGAACTTCCCATACACAAATGTCAGATTGGAATGTTGGGGATTGCCCAGCTAGTAATCCATTAAGAACAATGGATGTTTTAACATGAAATGTGAACTATCAGAATGTTTGTTTGTGCATTTGGGAACACTGTGGGTTAATTAACATTATGCCAGTTGGTAAATTCCCCAGTATACGAATTGTTTACCCATGTGTAATGAATATATGTTGTGTAGCTGTTGCTATGTACATGTAATGTGTACCTGTTGTCATGCTCGTGTAATGTACATGTTTTCATGTATTTCCTGTTGGTGGTTTTCAGTTAATTTGACTTAATACAATTTTGATTTAGTTTGGTTTTTTGATACATGTATTCTGTTTTAATGATATGTAAAGAGGTATATAATAAAAGGATCATTACTATAGTAACTTGTTCCGGAATTTTTTATCACCTCGAGTAGGCAAATACCAGATCAGGATCACACGAGAGGCGGGGCCAGATCACACAAGAGGCGGAGCCTCGAGTGCGATCCTGATCTGGTATTTACCTACTCGAGGTGATACAAGCTTCCAGAACAAGTTACTATAGTAATAATCCTGTTATATATATAATTGTATGTATGTATGCGTGTATATGTTAACTGTGCCTCCAGACGAGTGTGTTATGAGGTAGAGATACAGTACATCAGCGTGTGTTGCAGCTATCCTTTTAAGAAAGCGAATGCATACGTTTGATGTATGTGTCTCTCATCATAGCTAGGCGCCATGCCGTAGTTGGTCCTAATGTTGTCTGTCCTTGGGTTTTTGCAAGTATTTAATTAATTGTTGATCTCAAGGGCTTCAGAAATCATAATAAAGTATAGAGGATGGATATTCTCATACCATTTCCGAATAGAAATGTAGAATTGCTGCTTCTCTAAAATAAGAAGCCTACTAATGGATTTTAATTTCGTTAGGAGCTAATGGAGGTTAACCAGTATGACTGGCTGTCCTATGTGAGACTATTTCTTTCTTACGCATAGTTCAGTCATTTTTTTCCCAGATAAATGCTGTTAGGGCGATTTCTTTGTCTATTAATGCAAGACCCTTCGATATAGTGCATAGCCCTTTGATTTTATAGAAGAGCTACATTTATGTTAAATAGTTTAGTCAGTTATATTAGTCAGTTATATGTATATCCAATGGCATTCACCTAAAGGAGATTGTAATTCACTTAATTAAATATCAATTGGGTATAATTTCGCTGTCAGGATGTCATAGTAACGAAAAATGGCAACAAATAGGTGACTGTCTCAAATATAAGGACCACAAAACAGAACAGTGTAAATATGTATAAAAGTCGAACAGGAAATGCAGCTTTCACAGAACACATTATACCCAAAAACACGCAAAAGGACAAACATGAATGGCAATGTTAAAAAGAAATAAAGGCATATGACGTCACAAACACAAAAAGGGTTGACAATAGGGCTACCGCCTTAGAACGGTCAGTGGCAAAAAAGGCCACTGGGTGTTTAAACCAGGTCCTATGGTGCACCCAACCTCACACTTACCCTACTGTCATCTCAATAAAACGGGACAGTGTAAATAAAGAAATCCCCGCAATGAACTATTCTCTAACCAACAAGGCAGCATAAATAGGCAATATAAGTAAATCACAAAGATGCTCGTGTATATATTAATACTCACTCATGAACAATAACAATGTACGCATAGAAAGAAACCTTGCCATGTATGTTTTTGAAAGTTTTAAAATACGTAATGAATTATTGTATAATAATACATAAGATTCTCCTCGTCAGCTCATTTGATAGGAGTATATGAATACTTCATTGCTATAACAAGTATACTTCAGTTGAACCATGCATAATCACTTGATAATAGTTACTATGTATACTGACTGTATCACCACCTACTGATATTTTGTATATTGTTAAATAAGCATTTGTGTACTCATGGGCCTATGGCCTTTTGTATGAAATAAACTATTCTATATATATTAATACAAAACGCAATAGCCTAGAAAGCCACTAAGAAGGTACTTAGTGACTTGGCAGAAACCAGAGCAACAGGAGAATAAATTATTGAGGGCAAGACAAGACAAGATTGCAGACAAACATCAAACTTCACCGTTCTTTTGGGCTTTATTTATTCTGTAATATTATGGATTGCATATTCATATAAAACGTTAATGCAAAAATAATACTAAACTTAAAGATTACAAAAACACAGTCATGTGTTCCATTACAGTACTTTAAGAAATTACCAAAATCTAAACATGGTCCTATAATTATTTTTAGGAGTATAGTTAAACAAAATCTGCGGGAGAACTTCAGAGTTGGGGCAAAAACTGGAGAAAGCATTTAAACCCATGTGGAAATATACTTAATACAATGTTAATACCTGATATTCATTATTCTCTATTTTTTAATAACTCTAACACAACGTGATAATGACTAATGACGTTTTGATCACTGTAGAAGCACACCTTCTTGACATCTTCTTGGGATGACTTTGATTTATAA
This sequence comes from Cyrtodaria siliqua, assembly GCA_037043455.1. NCBI lineage: Eukaryota > Metazoa > Mollusca > Bivalvia > Adapedonta > Hiatellidae > Cyrtodaria > Cyrtodaria siliqua. The sequence continues at coordinate 516,185 of JAWPHD010000049.1, forward strand.
TTAATGTCAGTCCATAAGTGACTTTGGTATAAAATTACCATTGAACGGTATGATGTGTCGTAAGACAAATTGCTATGTATTTCAACCTCAAGATGGTCTGGCGGAGATTCCAGTATTAAACTATCCCGTTTAATTAAAATGACAATACGATACAATTAGGTTGGGTGCAACATAGATATCGGGTTCAAGCATTACACATTATTTTAGATGTCTTATTGTTGTTAGACACTAGTTTGTGTCAATACGGATATTTTGTTGTCTGCAGCTGTGTGTTTGTTGCTTTAGGTTTTTTTTATACAATTTACTTACTTTACATGCTGGTTTTGCAATTGATAGTAGATATAGATTTTGAAAAAACATAAATCTCTAATTAGGCATTTTAGATTTTTATATCGATAAGTCTGTTGAAATTCATTGAAGAATGGTAAAAGGTTAGGAAATGTCTTAGTATTAATAACGCAAATAAAATACAATAAACAATACATACTTTTAAAATACAGATATTACACCCTTATATTATTATAATGGTAAACTCGTGTTAATGTCATCGACAAAGACATTGTAATGGGGGCTGGTCGGTTGCTATTTTTATTTTATTTAATTCAGTCAATAGTCGTATATACATAATATCAGTTTATTTAAGGAAATAAACATAATGAAAAATAAACGTTTACGGTTGTAATGCAAGTTAATATTAGAGTTTTAGCTGTAGCAAAATAGTCGAACAGGTACTGTAGCTTCCACGGAACACAGTCAACCAAACACGACGGAACACAGTCAACCAAACACGACGGAACACGTCAACCAAACACGACGGAACACAGTCAACCAAACACGACGGAACACGTCAACCAAACACGACGGAACACAGTCAACCAAACACGACGGAACACAGTCACCCAAACACGACGGAACACAGTCAACCAAACACGACGGAACACAGTCAACCAAACACGAAGGAACACAGTCAACCAAACACGCGGACTGAAACAAACAACACGTACAATGTTAATACGAAGCAAGGCATGTGACATCACAAACACAAACGGGTTGACAATAGGGTTACCGCCCTGTAACGGTTGGTGGCAAAAATGCCGTTTGGGTTTAAAACAGACTCTAGGTTGTACCAAACCTCACCCTTACCCTATTGTCATCCTAATGAAACGGGACAGAGTAAGTAAAGAAATAACTTTATAACTTCAGTAATTAAATGTCTGTATAATTTGTTAAGACGTATTCGTTGTTTATGTTATTTTTATATTCAAAATTGGTTTCTAAAAGACAAACGTACTTTCCGCGTAATTGCACGTGGGTACAAATTGGGACTATGTTGCGTCAAACCCCTTGGTATTTAAAAGAGAGTTATGTGATGTAACCACGAGAAAAGCATCGGCTGCCTCTAGCCTGACATCATTTATAGGGTAAGTTACACTCTTCTTTATTCGTCATGGCTGTGTGAAGTTCGATTGTTATACACATAGCGCCATCACACCGACGTCGGAACCGCATCGATAATAACGGAGAGATACGTTTTAAAAGTTGCGAGAGATAAGGGATGTTGAAGATGAAATACTATATTGTTTGTGAATTGCATGCTTTTTTTTAAATTATAAAAAATATGTCAGACAAAAGTGTACGAAACAATGCAAACAATATGGACATCGGAGTCGTATGTCAGGGAATAGATTTACAAAATATTCAGGCAAATAAACAGCTTTAACTTTATAAACAATTATCATTTTCTGGAATGTTTTTCCGTCTTCGAATATTACTTTATCTGAAATGCCACGTCAAATAAATAGAAGCCAACGAACATATACAACTCAGGCTAGCAACCAAGAGAACACACCGATTTTAAAACATATCTATAGTCTAAAATGGAAATGGTAGATAATAATAGTCGACTTTTATAATATAAAATATGAACATTTAACTGTTTCAACGTAGGGGCGTCATAAATAGGAACATTTAACTGTTTCAACGTAGGGGCGTCCGTGGCCGAGTGGTTAACGTCTCTGACTTGAAATCACTTGCCCCTCACCGCTGTAGGTTCGATCCCTCAGGGGCCTAGGAATCTTTATGTGAGGAAGCTATCCAGCTGGCTTGCGGAACGTCGGTGGTTCTACCCAGGTGTCCGCCCTTGCACGAAAATTGCCCGGAGGGGCACCTGGGGTCTTCCTCCACCAATGGAAGCTGGAAAGTCGCCATATGACCTTAGCTGTTGGTGCGACTATAAAATCCAATTCAATTCATAAAACTGTTTCAACGTCGAGATTTCAAACATGTGTCGTATAATAATGTTAACGTCAAGTCAAATATATCAACTGTCTTTACGCAGCCGACATTTTTCAAGTCCATATCTTAATTAAAATTAATATAAGCATTTTGTCAGGTCTTTGGTGATCCTTCGTCTAAACAACTATCCGCACATAGAATTTCTTGCATATAAGTATATTTTCTTTCTTTGATTTGTATTGTCGAACTAGAGGTCTTTATAGATATTGTTATATCTTCTTTATATCTTTGTATTTATGATAAGTGTTAAGTTCGGTTATAAATAAACTCCTATATCTTCACCTGATATTAATATATTGTTCAAAGATTTGTATAGCATGATAAGCCGGATAATAACTAAGCACTTACGGAATAGTGTATTCAATAATGTTGCCAGTAGTGGTGATATACTTGACAGCAATAATTTTGGAAAACACTGTCATTTTGAAATGCGTTCCCACTTTAAGAAAACAGGTTGAAACACTGTATACTTAAATGTATCACATATCTGCTAACAAATATGAACATGTTGCATATTATATATAATACATACGTCCTACGGTTTTATATTTCATACTAGGACTGATATGATTTTTTACATTTGTTTTTTGATTAAATGTCTTCACGAGATCTAAAACGCATAACATAGACAAAGCAAAAGTGTTAGAGGTTGACTCCTTTTAAAAATAATTAGTACAATATTTTCCAAGCTTTCTAGTTAGCCATTTTTCAAAATGAAGTTCAAACTAAAATGCACTTATATATTCTTAATCATGAGACCCTCCTCTCTAGAAAACTGCTGAGAATAGTAGGGGTCATGTGGCAGATAAGAAAATAAAATTATGATCTTTGCTAACACCTTGAACAAACTGCATTCAGTCAGCACCTCTTACAAGTGTTCTACTTTCACTTTCAAAACTTTCAAGTTGATAAATAAAATCATCATACAACCATGCAAATGGTTCTTAGCTCTCACAAAAAAGTCAATAAAGTCATTTCAGCCACAAAAAAAAACGGGCCTTGAATACTCAAAAATGCATTTTATCACAAAAAGGATGAGGGGATTATATATTTGGGAACACCTTATCGACCACGGTGGTTTACTTCCTGTATGCCTATTAGTTTCTTGCATACCTGAAAAGGCTATCCACATTGTACATGGGGGATGGAAAGACTGTTCTTGCATACCGGACAAGGAAATCCGTCATTTTACCGGGGCTAGATATTTCCATATAACCCTAGGGTCGAGATAAAAATCACACGCACCAACATCCGGTAAACAGGAAAACATGCAAAACGTTAGTAGCTGGCGGCGTAAACACACAACATGTCTCTGATATGCAAGAAAAAGAGTATATCATGGGTTATCGGTTCAGATAGGGAGTTTTAATCGGAACCTCGGCAGAGCCTCGTTTCAAATAAAAAGGGAGTTTTAATCGGAACCTCGGCAGAGCCTCGGTTCAAGTAAAAAACACGTATTCCTCGGGTTGAAATGCCCTATCTTCACCGGATACCCATGAAAGAGTCTTATAATCTCTATGGGTAAAGATAAAAGTCACGCGCGCGATGTTTATTCAAAGGACCTGCATACCTACATGTACACGTCCACATATAGAAGTATTACTACTGGAGGGAATGGGTGTCAATTCAAATAGATCTGCCATGCGTGTTTGCGTGAGTCTGGTTCTAAAGGATTATAGTCCCTCAGCCTTTTAACCATTAGGACACCCTAAATGTATATAGATACACTAGCATCTGGATTGTTTGTGCATACGAACTGAACTAGGACACTTTATTCGTAGGGATTTAATTATAACGCTAGTTTGGTATTGTTTTGTGATATAAATATACTTTATTTTAACGATATAATAACAAGGGTATGCTAAGTAACATATATGAAGAAGGTCTTCATATATGTTACTTCAAGTATACCTTTGTTATTATATCGTTAAAATCTTAGACCGCGATTATTATTGTAACGTACAACGACGGCATACATTAATAGGGTAGAAATACACATAACTAGTTGCATCAAACATTCTGAAGAAGTAAAAAGCGTTCACACACTGCTGGTTATGCATTAGACCTAGATGCATATGCTTTTGGAGTGGACGGATCTTGGCTAATACATGTTTTCATATGAGTAAACTGTTAATCTAAAACTATGTAAACTCCAATTAAAGCAACACGATACCAAAACCCAGTGATTTAAGAATGGTTTATTACACGTCTCTGCAAAACCTTACATTTTGTTTGATATAATATTTTCTAAATAATTAATCATTGACTTATTGTGTCTCTAGATACAAGTACACTATTACATTATACAAGTATACTATTACATTACCGTAACTTTGAAGATGTTGCATTGTTTATGTGCCTGACGTGTTAAATCATGACATTACACTATTCCCTTTTAAGATCGGCAAATATGTCAACAATGGCATCTGACTAAACTGTGTTAATTTCAACATCCTTGTAGATTCGCAGCTTCAATTTTTGTGTCGTTCTACTCAGTCGTACCCATATATTTTTAGGGTGAAACAATGAGCAAGCCCAGTGTTTTGGCATAAAGGCAGCTTTGCCATTGGCCTGCCACAATAATCATCGCGCATTAAAGAGAACATAACATACTTTTGAAGTAAAGTGTACAACATCCAATTAACGACCCAATAAAACCGTTAAAAATCGACGTAATGTGTGCATTATGACGTCAAGATACGTCTTTCTTCTTGACGTCATTAATGTCATATTGCAGCGTCATAGAATTATAGATTTCCAAATACAAAGTATAGATTTGAAGTTAATAAGCTCAGTTTTGTTGGACAGGTGCTCTTCAATTAACGACAGGATGTCGTCGTTGCTACGATGAAATGCTTATCTTCTGTATTAAAGAGTATCCTACGAAAAACTTACGATTTGTTTTATCGTAGGCGTACGCAAATACTTACGATGACGTTCGAGAAACGCACGTAAGACATTTTTAACTTTTACACGAAGTTACAAATAAAGACACGCCTACAAAGAAGAAATCGATTGATATAGAGACTCTGTAGCTTTAAGTCAAGTAATGTGCTTCTCGAAATAATGTCGTATTTTAAAATTAGCTAGTTGTACAACCAAGTCCCATGTATGTCAAGCTGAAGCTGTGGTTAATATACGAGAGATAGTATTCGCGAGACACCAGTTCTACATACTTACCAATTCATATTGATTTTGTGCTGTCACTTCGCAAACAATCTAAGTCTAGGTGTTGAAGTAATGTATTTGATAGTCGGACTAATATTGCTTCTATAGAAATAATGTGTCTAGAGCTTTCTACGTTTTTATCAATTTCCTTTAAACGGAAGTAATCGTCACATTAAACATGATTTATAGGGTCCAAGTTGTTGTTGCACTGGCATAATGTTGTTTAATAAAACAAAAGTCAGACAAAACAAAGGATACTGTTTCTACACGCAATACGGAGCATTGTCACGATCGGAAATGTTACATCAATTATAGTTTCTGCGTTCCTTTGGTAAACCGTATGGAGAGTTTTCGTTATTCCGCCTACGAGTATTTTGAGCTGTTGATTGAAAATAATATCAGCCTCTTGAAGAGTCCAGGAATTCAATTTTCTGAATCAAATCGAGTGTCAATGCAGGTTGTGATATGAAAATGTCCATTTTTATTCTACTTATCATAATTTTTAAAACATTTAAATTTACTAAAATAATAAAAGGGGTCAACCCCCAAAATGTGTTTTATTTGATTTTTATGCGTTTTAGAACCTTTGAAGACGCTTACTTACAAAACGAAAATTAAAACGGCCGCTCCTAAAAATTGTTTGTTCTATAGTTGTGTCTCCTTTAAAGTCATCAAGACATATCAAAAAGGTTTTTCTACTATGTGTATACGTTTTTGAACACTATACGACTAAACGGTTTTCGTTTTACTTCCGGTACACCTATATTCATGACATGTTATGCTCTCTGATAAGTTACGAAACACATTTACACGGTTACATTTTAATAAACTAGTAGTTTGTTTCTCATGTAAAACTTATTTTCTAAAAAAAAAACACGTAAATCAGGTAGACTAGCCGACCGACGCTATAATGTCTGATCAAATTACACTTCTCCATTACACACTACTCCATTACGATTAATGTGGCCCAGTGGATAGCGCGGTGACTTGAAATCCGGAGGACCCGGCGTCAAGCCTCACCGGCGTCACTCAGTATGTCGTTGTGTTCTTGGGTAAAATACTTACCCATTACCTACACTCCACGCAGAACCAAATAAATATAGACAAGTTCCACGATGGATTCCTATGTATTCTTTTTGAGGCAGGTCTAAATAACCTATGTTGTGTTAATGGGCCGTTAAACAACTTGCAATTCAATGCAATTACGAGTTTTGACAAATACGACACAGTTAAAAGTGATTCCTGTACGTCAGCCGCGATAAACAGGCCCGACAGACATTGAAAAAAATGGGTTTTTTTTTCAGTTATGGCAGGTTTTATTTCAAGTTATATAGTTGAACAGTTTAATGTCATAATGCGAAACGTGTCAACCATCCTCTGCTGTGCGTCTGGAATCGTCCCTGAAAGAAATAAGAATGAAATACAAGCAAAGTTTTACGCAAGCGTAAAATAGCTGCTGAGAGGAAATAGCATATATCTGGGTAGAGACTGGACACGAAGTTTAACATAATAACATATCAAGTCACGGGTGTTAAAACAATATTGAAAAAAAAATAATGTTGACTTAAACACGCCACGACCGTTTTTTTTCTTACCAGACACATTCTTCCCGAGTTTTACCATCAGTTGTTCCTACCAAACATTTTGAATCAATGTGGGCGACCTCGCTTCTCTCTGTTCAAATACCTTGTCGCTTCTCTCTGTTCAAATACCTTGATTTGCCTTACATACTGATTACAATTCAACTTTGGACCACGACGTGCTAGAAGTACACATCAGCACAGAACAGGTGTTGACATGTAAGGGATGCGTGTGCGTTAGCGTGTGCATTGCAGCAGACGTCTTACTGCTACGATGTGCAATTATAAGATTGCGTTATCAAAGTTAAAAACTCAAAGAAATTGTTCATTGCTTGTTACCATTACATGTGCAATTATGAAAACCATATAGGCAGCGAATATACCCATCGACTAATGTATAACACGGCGGTATTTACGAGAATACCGCATTATAAATTGGTATTATTCAATAAAAAGTAACATTAAGTGATTTTAACTTTGGTTTAAGTAATACGCTGTTTTTGAAGGGATTTGATCCTGTACAAATTAATGCGCATATGCCTTATAACGTAAACACGTGTCTAGGTTTACCACCATTAATTACATGAAAGCCTCCGAAACAAGTGTCTAGGTTTACCACCACTAATTACATGTAAGCCTCCGAGGTTCTATAGGTGTAGTCGAACCTAGGTCGATGGTAAGATGCGATGGTCGATGGTCCATCGCATCTTACCATCGACCATCGTATCTTACCATCGCATCTTACCATCGACCATCGCATCTTATCATCGACCATCGCATCTTATCATCGACCATCGCATCTTACCATCGCATCTTACCATCGACCATCGCATCTTACCATCGACCATCGCATCTTACCATCGCCCATCGACCTAGGTCGATGCTCGATGGTAAGATGCGATGGTAACATGGCCCTAACAGGACACCGTAGTAAATCTCTATGTACAGTTGTTAACACCTCAATTACACATGATTGCATAATGGCTTATGATTGCGTAACAACTACACCTCTTTCATCTTAATTTTCATAATTGGACTTAATAAAGAATATTGATATAGTAATATCATGTTTAATTAATGAGCAAATAATAAGTATGTCAATAAACAACTTAATTAAGCCCAAAATATACTAAACACATTCCTTTTCGCTTGCGGGAATTCCTTTTCGCTTCTTTTCGCTTAAACATTCCTTTTCGCCGTTTATACCAACCGGGAAAACAGCCCATTTTTATTCGATTTTGTGGTTGTATGTATAAGAAGCGTATTAATAAGTTTTACTGGATCACTAATGAACATTTTCGAAATTTCGACTCTATGCTTACACTTTGTGAGCAATGAAAACAGTCAGTCAATGAAAACAGCGGTACCCTTGACCTGTTTAGTAAACAAACAAGAACTTTCTTACATGTCTTGTGACACCACCTTTTCTGGTGATTTTTCAAGTGGAAAATTAGTTTTTTCAAGTGGAAAATTAGTTTTCTATACAAACATTACACTGCTGAATTATCCATACTTGAGTTGAATTTGCAGCAAATCTTTAATATGTGACACTTTAACATTGGTGTCTATGGGGAAAATAATTAGTGGTATAATACCTCTACATGAGATTGGGAGTAAAAGTCGTCCCGTACATTCCGAAATATAATGAAAACAGCCGGTGCGTAGTACGAAGAATACCGAAAGTAGCAATTAATAGTGAGTAACGACTCTAATATTATAGAGATTATCTTTATAGTATCAGTTTATGAAGGATGTATATAACGACAAACGATAATGTTTATTAATTTATTTATATGATATATTGGGTCGATCATATTTTTTTTTTGTTGGTTTGCTGTTTTCATACCTACCCAAAACCTTTTATAGCAATTTTTTAACATAATTTTTTTAATACTATTTTTAGTATATTTTTCTTTAATTTCTTAAGTTTTTTACTGTCTTTGGCAAAAAAAAAATCACCTACCTACCTACCCACCCACATTTAAAATCCTGTGTCGGGAAACAACAAACAAATATATTTTTAAGGATGGCCTTAGAACAATTAGCATGCATACATGTAATATATATATCAGATATAATTGGATTATAAACAGAATCCGTGCGTACGTACATTTGAAGAGTAAGTAATTCGATTACCATGATATTAAATTGAACTTTTATCACATAACATCATGGTAACTATTAAAGGCCGTTCATAAAGTAGAAGAGATTATATAACTATGTACCACAGACATCTCTTTATCAAACCATACACTTATTTTCATCAATTCAATTCATATAATATTTTATTTGGCATAACATTTACATGTTTATTGCCTAAACAAGGCGGAATACATTACACAATATTTCAGAGAAGAGTACAAACATACTTCATGAATTAATACATATATTACAGTGGAATGGTTATAATTATTACGTTCTATCAATGGCATTTCCCCCATTTTATTACCATTATCAATATTGTGTTTAAAAAGTATTTATATTTAAAGCTGTACAGTCCCTATTTTAACTGGTAATAACTCATGAATATGAATGAGTCACGTGTGAGGTAGTTTCAAATCGACGAACACCCCAAAAGTCGGTATATAAGGAGAAATCGATACGTACAATTTCACATTTTTATTTAGCCTCAGTACAGGTAACATCGATAAATATACGGCTCCAGAATATATGTGATAAAAAAATAGTTGCCCGGAACGGGATTTGAACCACAGCCTTGCACGTGTAAGATTTGAAAGATGTACGCTGAACCTCTAGACCACTGCTATTTATTGGTATTTTGTAGCATTTTTAACACTAAATAGGCATTACGTAATAACAAGAGCGCGCACACAAACTCATAAAGCGCTAAATAACAAGTCGAGATATGGTTGATTTGAGGCGAAGTATTAGTTTCATGTTGATAAGATACAGTATTACACCAGGCAATGTTAATTTACACGTGCGACAATATGGACTGCATATTTATTGATCCATCATTAGTTGCGTTCAAATATGTTAAGTTTTTTTGCCTCATAATATATCGTAGTTAGTATACTATTTTCTCAAGTAGCGTCGTAGTTCAGTGGATAGAGCAGAGGACTTGAAATCAGAAGGTCGTGTGTTCGAGCCCCGAAAGACGCTCACTTTTTTTTTGTAAAAATTACTATTACCTGTGTATAGATACGATGTGCACTGGTCGATGTATTTACAGTAAATGATTTCCTTCGCTATATTTACTCGCCTAAATACTCGATTTCGACATGAGCTGGTGAACATGAAGTTACAAATAAAGACACGCCTACAAAGAAGAACTCGATTGATATAGGGACTCTGTAGCTTTAAGGAATTTAGAACAATACATAGTAACTCTGACTACCGTTACATCAGACTACACTTATTTATTTATTTATACTTATCCTAATTCAATGAACGTTGTTTTGTTTTAGCCATATCGACACCGAAAACGTCTTTGCAGAAATGCTATTTTTCAGATATTCAAGGGGCGATAACTCTGTCATCCATGATTGAATCTGAGTTGGTTTCGAAAGGAATCGAGATCTCATGTATACGTATGTTGTGACCAACTTTCTTTGACATTTTCGTTTTACAATTATTCCCTTTTGACACTTATAAAATTTAAACATGTCTATATAACTTCACTTTTTATCCCCAGCCGATTAGGTGGAGGGATATATAATTGATGTTGTCCGTCTGTCCTTCCCCATAACTCTGGTTAATGCCTCATCCGATTGCAATAATATTTTGCACAAATGTTCATCACCTTAGTTCGCAAACCCGTTTTTTTCGGAATCAATACTTTCTGAGTGGCACCGTCCATCAGCACTTTCAGTGCTTTGATTATATAACCCAGCAATGGGTTTCCCTGAATATATGGCCAATCTTCATCAAATTCCACACATATGGGCATATATATATAGATTTATTTTGCATTTACATTTGTTTCTCTATTTCATATAAAACCATTTAAGCATTTAAGATTAAATTATTTTCATAGAGAATTATATATTTTTTTATCGTTAAACTGTTATTTCTTTCTGCCTGAAGAGTGTCAATTACATGTTCAACATTTTTGTTTTGTGTTTAAGGTGGTGCAGAATTAAAATGCCATGACTTTTCCCTGATTTCTGCATTTTTTTTTAATTCTTTAATTCGCCGATTTGTTCATCCAGCGATTTTGTGTGGCCATTTTCCCTTTTTTCCAGAGTCCGTGGCCACCCTGTTAAAGGGATACATGGCACTCCTGGATCTCCCATTAGTTTTCCAACATCTTTTGCATATCAGTAATAATATGTGTTTGATTAATTCAAAGTGAAATGTTTTAGCATATATTAGTAATTGTTGATTAAATGCATTTTGCATTATTAATATTGTTAAACAAAGGATTTGTCCATAAAATTTGGACAAATCCTTGGTTAAACCTGTGGTATCAATGTATCTCTTACCTCACTAATAGAAATTTACCCAAAAAAAGCACGGTTCGTTTTCAGGCATTCCACATTGATATAATCTTGCACTTGTAAAAATAATTCTATGTAAAATTTTGAATTGCAAAGATTGGAGATAATTATGTATCTTCTACTGTCAGAACTAAATATTTATTCATAGAAGTATTTCAGTCCTACGATTATCAGTTTACATACTCATTTATCACAATTTGACTAAGTATAAAACAGGGGTATAACTTTGTCAAAATAGGTTACAGAGTTATGTAATTTGTGTATATAGTATGTTGTCTATTTTATTATTTACCTAATAATGTATGATGTCTCATTGAATTCTACTGGTAAGCCAATTCTGATTGTAGACCGAGCTGAACTGAAAAGAAAGTGATGATTCAGCATTCATTTTCATATTTATTACACTAGTTAATGTATAATGCATTTTATATCATGGCTTTATAACGGTCAACGGAATTTAAAACAACATACATGTACATGCCAAAACAATGTGAATCAATACTTAATAAATAGTTTTAACGGTAACATTGCTTAAGCAGGTGCCAAGCTAGCATTATGAACCATAAGTATACAAAATCAAATACAATGAGTGCAACTTTTATCTTGCTTATTGCGTTCATCAATAGCCATTGAAGCAGGATGTTGATATTCCATTGTTGCCATGTAAAGTTGTGCTGGGACAGTCAATTGTTGTAGGGACAGCTCTGACACATGCAGTGTAGGGACAGCTCTGACACATGCAGTGTAAGGAAAACTCTGACACATGCAATTTAGAGACAGCTCTGACACATGCAGTGTAATGGCAGCTCTGACACATGCAGTGTAGAGACAGCTCTGACACATACAGTGTAGGGAAAACTCTGCGACATGCAATGTAGAGACAGCTCTGACACATGCAGCGTAGGGGCAACTCTGACACATGCAGTGTAGGGGCAGCTCTGACACATGCAGTGTAGGGACAGCTCTGACACATGCAGTGTAGGGACAGCTCTGACACATCCAATGTCAATGTAGAGACAGCTCTGACACATGTAATGTCAAAGTAGAGACAGCTCTGACACATGCAGTTTAGGGACAGCTCTGACACATGCAGTGTAGGGACAGCTCTGACACATCCAATGTCAATGTAGAGACAGCTCTGACACATGTAATGTCAAAGTAGAGACAGCTCTGACACATGCAGTTTAGGGACAGCTCTGACACATGCAGTGTAGGGACAGCTCTGACACATACATTGTAATTGAAAGCTCTGCGACATGCAATGTAGAGACAGCTCTGACACATGTAGTGTAGGGGCAGCTCTGACAACACATTCAGGGTAGAGACAGCTCTGACACATGCAGTGTAGGGGCAGGTCTGACACATGCAGTATAGGGACAGCTCTGACACATCATGACACGTAATGTAGAGGACACATGCAGTGTAGGGGCAGCTCTCACGCATGCAGTGTAGTGGCAGCTCCGACACATGCAGTGTAGGGGCAGCTCTCACACATACAGTGTAGGGACAGCTCTGAGACAAGCAGTGTTGTAACAGCTCTGACGCATGCAGTGTAGAGACAGCTCTGACACATGCAGTTTAGAGACTAGAGACAGCTCTGACTCATGCAGTGTATGGCAGCTCTGACACATGTAGTGTAGGGAAGGCTCTGACACATGCAATTTCGGGGACAGCTATGACACATGCAGTGTCGGGGACAGCTATGACACATGCAGTTTAGGGACAGCCCTGACATATGCAGTGTAGGGGCAGCTTTGACAAATGCATTGTATGGACAGCTCTGATACATACACGATACTAATATGGCACAGATGGTCAATAACACAGCTTGGAAATCCATATACTTTAATAAATGTCACAGTCCGCAGAGTTGCACAAGCCTACTTATTTCTCAAAATAATTTAGTGGGTGGGGTAAATTAGCATCCCTGCATTATTTTCATTGATGGACATTCATCATCATAATCTTACCTGATTGTTTATTACAATAATATAGCATTAATGTATACATACACTTACCGGTACAATCGAATCCATCCATTGGGTTCCTTTGGCATTTCATTATAAACAAATATTTGGCATTTTTGCAACTTCAGCGGAGACGTCGACCTTGACATCTACCGACATGTATGTGCTTTCGTATATAAATAGGACATCACGTGATGGATTGAAACCTATTTTCAGAAAATGAAGCTAAAAAGCTGGGTCGGTGTCAGTTCCCGGTTTTTATCGATCAGAATTATCTGCAATACTGATTGAAAATGAACTATTGTCGCCATTTTGTTTTTTTACTTACGAAAAAAAAATGCGTACACCACCTAAGGTGTTGGTGTAGGCTTACGTAAAAACTGACGATATTTTCACGGGAAATCGTAAGTTATTTTTTTTGTGAAACGCTTGTAATCACTTACGAACTTCGTACGCAAAAACTTACGATAAAAACTTACGTACGATGCTTCGTGAAACGCCCCCAGCTCATATCGAAATCGGGGTATTTAAGCGTGCAAATGTAAAGCAGGACATCATTTATTGTATAGACTTCGACCAGTGCACATCGTACCTGTACACAGATAACATTATGATTTACAGAAGAAAATGTTTATGCCTCTTTCGAGACTCGAACACATGACCTTCTGATTTCAAGTCAGGTGCTCTATCCACTTAGCTATAACACTTCTTGAGAAAATCGTATACAAACTACTATGTAAGGCAAAATAACTTAAATTGTTTGAACGCAACTGAAGATGAATCCATAAATATATACTCCATCTTGTCGGACGTGTAAATTTGCATTGCCTGGTGTAATACTATATGTTATCTATATGAAACTAATATTCCGCCTCAAAACAACCATATCCCGACTTGTTATTTAGCGCTTGATGAGTTTTTGCGTGCTCCACTTATTACGTAATGCCTATTTAGTGTTAATCATGCTAGAACAAGTCAATAAATATCCGTGGTCTAGTAGTTAAAGGCATGGCCATCAAAACTTAAAAGCGCAACGGCTGTGGTTCAAATCCCGTTCCGGGCAAGTACTTTTGTATCACATATATGCTGAAGCCGTATATTTATCTATGGTATCTGTACGAAGGCTTAATAAAAATGTGATATTTTACGTATCGATATCTTTATATACCGACTAATGGGGTGTTCGTCGATTTGAAACTACTTCACACGTGACGTATTCATATTAATGAGTCATTACTAGTGAAAATAGAGACACTGTAGATTTAAGAACTACTAGCTCATTTAAAATTTAAAAAAATGCACATGTCTCGACTAAAGAACAATTACATGTTTATTTATGCCGAAGCTTAATTAATCTCGAAAAGGACGTTAAAATTTAATTTTTTCTTCCTTTTCGTCTCATCGTAGCCTAAGTTTAATCCCCAAACGGCTTAGTTGCCACTGACCGTACCAAGGCGGTAGCCCTATTGTCAACCCTTTTGTGTTTGTGATGTCTTATTTGACCTTTTAGTCATCTTTAAATGTGTTCATTGTTTCTGTGTGTGTTTGTGGTTGACTGTCGTCCTTGAATGTTCGATTTTTATATCTATATATCTATAGTATTTTGTGACACTGGCTTCTACCTAGTTATTTGAGTCAATTCTTGGAGGCTTACTGAGATTTGATGATATTCTCTGTATTAGAGTTAATTAATTATAGATCGCCTATTAAATGTATCCTGAATAGTTTGTTAGAGGTTAACTTGGCGGAGATACCTTTAACCAGAGAACCAAGTTAACCACAAACACCCTTGATTCTTCCAAGCCGGTACTATAATCAAGCACTTTATGGTCTACACGCTTTACTTTTATGTTTCTAAACGTAGATATAAAAGTCGCAAACTTGCACAGAAACAAACAAACAACTACAAGATGAATAAAATGCAAGATATGACATCACAAACATGAAATGGTTGAAAAAAGGACTACCGCATTGGAACGGGTAGTGGCAAAAAAGGCGGCAAAACATAGCTTTGCCGTACCGGTACGTGTTATGTATGTTTTGTATTGCACACCCATATTGTAAACCTAGGTACATTTCTCATTTGATTTTGCACTATAAACTTGTCGGTTTGTAGTATTATCGCATGACAAAATCGGTGAGGTGATGTTAAATTATCAATATGCGTCTCCATTTATAACACTTGTGTATGTCATATCCTTCTTTCTATAGCAAAACGTCTCCAATACATTTTAAAATAATGTATGACAAACTACGCAGATAATCAAAATGTTGTAATGTTAACGCATGCGATTTGAATGGATATATTAGGATAATAACTAAAATACCTCAACGAAGTGATTCACCATATATCAACGCTGCGTACCGCCTGTATTTATATTCACACACACAACAACAACAACAACGACAATAACACATGGACAAAAATGGCATACTGCGTTACAGTCTCCGAAATAGAGCAAACAAGTAGATCAAGTTTCTCCTTACGCCAACGCTGTGTTTTTTTTGTTTTTTTTGTTTAAATATCTAGTTTGCCGTGGCAGTGCTTCATGTGGTGTCGAAAAACAGTATATAGCACCAGCGGTTTAAACGCGGATGATGGATGTCTTAATAGTAAACAAATCGTTCATATACAATTGTTTCAAGTTAAATGATAGAACTTGTTTGTCTTCGCAATTTTAATCAAAGGAGTGATATTACTACATGACCTACAATTGAATTACTGTTTATCAACATAGTATCTTACAGGGGTTGATACTTCAGACTCTGTTTTTCTATCATATTCCTAAATATTTTTGAATATAGATATAATGTTGTTGTTGTTTCTGGTGGTATCACATGTATATTTTATTGTATTATAATCCATTCACTATGACGACATATTGTATGAGATCTTATATGTTCAAAATCACTAAAACATATATGTCAAAAGTTTATTCTTTGTTATTTGTTTTTTTCCAATATGCATGTTTCTAGCTATAAGCATGCAAGTTGTTAAAATTAAACATAAAAAATAACACCGTGACTTTGATAGGTTTGAAGTTTTTCCGAAGGGTTACACTTAGTATTATGATTATGAATCTGTTCTATAATACACGAAAGTGTAAGAGACCTTAATGACAACAATATAGCATTTTGATATATTCAATACATTTAAAGATAAAAAATCATGCTTTAGCTTTTCTGTTTCTAAATATAGATGTTATTTTCCAGTGTGTCAGCATCGCAGCACGTGCTATGTTAGATTATAATCATCAAACCCACACAAATACATATATAAGTTCTTCGATGCTCAATCTGTGTGTGTGTGGCTTTTTCTGTTTTCTTTTGTTGTTTTGTTGTGAGGTAGCTTCTCGATACGTTGTATACTGACCCGTTACGCATATAGGCATTATGCTATTGGTAAAGTGTCAATTTAATAAGTTTTGTCTGAACTTCAGTGATATTGAATATATTGAATATCACTATGTACTGTTATAAGACTCATGACGTATACTTGGTCTATTGGTTTTGTACAAAATCGTGGCGGCGCCCGAGCTCCCAATATTTTAAATCATAAACTAAAATAATATAAACAATGGCCGTTGTTCTCTTTTTATCTAAATGATTTACATGCATTTTTTTCACAAAATCAAAATGTAAACGGAGAAAGCTGTCGAGAACACGAATTAGACAACGACGTTCTTATATATTTAAAGCTATTTATTTTGTTATACGCAGATGACACTTTATTGTATGCGAAACAGCAGATGACCTACAAGAAGCCCTTAATACTTACCAAACTTATTGCGATACAAGGAAACTCACAGCCAACATATCAAAATCTAAAATTCTAGTATTTTCGAAAGATAGACCAGGGAATTATTCATTTAGATTTAATAACGACACTTTAGAAATTGTATCGGAGTACAAATATTTGGGAATATTATTTAGCAGAAGTGGATCATTTTATAATGCTAAAAAACATATTGCCAGTTAAGCCACTAGAGCTCTCTACAGCCTACTGAAAAAAGCAAAGCATCTTTGTCTACCAATCGATTTACAAATTGACATCTTTAATAAAACAGTTTAACCTATTTTTTATATGGGTGTGAAATTTGGGGGTCTGGTTATTTAGAAATAATAGAAAGAGTGCAATTAAAGTTTTTAAAACACGTCTTAAATATAAAAAACATCTACAATAAATTGTATGGTGTATGGCGAAACCGGTACTATGCCAATTTCAATTGATATTTACACGAAAATGTTATCATTTTGGTCAAAGACAGTGTCTCCAGGAAGTAATAAACTCTCAGCTGATGCTTACATAGTATTGCATAGCAAATACAAATATAGCAATAGTACAAAGAAAAAATTAAATTTTAAATGTATCAAAGAAATCTTAATTAAATGTGGGTTTAGTGGCATCTGGGAAACGCACGACTTTCTAAATAAAATAGTAAGTGGTTGATTGCGCATCAAAAGCTCGTATATCTATTTTTAAACGAATGGTATGAAACAGTTGAAAACTCTAGTAGTTATTATATATACAGATTATTTAAAACTAAATTTGGCTTTGAGAGATACTTGACAGATACACCCGAAAAACTACTCAAGTATATGGTAAAGTTTAAAACAAGAAACAATAAGTTACCAATTGAAACTGGACGATGGAATAAAATTGTGCATAATAACAGAGTTTGTACTTAATGTAATGAAGATATAGGAGATGAAAACCATTACCTTCTAACATGTCAAACACTTAGTATGTTATGAAAGACTTTTTTGACAAAGAAATACTA
Organism: Cyrtodaria siliqua; assembly: GCA_037043455.1. NCBI lineage: Eukaryota > Metazoa > Mollusca > Bivalvia > Adapedonta > Hiatellidae > Cyrtodaria > Cyrtodaria siliqua. The sequence continues at coordinate 534,436 of JAWPHD010000049.1, forward strand.
TAAAAAGCCGAATATACATACATTTTATAACATTATGAATTCAACAAACAAGAAAGAATTTAGAAAAGCGTGTCAATTTGTAAAGCAAATATTGAATAGATTCAAGTAGAAATGTATGCGTATATGTTATTATGAGATTTGGAAAATGTGTGTAAAGACTGAGTCATAAATGATAGATGCAGTTTTAAATTACGAATATAATTTAGCTCCTCCAATAAATACAGTAAAGTAAATTCACTTGATTTAAATCTGTCTAATAATCTATTGTTCATACTAAATAACTCATGTAATAGAACCTTGAACGATATATTCTATATGCATTAACTTATGTTTTCATGTATATGTATGAACTGAGTGAATAAAAGATTTGTATTTGTATTTGTATTTGTATTTGTACATTAAGTTTTGTACCTTTGATGTAAAGGGACGTGGGGATTGCAATGAAAGAAAACAAATTAAAGGGACATTACAAGTATGCAATACAGCGAGCAGTTATATAATACTAGAGTTAAAACATTCTTTATTCCATGATTTAAAAACGTTTTTAATCTAAGCAACTCTGAGTTTCTTTAATATTATACAATCATACAAAGCATTCCAAAGATGTGGAGACGAGACGTAATAGTTGGCCATTACATAAGTAGATCCTTTAACGTCTGTATTTTTTTGGTAAATATAAATTGACTATTGGGTTCCGGTTTATTTCCGACGCACAAGCGCAGCAGGCTAGGTATTACGCTTTAACGAACGCCATTTTGCTTAAGTTTACAGTAGGTCGACGTTACACGTTACATTGGACATTTCAACCATTGTAATCATTGCAAAATCGTGGGCGAGAATATTTTTGGGCGAAAGGTAAATACCGTAAATAAGTTTTGGTAGGTAATATGGCATATTATGGTTTTCGTGGAGAAGTAGGTCATGCTTCACGGGGCTGTCCACAAGTTCATGAATGTGTGGCTATGGCTGTGGGCAGTGTTGAGAACTTGTCACACACCATTACGGGGCTTATTTGATAGGTATGTTGTGGAGTGTCTATATGGATTTATAAGATTATGTTGAGTGTGAAGAAGTTGCCCTATGTGGGGCATTTTGTGTTTGTTATTGTTTGCGCATGCGCATATGTTAGGATCACTTTGTGACAGCCATCTTGAAAATTGTATGCGTGTTGTTTTTGCGTGGTAGTTTTATTTCAAGAAGGAAGTGGACAGTACTCGTCCCACAATACCGTAAATTGCCCAGTACCAGCTACGCCCATATAAGTAACCCCACGCAGGAGTATAGATACACGGAACGTCTCGCGCAACTGCGTGGGCAGTAATTTATTAGAGCAAGTGTGGGTCCCAAAATTGCCCTAAAGGTAGGCCTTTATTACGCTATTCAACTGTAGTAACTTCTTCTCATTGATCGGACCACCGTGAAATCGAAGGCAAAAGTTATCATAATATCAGCCTATCCTTAAACAAGACTCGAACGTTTGTGTGTCAATTTAGGATTTTTACTAGCGAACGCAAAACTGGGAACCAGTCAAAATTGAACCATATCTGATCATATCTACTTCCGACACGGAAGTAAATGTATGAAGTTTTGAATATGAGAAAGTTGAACCGTTTATTGAACAACAGATGAATGGAATAAAACAATACAGACTTACATCCATCACATTAACTGAAAAATATTTGAGATAAATCATTAATTTCAGGTGGGGAGGAGGCGTGGCACAGGAAATTGCGTCTTTTTGATTATTACCTTTATAGAACTGTTATTATAATTATTTATGACGGACTGTAAGGGGACATTCTAGTGATATTTTCTGAAGTGAAGTAGATGTTTACAAATGTATCAAATACATACACCTTGTACACTGTCGCGTGCAATAATGAATTTCCTATCTGACAATACCACTCTTCTTACGATCTATAGTCAACCCGCCGAGATATCGAAGTCAAAAGTCACCAACGTTCCATTTAAATATACTCATCATTTGTCTGATCTTGTCTGCGTATCCGGTCAACATTCCAGAATTAAGTATCTGTCATTATCGGCAGTCGGATGCAATTGAGATATTGCGATTGAACTACTGACGTCATTATGTTCTGCATTATGATATTAGTAGTTCAGTCTCAGTATCTCGAGTATATCACTAGGATCAGATTGCCGAAAATAGCAGAAACATAATTTTGGAATGAGGATCACACTAGTAGGACATAACCAATATGGTGACATTTGATATACATTTGAGTAATGCTGCGTAGCAGTATATGAGATGTTGTGAATGGATTATTTTTTGTCTTGGTCTTAGAAACAGGACACATTTATGATATAAAAAGAAATCAATCAATTAAATCATTATTCAAAGCACTTTGAAATGGAACTTGCTGACAAAATAATTAGCCGTCAATAAAACACACAGAAGTTCGCATTTTTGCTTATTGCCGACGGCTCAAATGTCGCCCAACATGGATAAAAAGCAAAGTCGGTCAAATTAGAGCGAAGTTTAAAGCGACTGCCTAATTGCGAGACCCCTGATGTAGTCAGTCACATGAGTATTGATTGTAAACACTTTATAAGTTACCAAGTATTCATGTCTGACACAAACATATCGAAACTGCATCGGTTCAGAGATAATTAGCTCCCAAATACTTATTACATAGGTTCAGAACCGATTCAGTTTCGATATGTTTGTGTCAGACATGAATAATAGGTAACATTTAGAGAAAGTGTGTTTTATTGACGGCTAATTATGAAATAAAGAAATGTGTTTGGTATAAAGCGCGAGTTTGTTTAAATTGTGATTGTTTTATTGACGAGAGAAATCAACGGAAATGTATTGTATCCTACGATTAGTCAAAGACATCAATAACGTATCTATGTCGATGGATTAGTTAATGATTTTGTATTTTGTAACTCAATGCGGGTTCAATGAATGAAAACTAAGTTTGGGGTTATTATCGAATAATTAGTATTTTTCAATAAAAATGAAACGAAGACTAGAATAATATTGCATTCGATCAACATGCGCGCCATTTTCTATGAGATCGCGCTTTTTTGTAAACCTAATGCACGCTGAAAGGGCGTACAAATGTAGAAAACGATTCAATTTGTGACAAATATGCATGCGACATCGTAATCTATAAATTTTAACTAAATGGAAACAAATTCTGATTATTGTTTATCAGAGCTAGTCTTGATAATCTTGAACGCTTGATTGTAAATACAAACGTTTGTCTTGAGGGGGCACTCCTCAGTATCGTACGGATGTCCATGTGTAAATCAGAAATACATCAACTTAGCATCTTTTAGGTCCATGGATGGTATTTATAATAATTATGAAGTACATGTTTGATGTTGTTTTCAGTTTTGAGTACTTCTAAGTTTATTTTGGTGTATTGGAATATGCATTCTTTGTTGTTTTTTTGAGGCTATAAATAGAAAAAGGCTCAACTAGCAAAACTTCCAAAAAGTAGGTAAAATGGCTGATTTTCACTCGCGTGGAGATCAGCATTGGATAAATTTTTCAAACGCTGGACAAGGTATGTAAGCATTTCCTGATATGCAAGAGCAATATGAGTGCAGACATGACCCTGATATGCTTAGGAAAATTCTTTTTTTTTATTTATTGACATTTGAAATATTGCTAAAATTGCTTTTTTAGCATGTTTTGAGGGGTGGGGTAATCTTAAAGAAATGGGACTAAAGTTTTACAGAAAATGCTTTTTGATACTTTTATTTGGTATGCTAACATGGGTAATTTTATTGTCTTCTAAGAAGTGCATGACACAATGATGATGTGATTTATTTTTGCTCAAGAATTCAGGCTAAGGGCTTGTCATGGGTTTGATTATTGAGAACTGTACATTAAACTGTGGAGTGCCCCCTTAAGGGTCCAACGTTTTTTTAATAAAACAGTCAAATGAAGTATTTCAACATATTTTCAAAGTTTGTTACCATTCGGTTTGTTTGCGAAGAGAACTACTTCGGTTAGAATGTAATTTGTCGGTAGGGCAAACTCGCATTGCTACGAAACCCAGATTATGAACAACTCAGTAAAATATGTATATTATAATACTCCGCGATGCACCGTATCTTGAGATATCTCAATATATGTCTAATTTATCTTGAGATACTCCATGTTGAGATATCACATTTTATCTTGAGATATATCTGAATTCATATTGAGATATTTGTATTGAGATATCTCAATTAAACCCCATATATCTCATTGTATATCTCAGTTTATCTTGAGATAACTGTCTTGAGATATCTTAAGTTGTTTTGAGATAACTATCTTGAGATATCTCAATGTGTCTTGAGTCATTGATATCTCAAAATAAATTAAAATATATCTTACAATTTCTCAAGGTGTATCGCAACTTATCGTGAGATATCTAACTTGCGATATCTCAAGATCCCATGTGTCTTGCGGTCGGTATACAGTCATCGAAATTAGGATTTTGGGCTTGTGTTCTTGGATTTTGAACAAGCCTGGATAAAAACAAACAAGCCCGGAAAAAAAGTATGTAAAAAATTGAAAAAACACCAGAATACTCACCATGGGCCTGATATAATAGTAACCTTTTTTGAATTTTGATCATGGTAATGTTTATTTCAATCTCTACAATGTCGTAAACAGTGCAATTCCAAACAGAACTCGAGGATATTATGACTGTCAGGAGACGAAATATATTTTGCTGTACACTCGTCCTACAGGCATTGACATGTTACTCGTCCTTATAGGATGTTTACTCGTCCTGCTCTCATTGTAAAAGTTCATAAGTCAAAGTAGTCAGAAACTATCATTTAACACTATATATCTAATTAAAACAAAGGGAAACATCATAATGTGTTTTTTTTTCTTTATATAAATCAATGAAAATTATGAAACTTTGACCAGTATTATAGGGACTATATTTATATTCATAGTATAAAGTTCACTACAGTCTGCTCATGGCCATTACAGTTACTTTGCATGGTATATATTTATCCCCTTTTTCTGTGAAAAATTCCCTTAATGTTTTTTTTTATATATTTATTTCAAAATGTTAAATTCCAATACAGGAAAACAGCATACTTTTTGAAGTTCCCCTTTCCTGAAGGCCCTGGAATTTTAGGTGACTAGTACCATTAAAGATTTCCCCCGTGAAAGGGTTGTTTGTATAACATTGAAATACCGTAACGTACAGCGCTCCGTGAAATTAGATCGTGAGCCGCATTTTAAAATGTTCCAAAACGGAAATTCGTCAATTTCCCAATATCCGGTTGACTTAAATTGCATTTTATCACTGAATACACAGAGTTGCGACTATTTACTGCATTTAATCTCTTGATAAACTATGTAAGAACTATTTTTTTTGCTGTTTTTTTTCTACTAAAATGTTACTCGTCCTCTCGGACGACCGATTCATGGATTTCACTCGTCCGGATTCGAATTTCGCTCGTCAATCCGAGCGGCAAATCAACAAGCCCGTTGGGCTTGTGTTCTTGAATATTGGACAAGCCCGGCAATTTTAGTAGGATTTTCTAAGTTTGAGGTGGGCTTTATGCCATTTAAAAACTAACCATTGGTGTAATTCTTGGGTTTGCCTTAACACTGTTTCATTAATTGACAGTTAGCTATCGGTAATGCCCCATTTAAGTACTGGTTGCTATGGTATTTTGATGTCATAGTAAGATGACGTTAAACATAGAATAGCATGTGGTGTGACGTCATTATGTCGTGTCGCGTTAAAATATAAAATATCGCATAATATAGCGGCTTTATATAAATCGAGTTATAGGAGGCAACCTTTTAGAGTGGAAATGACTTCTGATTGCACATTTCAGACCTTTTTCAAGCTATGGAAAATAAACAGCCCCAAAGAAAAATGTGTGCAAAAAAGCTATTTCAGTGTTATCGTAAAAAGGTGCTGTTAGGACAATTTTTGGACAGTCGCAATAATTCGTATGTCAAGACGTCCGGAATAAATTCGCAAAATGGAAAAAGGGGGCATTTCAAAAAAAATTAACGGACAACTTTCCCTTAAGGGGTCACTTCACAGTTTCGCACGAATGTCCATGGTGTACATCAGAAAGACATCAACTAAGCATCTTTTAGGTCCATGGATGGTATTTATAATAATTATGAAGCACATGTTTAATGTTGTTTTCAGTTTTGAGTACTTCTAAGTTTATTTTGGTGTATTGGAATATGCATTCTTTGGGTTTTTTGGAGGCTATAAATAGAAAAATGCTCAACTTGCAAAAACTTCCAAAAAGTAGGTAAAAAGGCTGATTTTCACTCACCTGGAGATAGCATTGAATAACTTTTAAAAACGCCGGAGAAGGTATGTAAAACTTAGCATTTCCTGATATGCAAGAGCATTATGAGTGCACACATTACCCTGATATGCTTAGGAGAATTCATTTTTAGCTCTACTGATCAGAGATCAGCAGAGCTTATGCCGTCGTCCGTCAGTCCTTAACCTTTTCTTTTGTAGCGACTACTCCTCTGAAACTACTAAATGGATTTTCATGAAACTGTACAGAAATTTTGCCCATGAAGTCTACTTGATCCTAGCAAAGATTCATGGTGATGTGAAATCCAAGATGGCCGCCAAAGCTAAAAATAGATTTAAAAAAAACAAGTTTGTAGCGACTACTTCTTGAAAACTCTAAGTGATATTGATATGGGACTTTTTCTAAAATGATCAGTATGACATGATGTTGGTCCTGGTAGAAAATCATTTTGATTTGACGTTAAACATGGCTGCCAGCGGCCATCTTTGTTTACATAGAGTTATTTAGTAAAAATTTGTAGCGACTACTCCTCTGAAACTACTTGACGGATTTCCATGAAAATTCACAGGAATGTTGCTCTTGATTTCTAAATGATCCTGGCAACATTTCAGGTTGGTCGGAAATCGGAAATCCAAAATGGTCGCCACAGCTAAAAATAGATTTTCAAAAAACAAGTTTGTAGCGAGTACTTCTTGAAAACTATAAGTGATATTGATGTTGATCCTTTTCAAAAATTATTTTGATGCGACGTAAAACATTGCTGCCAGTGGCCATCTTTGTTTACATAGAGTTATATAATGAAATTTTTTAGCGACTACTCCTCTGAACTACTTAACGGATTTTCATGAAACTTCACATGAATGTTTCTCTTGATGTCTAATTGTTCCTAGCAAAACTTCAGGTCGGCGGAAAATTTAAGATGGCCGCCACGGCTAAAAATAAATTTTCAAAAAACAAGTTTGTTGCGACTACCTCTTCAAAACTATAACTGATATTGATAATGGACTTTTTCTAAAATGATCAGCATGACATGATGTTGGTCCTTGTCAAAAATCATTTTGATTCAATATTAAACATGGCTGTCAGCGGCCATCTTTGTTTACATAAGAGTTATCTAGTAAAAACTTGTAGCGACTACTCCTCTGTAACTACTTGACGGATTTTCATGAAACTTCACAGGCATGTTGCTCTTGATGTCTTATTGATCCTTTCAAAACTTCAGGTCGGCCGGATATTCAAGATGGCCACCACAGCTAAAAAATAGTTTTTCAAAAAACAAGTTTGTAGCGACTACTTCTTGAAAATCTATAAGTGATATTGATATGGGACTTTTTCTAAGATGATCAGTATGACATGATGTTGATCCTTGTCAAATTTTTGATTTGACGCTAAACATGGCCGCCAGTGGCCATCTTTGTTTACATAAAGTTATATGATGAAAACATAGCGACTACTCCTCTGAAACTACTTGACGGATTTTCATGAAACTTCACAGGAATGCTGATCTAGCTATCAAAAATCTATCAGTAGAGCTTCAAGGTCATTGACCTCTTCTTTTTATTTATTGACATTTGAAATATTGCTAAAATTGCTTTTTTAGCATGTTTTGAGGGGTGGGGTAATCTTAAAAGAAATGGGACTAAAGTTGTACAGAAAATGCTTTTTTATACTTTTATTTGGTATGGAAACATGGGTAATTTTATTGTCTTCTAAGAAATGTATGACACAATGATGATGTGATTTATTTTTGCTCAAGAATTCAGGCTAAGGGCTTGTCATGGGTTTGCCTATTGACAACTGTACATTAAACTGTGGAGTGCCCCCTGAAAACATGCAAGCGACGCTTATGATCTAGACTAAGCATGTAAATCGTAGCGGAGTTGCCGTTATTTGTGTATTCACGGGTTAGGTGACGCTAGGTATCACATGGCATGCTGACGTCACTCGATTTCAGATTGTATGGAATAATTTAAGTTTAGGACATGTTGTCTTGCCTTGCGGTTGCAGACATTATTTTCATTCGTTTTCAAATTTGTAAAATTGTTGTTTACAGTCACATGTAAGGCAAATTTAAATGGTATCTGTCAGTTCATGTGTTTTCACTTATTCCCCCATGCTGTTTTAAAATCCCCCCTATTTTTCAAGTATAGGGGGGAAAATCACCCCTACTTTTCGATATCTAGAATAGACACTGAACATATCTCTGTTAAGTTGGTTCTAAGGGTTGAAAATGCATCTAAATCTCACTCCCGTCAAAGACGCAAAGCTGATGAAAATCTGCCTGGGGAAAAACCGAAACGAAATAATACAGTTTAACGATTTCAGTTGGTATGTTCAAGACGAAAAGGGGTTTTGGCACTGTTCACGGCATGAAACTTTCCAGGAATGTTGCACTTGATATCTTGTTGATCCTAGCATAATTTCAGGTCGGCCGGTATTTCAAGATGGTCGCCCTGGCTAAACATGTTGCTCTTGATATCTAGTTGATCCTACCAAAATTTCAGGTTGGCCGGAATTTCAAATAAAAATAATTTAAAAACAAAATAAATTTGTAACGACGACTACTTAAAAACTATAAATGATATTTAATCAGATATGGAACTTTTTCTAAAATGACCCCCATGACATGATGTTGGTCCTTGTTGAAAATTATTTTGATTCGACATTAAACATGCCAGCCAGCGACCATCTTTGTTTACATACAGTTATATAGTAAACATTTGTAGCGACTACTCCTCCGAAACTACTTGACAGATTTTCATAAAACTTCACATGAATGCTAGTCTAACTATCAACTCCTATCAATAGAGCTTCAGGTCATTGACCTCTTGTTGTTGTCCGTTTTCAGAGATATAAACAATAATCCAAGCCTTCCTTCTCTTTGCCAGATGCATTTTACAAGGCGGCGCTCACAACCAACAGCCTTAATGGAGTTTATCAAAACTTCATTAAAATGTGAAACTCATTGAAAGGAAGCACTGGATTGTTATTCAGGTCGGTTGGTCAAAGTTTTAGGTTGCTGTTAATTTAAATAAAAAAAAATCTCAATAAGTTCACTTTCCCTTGAGGGCTGTCTTATGAAATTTGGCAGAATTGAGGAGTATCCATTATTTTAAAATGGGTGGTTTCACATATAGTGGACTTGTACTTTTTAATGAAGTGTTGGAACTAATTCATAAGCATAACCTGCAGCTTCATCTGGCAGATACAAAGGACATGATTTAAGAGTTAAGATCAGTGCCATAAAATGGATTACGTAAATATACATAATTTGAAGTAAAAAATGTTTCATCTACATTTAAGTTGGCTCATTACTTTTTTGTACGCTCTGTGCTGTTGGGAACATCTCTGTAATGCAAGGAAGCATGCTTTTCTTTCGAGAAAAGAGATCCAGGTTCGAGTCCTGGCGGGGAACCTGGCACACTTACTGAGCTGTACAAACTTAGTTCTGGGATAATCACAACTTTAAAATAAATACATATGATAAAATTGTTCATTAGACAATTATACTCGTGTTAAAAATTCATTCCATAATATTTATATGCGCTTCCATAAAAGTGAAGCGGCTATACGTAGTGTTACCCTTATCGTGAAATACTGACATGTTTGTTACTGTATATAATAAATTTATCCAAACTGGCATTTTGAAATCAGACAAAACCAAAAGACAAAAGACAATGAAACTATCATGCTTTGAATACACTTATTATATCACCTCATTGTTTTATTTTTATAGTACTGAAGTCGGCAAACACAGATTTTGTCCTCTCATCAATTTTGGACATGTGTCACTTGACTGATAATCGATCGGTCAAATTCTTGCTAATATGTCATGCTAATAATATCATCCTTTCACTGCCTTTCAAAGATGTCCGTACTCCCCATGCTATAATACATGTATTATAGCTTTTCTTGTTATATATATCACAGTAGCGTAGTCTGTGCATTGTGGCGGCGGTAAAACGTCTCCCCGTGCTTGCAATCAGAACTGTTATTCATTCCGATTTTTGGAGATCGCTGAGCCCGATATTACAAATATCGGTGGTACATTCTCAAATAACTTCGGTTTCTTACTTGAATTTTGAATAGGTTGTTCCACTACTCCAGCCTTTATTGGTTCTGAGTATTGTTTAATCACCCTTAGGATATGTTTCCTGCTTTTTAATTTAGTATTTTGACTGATACCTGTGATACGCAGGCTTCATAGCTTATACTCCCAGCTAAATTCGATTTTGTTCATTGTGCCCATTGTTTTTTCCTTTATGGCAAAGCGTTTTGTTAGAAACTGGGACCATACGCCGCTGGCCATGGTATGGTGTAAAAACACCTCATTGATGGTTCCATTTTCATCGCATATGCAAACCATCTTCGGGATGGCTCAAGTTTCTGTACTATTGGCATTTTAACTATTGAGTTCTGCACAACCCGGGGCTAAAGGGCGTGAGTAGAAAGCACTTTTCAATGCCGTTTATTTTAAATATTGAGTTCTGCACAACCCGGGGTTAGACGGCGTGAACGGTAACAAGCGTTTTTCACTACCGTTCATGAAAAGTCTCAATCAAATCGAGACTGAAACATTTTTTGTATTTATCGTGTTCGACTATTTCCAGAATTCTCCTTTCATACTTTTTTTAAAACGATTTCATTTAGAATTATGGCAAAAGCGTCTAACTCTTGCATTATAAATTGCATATTAATGATTGCGAAGTAAGTTATTTTCAAAAGTAAATATACAAAGACAATTCCTAGAGTTCCAACCTTTATACTAACAACTCGTACTGTGTTGTGGTACACTTCAGATCTGAGACATCGCGTTACTTTTGAAAGCACAATCTTTTAAACAATTGCAGTTAAGTATCAATGCATCTTCCTAATGCATTGCGTTAATTTACAGCGTATTTTAGCCGCTACTTTGCTACAGATGTTTCGCTGATGAAATAATTTGTTGTTGGTGTTGTTGTTGTTGTCTCTTTTGTTTAGATTTTGACATGATTAACTAACTAGAATAGCCATGATAGCCATTCAAACATTTTAATAATTGTATCAATGAACATATTTTTTTCTTTAATATATATGTATATATATGTATAAATATTAAACTATGATATTAATATGTTGATTAATCTATCTAAGGTATCTCATAGTTCGAATTCGGCCGGGTTTCTTAATGTACGGTGTATTTTAAGTACTTTGTATTGTATAGAGTGTATTTAAAATAAGTATAAAGAAATATAAAAAGATCGGACAGGGAAAGTAGCATTCAAGGAGGACAGTCAATCACACAACACAGAAACAAACATGCAAACAGACAAACAAGAAGGCAAAATTAATATAATGCAAACGACATCACAAGCACAAAAGGGTTGACAATTGGGCTACCGCCTTGGAACGGTCAGTAGCAAAGTAGGCCACTGGGGGTTTAAACCGGTTCTAGGGTTCACCAAACCTCACACTTACCCTACTGTCATCCCATTAAAACAGGACAGTGTAAATAAAGAAGTCCCCGCCATGATTTAATCTCTAACCAGCCTCAATAGGCAGTATAAGTAAAACACAAGTATGCTCGTGTAAACATAATACAAAAAACAATAGCATAGAAAGCCACAATGAAGGTACTCAATGACTTGGCAGAAGCCAGAGCAACAAGAGAATAAACCATTAAGGGCACAAAAGAAAGATCATAGACAAACATCAAACGCCATCGTCCCAATGGGCTTTAGGTAGGCGTCATCATAGGGTCCACAGTCTGTCCGGTCATTGTACAATTAAAGAGTAAAGCATAGTGGCGATCTGTAAAAGGGTCCTCCACCAAGAATGTAGTAGGCCTACGTTGCAAAATGGTAGGGTCATAACCTCTTTTGATAAACTTTTTAACAAGTTTAACATGTTTAACAAAGATAGTATGAAAGTGATCATGAAAGTGATCATGACCAAGAATCTTACGAAGTTTATAAATCACATCACCATAGAAGTCCAAAAGGACGGTGACGTTTGCTGTTTGTCTGCAATCTTGTCTTGTCTTGCCCTCAATAATTCATTTTTTTGTTGCTCTGGATTCTGCCAAGTCACTGAGTACCTTCCTTGTGGCTTTCTAGGATATTGCTTTTTGTATTAATATATACACGAGCATCTTGATTTTCTTATTTTGCCTATTTATGCTGCCTTGTTTGTTAGAGAATAGTTCGTTGCGGGGATTTCTTTATTTCCCGATGTATTGGGATGACAATAGGGTGTGTGAGGTTTGGTGCACCATAGAACTTGGTTTAAACACCCAGCGGCATATTTTGCCACTGACCGTTCCAAGGCGGTAGGGCTATTGTCAACCTTTTTTGTGTTTGTGACGTCATATGCCTTTATTTCTTATTAACATTGCCATTCATTTTGTCCTTTTGCGTGTTTTGGGGTATAATAGCCTAGAAAGCCACAGTGAAGGTACTCATTGACTTGGCAGAAGCCAGAGCAACAAGAGAATAAACGTCGAACAGGAAATGCAGCTGTCACAGAACAGAGTTAACCCAAACACACGCAAAAGGACAAACATGAATGGCAATTTTATCAAAGAAAAAAGGATATGACGTCACAACCACAAAAAGGTTGACAATATGGCTATTGCATTGGAAAGGTCAGTGGCAAAATCAGGCCGCTGGGTTTTAAACCAGGTTCTAGGGTGCACCAAACCTCACACTTACCTCACACTTACCCTACTATCATCCTAGTAAAACGGGAGAGTGTAAATAAAGCAATCCCCGCCATGAACTATTCTCTAACCAACAAGGCATCATTAATAGGCAATATAAGTAAAACACAAAGATGCTGGTGTATATATAAATACAAAAACAAACAAAACAGCATAGAAAGCCGCCAAGAAAGTTCTCACTGACTTGGCAGAAGCCAGTGCAACAAGGGAATAAACCATTAAGGCCACGACAAGACAAGATCGCAGACAAACATTAAACGTCACCGTCCTTTTGGGCTTTAGGATGGACGTCATCATAGGGTCCACAGCCCGTCCGGTCATCGTACAATCAAAGAGGAAAGTATAGTGGCGAACTGTAAATGGGTCCACCACCAAGTATGCAGTGCGTTGCAAAATGATAGGGTCATAATCTCTTTTGATAAACCTCTTATCAAGTTTAACAAAGATAGTATGAAAGTGATCATGACCAAGGATCTTAGGACGTTTGTAAATTACATCACCATAGAAGTCAGGTGTTGATAGTCTTTGTCGCAGAAGAGTTCTTAAATTACTTTTATGTTTGGAAAGAAGAACAGGGTTACGATAATAAAATGTTGCAAATGTTTTAGAAGTTTATGGTAACGGTAGCCCTGATGAAGTAGATTTTTAGTTATACAAATATTACGAATATTAAGGTCCTCAACTCGAGTGCAAGCTCTAGAAAAACGAATAAGTTGAGACACATAGACCCCATAAAAGGTTGCTCGGGTAACATCCCCATCTATGGGATAATTAACAATATCAAAATTAAAATCATCTCTCTTGTCATAGAGTTAAATCGAGAATAGAAGCGTTATTATCAGAAATATTAGCTTTGTTAAGTTGAAGTTATTTAGGATATATATTATTAACCATAGTAGAAGAGAAAGGATTGCCAATGTTCAATATGTCATCCAGATATCGAGAGGTGTCATTAAAGGCTTCAATAACATCTGCCTGGGTATCTGGTGAAGACAACATCAAATCTCTTTCAAAGCAATATAAAAATAAATCTGCGACAAGGGATGCACAGTATCCATAGGTATACCAACAATGTAACTATAAACGGTAATTTCCATACCTGAGAACATATTATTTAATAGAAAAATTAGTGATTCACAATCTTCATGGCAAGAAATATAAAAAAGATCGGACAGGGAAAGTAGCATTCAAGGAGGACAGTCAACCACAAAACACAGAAACAAAATCGCAAACAGACAAACAAGAAGGCAAAAGTAAGTCCACATAGTATAATTGTCCAAACTGCCGTTAGTAAAAAAACGCTTTAATATTGTTACAGGCCAAACATGTAGTATTTTAAGAAATGTTACAGGATAATAAACCACTTAGTTACTGCCTTTCTTTCTTCCTTACTTTTTTACTTACTTACTTACCTACTTACATACTTCTATTCTTCTCTGCTATTCTTTTCATCCATTCTGTCCTTTCATTACCGTTCCAATAGCCTCCTATCATATCTTACATAATGTTATTTTTCGAGAGACACAAATGTGTAATTAAACATGTGTTTTGTTGATTTATATAATGTAAACATGTATTTAAAAAATGTAAATACTATTTGTAAATACGTGTATAATTGTATAATTATGCAAATTGAAAAAGAAAATATTTTCATAACAAAAAAAAATATTGTAGTTCTACAAATGATCAATACTAAGGGTATCTCCGCGGATTTAGTAAGCATCCCCTACTTAACGCATCTCTAAGTTCGGACAAGTATCATAATAAGTAGATACTTGGGAATTGAATCGACACAGGAAAAGTGCCATATCTATAACGTGCGTGTACCGGTGTCTAAAGAAAGGACTCTAGCACCGGCTTGAGTGTTATTCTACCTGTTCTGTAAAACAGGTCAGGTGAACTCTGAAAAAAAACACATGCATATTCCGTTTCATATTATGGTCAAAATGTACCACTAATATTTTACAGATTGCACAAGTTTTTCTTATATTTCCTCTTTGCGTAGCCATTTCGTCAACCCTCTTTTGTTAAAAAATATAGTTTGGCAGAGATTTCTGTATTTACACTGTCCCGTTTTGCTGGGATAGGCATGTGTGAGGTTTGATGCACCCTAGAATTCCACCGGTGTTTTTTGGCACTGACCGTTCCAAGGCTGTAGCTCTATTGTCATCCCGCGTGCGTGCGTGCGTGCGTGTGTGTGTTTGTGTGTGTGTGTGTGTGTGTGTGTGTGTTATACATTACATTTTATTGTTGCTTGTTCCGATGCGTTCTTTTGATTGACTGTAGTCCTTGAATGCTACATTTTCTATTCGAATTGTACATGTCTACTTCTTCAAAGTTGTTATAAAACAGAAGTGTTGCATTTGTGTTGTTAAATACATAACAAACATATTATCAAAATGTTCTGACAGCATTAGTCTAACGTATTTCTAGATGCATGTAAATGGTTTTGTGTCAGTGTAATTATTAAATGAGATATGCCGTTCGCATAAAGGCTTTTAGCCGCGACAGTTTTACAAAGCACACAATGTAAGTTATTTATAAACCGGATCGCGCAGTCAATGGCGCGCCAGCACAAATCATTCAACCTCATTCATAAGTCATGTTTCTGGTCTTTTTTTCAAACGTGCACATGTCTGATATATGGAACTTTTGAATGTTCAATTACCGTTGAGTCGAACCTATATTCGTTTTGCATCAATTTGGCTTTTCAATCAATTTCTCACGATTCTACTTTTCTCCATGCACAAAAAACAACCGTAATGATGAATGTGAATTCTCGGTACGAACCGCTGGGGGATAATCTAGGTGGTTGCAATCCGTGATGGGCAATTATAGTCTCATCTGAACATGATAATTTCTCAAATTATAAGTTTTGTCTTCAGCAAGATTGCCTCTAGACCAATAAAGTGCTCATCGTTGGACATGTTTTCTCAAAATGTGTCTAATGTTATTTCTCAAAGACGTAAAATATGAACTATATTTGTAACACACATGCTACTTTTCCTGAAATTATTGCATAAATCATCAAAAAAATAACTAGTAATGGTTAAGAACACGCATATTTCACATTTTCCTTACTGTCGCCAAAGCCCGTAAATAGTATTCCCTAAATAATAATAATAATAATAATAATAAATTCTTTATTTAAAGAAGGTTAACACATTATGACATAATATAAAGAAATAAACATCATATTTTCAATGCGGCCTTCTGTAACAAATAAACTAACAATAAAAGTTAACATTCAATCTTCGACAAACACTCAGTTATATTTGAATATAGAAAAACTCGTAATATTCTTACATAATGTATACATTATGTATACATCCAAGCAAAAAAAAAAAAAATAAAAAAAAAATGACTTTAATATCATTCATATTAATGTGCATTTTGCAACAATCATTTTTTATAATTGTATTTAAATGACCTGATAGTAGGAAAAGAACGTATGTCGACCGGTATATTGTTCCAAACGTGTCGACCAAAGTCACTAAATGTGTCTTTCGTGTATTTAGTTTGCGATTTTTGTGTAACAAGATCATTTCCTGTAGCTTTGCCTTTGTATAGACATCCTGCGAAAATCTAAAAACAAATGAACCATCCAGGGTATTATATGTAACATGGAACACTCGCCATCAATGTAGATGTTGGTATCTGTATGAAAAATCGTACTGGGGATCTTATACACATCTCGGACAAATTTACTATACAGTCGAACTTTGATAACTCGAAGTCAAGGGACCATATGAATATGTTCGAGGAATAGGGGGTTCGAGAACTCGCAGTTGACAACAAGCAAAAATCATCTATCCGACCTTGTGTACCGTCGAAAATGGAGCTACTAATGTACGCACTTACTCTTTCACCGCTGCGGGTTCGAATCCCACTGGAGCTCGACTTGTAAGTGAGGAGGTGTAGATTCTTACGGATGATGGGAGGTGTACAGTACTGGTTCTACCCAGGAAAAGTGGGTGATCAGCCTCGACTACAAAAAATCGACCGTCATATATAACCTTAAATGTGTTGAAAACACCATTCAAACAAACAAACAAACAAACATATTTCCTTGCATGTTTGTTTAAACCTAACAAAATATGTCTTTAAATGACTGTACTGATTACCATGAAAATACAGGAAAGACTGCAAAAAATGTGTTTGTTTAACGATGGTATTCGAGGAATAAACGTTCGAAGTTATCAAAGTTCGACTGTATATTCCCGACTGCCTTATTCAGCAATAGTATACCTTATTTACATATTTTATTATTTGCGCTTTATGACATCATCGGGTCAATTTTTTATGCAGACTAGTTTCGTAAATATTGAAGGTAAATTCATAATTAGTCTCTTTTCGCATGATAAATCAAATAAACTAATTCATAGCGAATATCTCAAAGCGTGCACCAGTTTGTGAAAACAATTGTATCCCAAAACGTAGATTCGTAATAATTTAACAAATAGTGTTCCGGCTCATATGTATTTAGACAAGGTAGTTTCGGTTCATATTTCGTTTCATAATATCATTACATGTTTTGTAATATTACCACATCTGAATATCGTCGGTATCGTTAAAACTGATGCCGGTTGTATTTGCTCGATATGAATATCTTCTGTTTCTGTTACTTCTTACTTTACTAAAATTCAAACGAATGAAGCGAGCATTGATCTACATACTCTAATGATAAATTTAAATCACCCACACATATTTGTTTCTGAATCCTCCCTTACATTAAATAAACAACACGTTTACTGTCATTAAAACCATTGTTACGCGAATACTATAATGTTATTTCTTCCAAAACAACAAATATTCTCGATTTATTTAGTGACTGGGATAGGAGTTTTTTAACAAGGACTATAGCAGCTTTAGATACTCCAATTCACTAGGCTACTTCTGTTCAGAATCGTAATCTTTCGGTAATCTCCAAGCGATGGCGAACTCTTTGTACTCCTCCAGGGACACACATGTCTAGGGAACACTGATACCAGTTATTATATATAAACAGTGTGTTTCCGAAAGTCGCGAGATCTCGATATTTCATCGACATCAACAAATGCATTATTTCATGTGTATATTGACTATTTGTGTGTCCAAATACAAACGTTAGATATAAAACGCGTTCTTATTGTAAATTGTGCAACATTAGTGCTACACTACAGCGTCCCTATAAGCACAAAAACTAGGAAAGTGTCATCAAATAAAATATCAAAATGCATTAGGTGCTTACTGTATAACACGTCATTATTACCGCACAGCCTTCCAAATCTGCAATCGAATCGCGGATTACATGTAAGTGTTAAACGGAGTGTTCACTAGGTTTCATATTTAAATATTGTATTTGAAGCGTTTACGTTTCCCTATTTAAGAGAGTACATAGAACACACTTGCAGTTTTCCTTCCGTTTTGTCGTGCACTTTAGACAAGTCATCGAGTACATATGAGATTAGCACACTTGCAGTTTTCGCTCCGTTTTTTCGTGCCCGTAACGGTTTTCCCATTAGTGCTCTGACTTTAGACAAGTCATCGAGTACATATGAGATTATATTTTGAGATTATAATATCGGTAGATCCGATTTGATTGTGCGATGACCGGATAGATTGTGGACCCTATGATGACGACTGCCTAAATCTTGAGAGGACGGTAACGTTTGATATTTGTCTCCAATATTGATTTGTAACGCCCTTAATGGTTTATTCTAGTGTTGCTCTGGCATCTGCTAAGTCATTGAGCACTGCGTTGCGGCTTTCAAGGATTTTGCATTTTATATTCATATATACCTGATCATCTGTCTGTTATACTTTTATTGCCTATTAATGCTGCCTAATTTGCTAATTTGTTAGAGCATATATCCCCGCATGGCGGGGATTGATTTCTTATCTACACTGTAACATTTTATTGGGGTGACAGTAGGATAAGAGTGCGGTCTGGTGAACTTTTTGTAAACCCCCAGTGGCATTTTTGCCATTGACCGTTCCATGATGGTAGCAGTTTTGTTAAACCTTTTAAATCTGTAATGTCATATACCTTGCATTTTATTTATCCTTCTAATTGTTGTTTGTTTCTATGTGTATTTTGGTTGACTGTGGTCGACTTTTATATCTATTTTACCCCAAAGAGTCTTTGAAATAAAGACTTTGGATGGCTTCTTTCACAGTTTAAATAATCGAGTATCTCATAAACGAGAGATTATTTAACTGCTGGGATTTATTATAGAGAAATTATTCACGAGATGGTAGACGTATGGTTCTTTTCACGAACGAGCGTAAGTGAGTGAGTGAAAAAGATAAATCTACCATCGAGTGAAAGATTTCCCTATAATCGAACACAGCAGTTAAATAATCTGTGTATTACATATTAAACAGTTTGTGCATGATTTTAACCGAAATTCTTCGCTTATTTAACGTTATCGGTGGATGACGTCGACGTCAGCACCACTTTATTGACGTCATAACTCAGCGTCACAGCGTTAGTTATTTTTTTATTCGGAGTAAGTTATTAATATTTAGCGATTATGAATATTCTTTCACTGAAAAATCCCAATCTTTCACAGATAGAAATGTAATAAATGAATATCTTCTTCAAATGTACGTCAATATACGTCATAGTAGCTGTTAGCAAAAAAAGTGTTACTTTCAATCATGGTGGAACGACGTTATTCACGCCTATTTTGGCCATACGGTCATTACTGGGCAATTGACATGCCAAATTGTTATGACTGAACGCCACATCCAATGCACCATATGATTTTATTATGAACAAATATATGTATCAATTCTTCCACGAACATCTGAATAATTTGGTTCATTAGACTCAGTGTTAACGAACACATTTGTCTTCATATAGACATTTTACAATCTAACTCGCAAACGTGGTTTGCATACAGTAATTTTGAAATGTAATTACCCTTCTAAATCGAACATCTAGAACTTTAGCTTTTCTTTACCTTTTCAGCATAACGCATACAGATGTTGAGCATTGATAAAATGTTAGAACTTTGTCTAGGTAAATATCAAAACATAGTGCTACGGTAGAGTTCAAACAAGTTTAAGGACCTATTTCATGACGATAAATCATCATTGAAAAGGCATGGACAGCATGCTTATTTACTGTTAACATGCCACATGACCGATTAGCTCAGATATATAAACTGAGGCCCGAGTAACGTTTTCTATTTGAAAAGCATTGGTATATTGAACAGTATTTGGGGTAGAGCAGTGTATACATGTAATACTTCAAACTTTACTTTTAAATAAAGACCCCAAGGACCTTGTTTAAACCCCCAGCGGCCTTTTTTTCCACTGACCGTTCTAAGGCGGTAGCCCTATTGTCAACCCTTTTGTGTTTGTGATGTCTTATTTGACCTTTTATTCATCTTTAAATTTGTTCTTTGTTTCTGTGTGTGTTTGTGGTTGACTGTCGTCCTGGAATGCTGCTTTTCCTGTTCGATTTTTATATCTATATTTATATAACGTAGAAACTAATTTCATGAAATCGGTAAGAATGAGTATAAAGTATCAAATTTCAAAATGAGGAATTCTTAATCGTTTCATAGGTAATATATATTGTAAACGATACGTTGTTCTAGTTGTGTTTTTGATCTGTATGTACTTTTATAGAACTGGCGAGGTTTTCCAAAAACAGCAAAATAAAGTCGGTTTGATGGACCGATGATCATTACCATACCGTAATTCGATCCAATATTCGATCATGAGCATAATGTGCCGATGTCTTTTTTATACGCGTTCAAGAAGCCATTTAAAATATATATGCTCATTGCTTTAGTACCCTCCAGAAGCTTAATCTGTGATCGTCGTTTGTAGAAAGCAATTATAGAAACAATTTCTCACATACGCACGACTTAGGTTAATGAGATTGTATATCATTCAAATGGTTTTAGACAAATAGAAATGCAAACTATTTGCATATTTTATTTTGAGTTGCCGGAAAACATTCTTTGTGAAAATTGAAGAATGATTTTCAGTTCAAAGATCTAGTCTCCCTCCGTACATTAACAAAGAAATATATGTGTTTCTGGTGGTAATTTCTATGTATTTTTCAGGCAGGAGCAATATACAGTCTTATATTCATATGTACATGATCATCGATGAATTATACGTATTTTACACATTAATGCTGCTTACCCAGCCAGCATGGCCATATCGGATAGATATCGGTAATTTGTCGGAATGTCAGCAGATCGGCCCGATGTCTATCCGGTATCTATCCGTTATCTGTATATAGGAAACATATTGGTCCAACATCGGTCCGATATAGGCTTGCTGACTGGGTTTGTGTGTTCTTTTTGTGATTTGCTGAAAAGATATCGGTCAGATGTCTGCTAAATGTTGGATATGCCGACGTCGGGCCGATGTAGAGCCGATTAATTCAATATTTTCCAAATTTTTGTTTGTATGGCATGCTAAATTGATTGTTCAATGCATTAATCTGAATGAATATAGCATATTTCTTCTAATGTCTATTTATATATCTGGGGCCAACGTCAGGCCGACGTAGTTTGTATCAATTGATACCACATATCGGGCCGCTGTCGGTCCGATATAACAAGCCATCAATCTATAAAAGGAGGTAATGACATGTCATTGTGAATATTGTATATTTATTGTTAATGTGAACCGATATTCGTCGCAAATATCCTTTTTTACATTGCAAAATGATGCTACCTACATTCACAAGAGTTTTATTTATTGCTAATGAATATTTTTTTCAATCGAGCTAATTGAGATAAGCACCAACAAAAAGATATATATAAGGTAGTATAAATAGTGAAAAAAATTCAGTATTCATTAAATCGATTTGATAAAATAAATAGGACGGAATTAAGCGCCCGATAATCTTGTATGTTGTAAACGAGGATCACAACTCTAGTGTTACTGGTTCGATTTGGCTAATTTTAAAACTTGCCTGAGCCTTTCCCAATATTAACAATCTGATCGAGTTTTGTAAAGATCGAGTGAAAAATGAAGGCCCTATCGTCTTAAAGAGGCAAATTATAGCGTTGTGTAACTAAATCAGTGTCTATAACTCCAGTATTACCTGTCCGATCTAGCCAGTTTTTGCACTTGTCCGAGCTTTTATTAAGAATAACAATCTGGTAATATTTGGCAAAGATCCAATGAAAAATGAAGTCCCTATCGTCTTAACGAGGCAAAACTGGACGACGGGCAACTCGCCATCTCATAAAACTAGAGGGATAATATGGACAAAAACAAATGACTCCCCAACAGACGCAATTTGTTAAAGCAGCACGATTTGCAATGAACACATACAAAAGTTAAGCCAAGCATGCCACTAACACTGTTAAACATTGTCAAATACAGTGTCTGTTGCTAGGCCCACATCTGCACATGATGCCAATGATACACGTAAAGTCATTTTGCTGAAACTGGAAGAGAAATGTCTAATGTGTTGCATGGATTATATGCTTATAGTTCCCTATGACGTGTTGAAATGGTGACCCTGAAGTAAATTGTGGTCCAACCATGAGGGATTCAGCTCAACTTAGAGTTATACTCGTATGTAACATGTTTAAAACATTTAACGTCAAGACATAAGAACCACTGTCAAACATCTTTTCTTTCCTGCAATTACAAGAGCTAGGCTGCGGATCACGAATTACTTTCTAGTAGGCCACAATGCATTTTATTTCCGAAAATAAAATGAAACAGCACGTACAAATTCCAAAAGGTGTGTATTAGTTTCAAGATAAATCCACAGTTCAAATACAGTGTATTTCCCATACAGGTATTTTCCTTTTCACATCATATGTGTACGCACGCAATCACGATTTAGCTGTTTTTGAATGGGGTTTAATCTCAAAATTTAGTGTTTGAAAAATCCGTTTGGTAAATTTTCCCATTATAAATGTATTTTTTATTCATTAACAATTCTGAAAATATATTTTAAATCATTTATCTGGTAGGTTTTTATTTTTGTGACATGGAAAGAGGCGTGGCCAAGCCCTTGCTATAATAAGCATACTGCAACCTACATACATGTATAACACGTATAGCAACTTCCACTAGAACAATAACACATCTGACACCTTCTTTGCATCTTTCAAGAGATAGCCATTCAATGTATTTCTCCAAATTAGTATCAAAACCCAGTTACTCGTTGATAAAAAACAACTGATAATGTAACATCGACAGATACTGTATTCAAAATCACCGATAATGTACTAAATTTTCTGACCGATGTTGTAAAAATAATTCACTGATAATACAATAATTTTTTTCCATCCGATATTGTAACATTTTTTGTCAGATAATGTAATATTTTTTTATCGACCGATAAAGTAAAACATTTCGGCTGATAATGTAATACCAACCGCTCTTGTAATATCAAACAACTGATATTGTAACAAGTGATCTGGAATATTTGAATTTGTAGGCACCCAAAACTAGAGAAGATTACCAGGTCGAATGCCAACAATCACATTATTGAAATTTTCGTTTTTGTCTTTGCGATGAGCTGTCGCGCTATGGATCCGAGTTTGGGAATGAAGTGCGTCGTAAGTCATTCGTTGCGCACTTTTAAAGACAATCATAATTTGTTTAGAGTGGACCAAATTTACTCGGATTATGCTCATTTACAATGGAGAAATGTGGATAGAAAGCTATAATATCACTGGATCAAGGACTGGACTCATGGTCCAAACCGATTCAGTCCCGAATACCGACCCTCCCATGTCCCGGTCAGCCAAAATCTTCTCCGAACTTGAACTCGCATATAGAGTGAACATTTTCTCTTTATCACATAACTTACGACATGGGAGTGGAATAACACCATTCTATTTTTTTCATATACCACTAGTTATATAAGTATGCAAATGAGCCTAGTACTCTCTAATAATGAATATGATCGAATTCCCACGGTTTATGTCGGTTGCGCGTGTTGAAGCGACATGCAAAATGCAATTCAACTCGATATGTGAGTTATGTGATAAATAGAATCTAACATTCGTTCTCATTTATTATTGAATTTATCAAACTCGTTAGCAAAAATGATATAGTGCTCGGCAAGAGTCTCGCATTATATCATTTTTTCAAATCGTTTAATAAATTTAATAATGAATGAGTACTCATGTTCGATCCTCTATTTATTTGACGCTAAATTATTTGAAATGTATATTTTCAATATGTCGATTTACACGCTCAAGTTTTATTCTCTGCTCTTCTTGACCCTGGAACCCGCACTTTCGGGAGCCTGTTCGGTCCTGGGGCCCAACACGCTCAGTTTTTGGTATCACCGCCTATGAGTAGGCGTCATAGCCACCAACATAAAATATGGGATAGGGAGGGGTCGGCGATAGGGATTGGCCCCCCGCCCCCCCCCCAAAAAAAAAAATGGGTTTGCGTGACAGTCAGCAACGGACGTTGGTAAGGAAGCCTTCAAGGGAGGTATCATACACTGAAATAACTGACTTTCGCATTACTTATCACATTTTAATTATACATTTATATAGCCTTTATTTCATTCAAACATAACTTTAAAGATTCTATTATTCGATGTTTGGTCTCCTAAATGGAAAGCGGTTTGTCCCCAGAATTCGCGGACATTGGAGGTTCCAAAAGCGGCAGTTCTACTATCGTCGGTTTTCTAACCAACAATACCAGTTTTAGCAATGGTCTCCAGATTCGGTGGTCTCCAGAGTCGCAGATACCCAGAAGTGGCAACGAGTCTTCTAAATCGAAAGACGCAGGAAAGCCATTCTCATCTGGCTTTATCCGAATCATCATTGTACCAGTGTTTTTAAGACCACTTGATAACTACTCTTGATCGTGTGAAGTCAATAACTTAATTTCCCACATAACTTACGGTGTGGGAGTTAAATTACACCATTCTATTTTTTCGATATACCACTAGTTATATAAGTATGCAAATAAGCTAAGTATGCGCTGTCCAAAAAAATCGATTAAGACTATGATCCAATTCCCACGGTTTATGTCGGTTTCGCGTGTTAAAGCGACAGGCAAAATGCAATAAAAGTCAATATGTGAGTAATGTGATAAATAGAATCTAACATTCGCTCTCATTCATTATTGAAATTATTAAACTCGTTAGCAAAATTGATATCATTTTGCCAACTCGTTTAATAAATTCAATAATGAATGAGTACTCATGTACGATCCTCTATTAATCTGATAGTGTAGAGCGTACTTTTCATTGGCTTTCAATCTTACATAACTCTCGCTTCTTTGAAGTTGTTGATCATAATTGTCTGCATTATTTTGAAGGGAATTCTATATTGATATTCTCCTAGTTATCTCTCATTCGGATATCCGCGTCATGGTTAGTTTATGAATGCTTGACAATCACGTTCACCAATTCCCGGAAGTCACTGAAATCGACGAATGTTTTTTTGCATCCCAACATGGAATCTTTCAGATATTAATGTGATCAGGAAGGGTACCTGGCCATGGTGGGTGCTTCGTCTGAGAGTCAACACTGTATAGACCACAAGGCGTCGTGCATTGGCCATTCGAGACCTTCCAAGGCGGCCACAGGGCAATCCATCCCCGGGTAAGACTCCATACTGGCCTCGTTTGCCTGACCACCGCATACAGTGGCTACCAGTATCCAGAGAAGTCTTTTCTAGTTGAGCAGGAGGTCGCCCTGTGGCCGATGCCAATCCACTTCCGGTGTTCTTCTCCTTCTACTTTTTTCTTTTATAGTGATTTATATAGCCTGTTTAGTTTTGTAGATCTATTTTTTTGTAATTTTTAATTTCAACATAATGTTTTAGTAAACACCACGGATAATGCACAGCATGAGTTGGCTCAGGTTCTGTGAATCTCACCCTCCACGGTCTACATGATCCCAAATTGTGGCTGATCTAATTGTTCTACACATTTTGCATGCCCTCAAAGCTTTTTGTCACATCAAACATTCCAATTTCATGTGCTGCGATCATATATCCATACAATCGTCAAGAAAGATGTGGGGATCGGGAGCGCGCCGTGGGGCGAGGACGAGTGAAGCGAAGGCAGGCTTTATTGAAATTTCTGTATCATGTCAATAGATATGACTGTTGATGAATATACGATGGGAAAATAAAAATATTTCTTTAAAAAGTTCAAAACGTATATCACTTTATTGCATTATGCTTTACCAAAACATGTAGACAAACAATCATAAAATAATATTTAGTTTATATTACTTGTCATAGGGTAAAAATAACTATTTTACAAACAATGTGTGTCACAGTTTCTCCCTGAAAGTGTCACGGCATCTCGACGACAATATTTTTAATGTAACGGTTACTGAACAATAATGTTCCTCTTTTCCGCATCTAACTAGCAGATGCAAACATTATTCTCCGTGCTTTTCATCATGTGCAGAAGCGGTTAGGCATTGAATTGACAGTCACCGCGACAGGAAAAATTAAACAATACAGACAGTTCAATCCAATTAGGGGATTAATCATAAAACTATTCCAATTAACACATACGGGAACGATACATAGTGTGAATGACATCAACTTTATGATTATACGTGTGTACAATTACCAGCCTACTGTTCAGTTGAAAAACAATTTAAAATGTAATCTTATGGGGTGACGTATTGCCTTTGTAAACATCATGTGCTTATATCGCCTATTCCAATACGAGATATCACCAACTGATGTTATTAATAAAAGTCAACACGGTTTTCCATACATCAATTTACGCGGCCTTGGGTAGGCTGGTCTAATTGCAAACAGACCGATAACAGACTATTGTGATGCTACTAAATCTTAATATATCTGAAAGACCCACCATATTTCTTTTTTTATTAATTTTTTTTAATTATTATTCCGTATCTATGCTATTGTAGTGTAAATACCAACATACTACACGTTTGTATTCACTGGTGTTACGACCGATATAATGTAACAGCAACCGATCTTGTAATAAAAAAAATGATAATGTAACATCGACATATACTGTATTAAAATTTACCGATATTATAATAAAATTTCTGAAGGATATGTAAAATAAAATCACCGATAATGTAATAAAAATTATCCGAACCCCTATTGAAACATTTTTTGTCCGATAATGTAATACTTTTTTTTATCGACCGATGAAGTAAAACATTTCGGCTGATAATGTAATACCAACTGCTCTAGTAAATCAGAAAAATGATAGTGTAACAAGTGATCTGGAATATTTGAACTTGTAGGCACCCAACATTAGGGAAGTTTCCCAGGGCGAATACCAACAATCACATTATTGTAATTGTCGTTAGAGAAAAATCTTTTCGATGAGCAGTAGCGCTCTGGATCCGATTTTGGGGCTGAAGTGTCGTCATCCGTTGCGCATTTCCAAAGACAATCATGATATGTTGAGTGGTTTTAGGGTTTAGAATGGACCTAAGTTACTCGGGATTATGTACCCCAACTTTTAACACCTTGTATCCACTTCCATCTCTCATTTGCAATGGGGAATAAAAAGCTATAATATCACTGGACCAAGGACTGGACTCATCGTCCAGAGTCCAACCGCTTCAGTCCGGAATCCCGACCCGTCCGATGTCCCGGTCAGCCAAGATCTTCCCAGAACTTCAACTTGCTTATCGAGTGAATATGTTCCAACCGTTTGACACTTAGAAAGAAATTATTTGAAATGTATTTTTTCAATACGT
This sequence comes from Cyrtodaria siliqua, assembly GCA_037043455.1. Classification (NCBI taxonomy): domain Eukaryota; kingdom Metazoa; phylum Mollusca; class Bivalvia; order Adapedonta; family Hiatellidae; genus Cyrtodaria; species Cyrtodaria siliqua. The sequence continues at coordinate 562,059 of JAWPHD010000049.1, forward strand.
CGATTAACACGCCCAAGATTGATTCCCGGATCCCGCTCTTGACCCAGGAATGCGTCCATTTGGGGCCCCGTTCGGTCTCACCGATATATAATACGGGTGCTTCGTCTGGCAGTAAACAGTCTGCATAGGCCACCAGGCGGCGTTCATTGAACATCCAAGGCTGTCCAAGTCAGTGTCGGTCACAGTGAGGGCGATCCACTGCTCATCTGATCCCCAGTCACCTCAATACACGAGTTTTCCAAAACAAGTCTCAATGCTAGCCGGGTTTGCCTGGTCACCGCATACACTGACCATAAATATCAACATCGTTGAACTGGTCCTCTTTTAAACTGAGTAATTTAAATGACTTTCATAGTTGAGACCGAAAGTCTGATGTACATCCTTTGTACCAATTGCGATTGTTTCTTACTTTTCATAAGTTTGTATTTACACGTAAAAGTCAGTGAAAAGCCAGGAGATATATTAAACAAAACGCGGAAATACAAGTGCTAGTGTTGTTTTTTTCTCACCTAATCTTGATGTATTATATATACCCACCATGAGCCCACCCCTACTCCATCACTCAACCTCCACACCCTAGCCAGTCTATCCATCCATCCCCCGACTTCCACCTCAAACATCCTCGATCGCAACACCCCTAACCCGACCTCTATACACAACCATCCCATCGCATATATCCCTAGAACCCAAAACCCCAATCCCAACCACCCACCCAAAGTGAGAAGGCATTTCAACTTACGTTCAAAATGGTGCCCAGGCGAGCTTATGCGTATCCCTTTGTCATCTGGGATATTTCTGATATGTGTTCGTGTAATATATTTTATTATCATACTTGTATATTACGGTGGCATATTTTCCAAACATATTTTTTTACATTTACGTCTAATAACAAAATAACTACCAGCTCCCCAAATAAAGGTACACGTCATGTGAAATACAATCGGATGAAAACAAAACTTTTTAAACCAGAACATCCTGTCAATATGCACTACTAGACATCATATTGATTCTAGCTGCCAAGTTTCAAACAATCAGATGTAAATGTAGGCGGAGTTGAGCGGAAATGATATTTATATTTGCTAAAAAATCAAAATCCCTTTACTCCGCCAAACCCAATCATGAAGTTTCATGAAGATCAGATAAAAAACGTAAGAAGTGTTGAGCGGACAATGTTTAAATTGAAAAAAATCAAAGTCCCGAAACTCCGCCAAATATCATTCAACCGGAATGTGATGTACAGTTGTACATACGTACATACGGACATATGGACGGACGGACATGATGGCAACTATATGCTCTCCCGAAATTTTCGGGAGCATAAAAACACCGAACGTTTTACTATTTGTAAATTTTTGTCTACTGTTAACCTATAAATGTTGCGGTTAAGATATTGTGTTTTCTCGATGACTGTCAACTGCGCAGCTATTTAATTTCACAAATTATAATTGGACTTGTATAATGATATTACAATAAAATAATTACAAACTGCGAACAATACACATATTTACTGTATTCTGATTGGTTAGTCATTCTTAAAAGTGTCCTGTTATTTCTCAATAACGCGTCCAAATAAAATAGTTCCAGTTGCGCAGGCGCAGATTAAAGTGGAAGTCCAACATTTGATTTAAGCGGCGAAAGTGGTCCGTGGTGTGCTCGGGCTTCCAAACACTATATCAGGAAACAAATGTTGAACGGTTTCAGCTTTCGAGCTTCCAACTGGCTACGCGCCTGGGTTTCTTAATTCTGTTTCATTCCTATTCACGATGGTGTAACGAAACGTTACATAAAGTCACTTTTTTAAACCGTTTACGTCACAGAACGAAAGTAAATAATGAGTGGTTTTGAACAGATACTCGGTAAAGGTAAACACTTTAGTTTAATTTACAATCTTAACGCTATTTATGATTATGTGTACAGTATGTCATTTTATTCTAAAATGCTATATCAATAAGAACAACCGACATTTTAAACCTTTTACGGCTGGTAAAATGGTGCACTCTGACGAGTTTGCGGAAACACTTTTGGGGATAAATAAAACATATCAGGGAAAAGCTTTTCGGCCGGGGTCTGCAGTGCCTAAGAGCAGCTACGCCACTAGAAACATATTGTTTATCTAGGCCTAGATCTATACCTTTCTGCGGAGTAGATTTCAATTTTGAAAATGTGTGATTTCGCTCATCGGTTCAACTGAAATTAATTTAATTTAGAGATTACTCATGTTACTGGGGCATGTGAAATAAAATCGACGGTCAGCAAAGATTATCATTGGCATAAGTTCGTAAGTGTAAGGATAGTTTTTCATCTTTTGCGATTTTATCGAAGTATAACACGTCAATGATGTTTCACAAATTTTGTATAAAACCAGGTAGCGCAGGAAAATGAATGGGCATGAGTGGGTACGGGACGAACTGTCTAGAGGGATACACGTGGGTGAGCTAATAACCCTGAAACTGAAATAACGTTCATGTTCAATGTGACCGACTCAGATTTGGCGTCGGTTACAATTCCCTGAAATCGCGTTTATTACTTTCGAACCTCGTATGTATATCGAACGGATAAGAGGTTTATTGCTGTAAGTTCTTTCTCTAAAAACTAATGATCAATAATTACTCATCGAACTATTCAAAACAATTTGATGAATTCTCTTCCTCTCTAAATGAGTAGGTGTTTTCATTCAATTGTCGTCGTCTTTGATTCTGCTGTCGCCGTCACGTGTGTGCCGACCACTTATGTCCGCAGTTTGCTTTTTGTCCGCTGTTGCTTTAAGTCCGCAGAAAATAAAACACCACACACGTGAAACTTACAAGCACAATAATTCTACACCTTCGCAATTTTAGGGAATTTCCAATAGAAACATTTTATTCACTATCGCAATTGGACCAAAACCTTTAGCCAAAACCTCTCTGAAAAGAGAGTCGATTTGAAAAGGAAATTAGCTTTGATTTTGAGAGTTGTCTGCGCGACGAATGCGCAAAGCCAAATCATTACTATGGTTCCGGAAGTGCTCTGGAGCTGTCCAGGATAGTAAATATCGCAGCTTTTGCAGTAGTATCTACGCTTCATATTTTGCAACCATTTCTCCTCTATTTTCCAGGCTGATGTCAATAGCTGCAATACCAAAATTCAATGCTATTAAACTGTCAGTTATTTGGTATCACTAGAGCTGTTAGTTTTACTTTTTCGGTCGAAAAATAATATTATTACATTATCGGACACAAAGTGTCACAATATCGGTTGGAAGTTTATTTTATTACATTATCGGTGAATTTTATTACAGTATCGGTCGTTGTTACATCATCAGTTGTTTTTTTATTACAATTTCGGTTGATGTTACATTATAGGTATTTTATTACATAATCGGTCGTAACACCTGCCTCACGCTGATCGTATGGGCAATTTAGTCCAATTTGTCATTTCAATGGCTACCAAGCTGTGCGGCACCAACATACCATATTATTAGTAATCAGGACAACGTGATGGGAAGGTGTTGGTTAATATAATTATTATATTTGGCAGGAATCTACTAATGACTGATGTGATCATTAAATTAATAATTGGTGGAAGAACGAACAGATAAGTCTTCTTATATATATGCTGCTGTCTTCTTATAAGCATGGGTCTATCGTTAAGGTGGATACGCTTGCAATCTAGCAGTAAAGAAGAGACTCCTGTATCGTTAGTACTTGTTTAAGGGATACGGGTGAAATGATCATGCATCATCTGAAAACATGATAGTTTTTGAAAAATATACTGAGTAAAACTAGAAATTATCCATTATATAATGTTGATTACAAGATTTTTTAAATCATCAATGCTCAGAACAAGGCAAAGACGAAACAAAATACCCAATTCTCGTAAATGGAAAACAGGTTGTCTAAGGCCTTATAAAATCACTTTTTTTGTTTCAATGAAAATGGGACGATTTTTTAAACAAGTACACTAACACTTTTAATATATGCCTTTGGTTTTCGAACGTAGTAAATCAATACGTGTGTATGATTTGTCTGATGTTTTCAAATTGTTTTAAATCATCAAGGTGCAACAGTTCATATTTGGTGAAAACATTATTCTCTGGACACTGCATATGTTTATTTAACTACAGATGGTATAACTTAATAACTAGGAGGGGGAGGTGGGGAGACATTGACACTAACGTTTTTTTGGTGCTGTGTTACGATTGTAAAACATTAACCCGTCTACGAATCAGCAGTTTATTACTTACTGATCAATTGGCATATTCAAACACAATCAGGTGAGGTGTTGTATCTTTATTACCACTCATGAACAGACTCAATCAAACATAGTTTGATACCTTTCCCTCTCGTTTTTGTTCATTTCTTCCGAGGAAATTATTTCGAAATGTTGTTGTTGTTTACAAAAAACCTATTTTTGTGCATGTATTACCATTTTTATATACACTTAACAGAACACCAGACTTAAAACCCCAGCGGCCTTTTTGGCCACTGACCGTTCCAAGGCGGTAGCCCTATTGTCAACCTTTGTGTGTTTGTGATGTCTTATTTGGCCTTTTATCATTTTTAAATTTGTTCTTTGTGTCTTTGTGTGTTTGTGGTTGACTGTGGTCCTTGAATGCTGCTTTTCCTGTTCAATTTTTATATCTATATTTACACTACAAACACTCCGCGATAACAGTAGGAACTCTTTTTCATTTTACTGGGTGTATAAATGCATTCGTTGTAACATTTTGTTAACAAATAACAGGTTTACAATAGCTTCTCGCCATAGTAAATATTCAAGTGTTAAGTTCAATCATATGTATCGTATTTTTCATCCAAACATGTGTTTGATGTTAATGAACAAACACAAATACATTCTAGAAAGTATCTAAGATTATGAAAATAAAATGTAACTGTGTCTCTGCAAAAAAAGTGTTTTCTTAAAAGATTTTCTAAACTATGACGTTTTCAAAAATACCACTAACAAACCACGTTTCCTTGATGTATCATGCTGACATAATATAAAATTAGGTATAGAAGTCAAAGATGAAATGCAGCATTTACGGAACGCTACATTTGCTATCAAATGTCATGTAATTTTACGATTTTTTGCGTGTTTATTGAGATTTACGGTTCAGCCTTCTCTAAGACTTTTATATGTGTACGTGATAGAACATTACAAATGCATGCATCCATAAACCTAATATCATCGGTAATGGGTTATTATGGCGCTCTTGAACATTAATCTCAAAATCGATATATCTTGCGGTCCACAGTGAATGACTTTAATGGCTTTAAGACACATTTAAGTAAATATATGTCTTCCATCTAAAGCTATATGTTATCAAAATGTACCCGAATCATTTAGGAAAATAGAAGATGAGCCTATAAATTGTATAGACCATAAATGCAGTTTAAAACGGGGTACAGCTGTATGTTTTGATACTGGAACAGTAGACAGTATGGGAAGAATAGTTCTTTTGAAAAAGAGAAATATCTTTGCTATATGACACAGGTGCAGTGCAGCACATTATATTACACATTGAATAGAACGTCCAAAATAAATTGACATAAGCTGGTTTTATTAAAATATCCTGAATTTTTTGACCGAAGCATTGTGGCTTCTTTGTGGCTTTCTATGCTATTGTTTTATAAACACGAGCATCTTTGTGCTTTACTTATATTGCCTATTAATGCTGCCTTGTTGGTTAGAGAATAGTTTATGGCGGGGATTTCTTTATTTACACTGTCCCGTTTAACTGGGATGACAATAGGGTAAGTGTGAGTTTTAGTGTTCCATGGAACCTGGTGTAACCCCCCGCGACCTTTTTTGCCACTGACCGTCCCAATGCGGTAGCCCTATTGTCAACCCTGTTCGTTTTTGTGACGTCATATGCCTTTATATTGTCATTCATGTTTGTCGAATTGCGTGTTTTGGGGTTTACTCTGTTCTGGGAAAGCTGCATTTCCTGTTCGACTTTCATACTTGTTTTTAGTGTCAGAAACGTTCACATTCTTCTGACGACTGATTGTCATCACATCGGGAACCTCTGTTTTCTGTGGTATTACCAATGTAGTCAACATAAACAATATATTCGATTTACGTTATGAAAGGCGGTTTAAATCAACTAACCCACCAAATAACGGCAAAATTACACTACAAAACCGTGTATTCAAACTCTATCCAAGTGTTCAGTTCATATAATAATGTATGTGTGCCGATTAAAAGTATAGGTTAATTAACGTTTTTTTCGAATAACCGTGACTGAATATTCGTAAATGAATTAAGAGCTGGTAATTCGTCTCTCCAGTGTTGACGTTTGGCGTTTGGCCTGGCTGGTTAAAGCCGGTTATATTATATCTACATATTTTGGATTCTCAAAATATATATATATATTATACCTCATCGTCAGAAGGTTTAGAAACAGTGCACACATTTTGTAAAAGGTTAACTGTTGTTGGCGGGAAATCTATTTTAAGTTATTAAGTCTGATTATGCTGTTATATATACTTTTGTTGTTAAACAAATAAAATATACTGAGTTGTAAGAAAGAAGTTATAGATCGTTTTCATTCAACTTGCCAAATAATGTCAGTAAGATTTTTAGTTCTACAAGTTACAATATTGTGTCAACATAACGAAATATCGCTATACGCTACATCGCAATTAACGCTATACAGGGGGTCGGTCAAACGTCAGACGTTGGTATTTGTGTGAATGTTGTTTTATAATTGTATTTCCTCTCTATAATAGTACAATGTTGTAGCGCTCTACCGACTGCGCTATCGATGACACACGGTTTGCAATGCATTATTCACCATATGCATGTACCCGCTACATACCTACTTGAAACTCTTATGTTTCATCAAGTGAATGCAATGTAAAGTTGCAAAACGGTAGATGTCAACATGTTGATGTGTAAAAAATACTCCAAGCTTCTTATCAGCAAGGTTAATGTTACACTGTGTGATCAAATCTTAAACGTGGATATATTTCCGTCCACTGTATAAACTGTTACCAGGAGAGACTCTTATGATCATTAATTTACAAAAGAACGCTGCGTGTCGAATAACTCATTCGCATGTCCACAAGGGTGTCATTTTTGTTTAAGCTCTTAAATATGGAGGGGTATAAACGAAGTTTTTTTTCTAAAAATGTTCTAATTCATGAATGAACTTAATCTATAACTAGAGTTATCATCTGGCATTCACATAAAACATCTGTCAACGTCTCAGCAATTACAATAATATCGTAAAGCAACGAAAAATACTTGGCGGCATTCACGTCTGTCGGATTTAACTTTATATGAAACATGCTACTTTTCCTGAAATTATTGCATAAATCATCAAAAAAATAACTAGTAATGGTTAAGAACACGCATATTTCACATTTTCCTTACTGTCGCCAAAGCCCGTAAATAGTATTCCCTTAATAATAATAATAATAATAATAATAAATTCTTTATTTAAAGAAGGTTAACACATTATGACATAATATAAAGAAATAAACATCATATTTTCAATGCGGCATTCTGTAACAAATAAACTAACAATAAAAGTTAACATTCAATCTTCGACAAACACTCAGTTATATTTGAATATAGAAAAACTCGTAATAGTCTTACATAATGTACAAATACATCCAAGCAAAAAAAATAAAAAAAAAATAAATAAATAAATAAATAAAAGAAAAATGACTTTAATATCATACATATCAATGTGCATTTTGCAACAATATTTTTTTATAATTGTATTTAAATGACCTGATAGTAGGAAAAGAACGTATGTCGACCGGTATATTGTTCCAAACGTGTCGACCAACGTCGCTAAATGTGTCTTTCGTGTATTTAATTTGCGATTTTTGTGTAACAAGATCATTTCCTGTAGCTTTGCCTTTGTATAGACATCCTGCGAAAATCTAAAAACAAATGAACCATCCAGGGTATTATATGTAACATGGAACACTCGCCATCAATGTAGATTTTGGTATCTGTATGAAAAATCGTACTGGGGATCTTATACACATCTCGGACAAATTTACTATACAGTCGAACTTTGATAACTCGAAGTCAAGGGACCATATGAATATGTTCGAGGAATAGGGGTTTCGAGAACTCGAAGTTGACAACAAGCAAAAATCATCTATCCGACCTTGTGTACCGTCGAAAACGGAGCTACTTATGTACGCACTTACACTTTCACCGCTGCGGGTTCGAATCCCACTGGAGCTCGACTTGTAAGTGAGGAAGTGTAGATTCTTACGGATGTATGTACAGTACTGGTTCTACCCAGGAAAAGAGGGTGATCAGCCTCGACTACAAAAAATCGACCGTCATATATAACCTTAAATGTGTTGAAAATGACATAAAACACCATTCAAACAAACAAACAAACAAACATATTTCCTTGCATGTTTGTTTAAACTTAACAAAAGATGTCCTTAAATGACTGTACTGATTACCATGAAAATACAGGAAAGACTGCAAAAAATATGTTTGTTTAACGATGGTATTCGAGGAATAAACGTTCGAAGTTATCAAAGTTCGACTGTATATTCCCGACTGCCTTATTCAGCAATAGTAAACCTTATTTACATATTTTATTATTTGCGCTTTATGACATCATCGGGTCAATTTTTTATGCAGACTAGTTTCATAAATATTAAAGGTAAATTCATAATTAGTCTCTTTTCGCATGATAAATCAAATAAACTAATTCATAGCGAATATCTCAAAGCGTACACCAGTTTGTGAAAACAATTGTATCCCAAAACGTAGATTCGTAATAATTTAACAAATAGTGTTTCGGCTCATATGTATTTAGACAAGGTAGTTTCGGTTCATATTTCGTTTCATAATATCACACACATGTCTAGGGAACACTGATACCAATTATTATATATAAACAGTGTGTTTCCGAAAGTCGCGAGATCTCGATATTTCATCGACATCAACAAATGCATTATTTCATGTGTATATTGACTATTTGTGTGTGGTTATTAAAGCCCAAACGTTAGATATAAAACGCTTTCTTATTGTAAATTGTGCAACATTAGTGCTACACTACAACGTCCCTATAAGCACAAAAACTAGGAAAGTGTCATCAAATAAAATATCAAAATGCATTAGGTGCTTACTGTATAACACGTCATTATTACCGCCCAGCATTCCAAATCTGCAATCGACTCGCGGATTACATGTAAGTGTTAAACGGAGTGTTCACTAGGTTTCATATTTAAATATTGTATTTGAAGCGTTTACGTTTCCCTATTTGAGAGAGTACATAGAACACACTTGCAGTTTTCCTTCCGTTTTGTCGTGCACTTTAGACAAGTCATCGAGTACATATGAGATTAGCACACTTGCAGTTTTCGCTCCGTTTTTTCGTGCCCGTAACGGTTTTCCCATTAATGCTCTGACTTTAGACAAGTCATCGAGTACATATGAGATTATATTTTGAGATTATAATATCGGTAGATCCGATTTGATTGTGCGATGACCGGATAGATTGTGGACCCTATGATGACGACTGCCTAAATCTTGAGAGGACGGTAACGTTTGATATTTGTCTCCAATATTGATTTGTAACGCCCTTAATGGTTTATTCTAGTGTTGCTCTGGCATCTGCTAAGTCATTGAGCACTGCGTTGCGGCTTTCAAGGATTTTGCATTTTATATTCATATATACCTGATCATCTGTCTGTTATACTTTTATTGCCTATTAATGCTGCCTAATTTGTTAGAGCATATATCCCCGCATGGCGGGGATTGATTTCTTATCTACACTGTAACATTTTATTGGGGTGACAGTAGGATAAGAGTGCGGTCTGGTGAACTTTTTGTAAACCCCCAGTGGCATTTTTGCCATTGACCGTTCCATGATGGTAGCAGTTTTGTTAAACCTTTTAAATCTGTAATGTCATATACCTTGCATTTTATTTATCCTTCTAATTGTTGTTTGTTTCTATGTGTATTTTGGTTGACTGTGGTCGACTTTTATATCTATTTTACCCCAAAGAGTCTTTGAAATAAAGACTTTGGATGGCTTCTTTCACAGTTTAAATAATCGAGTATCTCATAAACGTAATAGAGATTATTTAACTGCTGGGATTTATTATAGAGAAATTCTTCACGAGATGGTAGACGTATGGTTCTTTTCACGAACGAGCGTAAGTGAGTGAGTGAAAAAGATAAATCTACCATCGAGTGAAAGATTTCCCTATAATCGAACACAGCAGTTAAATAATCTGTGTATTACATTTTAAACAGTTTGTGCATGATTTTAACCGAAATTCTTCGCTTATTTAACGTTATCGGTGGATGACGTCGACGTCAGCCCCACTTTATTGACGTCATAACTCAGCGTCACAGCGTTAGTTATTTTTTTATTCGGAGTAAGTTATTAATATTTAGCGATTATGAATATTTTTTCACTGAAAAATCCCAATCTTTCACAGATAGATATGTAATAAATGAATATCTTCTTCAAATGTACGTCAATATACGTCATAGTAGCTGTTAGCAAAAAAAGTATTACTTTCAATCATGTTGGAACGACGTTATTCACGCCTTTTTTGGCCATACGGTCATTACTAGGCAATTTACATGCCAAATTGTTATGACTGAACGCCACATCCAATGCACCATATGATTTTATTATGAACAAATATATGTATCAATTCTTCCACGAACATCTGAATAATTTGGTTCATTAGACTCAGTGTTAACAAACACATTTGTCTTCATATTGACATTTTACAATCTAACTCGCAAACGTGGTTTGCATACAGTAATTTTGAAATGTAATTACCCTTCTAAATCGAACATCTAGAACTTTAGCTTTTCTTTACCTTTTCAGCATAACGCATACAGATGTTGAGCATTGATAAAATGTTAGAACTTTGTCTAGGTAAATATCAAAACATAGTGCTACGGTAGAGTTCAAACAAGTTTAAGGACCTATTTCATGACGATAAATTATCATTGAAAAGGCATGGACAGCATGCTTATTTACTGTTAACATGCCACATTACCGATTAGCTCAGATATATAAACTGAGGCCCGAGTAACGTTTTCTATTTGAAAAGCATTGGTATATTGAACAGTATTTGGGGTAGAGCAGTGTATACATGTAATACTTCAAACTTTACTTTTAAATAAAGACCACTAGGACCTTGTTTAAACCCCCAGCGGCCTTTTTTTCCACTGACCGTTCTAAGGCGGTAGCCCTATTGTCAACCCTTTTGTGTTTGTGATGTCTTATTTGACCTTTTATTCATCTTTAAATTTGTTCTTTGTTTCTGTGTGTGTTTGTGGTTGACTGTCGTCCTGGAATGCTGCTTTTCCTGTTCGATTTTTATATCTATATTTATATAACGTAGAAACTAAGTTCATGAAATTGGTAAGAATGAGTATAAAGTATCAAATTTCAAAATGAGGAATTCTTAATCGTTCAAGAAGCCATTTAAAATATATATGCTCATTGCTTTAATACCCTCCAGAAGCTTAATCTGTGATCGTCGTTTGTAGAAAGCAATTATAGAAACAATTTCTCACATACGCATGACTTAGGTTAATGAGATTGTATATCATTCAAATGGTTTTAGACAAATAGAAATGCAAACTACTTGCATATTTTATTTTGAGTTGCCGGAAAACATTCTTTGTGAAAATTGAAGAATGATTTTCAGTTCAAAGATCTAGTCTCCCTCCGTACATTAACAAAGAAATATATGTGTTTCTGGTGGTAATTTCTATGTATTTTTCAGGCAGGAGCAATATACAGTCTTATATTCATATGTACATGATCATCGATGAATTATACGTATTTTACACATTAATGCTGCTTACCCAGCCAGCATGGCCATATAGGATAGATATCGGTAATTTGTCGGAATGTCAGCAGATCGGCCCGATACCTATCCGGTATCTATCCGTTATCTGTATATAGGAAACATATTGGTCCAACATCGGTCCGATATAGGCTTGCTGACTGGGTTTGTGTGTTCTTTTTGTGATTTGCTGAAAAGATATCGGTCAGATTTCTGCTAAATGTTGGATATGCCGACGTCGGGCCGATGTAGAGCCGATTAATTCAATATTTTCTAATTTTTTGTTTGTATAGCATGCTAAATTGATTGTTCAATGCATTAATCTGAATGAATATAGCATATTTCTTCTAAGGTCTATTATTATATCTGGGGCCAACGTCAGGCCGACGTAGTTTGTATCAATTGATACCATATATCGGGCCGCTGTCGGTCCGATATAACAAGCCATCAATCTATAAAAGGAGGTAATGACATGTCATTGTGAATATTGTATATTTATTGTTAATGTGAACCGATATTCGTCGCAAATATCCTTTTTTACATTGCAAAATGATGCTACCTACATTCACAAGAGTTTTATTTATTGCTAATGAATATTTTTTCAATCGAGCTAATTGAGATAAGCACCAACAAAAAGATATATATAAGGTAGTATAAATAGTGAAAAAATGTCAGTATTCATTAAATCGATTTGATAAAATAAATAGGACGGAATTAAGCGCCCGATAATCTTGTATGTTGTAAACGAGGATCACAACTCTAGTGTTACAGGTTCGATTTGGCTTATTTTAAAACTTGCCTGAGCCTTAAGTCCCTATCGTCTTAACGAGGCAAAACTGGACGACGGGCAACTCGCCATCTCATAAAACTAGAGGGATAATATGGACAAAAGCAAATGACTCCCCAACAGACGCAATTTTGTTAAAGCAGCACGATTTGCAATGAACACATACAAAAGTTAAGCCAAGCATGCCACTAACACTGTTAAAAATGGTCAAATACAGTGTCTGTTGCTAGGCCCACATCTGCACATGATGCCAATGATACACGTAAAGTCACTTTGCTGAAACTGGAAGAGAAATGTCTAATGTGTTGCATGGATTATATGCTTATAGTTCCCTATGACGTGTTGAAATGGTGACCCTGAAGTAAATTGTGGTCCAACCATGAGGGATTCAGCTCAACTTAGAGTTATACTCGTATGTAACATGTTTAAAACATTTAACGTCAAGACATAAGAACCACTGTCAAACATCTTTTCTTTCCTGCAATTACAAGAGCTAGGCTGCGGATCACGAATTACTTTCTAGTAGGCCACAATGCATTTTATTTCCGAAAATAAAATGAAACAGCACGTACAAATTCCAAAAGGTGTGTATTAGTTTCAAGATAAATCCACAGTTCAAATACAGCGTATTTCCCATACAGGTATTTTCCTTTTCACATCATATGTGTACGCACGCAATCACGATTTAGCTGTTTTTGAATGGGGTTTAATCTCAAAATTTAGTGTTTGAAAAATCCGTTTGGTAAATTTTCCCATTATAAATGTATTTTTTATTCATTAACAATTCTGAAAATATATTTTAAATCATTTATCTGGTAGGTTTTTATTTTTGTGACATGGAAAGAGGCGTGGCAAAGCCCTTGCTATAATAAGCACACTGCAACCTACAGACATGTATAACACGTATAGCAACTTCCACTAGAACAATAACACATCTGACACCTTCTTTGCATCTTTCAAGAGATAGCCATTCAATGTATTTCTCCAAATTAGTATCAAAACCCAGTTACTCGTTGATAGGGCTGTGCTGTCACCACCACAGAAAACTAATTTATTTAATACAAGGTGTTTTCATATTAATCTCCTTTACACATTGTCTCAAACTACTTTATCTGACAGCATTTCCTATTGCAATATCGAACAGTAGTCCTTCAATATGTTAAGAACGAGATTCGGATAACGAACTGCGAACAGGCAACTGGACATTTTAAATAAATCACAAACTGTCCGTTTTGTTTAAAACTATTTAAAATTTGTCTTTAAAATACTTCATTTGGTATTGTTTTCAGTTGGAATGATGAAACAGTAATCGTTCAAACATCGTTAGTTTATACAATTGCCCATGTGCCCGATAACAAACTGGCAACCGGTTGTCATGAGATATAAGGTCCTATAGAAACCACAGCGTCCGAACGCAATGGCATCGTAGGTCCGCACTGTACTGCAAACAAGGACTTGATAAAACAATGAAAGAGACAAAAAACAACAGAAAGTGTGGTGAAGACAGGGTTACCGATTTGGAACGGTCAGTAGGCAATAATGCATTTCGCAATTCGAATTTAAAATAGCATATAACACATCCGCTATTTCTAATATGTGGACATTGTATTGTGAACATATATCTCTTTTTATTATTAAACATGATCTTTTTGAACATGTTAAACCTTCAGGTATTGCGAACTGGCTATCAAACAGCCAGTTGGCATTCGATCAACAAACTGTGAACTGCAAACTAGGATCTACTTTACAGATATGAGATAAACAAAGTGCTAGTGGTGTCATAGATCGCTATCGCAAGTGATGTTCAATCGACGTAGAAAATGCATGGATATAATTGTTCTATTCTTCAACGCATGGCGTAATACATCAAATTTAATAGCATGCCAATAACGAAATAACTGAACAACCAAAAACAAATACTTGTATTCAGGTAAACTGGTCTCATAAATTCTTTGAAATATTTTCTACATGTTCCACCAAATGTTTATTTTACATAGATCTAAATAAATCTAAAAGTATCGCTAATTAATAATTTTAGCTTGACATAATCTTTTAAGAATTTGGCATATCAATAAGCAATAAATTGACACAAATCTGCATTTTGTATGTGATAGACATGGTCTTTATCATTGACGCTTTACTGATTTTAGTCATGTGCGTATCAAAAAGCAATTGTACTCATATATATTCTGAAACCTTATATTTTACATTTATGTATCTTTAAACCACCAGCTTGGACAAAAGATAAAGTGCGAGTAATAGCCTTTGTATTCGCCAACTGAATATCTCAACATCTCGACAATGTGCAGGAAAATATTCTCGTATGATATCGTTATGAATACCATAAATGGTGTAACTGACATTAAAACCGTATTGTTAATACTTCTACAACAGACAAAATCAGTGTCTCAGATTGCTATAGTCAAGGGGTTGGAATACATTACAAGAGCTATATGTAAATCCTTACACAAAACTCTAAATTACCAAATGTAATGCACTTCAAATAGATGCAGTAGCATAGAAGCTCACTAAGGGCAGAAGTTACCAATGAATCGTGTTGTCGTCCGTCAAGAGAAGACCTACTGTTATGACCGATAGTGTAATAAACTGATAAAATAACATCAACCGATCTTGTAATAAAAAACAACTGATAATGTAACATCGACAGATACTGTATTCAAAGTCACCGATAATGTACTAAATTTTCTGACCGATGTTGTAAAAATAAATCACCGATAATACAATATTTTTTTTCCATCCGATATTGTCAGATAATGTAATATTTTTTTATCGACCGATAAAGTAAAACATTTCGGCTGATAATGTAATACCAACCGCTCTTGTAATATCAAACAACTGATATTGTAACAAGTGATCTGGAATATTTGAATTTGTAGGCACCCAAAACTAGAGAAGATTACCAGGTCGAATGCCAACAATCACATTATTGAAATTTTCGTTTTTGTCTTTGCGATGAGCTGTCGCGCTATGGATCCGAGTTTGGGAATGAAGTGCGTCGTAAGTCATTCGTTGCGCACTTTTAAAGACAATCATGATTTGTTTAGAGTGGACCAAATTTACTCGGGATTATGCTCATTTACAATGGAGAAATGTGGATAAAAAGCTATAATATCACTGGATCAAGGACTGGAATCATGGTCCAAACCGATTCAGTCCCGAATACCGACCCTCCCATGTCCCGGTCAGCCAAAATCTTCTCCGAACTTGAACTCGCATATAGAGTGAACATTTTCTCTTTATCACATAACTTACGGCGTGGGAGTGGAATAACACCATTCTATATTTTTCATATACCACTAGTTATATAAGTATGCAAATGAGCCTAGTACTCTCTAATAATGAATATGATCGAATTCCCACGGTTTATGTCGGTTGCGCATGTTAAAGCGACATGCAAAATGCAATAAAAGTCGATATGTGAGTTATGTGATTAATAGAATCTTACATTCGTATTGAATTTATTAAACTCGTCAGCAAAAATGATATAGTGCTCGGCAAGAGTCTCGCATTATATCATTTTTTCAAATCGTTTAATAAATTTAATAATGAATGAGTACTCATGTTCGATCCTCTATTTATTTGACGCGAAATTATTTGAAATATATATTTTCAATATGTCGATTTACACGCTCAAGTTTTATTCTCTGCTCTTCTTGACCCTGGAACCCGCCCTTTCGGGAGCCTGTTCGGTCCTGGGGCTCCACACGCTCAGTTTTTGGTATCACCGCCTATGAGTAGGCGTCATAGCCACTAACATAAAATATCGGATAGGGAGGGGTCGGCGACAGGGATTGGGCCCCCCCCCCTCCCCCACCCACCCAAAATTGTGTTTGCGTGACAGTCAGCAACGGACGTTGGAAAGGAAGCCTTCAAGGGAGATATCATACACTGAAATAACTGACTTTCGCATTACTTATCACATTTTAATTATACATTTATATAGCCTTTATTTCATTCAAACATAACTTTAAAGATTCTATTATTCGATGTTTGGTCTCCTAAATGGAAAGCGGTTTGTCCCCAGAATTCGCGGACATTGGAGGTCCCAAAAGCGGCAGTTTTACTATCGTCGGTTTTCTAACCAACAATACCAGTTTTAGCAATGGTCTCCAGATTCGGTGGTCTCCAGAGTCGCAGATACCCAGAAATGACAACGAGTCTTCTAAATCGAAAGACGCAGGAAAGCCATTCTCATCTGGCTTTATCCGAATCATCATTGTACCAGTGTTTTTAAGACCACTTGATAACTACTCTTGATCGTGTGAAGTCAATAACTTAATTTATCACATAACTTACGGTGTGGGAGTGAAATTACACCATTCTATATTTTCGATATACCACTAGTTATATAAGTATGCAAATAAGCTTAGTATGCGCTGTCCAAAAAAAATCGATTAAGACTATGATCCAATTCCCACGGTTTATGTCAGTTTCGCGTGTTAAAGCGACAGGCAAAATGCAATAAAAGTCGATATGTGAGTTATGTGATAAATAGAATCTAACATTCTCTCTCATTCATAATTGAATTTATTAAACTCGTTAGCAAAATTGATATCATTTTGCCAACTCGTTTAATAAATTCAATAATGAATGAGTACTCATGTACGATCCTCTATTAATCTGATAGTGTAGAGCGTACTTTTCATTGGCTTTCAATCTTACATAACTCTCGCTTCTTTGAAGTTGTTGATCATAATTGTCTGCATTATTTTATATTGATATTCTCCTAGATATCTCTCATTCGGATATCCGCGTCATGGTTAGTTTATGAATGCTTGACAATCACGTTCACCAATTCCCGGAAGTCACTGAAATCGACGAATATTTTTTTGCATCCCAACATGGATTCTTTCAGATATTAATGTGATCGGGAAGGGTACCTGGCCATGGTGGGTGCTTCGTCTGAGAGTAAACACTGTATAGACAACAAGGCGTCGTGCATTGGCCATTCGAGACCTTCCAAGGCGGCCACAGGGCAATCCATCCCCGGGTAAGACTCCATACTGGCCTCGTTTGCCTGACCACCGCATACAGTGGCTACCAGTATCCAGAGAAGTCTTTTCTAGTTGAGCAGGAGGTCGCCCTGTGGCCGATGCCAATCCACTTCCGGTGTTCTTCTCCTTCTACTTTTTTCTTTTATAGTGATTTATATAGCCTGTTTAGTATTGTAGATCTACTTTTTTTAAAAAAAAATTGCATTCATTTATGTTTTTTTCTGATTTTTTTGTACGCTTTAGTAATACCATATTAATTTCAACATAATGTTTTAGAAAACACCACGGATAATGCACAGCATGAGTTGGCTCAGGTTCTGTGAATCTCACCCTCCACGGTCTACATGATCCCAAATTGTGGCTGATCTAATTGTTCTACACATTTTGCATGCCCTCAAAGCTTTTTGTCACATCAAACATTCCAATTTCATGTGCTGCGATCATATATCCATACAATCGTCAAGAAAGATGTGGGGATCGGGAGCGCGCCGTGGGGCGAGGACGAGTGAAGCGAAGGCAGGCTTTATTGAAACTTCTGTATCATGTCAATAGATATGACTGTTGATGAATATACGATGGGAAAATAAAAATATTTCTTTAAAAAGTTCAAAACGTATATCACTTTAATGCATTATGCTTTACCAAAACATGTAGACAAACAATCATAAAATAATATTTAGTTTATATTACTTGTCATAGGGTAAAAATAACTATTTTATAAACAATGTGTGTCACGGTTTCTCCCTGAAAGTGTCACGGCATCTCGACGACAATATTATTAATGTAATGGTTACTGAACAATAATGTTCCTCTTTTCCGCATCTAACTAGCAGATGCAAACATTATTCTCCGTGCTTTTCATCATGTGCAGAAGCGGTTAGGCATTGAATTGACAGTCACCGCGACAGGAAAAATTAAACAATACAGACAGTTCAATCCAATTAGGGGATTAATCATAAAACTATTCCAATTAACACATACGGGAACGATACATAGTGTGAATGACATCAACGTTATGATTATACGTGTGTACAATTACCTGCCTACTGTTCAGTTGAAAAACAATTTAAAATGTAATCTTATGGGGTGACGTATTGCCTTTGTAAACATCATGTGCTTATATCGCCTATTCCAATACGAGATATCACCAGCTGATGTTATTAATAAAAGTCAACACGGTTTTCAATACATCAATTTACGCGGCCTTGGGTAGGCTGGTCTAATTGCACACAGACCGATAACAGACTATTGTGATGCTACTAAATCTTAATATATCCGAAAGACCCACCATATTTCATTTTTTATTAATTTTTTTTTATTATTATTCCGTATCTATGCTATTGAAGTGTAAATACCAACATACTACACGTTTGTATTCACTGGGGTTACGACCGATATAATGTAACATCAACCGATCTTGTAATAAAAAAAATGATAATGTAACATCGACATATACTGTATTAAAATTTACCGATATTATAATAAAATTTCTGAAGGATATGTAAAATAAAATCACCGATAATGTAATAAAAATTATCCGAACCCCTATTGAAACATTTTTTGTCCGATAATGTAATACTTTTTTTTATCGACCGATGAAGTAAAACATTTCGGCTGATAATGTAATACCAACTGCTCTAGTAAATCAGAAAAATGATAGTGTAACAAGTGATCTGGAATATTTGAACTTGTAGGCACCCAACATTAGGGAAGTTTCCCAGGGCGAATACCAACAATCACATTATTGTAATTGTCGTAAGAGAAAAATCTTTTCGATGAGCAGTAGCGCTCTGGACCCGATTTTGGGGCTGAAGTGTCGTCATCCGTTGCGCATTTCCAAAGACAATCATGATATGTTGAGTGGTTTTAGGGTTTAGAATGGACCTAAGTTACTCGGGATTATGTACCCCAACTTTTAACACTTTGTATCCACTTCCATCTCTCATTTGCAATGGGGAATAAAAAGCTATAATATCACTGGACCAAGGACTGGACTCATCGTCCAGAGTCCAACCGCTTCAGTCCGGAATCCCGACCCGTCCGATGTCCCGGTCAGCCAATATCTTCCCAGAACTTCAACTTGCTTATCGAGTGAATATGTTCCAACCGTTTGACACTTAGAAAGAAATTATTTGAAATGTATATTTTCAATACGTCGATTAACACGCCCAAGATTGATTCCCGGATCCCGCTCTTGACTCAGGAATGCGTCCTTTTGGGGCCCCGTTCGGTCTCACCGATATATAATACGGGTGCTTCGTCTGGCAGTAAACAGTCTGCATAGGCCACCAGGCGGCGTTCATTGAACATTCAAGGCTGTCCAAGTCGGTGTCGGTCACAGTGAGGGCGATCCACTGCTCATCTGATCCCCAGTCACCTCAATACACGAGTTTTCCAAAACAAGTCTCAATGCTAGCCGGGTTTGCCTGGTCACCGCATACACTGACCATAAATATCAACAATAAGATTCCATCGTTGAACTGGTCCTCTTTTAAACTGAGTAATTTAAATGACTTTCATAGTTGAGACCGAAAGTCTGATGTACATCCTTTGAACCAATTGCGATTGTTTCTTACTTTTCATAAGTTTGTATTTACACGTAAAAGTCAGTGAAAAGCCAGGAGATATATTAAACAAAACGCGGAAATACAAGTGCTAGTGTTGTTTTTTTCTCACCTAATCTTGATGTATTATATATACCCACCATGATCCCACCCCTACTCCAGCACTCAACCTCCACACCCTAGCCAGTCTATCCATCCATCCCCCGACTTCCACCTCAAACATCCTCGATCGCAACACCCCTAACCCGACCTCTATACAAACCATCCCATCGCATATATCCCTAGAACCCAAAACCCCAATCCCAAAGTGAGAAGGCATTTCAACTTACGTTCAAAATGGTGCCCAGGCGAGCTTATGCGTATTCCTTTGTCATCTGGGATATTTCTGATATGTGTTCGTGTAATATATTTTATTATCATACTAGTATATTACGGTGGCATATTTTCCAAACATATTTTTTTTACATTTACGTCTAATAACAAAATAACTACCAGCTCCCCAAATAAAGGTACACGTCATGTGAAATACAATCGGATGAAAACAAAACTTTTTAAACCAGAACATCCTGTCAATATGCACTACTAGACATCATATTGATTCTAGCTGCCAAGTTTCAAACAATCAGATGTAAATGTAGGCGGAGTTGAGCGGAAATGATCTTTATATTTGATAAAAAATCAAAATCCCTTTACTCCGCCAAACCCAATCATGAAGTTTCATGAAGATCAGATAAAAAACGTAAGAAGTGTTGAGCGGACAAGGTTTAAATTGAAAAATATCAAAGTCCCGAAACTCCGCCAAATATCATTCAACCGGAATGTGATGTACAGTTGTACATACGTACATACGGACATATGGACGGACGGACATGATGGCAACTATATGCTCTCCCGAAATTTTCGGGAGCATAAAAACACCGAACGTTTTACTATTTGTTAATTTTTGTCTACTGTTAACCTATAATGTTGCGGTTAAGATATTGTGTTTTCTCGATGACTGTCAACTGCGCAGCTATTTAATTTCACAAATTATAATTGGACTTGTATAATGATATTACAATAAAATAATTACAAACTGCGAACAATACACATATTTACTGTATTCTGATTGGTTAGTCATTCTTAAAAGTGTCCTGTTATTTCTCAATAACGCGTCCAAATAAAATAGTTCCAGTTGCGCAGGCGCAGATTAAAGTGGAAGTCCAACATTTGATTTGAGCGGCGAAAGTGGTCCGTGGTGTGCTCGGGCTTCCAAACACTATATCAGGAAACAAATGTTGAACGGTTTCAGCTTTCGAGCTTCCACCTGGCTACGCGCAAGGGTTTCTTAATTCTGTTTCATTCCTATTCACGATGGTGTAACGAAACGTTACATAAAGTCACTTTTTTAAACCGTTTACGTCACAGAACGAAAGTAAATAATGAGTGGTTTTGAACAGATACTCGGTAAAGGTAAACACTTTAGTTTAATTTACAATCTTAACGCTATTTATGATTATGTGTACAGTATGTCATGTTATTCTAAAATGCTATATCAATAAGAACAACCGACATTTTAAACCTTTTACGGCTGGTAAAACGGTGCACTCTGACGAGTTTGCGGAAACATTTTTGGGGATAAATAAAACATATCAGGGAAAAGGTTTTCGGCCGGGGTCTGCAGTGCCTAAGAGCAGCTACGCCACTAGAAACATATTGTTTATCTAGGCCTATATCTATACCTTTCTGCGGAGTAGATTTCAATTTTGAAAATGTGTGATTTCGCTCATCGGTTCAACTGAAATAAATATAATTTAGAGATTACTCATGTTACTGGGGCATGTGAAATAAAATCGACGGTCAGCAAAGATTATCATTGGCATAAGTTCGTAAGTGTAAGGATAGTTTTTCATCTTTTGCGATTTTATCGAAGTATAACACGTCAATGATGTTTCACAAATTTTGTATAAAACCAGGTAGCGCAGGAAAATGAATGGGCATGAGTGGGTACGGGACGAACTGTCTAGAGGGATACACGTGGGTGAGCTAATAACCCTGAAACTGAAATAACGTTCATGTTCAATGTGACCGACTCAGATTTGGCGTCGGTTACAATTCCCTGAAATCGCGTTTATTACTTTCGAACCTCGTATGTGTATCGAACGGATAAGAGGTTTATTGCTGTAAGTTCTTTCTTTAAAAACTAATGATCAATAATTATTCATCGAACTATTCAAAACAATTTGATGAATTATCTTCCTCTCTAAATGAGTAGGTGTTTTCATTCAATTGTTGTCGTCTTTGATTCTGCTGTCGCCGTCACGTGTGTGCCGACCACTTATGTCCGCAGTTTGCTTTTTGTCCGCTGTTGCTTTATGTCCGCAGAAAATAAAACACACACACGTGAAACTTACAAGCACAATAATTCTACACCTTCGCAATTTTAGGGAATTTCCAATAGAAACATTTTATTCACTATCGCAATTGGACCAAAACCTTTAGCCAAAACCTCTCTGAAAAGAAAGTCGATTTGAAAAGGAAATTAGCTTTGATTTTGAGAGTTGTCTGCGCGACGAATGCGCAAAGCCAAATCATTACTATGGTTCCGGAAGTGCTCTGGAGCTGTCCAGGATAGTAAATATCGCAGCTTTTGCAGTAGGATCTACGCTTCATATTTTGCAACCATTTCTCCTCTAATTTCCAGGCAAGCTGATGTCAATAGCTGCAATACCAAAATTCAATGCTATTACACTGTCAGTTATTTGGTATCACTAGAGCTGTTAGTTTTACTTTTTCGGTCGAAAAATAATATTATTACATTATCGGACACAAAGTGTCACAATATCGGTTGGAAGTTTATTTTATTACATTATCGGTGAATTTTATTACAGTATCGGTCGTTGTTACATTATCAGTTGTTTTTTATTACAATTTCGGTTGATGTTACATTATAGGTATTTTATTACATAATCGGTCGTAACACCTGCCTCACGCTGATCGTATGGGCAATTTAGTCCAATTTGTCATTTCAATGGCTACCAAGCTGTGCGGCACCAGCATACCATATTATTAGTAATTAGGACAACGTGATGGGAAGGTGTTGGTTAATATAATTATTATATTTGGCAGGAATCTACTAATGACTGATGTGATCATTAAATTAATAATTGGTGGAAGAACTAACAGATAAGTCTTCTTATATATATGCTGCTGTCTTCTTATAAGCATGGGTCTATCGTTAAGGTGGATACGCTTGCAATCTAGCAGTAAAGAAGAGACTCCTGTATCGTTAGTACTTGTTTAAGGGATACGGGTGAAATGATCATGCATCATCTGAAAACATGATAGTTTTTGGAAAATATACTGAGTAAAACTAGAAATTATCCATTATATAATGTTGATTACAAGATTTTTTAAATCATCAATGCTCAGAACAAGGCAAAGACGAAACAAAATACCCAATTCTCGTAAATGGAAAACAGGTTGCCTAAGGCCTTATAAAATCACTTTTTGTTTCAATGAAAATGGGACGATTTTTTAAACAAGTACACTAACACTTTTAATATATGCCTTTGGTTTTCGAACGTAGTAAATCAATACGTGTGTATGATTTGTCTGATGTTTTCACATTGTTTTAAATCATCCAGGTGCAACAGTTCATATTTGGTGAAAACATTATTCTCTGGACACTGCATATGCTTATTTAACTACAGATGGTATAACTTAATAACTAGGAGGGGGAGGTGGGGAGACATTGACACTAACGTTTTTTTGGTGCTGTGTTACGATTGTAAAACATTAACCCGTCTACGAATCAGCAGTTTATTACTTACTGATCAATTGGCATATTCAAACACAATCAGGTGAGGTGTTGTATCTTTATTACCACTCATGAACAGACTCAATCAAACATAGTTTGATACTTTTCCCTCTCGTTTTTGTTCATTTCTTCCGAGGAAATTATTTAGAAATGTTGTTGTTGTTTTCATAAAACCTTTTTTTGTGCATGTATTACCATTTTTATATACACTTAACAGAACACCAGACTTAAAACCCCAGCGGCCTTTTTGGCCACTGATCGTTCCAAGGCGGTAGCCCTATTGTCAACACTTGTGTGTTTGTGATGTCTTATTTGGCCTTTTATCATTTTTAAATTTGTTCTTTTTGTCTTTGTGTGTTTGTGGTTGACTGTGGTCCTTGAATGCTGCTTTTCCTGTTCAATTTGTATATCTATATTTACACTACAAACACTCCGCGATAACAGTAGGAACTCTTTTTCATTTTACTGGGTGTATAAATGCATTCGTTGTAACATTTTGTTAACAAATAACAGGTTTACAATAGCTTCTCGCCATAGTAAATATTCAGATGTTAAGTTCAATCATATGTATCGTATTTCTCATCCAAACATGTGTTTGATGTTAATGAACAAACACAAATACATTCTAGAAAGTATCTAAGATTATGAAAATAAAATGTAACTGTGTCTCTGCAAAAAAAGTGTTTTCTTAAAAGATTTTCTAAACTATGACGTTTTCAAAAATACCACTAACAAACCACGTTTCCTTGATGTATCATGCTGACATAATATAAAATTAGGTATAGAAGTCAAAGATGAAATGCAGCATTTACGGAACGCTACATTTGCTATCAAATGTCATGTAATTTTACGATTTTTTGCGTGTTTATTGAGATTTACGGTTCAGCCTTCTCTAAGACCTTTATATGTGTACGTGATAGAACATTACAAATGCATGCATCCATAAACCTAATATCATCGGTAATGGGTTATTATGGCGCTCTTGAACATTAATCTCAAAATCGCTATATCTTGCGGTCCACAGTGAATGACTTTAATGGCTTTAAAACACATTTAAGTAAATATATGTCTTCCATCTAAAGCTATATGTTATTAAAATGTATCCGAATCATTTAGGAAAATTAGAAGATGAGCCTATAAATTGTATAGACCATAAATGCAGTTTAAAACGGGGTACAGCTGTATGTTTTGATACTGGAACAGCAGACAGTATGGGAAGAATAGTTCTTTTGAAAAAGAGAAATATCTTTGCTATATGACACAGGTGCAGTGCAGCACATTATATTACACATTGAATAGAACGTCCAAAATAAATTGACATAAGCTGGTTTTATTAAAATGTCCTGAATGTTTGACCGAAGCATTGTGGCTTCTTTGTGGCTTTCTATGCTATTGTTTTATAAACACGAGCATCTTTGTGCTTTACTTATATTGCCTATTAATGCTGCCTTGTTGGTTAGAGAATAGTTTATGGCGGGGATTTCTTTATTTACACTGTCCCGTTTAACTGGGATGACAATAGGGTAATATTGTCATTCATGTTTGTCGATTTGCGTGTTTTGGGGTTTACTCTGTTCTGGGAAAGCTGCATTTCCTGTTCGACTTTCATACTTGTTTTTAGTGTCAGAAACGTTCACATTCTTCGGACGACTGATTGTCATCACATCGGGAACCTCTGTTTTCTGTGGTATTACCAATGTAGTCAACATAAACAATATATTCGATTTACGTTATGAAAGGCGGTTTAAATCAACTAACCCACCAAATAACGGCAAAATTACACTACAAAACCGTGTATTCAAACTCTATCCAAGTGTTCAGTTCATATAATAATGTATGTGTGCCGATTAAAAGTATAGGTTAATTAACGGGTTTTTCGAATAACCGTGACTGAATATTCGTAAATGAATTAAGAGCTGGTAATTCGTCTCTCCAGTGTTGACGTCTGGCGTTTGGCCTGGCTGGTTAAAGCCGGTTATATTATATCTACATATTTTGGATTCTCAAAATATATATATATATTATACCTCATCGTCAGAAGGTTTAGAAACAGTGCACACATTTTGTAAAAGGTTAACTGTTGTTGGCGGGAAATCTATTTTAAGTTATTAAGTCTGAATATGCTGTTATATATACTTTTGTTGTTAAACAAATAAAATATACTGAGTTGTAAGAAAGAAGTTATAGATCGTTTTCTTTCAACTTGCCAAATAATGTCAGTAAGATTTTTAGTTCTACAAGTTACAATGTTGTGTCAACATAACGAAATATCGCTATACGCTACATCGCAATTAACGCTATACAGGGGGTCGGTCAAACGTCAGACGTTGGTATTTGTGTGAATGTTGTTTTATAATTGTATTTCCTCTCTATAATAGTACAATGTTGTAGCGCTCTACCGACTGCGCTATCGATGACACACGGTTTGCAATGCATTATTCACCATATGCATGTACCCGCTACATACCTACTTGAAACTCTTATTATGTTTCATCAAGTGAATGCAATGTAAAGTTGCAAAACGGTAGATGTCAACATGTTGATGTGTAAAAAATACTCCCAGCTTCTTATCAGCAAGGTTAATGTTACACTGTGTGATCAAATCTTAAACGTGGATATATTTCCGTCCACTGTATAAACTGTTACCAGGAGAGACTCTTATGAACATTAATTTACAAAAGAACGCTGCGTGTCGAATAACTCATTCACATGTCCACAAGGGTGTCATTTTTGTTTAAGCTCTTAAATATGGAGGCGTATAAACGAAGTTTTTTTTTCTAAAAATGTTCTAATTCATGAATGAACTTAATCTATAACTAGAGTTATCATCTGGCATTCACATAACACATCTGTCAACGTCTCAGCAATTACAATAATATCGTAAAGCAACGACAAATACTTGGCGGCATTCACGTCTGTCGGATTTAACTTTAAATGAAACATGCTACTTTTCCTGAAATTATTGCATAAATCATCAAAAAAATAACTAGTAATGGTTAAGAACACGCATATTTCACATTTTCCTTACTGTCGCCAAAGCCCGTAAATAGTATTCCCTTAATAATAATAATAATAATAATAATAAATTCTTTATTTAAAGAAGGTTAACACATTATGACATAATATAAAGAAATAAACACCATATTTTCAATGCGGCCTTCTGTAACAAATAAACTAACAATAAAAGTTAACATTCAATCTTCGACAAACACTCAGTTATATTTGAATATAGAAAAACTCGTAATAGTCTTACATAATGTACATATACATCCAAGCAAAAAAAGAAAAATTAAATAAATAAATAAATAAAAAAAAGAAAAATGACTTTAATATCATTCATATCAATGTGCATTTTGCAACAATCATTTTTTATAATTGTATTTAAATGACCTGATAGTAGGAAAAGAACGTATGTCGACCGGTATATTGTTCCAAACGTGTCGACCAAAGTCGCTAAATGTGACTTTCGTGTATTTAATTTGCGATTTTTGTGTAACAAGATCATTTCCTGTAGCTTTGCCTTTGTATAGACATCCTGCGAAAATCTAAAAACAAATGAACCATCCAGGGTATTATATGTAACATGGAACACTCGCCATCAATGTAGATTTTAGTATCTGTATGAAAAATCGTACTGGGGATCTTATACACATCTCGGACAAATTTACTATACAGTCGAACTATGATAACTCGAAGTTAAGGGACCATATGAATATGTTCGAGGAATAGGGGTTTCGAGAACTCGAAGTTGACAACAAGCAAAAATCATCTATCCGATCTTGTATACCGTCGAAAACGGAGCTACTTATGTACGCACTTACACTTTCACCGCTGCGGGTTCGAATCCCACTGGAGCTCGACTTGTAAGTGAGGAAGTGTAGATTCTTACGGATGTATGTACAGTACTGGTTCTACCCAGGAAAAGAGGGTGATCAGCCTCGACTACAAAAAATCGACCGTCATATATAACCTTAAATGTGTTGAAAATGACGTAAAACACCATTCAAACAAACAAACAAACAAACATATTTCCTTGCATGTT
Source organism: Cyrtodaria siliqua (assembly GCA_037043455.1). NCBI lineage: Eukaryota > Metazoa > Mollusca > Bivalvia > Adapedonta > Hiatellidae > Cyrtodaria > Cyrtodaria siliqua. The sequence continues at coordinate 590,052 of JAWPHD010000049.1, forward strand.
TGTTTAAACCTAACAAAAGATGTCCTTAAATGACTGTACTGATTACCATGAAAATACAGGAAAGACTGCAAAAAATGTGTTTGTTTAACGATGGTATTCGAGGAATAAACGTTCGAAGTTATCAAAGTTCGACTGTATATTCCCGACTGCCTTATTCAGCAACAGTATACCTTATTTACATATTTTATTATTTGCGCTTTATGACATCATCGGGTCAATTTTTTATGCAGACTAGTTTCATAAATATTAAAGGTAAATTCATAATTAGTCTCTTTTCGCATGATAAATCAAATAAACTAATTCATAGCGAATATCTCAAAGCGTACACCAGTTTGTGAAAACAATTGTATCCCAAAACGTAGATTCGTAATAATTTAACAAATAGTGTTCCGGCTCATATGTATTTAGACAAGGTAGTTTCGGTTCATATTTCGTTTCATAATATCATTACATGTTTTGTAATATTACCACATCTGAATATCGTCGGTATCGTTAAAACCGATGCCGGTTGTATTTGCTAGATATGAATGATGCCGGTTGTATTTGCTAGATATGAATATCTTCTGTTTCTGTTACTTCTTACTTTACTAAAATTCAAACGAATGAAGCGAGCATTGATCTACATACTCTAATGATGAATTTAAATCACCCACACATATTTGTTTCTGAATCCTCCATTACATTAAATAAACAACACGTTTACTGTCATTAAAACCATTGTTACGCGAATACTATAATGTTATTTCTTCCAAAACAACAAATATTCTCGATTTATTTAGTGACTGGCATAGGAGTTTTCTAACAAGGACTATAGCAGCTTTAGATACTCCAATTCACTAGGCTACTTCTGTTCAGAATCGTAATCTTTCGGTAATCTCCAAGCGATGGCGAACTCTTTATACTCCTCCAGGGACACACATGTCTAGGGAACACTGATACCAATTATTATATATAAACAGTGTGTTTCCGAAAGTCGCGAGATCTCGATATTTCATCGACATCAACAAATGCATTATTTCATGTGTATATTGACTATTTGTGTGTGGTTATTAAAGCCCAAACGTTAGATATAAAACGCGTTCTTATTGTAAATTGTGCAACATTAGTGCTACACTACAGCGTCCCTATAAGCACAAAAACTAGGAAAGTGTCATCAAATAAAATATCAAAATGCATTAGGTGCTTACTGTATAACACGTCATTATTACCGCCCAGGATTCTAAATCTGCAATCGAATCGCGGATTACATGTAAGTGTTAAACGGAGTGTTCACTAGGTTTCATATTTAAATATTGTATTTGAAGCGTTTACGTTTCCCTATTTAAGAGAGTACATAGAACACACTTGCAGTTTTCCTTCCGTTTTGTCGTGCACTTAACGGTTTTCCCATTGATGTTCTGACTTTAGACAAGTCATCGAGTACATATGAGATTAGCACACTTGCAGTTTTCGCTCCGTTTTTTTGTGCCAGTAACGGTTTTCCCATTAATGCTCTGACTTTAGACAAGTCATCGAGTACATATGAGATTATAATTTGAGATTATAATATCGGTAGATCCGATTTGATTGTGCGATGACCGGATAGATTGTGGACCCTATGATGACGACTGCCTAAATCTTAAGAGGACGGTAACGTTTGATATTTGTCTCCAATATTGATTTGTAACGCCCTTAATGGTTTATTCTAGTGTTGCTCTGGCATCTGCTAAGTCATTGAGCACTGCGTTGCGGCTTTCAAGGATTTTGCATTTTATATTCATATATACCTGATCATCTTTCTGTTATACTTTTATTGCCTATTAATGCTGCCTAATTTGTTAGAGCATATATCCCCGCATGGCGGGGATTGATTTCTTATCTACACTGTAACATTTTATTGGGGTGACAGTAGGATAAGAGTGCGGTCTGGTGAACTTTTTGTAAACCCCCAGTGGCATTTTTGCCATAGACCGTTCCATGATGGTAGTAGTTTTGTTAAACCTTTTAAATCTGTAATGTCATATACCTTGCATTTTATTTATCCTTCTAATTGTTGTTTGTTTCTATGTGTATTTTGGTTGACTGTGGTCGACTTTTATATCTATTTTACCCCAAAGAGTCTTTGAAATAAAGACTTTGGATGGCTTCTTTCACAGTTTAAATAATCGAGTATCTCATCAACGTAATAGAGATTATTTAACTGCTGGGATTTATTATAGAGAAATTCTTCACGAGATGGTAGACGTATGGTTCTTTTCACGAACGAGCGTAAGTGAGTGAGTGAAAAAGATAAATCTACCATCGAGTGAAAGATTTCCCTATAATCGAACACAGCAGTTAAATAATCTGTGTATTACATTTTAAACAGTTTGTGCATGATTTTAACCGAAATTCTTTGCTTATTTAACGTTATCGGTGGATGACGTCGACGTCAGCACCACTTTATTGACGTCATAACTCAGCGTCACAGCGTTAGTTATTTTTTTGTTCGGAGTAAGTTATTAATATTTAGCGATTATGAATATTCTTTCACTGAAAAATCCCAATCTTTCACAGATAGAAATGTAATAAATGAATATCTTCTTCAAATGTACGTCAATATACGTCATAGTAGCTGTTAGCAAAAAAAGTGTTACTTTCAATCATGGTGGAACGACGTTATTCACGCCTATTTTGGCCATACGGTCATTACTGGGCAATTTACATGCCAAATTGTTATGACTGAACGCCACATCCAATGCACCATATGATTTTATTATGAACAAATATATGTATCAATTCTTCCACGAACATCTGAATAATTTGGTTCATTAGACTCAGTGTTAACGAACACATTTGTCTTCATATAGACATTTTACAATCTAACTCGCAAACGTGGTTTGCATACAGTAATTTTGAAATGTAATTACCCTTCTAAATCGAACATCTAGAACTTTAGCTTTTCTTTACCTTTTCAGCATAACGCATACAGCTGTTGAGCATTGATAAAATGTTAGAACTTTGTCTAGATAAATATCAAAACATAGTGCTACGGTAGAGTTCAAACACGTTTAAGGACCTATTTCATGACGATAAATCATCATTGAAAAGGCATGGACAGCATGCTTATTTACTGTTAACATGCTACATGACCGATTAGCTCAGATATATAAACTGAGGCCCGAGTAACGTTTTCTATTTGAAAAGCATTGGTATATTGAACAGTATTTGGGGTAGAGCAGTGTATACATGTAATACTTCAAACTTTACTTTTAAATAAAGACCCCTAGGACCTTGTTTAAACCCCCAGCGGCCTTTTTTTCCACTGACCGTTCCAAGGCGGTAGCCCTATTGTCAACCCTTTTGTGTTTGTGATGTCTTATTTGACCTTTTATTCATCTTTAAATTTTTTCTTTGTTTCTGTGTGTGTTTGTGGTTGACTGTCGTCCTGGAATGCTGCTTTTCCTGTTCGATTTTTATATCTATATTTATATAACGTAGAAACTAAGTTCATGAAATTGGTAAGAATGAGTATAAAGTATCAAATTTCAAAATGAGGAATTCTTAATCGTTCAAGAAGCCATTTAAAATATATATGCTCATTGCTTTAATACCCTCCAGAAGCTTAATCTGTGATCGTCGTTTGTAGAAAGCAATTATAGAAACAATTTCTCACATACGCATGACTTAGGTTAATGAGATTGTATATCATTCAAATGGTTTTAGACAAATAGAAATGCAAACTACTTGCATATTTTATTTTGAGTTGCCGGAAAACATTCTTTGTGAAAATTGAAGAATGATTTTCAGTTCAAAGATCTAGTCTCCCTCCGTACATTAACAAAGAAATATATGTGTTTCTGGTGGTAATTTCTATGTATTTTTCAGGCAGGAGCAATATACAGTCTTATATTCATATGTACATGATCATCGATGAATTATACGTATTTTACACATTAATGCTGCTTACCCAGCCAGCATGGCCATATCGGATAGATATCGGTAATTTGTCGGAAGGTCAGCAGATCGGCAGGATGTCTATCCGGTATCTATCCGTTATCTGTATATAGGAAACATATTGGTCCAACATCGGTCCGATATAGGCTTGCTGACTGGGTTTGTGTCTTCTTTTTGTGATTTGCTGAAAAGATATCGGTCAGATTTCTGCTAAATGTTGGATATGCCGACGTCGGGCCGATGTAGAGCCGATTAATTCAATATTTTCTAATTTTTTGTTTGTATAGCATGCTAAATTGATTGTTCAATGCATTAATCTGAATGAATATAGCATATTTCTTCTAAGGTCTATTATTATATCTGGGGCCAACGTCAGGCCGACGTAGTTTGTATCAATTGATACCATATATCGGGCCGCTGTCGGTCCGATATAACAAGCCATCAATCTATAAAAGGAGGTAATGACATGTCATTGTGAATATTGTATATTTATTGTTAATGTGAACCGATATTCGTCGCAAATATCCTTTTTTACATTGCAAAATGATGCTACCTACATTCACAAGAGTTTTATTTATTGCTAATGAATATTTTTTCAATCGAGCTAATTGAGATAAGCACCAACAAAAAGATATATATAAGGTAGTATAAATAGTGAAAAAATGTCAGTATTCATTAAATCGATTTGATAAAATAAATAGGACGGAATTAAGCGCCCGATAATCTTGTATGTTGTAAACGAGGATCACAACTCTAGTGTTACAGGTTCGATTTGGCTTATTTTAAAACTTGCCTGAGCCTTAAGTCCCTATCGTCTTAACGAGGCAAAACTGGACGACGGGCAACTCGCCATCTCATAAAACTAGAGGGATAATATGGACAAAAGCAAATGACTCCCCAACAGACGCAATTTTGTTAAAGCAGCACGATTTGCAATGAACACATACAAAAGTTAAGCCAAGCATGCCACTAACACTGTTAAAAATTGTCAAATACAGTGTCTGTTGCTAGGCCCACATCTGCACATGATGCCAATGATACACGTAAAGTCACTTTGCTGAAACTGGAAGAGAAATGTCTAATGTGTTGCATGGATTATATGCTTATAGTTCCCTATGACGTGTTGAAATGGTGACCCTGAAGTAAATTGTGGTCCAACCATGAGGGATTCAGCTCAACTTAGAGTTATACTCGTATGTAACATGTTTAAAACATTTAACGTCAAGACATAAGAACCACTGTCAAACATCTTTTCTTTCCTGCAATTACAAGAGCTAGGCTGCGGATCACGAATTACTTTCTAGTAGGCCACAATGCATTTTATTTCCGAAAATAAAATGAAACAGCACGTACAAATTCCAAAAGGTGTGTATTAGTTTCAAGATAAATCCACAGTTCAAATACAGCGTATTTCCCATACAGGTATTTTCCTTTTCACATCATATGTGTACGCACGCAATCACGATTTAGCTGTTTTTGAATGGGGTTTAATCTCAAAATTTAGTGTTTGAAAAATCCGTTTGGTAAATTTTCCCATTATAAATGTATTTTTTATTCATTAACAATTCTGAAAATATATTTTAAATCATTTATCTGGTAGGTTTTTATTTTTGTGACATGGAAAGAGGCGTGGCAAAGCCCTTGCTATAATAAGCACACTGCAACCTACAGACATGTATAACACGTATAGCAACTTCCACTAGAACAATAACACATCTGACACCTTCTTTGCATCTTTCAAGAGATAGCCATTCAATGTATTTCTCCAAATTAGTATCAAAACCCAGTTACTCGTTGATAGGGCTGTGCTGTCACCACCACAGAAAACTAATTTATTTAATACAAGGTGTTTTCATATTAATCTCCTTTACACATTGTCTCAAACTACTTTATCTGACAGCATTTCCTATTGCAATATCGAACAGTAGTCCTTCAATATGTTAAGAACGAGATTCGGATAACGAACTGCGAACAGGCAACTGGACATTTTAAATAAATCACAAACTGTCCGTTTTGTTTAAAACTATTTAAAATTTGTCTTTAAAATACTTCATTTGGTATTGTTTTCAGTTGGAATGATGAAACAGTAATCGTTCAAACATCGTTAGTTTATACAATTGCCCATGTGCCCGATAACAAACTGGCAACTGGTTGTCATGAGATATAAGGTCCTATAGAAACCACAGCGTCCGAACGCAATGGCATCGTAGGTCCGCACTGTACTGCAAACAAGGACTTGATAAAACAATGAAAGAGACAAAAAACAACAGAAAGTGTGGTGAAGACAGGGTTACCGATTTGGAACGGTCAGTAGGCAATAATGCATTTCGCAATTCGAATTTAAAATAGCATATAACACATCCGCTATTTCTAATATGTGGACATTGTATTGTGAACATATATCTCTTTTTATTATTAAACATGATCTTTTTGAACATGTTAAACCTTCAGGTATTGCGAACTGGCTATCAAACAGCCAGTTGGCATTCGATCAACAAACTGTGAACTGCAAACTAGGATCTACTTTACAGATATGAGATAAACAAAGTGCTAGTGGTGTCATATATCGCTATCGCAAGTGATGTTCAATCGACGTAGAAAATGCATGGATATAATTGTTCTATTCTTCAACGCATGGCGTAATACATCAAATTTAATAGCATGCCAATAACGAAATAACTGAACAACCAAAAACAAATACTTGTATTCAGGTAAACTGGTCTCATAAATTCTTTGAAATATTTTCTACATGTTCCACCAAATGTTTATTTTACATAGATCTAAATAAATCTAAAAGTATCGCTAATTAATAATTTTAGCTTGACATAATCTTTTAAGAATTTGGCATATCAATAAGCAATAAATTGACACAAATCTGCATTTTGTATGTGATAGACATGGTCTTTATCATTGACGCTTTACTGATTTTAGTCATATGCGTATCAAAAAGCAATTGTACTCATATATATTCTGAAACCTTATATTTTACATTTATGTATCTTTAAACCACCAGCTTGGACAAAAGATAAAGTGCGAGTAATAGCCTTTGTATTCGCCAACTGAATATCTCAACATCTCGGCAATGTGCAGGAAAATATTCTCGTATGATATCGTTATGAATACCATAAATGGTGTAACTGACATTAAAACCGTATTGTTAATACTTCTACAACAGACAAAATCAGTGTCTCAGATTGCTATAGTCAAGGGGTTGGAATACATTACAAGAGCTATATGTAAATCCTTACACAAAACTCTAAATTACCAAATGTAATGCACTTCAAATAGATGCAGTAGCATAGAAGCTCACTAAGGGCAGAAGTTACCAATGAATCGTGTTGTCGTCCGTCAAGAGAAGACCTACTGTTATGACCGATAGTGTAATAAACTGATAAAATAACATCAACCGATCTTGTAATAAAAAACAACTGATAATGTAACATCGACAGATACTGTATTCAAAGTCACCGATAATGTACTAAATTTTCTGACCGATGTTGTAAAAATAAATCACTGATAATACAATATTTTTTTTCCATCCGATATTGTCAGATAATGTAATATTTTTTATCGACCGATAAAGTAAAACATTTCGGCTGATAATGTAATACCAACCGCTCTTGTAATATCAAACAACTGATATTGTAACAAGTGATCTGGAATATTTGAATTTGTAGGCACCCAAAACTAGAGAAGATTACCAGGTCGAATGCCAACAATCACATTATTGAAATTTTCGTTTTTGTCTTTGCGATGAGCTGTCGCGCTATGGATCCGAGTTTGGGAATGAAGTGCGTCGTAAGTCATTCGTTGCGCACTTTTAAAGACAATCATGATTTGTTTAGAGTGGACCAAATTTACTCGGGATTATGCTCATTTACAATGGAGAAATGTGGATAAAAAGCTATAATATCACTGGATCAAGGACTGGAATCATGGTCCAAACCGATTCAGTCCCGAATACCGACCCTCCCATGTCCCGGTCAGCCAAAATCTTCTCCGAACTTGAACTCGCATATAGAGTGAACATTTTCTCTTTATCACATAACTTACGGCGTGGGAGTGGAATAACACCATTCTATATTTTTCATATACCACTAGTTATATAAGTATGCAAATGAGCCTAGTACTCTCTAATAATGAATATGATCGAATTCCCACGGTTTATGTCGGTTGCGCATGTTAAAGCGACATGCAAAATGCAATAAAAGTCGATATGTGAGTTATGTGATAAATAGAATCTTACATTCGTATTGAATTTATTAAACTCGTCAGCAAAAATGATATAGTGCTCGGCAAGAGTCTCGCATTATATCATTTTTTCAAATCGTTTAATAAATTTAATAATGAATGAGTACTCATGTTCGATCCTCTATTTATTTGACGCGAAATTATTTGAAATATATATTTTCAATATGTCGATTTACACGCTCAAGTTTTATTCTCTGCTCTTCTTGACCCTGGAACCCGCCCTTTCGGGAGCCTGTTCGGTCCTGGGGCTCCACACGCTCAGTTTTTGGTATCACCGCCTATGAGTAGGCGTCATAGCCACTAACATAAAATATGGGATAGGGAGGGGTCGGCGACAGGGATTGGGCCCCCCCCCCCCCTCCCCCACCCACCCAAAATTGTGTTTGCGTGACAGTCAGCAACGGACGTTGGAAAGGAAGCCTTCAAGGGAGATATCATACACTGAAATAACTGACTTTCGCATTACTTATCACATTTTAATTATACATTTATATAGCCTTTATTTCATTCAAACATAACTTTAAAGATTCTATTATTCGATGTTTGGTCTCCTAAATGGAAAGCGGTTTGTCCCCAGAATTCGCGGACATTGGAGGTCCCAAAAGCGGCAGTTTTACTATCGTCGGTTTTCTAACCAACAATACCAGTTTTAGCAATGGTCTCCAGATTCGGTGGTCTCCAGAGTCGCAGATACCCAGAAATGACAACGAGTCTTCTAAATCGAAAGACGCAGGAAAGCCATTCTCATCTGGCTTTATCCGAATCATCATTGTACCAGTGTTTTTAAGACCACTTGATAACTACTCTTGATCGTGTGAAGTCAATAACTTAATTTATCACATAACTTACGGTGTGGGAGTGAAATTACACCATTCTATATTTTCGATATACCACTAGTTATATAAGTATGCAAATAAGCTTAGTATGCGCTGTCCAAAAAAAATCGATTAAGACTATGATCCAATTCCCACGGTTTATGTCGGTTTCGCGTGTTAAAGCGACAGGCAAAATGCAATAAAAGTCGATATGTGAGTTATGTGATAAATAGAATCTAACATTCTCTCTCATTCATAATTTGAATTTATTAAACTCGTTAGCAAAATTGATATCATTTTGCCAACTCGTTTAATAAATTCAATAATGAATGAGTACTCATGTACGATCCTCTATTAATCTGATAGTGTAGAGCGTACTTTTCATTGGCTTTCAATCTTACATAACTCTCGCTTCTTTGAAGTTGTTGATCATAATTGTCTGCATTATTTTATATTGATATTCTCCTAGATATCTCTCATTCGGATATCCGCGTCATGGTTAGTTTATGAATGCTTGACAATCACGTTCACCAATTCCCGGAAGTCACTGAAATCGACGAATATTTTGTTGCATCCCAACATGGATTCTTTCAGATATTAATGTGATCGGGAAGGGTACCTGGCCATGGTGGGTGCTTCGTCTGAGAGTAAACACTGTATAGACAACAAGGCGTCGTGCATTGGCCATTCGAGACCTTCCAAGGCGGCCACAGGGCAATCCATCCCCGGGTAAGACTCCATACTGGCCTCGTTTGCCTGACCACCGCATACAGTGGCTACCAGTATCCAGAGAAGTCTTTTCTAGTTGAGCAGGAGGTCGCCCTGTGGCCGATGCCAATCCACTTCCGGTGTTCTTCTCCTTCTACTTTTTTCTTTTATAGTGATTTATATAGCCTGTTTAGTTTTGTAGATCTACTTTTTTTTTTAAAAAATTGCATTCATTTATGTTTTTTTCTGATTTTTTTGTACGCTTTAGTAATACCATATTAATTTCAACATAATGTTTTAGAAAACACCACGGATAATGCACAGCATGAGTTGGCTCAGGTTCTGTGAATCTCACCCTCCACGGTCTACATGATCCCAAATTGTGGCTGATCTAATTGTTCTACACATTTTGCATGCCCTCAAAGCTTTTTGTCACATCAAACATTCCAATTTCATGTGCTGCGATCATATATCCATACAATCGTCAAGAAAGATGTGGGGATCGGGAGCGCGCGGTGGGGCGAGGACGAGTGAAGCGAAGGCAGGCTTTATTGAAACTTCTGTATCATGTCAATAGATATGACTGTTGATGAATATACGATGGGAAAATAAAAATATTTCTTTAAAAAGTTCAAAACGTATATCACTTTAATGCATTATGCTTTACCAAAACATGTAGACAAACAATCATAAAATAATATTTAGTTTATATTACTTGTCATAGGGTAAAAATAACTATTTTACAAACAATGTATGTCACGGTTTCTCCCTGAAAGTGTCACGGCATCTCGACGACAATATTTTTAACGTAACGGTTACTGAACAATAATGTTCCTCTTTTCCGCATCTAACTAGCAGATGCAAACATTATTCTCCGTGCTTTTCATCATGTGCAGAAGCGGTTAGGCATTGAATTGACAGTCACCGCGACAGGAAAAATTAAACAATACAGACAGTTCAATCCAATTAGGGGATTAATCATAAAACTATTCCAATTAACACATACGGGAACGATACATAGTGTGAATGACATCAACTTTATGATTATACGTGTGTACAATTACCTGAATACTGTTCAGTTGAAAAACAATATAAAATGTAATCTTATGGGGTGACGTATTGCCTTTGTAAACATCATGTGCTTATATCGCCTATTCCAATACGAGATATCACCAACTGATGTTATTAATAAAAGTCAACACGGTTTTCCATACATCAATTTACGCGGCCTTGGGTAGGCTGGTCTAATTGCACACAGACCGATAACAGACTATTGTGATGCTACTAAATCTTAATATATCCGTCAGACCCACCATATTTCATTTTTTATTAATTTTTTTTTTATTATTATTCCGTGTCTATGCTATTGTAGTGTAAATACCAACATACTACACGTTTGTATTCACTGGTGTTACGACCGATACAATGTAACATCAACCGATCTTGTAATAAAAAAAATGATAATGTAACATCGACATATACTGTATTAAAATTTACCGATATTATAATAAAATTTCTGAAGGATATGTAAAATAAAATCACCGATAATGTACTAAAAATTATCCGAACCCCTATTGAAACATTTTTTGTCCGATAATGTAATACTTTTTTTTATCGACCGATGAAGTAAAACATTTCGGCTGATAATGTAATACCAACTGCTCTAGTAAATCAGAAAAATGATAGTGTAACAAGTGATCTGGAATATTTGAACTTGTAGGCACCCAACATTAGGGAAGTTTCCCAGGGCGAATACTAACAATCACATTATTGTAATTGTCGTAAGAGAAAAATCTTTTCGATGAGCAGTAGCGCTGTGGACCCGATTTTGGGGCTGAAGTGTCGTCATCCGTTGCGCATTTCCAAAGACAATCATGATATGTTGAGTGGTTTTAGGGTTTAGAATGGACCTAAGTTACTCGGGATTATGTACCCCAACTTTTAACACCTTGTATCCACTTCCATCTCTCATTTGCAATGGGGAATAAAAAGCTATAATATCACTGGACCAAGGACTGGACTCATCGTCCAGAGTCCAACCGCTTCAGTCCGGAATCCCGACCCGTCCGATGTCCCGGTCAGCCAAGATCTTCCCAGAACTTCAACTTGCTTATCGAGTGAATATGTTCCAACCGTTTGACACTTAGAATTTTTTTTATTTGAAATGTATATTTTCAATACGTCGATTAACACGCCCAAGATTGATTCCCGGATCCCGCTCTTGACCCAGGAATGCGTCCTTTTGGGGCCCCGTTCGGTCTCACCGATATATAATACGGGTGCTTCGTCTGGCAGTAAACAGTCTGCATAGGCCACCAGGCGGCGTTCATTGAACATCCAAGGCTGTCCAAGTCGGTGTCGGTCACAGTGAGGGCGATCCACTGCTCATCTGATCCCCAGTCACCTCAATACACGAGTTTTCCAAAACAAGTCTCAATGCTAGCCGGGTTTGCCTGGTCACCGCATACACTGACCATAAATATCAACAATAAGATTCCATCGTTGAACTGGTCCTCTTTTAAACTTAGTAATTTAAATGACTTTCATAGTTGAGACCGAAAGTCTGATGTACATCCTTTGAACCAATTGCGATTGTTTCTTACTTTTCATAAGTTTGTATTTACACGTAAAAGTCAGTGAAAAGCCATGAGATATATTAAACAAAACGCGGAAATACAAGTGCTAGTGTTGTTTTTTTCTCACCTAATCTTGATGTATTATATATACCCACCATGAGCCCACCCCTACTCCATCACTCAACCTCCACACCCTAGCCAGTCTATCCATCCATCCCCCGACTTCCGCCTCAAACATCCTTGATCGCAACACCCCTAACCCGACCTCTATACACAACCATCCCATCGCATATATCCCTAGAACCCAAAACCCCAATCCCAACCACCCACCCAAAGTGAGAAGGCATTTCAACTTACGTTCAAAATGGTGCCCAGGCGAGCTTATGCGTATCCCTTTGTCATCTGGGATATTTCTGATATGTGTTCGTGTAATATATTTTATTATCATACTTGTATATTACGGTGGCATATTTTCCAAACATATTTTTTTACATTTACGTCTAATAACAAAATAACTACCAGCTCCCCAAATAAAGGTACACGTCATGTGAAATACAATCAGATGAAAACATAACTTTTTAAACCAGAACATCCTGTCAATATGCACTACTAGACATCATATTGATTCTAGCTGCCAAGTTTCAAACAATCAGATGTAAATGTAGGCGGAGTTGAGCGGAAATGATCTTTATATTTGATAAAAAATCAAAATCCCTTTACTCCGCCAAACCCAATCATGAAGTTTCATGAAGATCAGATAAAAAACGTAAGAAGTGTTGAGCGGACAAGGTTTAAATTGAAAAAAATCAAAGTCCCGAAACTCCGCCAAATATCATTCAACCGGAATGTGATGTACAAATGTACATACGTACATACGGACATATGGACGGACGGACATGATGGCAACTATATGCTCTCCCGAAATTTTCGGGAGCATAAAAACACCGAACGTTTTACTATTTGTTAATTTTTGTCTACTGTTAACCTATAAATGTTGCGGTTAAGATATTGTGTTTTCTCGATGACTGTCAACTGCGCAGCTATTTAATTTCACAAATTATAATTGGACTTGTATAATGATATTACAATAAAATAATTACAAACTGCGAACAATACACATATTTACTGTATTCTGATTGGTTAGTCATTCTTAAAAGTGTCCTGTTATTTCTCAATAACGCGTCCAAATAAAATAGTTCCAGTTGCGCAGGCGCAGATTAAAGTGGAAGTCCAACATTTGATTTGAGCGGCGAAAGTGGTCCGTGGTGTGCTCGGGCTTCCAAACACTATATCAGGAAACAAATGTTGAACGGTTTCAGCTTTCGAGCTTCCACCTGGCTACGCGCCTGGGTTTCTTAATTCTGTTTCATTCCTATTCACGATGGTGTAACGAAACGTTACATAAAGTCACTTTTTTAAACCGTTGAATTTTCGCTCATCGGTTCAACTGAAATTAATATAATTTAGAGATTACTCATGTTACTGGGGCATGTGAAATAAAATCGACGGTCAGCAAAGATTATCATTGGCATAAGTTCGTAAGTGTAAGGATAGTTTTTCATCTTTTGCGATTTTATCGAAATATAACACGTCAATGATGTTTCACAAATTTTGTATAAAACCAGGTAGCGCAGGAAAATGAATGGGCATGAGTGGGTACGGGACGAACTGTCTAGAGGGATACACGTGGGTGAGCTAATAACCCTGAAACTGAAATAACGTTCATGTTCAATGTGACCGACTCAGATTTGGCGTCGGTTACAATTCCCTGAAATCGCGTTTATTACTTTCGAACCTCGTATGTATATCGAACGGATAAGAGGTTTATTGCTGTAAGTTCTTTCTCTAAAAACTAAGGATCAATAATTACTCATCGAACTATTCAAAACAATTTGATGAATTATCTTCCTCTCTAAATGAGTAGGTGTTTTCATTCAATTGTCGTCGTCTTTGATTCTGCTGTCGCCGTCACGTGTGTGCCGACCACTTATGTCCGCAGTTTGCTTTTTGTCCGCTGTTGCTTTATGTCCGCAGAAAATAAAACACCACACACGTGAAACTTACAAGCACAATAATTCTACACCTTCGCAATTTTAGGGAATTTCCAATAGAAACATTTTATTCACTATCGCAATTGGACCAAAACCTTTAGCCAAAACCTCTCTGAAAAGAGAGTCGATTTGAAAAGGAAATTAGCTTTGATTTTGAGAGTTGTCTGCGCGACGAATGCGCAAAGCCAAATCATTACTATGGTTCCGGAAGTGCTCTGGAGCTGTCCAGGATAGTAAATATCGCAGCTTTTGCAGTAGGATCTACGCTTCATATTTTGCAACCATTTCTCCTCTATTTTCCAGGCTGATGTCAATAGCTGCAATACCAAAATTCAATGCTATTACACTGTCAGTTATTTGGTATCACTAGAGCTGTTAGTTTTACTTTTTCGGTCGAAAAATAATATTATTACATTATCGGACACAAAGTGTCACAATATCGGTTGGAAGTTTATTTTATTACATTATCGGTGAATTTTATTACAGTATCGGTCGTTGTTACATTATCAGTTGTTTTTTATTACAATTTCGGTTGATGTTATATTATAGGTATTTTATTACATAATCGGTCGTAACACCTGCCTCACGCTGATCGTATGGGCAATTTAGTCCAATTTGTCATTTCAATGGCTACCAAGCTGTGCGGCACCAACATACCATATTATTAGTAATCAGGACAACGTGATGGGAAGGTGCTGGTTAATATAATTATTATATTTGGCAGGAATCTACTAATGACTGATGTGATCATTAAATTAATAATTGGTGGAAGAACGAACAGATAAGTCTTCTTATATATATGCTGCTGTCTTCTTATAAGCATGGGTCTATCGTTAAGGTGGATACGCTTGCAATCTAGCAGTAAAGAAGAGACTCCTGTATCGTTAGTACTTGTTTAGGGGATACGGGTGAAATGATCATGCATCATCTGAAAACATGATAGTTTTTGAAAAATATACTGAGTAAAACTAGAAATTATCCATTATATAATGTTGATTACGATATTTTTTAAATCATCAATGCTCAGAACAAGGCAAAGACAAAACAAAATACCCAATTCTCGTCAATGGAAAACAGGTTGTTTAAGGCCTTATAAAATCACTTTTTGTTTCAATGAAAACGGGACGATTTTTTAAACAAGTACACTTACACTTTTAATAAATGCCTTTGGTTTTCAAACGTAGTAAATCAATACGTGTGTATGATTTGTCTGATGTTTTCACATTGTTTTAAATCATCCAGGTGCAACAGTTCATATTTGGTGAAAACATTATTCTCTGGACACTGCATATGCTTATTTAACTACAGATGGTATAACTTAATAACTAGGAGGGGGAGGTGGGGAGACATTGACACTAACGTTTTTTTGGTGCTGTGTTACGACTGTAAAACATTAACCCGTCTACGAATCAGTAGTTTATTACTTACTGATCAATTGGCATATTCAAACACAATCAGGTAAGGTGTTGTATCTTTATTACCACTAATGAACAGACTAAATCAAACATAGTTTGCTACTTTTCCCTCTCGTTTTTGTTCATTTCTTCCGAGGAAATTATTTAGAAATGTTGTTGTTGTTTTCAAAAAACCTATTTTTGTGCATGTATTACCATTTTTATATACACTTAACAGAACACCAGACTTAAAACCCCAGCGGCCTTTTTTGCCACTGACCGTTCCAAGGCGGTAGCCCTATTGTCAACACTTGTGTGTTTGTGATGTCTTATTTGGCCTTTTATCATTTTTAAATTTGTTCTTCGTTTCTTTGTGTGTTTGTGGTTGACTGTGGTCCTTGAATGCTGCTTTTCCTGTTCAATTTTTATATCTATATTTACACTACAAACACTCCGCGATAACAGTAGGAACTCTTTTTCATTTTACTGGGTGTATAAATGCATTCGTTGTAACATTTTGTTAACAAATAACAGGTTTACAATAGCTTCTCGCCATAGTAAATATTCAGATGTTAAGTTCAATCATATGTATCGTATTTTTCATCCAAACATGTGTTTGATGTTAATGAACAAACACAAATACATTCTAGAAAGTATCTAAGATTATGAAAATAAAATGTAACTGTGTCTCTGCAAAAAAAGTGTTTTCTTAAAAGATTTTCTAAACTATGACGTTTTCAAAAATACCACTAACAAACCACGTTTCCTTGATGTATCATGCTGACATAATATAAAATTAGGTATAGAAGTCAAAGATGAAATGCAGCATTTACGGAACGCTACATTTGCTATCAAATGTCATGTAATTTTACGATTTTTTGCGTGTTTATTGAGATTTACGGTTCAGCCTTCTCTAAGACTTTTATATGTGTACGTGATAGAACATTACAAATGCATGCATCCATAAACCTAATATCATCGGTAATGGGTTATTATGGCGCTCTTGAACATTAATCTCAAAATCGTTATATCTTGCGGTCCACAGTGAATGACTTTAATGGCTTTAAAACACATTTAAGTAAATATATGTCTTCCATCTAAAGCTATATGTTATTAAAATGTATCCGAATCATTTAGGAAAATTAGAAGATGAGCCTATAAATTGTATAGACCATAAATGCAGTTTAACACGGGGTACAGCTGTATGTTTTGATACTGGAACAGTAGACAGTATGGGGAGAATAGTTCTTTTGAAAAAGATAAATATCTTTGCTATATGACACAGGTGCAGTGCAGCACATTATATTACACATTGAATAGAACGTCCAAAATAAATTGACATAAGCTGGTTTTATTAAAATGTCCTGATTTTTTGACCGAAGCATTGTGGCTTCTTTGTGGCTTTCTATGCTATTGTTTTATAAACACGAGCATCTTTGTGCTTTACTTATATTGCCTATTAATGCTGCCTTGTTGGTTAGAGAATAGTTTATGGCGGGGATTTCTTTATTTACACTGTCCCGTTTAACTGGGATGACAATAGGGTAAGTGTGAGTTTTAGTGTTCCATGGAACCTGGTGTAACCCCTCGCCGCGATCTTTTTTGCCACTGTCCGTCCCAATGCGGTAGCCCTATTGTCAACCCTGTTCGTTTTTGTGACGTCATATGCCTTTATATTGTCATTCATGTTTGTCGATTTGCGTGTTTTGGGGTTTACTCTGTTCTTGGAAAGCTGCATTTCCTGTTCGACTTTCATACTTGTTTTTAGTGTCAGAAACGTTCACATTCTTCGGACGACTGATTGTCATCACATCGGGAACCTCTGTTTTCTGTGGTATTACCAATGTAGTCAACATAAACAGTATATTCGATTTACGTTATTAAAGGCGGTTTAAATCAACTAACCCACCAAATAACGGCAAAATTACACTACAAAACCGTGTATTCAAACTCTATCCAAGTGTTCAGTTCAAATAATAATGTATGTGTGCCGATTAAAAGTATAGGTTAATTAACGGGTTTTTCGAATAACCGTGACTGAATATTCGTAAATGAATTAAGAGCTGGTAATTCGTCTCTCCAGTGTTGACGTTTGGCGTTTGGCCTGGCTGGTTAAAGCCGGTTATATTATATCTACATATTTTTGATTCTCAAAATATATATATATATTATACCTCATCGTCAGAAGGTTTAGAAACAGTGCACACATTTTGTAAAAGGTTAACTGTTGTTGGCGGGAAATCTATTTTAAGTTAGTAAGTCTGAATATGCTGATATATATACTTTTGTTGTTAAACAAATAACATATACTGAGTTGTAAGAAAGAAGTTATAGATCGTTTTCATTCAACTTGCCAAATAATGTCAGTAAGATTTTTAGTTCTACAAGTTACAATATTGTGTCAACATAACGAAATATCGCTATACGCTACATCGCAATTAACGCTATACAGGGGGTCGGTCAAACGTCAGACGTTGGTATTTGTGTGAATGTTGTTTTATAATTGTATTTCCTCTCTATAATAGTACAATGTTGTAGCGCTCTACCGACTGCGCTATCGATGACACACGGTTTGCAATGCATTATTCACCATATGCATGTACCCGCTACATACCTACTTGAAACTCTTATTATGTTTCATCAAGTGAATGCAATGATAAGTTGCAAAACGGTAGATGTCAACATGTTGATGTGTAAAAAATACTCCAATCTTCTTATCAGCAAGGTTAATGTTACACTGTGTGATCAAATCTTAAACGTGGATATATTTCCGTCCACTGTATAAACTGTTACCAGGAGAGACTCTTATGAACATTAATTTACAAAAGAACGCTGCGTGTCGAATAACTCATTCGCATGTCCACAAGGGTGTCATTTGTGTGTAAGCTCTTAAATATGGAGGGGTATAAACGAAGTTTTTTTTCTAAAAATGTTCTAATTCATGAATGAACTTAATCTATAACTAGAGTTATCATCTGGCATTCACATAAAACATCTGTCAACGTCTCAGCAATAACAATAATATCGTAAAGCAACGAAAAATACTTGGCGGCATTCACGTCTGTCGGATTTAACTTTATAAGAAACATGCTACTTTTCCTGAAATTATTGCATAAATCATCAAAAAAATAACTAGTAATGGTTAAGAACACGCATATTTCACATTTTCATTACTGTCGCCAAAGCCCGTAAATAGTATTCCCTTAATAATAATAATAATAATAATAATAATAAATTCTTTATTTAAAGAAGGTTAACACATTATGACATAATATAAAGAAATAAACATCATATTTTCAATGCGGCATTCTGTAACAAATAAACTAACAATAAAACATTCGATCTTCGACAAACACTCAGTTATATTTGAATATAGAAAAACTCGTAATAGTCTTACATAATGTACATATACATCCAAGCAAAAAAAAAATTAAATAAATAAATAAATAAATGAAAGAAAAATGTCTTTAATATCATTCATATCAATGTGCATTTTGCAACAATAATTTTTTATAATTGTATTTAAATGACCTGATAGTAGGAAAAGAACGTATGTCGACCGGTATATTGTTCCAAACGTGTCGACCAAAGTCGCTAAATGTGTCTTTCGTGTATTTAATTTGCGATTTTTGTGTAACAAGATCATTTCCTGTAGCTTTGCCTTTGTATAGACATCCTGCGAAAATCTAAAAACAAATGAACCATCCAGGGTATTATATGTAACATGGAACACTCGCCATCAATGTAGATGTTGGTATCTGTATGAAAAATCGTACTGGGGATCTTATACACATCTCGGACAAATTTACTATACAGTCGAACTTTGATAACTCGAAGTCAAGGGACCATATGAATCTGTTCGAGGAATAGGGGTTTCGAGAACTCGAAGTTGACAACAAGCAAATATCATCTATCCGACCTTGTGTACCGTCGAAAACGGAGCTACTTATGTACGCACTTACACTTTCACCGCTGCGGGTTCGAATCCCACTGGAGCTCGACTTGTAAGTGAGGAAGTGTAGATTCTTACGGATGTATGTACAGTACTGGTTCTACCCAGGAAAAGAGGGTGATCAGCCTCGACTACAAAAAATCGACCGTCATATATAACCTTAAATGTGTTGAAAATGACATAAAACACCATTCAAACAAACAAACAAACAAACATATTTCCTTGCATGTTTGTTTAAACCTAACAAAAGATGTCCTTAAATGACTGTACTGATTACCATGAAAATACAGGAAAGACTGCAAAAAATGTGTTTGTTTAACGATGGTATTCGAGGAATAAACGTTCGAAGTTATCAAAGTTCGACTGTATATTCCCGACTGCCTGATTCAGCAATAGTATACCTTATTTACATATTTTATTATTTGCGCTTTATGACATCATCGGGTCAATTTTTTATGCAGACTAGTTTCATAAATATTAAAGGTAAATTCATAATTAGTCTCTTTTCGCATGATAAATCAAATAAACTAATTCATAGCGAATATCTCAAAGCGTACACCAGTTTGTGAAAACAATTGTATCCCAAAACGTAGATTCGTAATAATTTAACAAATAGTGTTTCGGCTCATATGTATTTAGACAAGGTAGTTTCGGTTCATATTTCGTTTCATAATATCATTACATGTTTTGTAATATTACCACATCTGAATATCGTCGGTATCGTTAAAACTGATGCCGGTTGTATTTGCTAGATATGAATATCGTCGGTATCGTTAAAACTGATGCCGGTTGTATTTGCTAGATATGAATATCGTCGGTATCGTTAAAACTGATGCCGGTTGTATTTGCTAGATATGAATATCGTCGGTATCGTTAAAACTGATGCCGGTTGTATTTGCTAGATATGAATATCGTCGGTATCGTTAAAACCGATGCCGGTTGTATTTGCTAGATATGAATATCGTCGGTATCGTTAAAACTGATGCCGGTTGTATTTGCTAGATATGAATATCGTCGGTATCGTTAAAACCGATGCCGGTTGTATTTGCTAGATATGAATATCGTCGGTATCGTTAAAACCGATGCCGGTTGTATTTGCTAGATATGAATATCGTCGGTATCGTTAAAACTGATGCCGGTTGTATTTGCTAGATATGAATATCGTCGGTATCGTTAAAACCGATGCCGGTTGTATTTGCTAGATATGAATATCGTCGGTATCGTTAAAACCGATGCCGGTTGTATTTGCTAGATATGAATATCGTCGGTATCGTTAAAACTGATGCCGGTTGTATTTGCTAGATATGAATATCGTCGGTATCGTTAAAACCGATGCCGGTTGTATTTGCTAGATATGAATATCTTCTGTTTCTGTTACTTCTTACTTTACTAAAATTCAAACGAATGAAGCGAGCATTGATCTACATACTCTAATGATAAATTTAAATCACCCACACATATTTGTTTCTGAATCCTCCCTTACATTAAATAAACAACACGTTTACTGTCATTAAAACCATTGTTACGCGAATACTATAATGTTATTTCTTCCAAAACAACAAATATTCTCGATTTATTTAGTGACTGGCATAGGAGTTTTCTAACAAGGACTATAGCAGCTTTAGATACTCCAATTCACTAGGCTGCTTCTGTTCAGAATCGTAATCTTTCGGTAATCTCCAAGCGATGGCGAACTCTTTCTACTCCTCCAGGGACACACATGTCTAGGGAACACTGATACCAGTTATTATATATAAACAGTGTGTTTCCGAAAGTCGCGAGATCTCGATATTTCATTGACATCAACAAATGCATTATTTCATGTGTATATTGACTATTTGTGTGTGGTTATTAAAGCCCAAACGTTAGATATAAAACGCGTTCTTATTGTAAATTGTGCAACATTAGTGCTACACTACAGCGTCCCTATAAGCACAAAAACTAGGAAAGTGTCATCAAATAAAATATCAAAATGCATTAGGTGCTTACTGTATAACACGTCATTATTACCGCACAGCCTTCCAAATCTGCAATCGAATCGCGGATTACATGTTAGTGTTAAACGGAGTGTTCACTAGGTTTCATATTTAAATATTGTATTTGAAGCGTTTACGTTTCCCTATTTAAGAGAGTACAAAGAACACACTTGCAGTTTTCCTTCCGTTTTGTCGTGCACTTAACGGTTTTCCCATGGATGTTCTGACTTTAGACAAGTCATCGAGTACATATGAGATTAGCACACTTGCAGTTTTCGCTCCGTTTTTTCGTGCCCGTAACGGTTTTCCCATTAATGCTCTGACTTTAGACAAGTCAGCGAGTACATATGAGATTATATTTTGAGATTATAATATCGGTAGATCCGATTTGATTGTGCGATGACCGGATAGATTGTGGACCCTATGATGACGACTGCCTAAATCTTGAGAGGACGGTAACGTTTGATATTTGTCTCCAATATTGATTTGTAACGCCCTTAATGGTTTATTCTAGTGTTGCTCTGGCATCTGCTAAGTCATTGAGCACTGCGTTGCGGCTTTCAAGGATTTTGCATTTTATATTCATATATACCTGATCATCTTTCTGTTATACTTTTATTGCCTATTAATGTTGCCTAATTTGTAAGAGCATATATCCCCGCATGGCGGGGATTGATTTCTTATCTACACTGTAACATTTTATTGGTGTGACAGTAGGATAAGAGTGCGGTCTGGTAAACTTTTTGTAAACCCCCAGTGGCATTTTTGCTATTGACCGTTCCATGATGGTAGCAGTTTTGTTAAACCTTTTAAATCTGTAATGTCATATACCTTGCATTTTATTTATCCTTCTAATTGTTGTTTGTTTCTATGTGTATTTTGGTTGACTGTGGTCGACTTTTATATCTATTTTACCCCAAAGAGTCTTTGAAATAAAGACTTTGGATGGCTTCTTTCACAGTTTAAATAATCGAGTATCTCATAAACGTAATAGAGATTATTTAACTGCTGGGATTTATTATAGAGAAATTCTTCACGAGATGGTAGACGTATGGTTCTTTTCACGAACGAGCGTAAGTGAGTGAGTGAAAAAGATAAATCTACCATCGAGTGAAAGATTTCCCTATAATCGAACACAGCAGTTAAATAATCTGTGTATTACATTTTAAACAGTTTGTGCATGATTTTAACCGAAATTCTTCGCTTATTTAACGTTATCGGTGGATGACGTCGACGTCAGCACCACTTTATTGACGTCATAACTCAGCGTCACAGCGTTAGTTATTTTTTTGTTTGGAGTAAGTTAATAATATTTAGCGATTATGAATATTCTTTCACTGAAAAATCTCAATCTTTCACAGATAGAAATGTAATAAATGAATATCTTCTTCAAATGTACGTCAATATACGTCATAGTAGCTGTTAGCAAAAAAAGTGTTACTTTCAATCATGGTGGAACGACGTTATTCACGCCTATTTTGGCCATACGGTCATTACTGGGCAATTTACATGCCAAATTGTTATGACTGAACGCCACATCCAATGCACCATATGATTTTATTATGAACAAATATATGTATCAATTCTTCCACGAACATCTGAATAATTTGGTTCATTAGACTCAGTGTTAACGAACACATTTGTCTTCATATAGACATTTTACAATCTAACTCGCAAACGTGGTTTGCATACAGTAATTTTGAAATGTAATTACCCTTCTAAATCGAACATCTAGAACTTTAGCTTTTCTTTACCTTTTCAGCATAACTCATACAGCTGTTGAGCATTGATAAAATGTTAGAACTTTGTCTAGGTACATATCAAAACATAGTGCTACGGTAGAGTTCAAACACGTTTAAGGACCTATTTCATGACGATAAATCATCATTGAAAAGGCATGGACAGCATGCTTATTTACTGTTAACATGCTACATGACCGATTAGCTCAGATATATAAACTGAGGCCCGAGTAACGTTTTCTATTTGAAAAGCATTGGTATATTGAACAGTATTTGGGGTAGAGCAGTGTATACATGTAATACTTCAAACTTTACTTTTAAATAAAGACCCCTAGGACCTTGTTGAAACCCCCAGCGGCCTTTTTTTCCACTGACCGTTCTAAGGCGGTAGCCCTATTGTCAACCCTTTTGTGTTTGTGATGTCTTATTTGACCTTTTATTCATCTTTAAATTTGTTCTTTGTTTCTGTTTGTGTTTTTGGTTGACTGTCGTCCTGGAATGCTGCTTTTCCTGTTCGATTTTTATATCTATATTTATATAACGTAGAAACTAAGTTCATGAAATCGGTAAGAATGAGTATAAAGTATCAAATTTCAAAATGAGGAATTCTTAATCGTTTCATAGGTAATATATATTTTAAACGATACATTGTTCTAGTTGTGTTTTTGATCTGTATGTACTTTTATAGAACTGGCGAGGTTTTCCAAAAACAGCAGAATAAAGCCGATGATCATTACCATACCGTAATTCGATCCAATATTCGATCATGAGCATAATGTGCCGATGTCTTTTTTATACGCGTTCAAGAAGCCATTTAAAATATATATGCTCATTGCTTTAATACCCTCCAGAAGCTTAATCTGTGATCGTCGTTTGTAGAAAGCAATTATAGAAACAATTTCTCACATACGCATGACTTAGGTTAATGAGATTGTATATCATTCAAATGGTTTTAGACAAATAGAAATGCAAACTACTTGCATATTTTATTTTGAGTTGCCGGAAAACATTCTTTGTGAAAATTGAAGAATGATTTTCAGTTCAAAGATCTAGTCTCCCTCCGTACATTAACAAAGAAATATATGTGTTTCTGGTGGTAATTTCTATGTATTTTTCAGGCAGGAGCAATATACAGTCTTATATTCATATGTACATGATCATCGATGAATTATACGTATTTTACACATTAATGCTGCTTACCCAGCCAGCATGGCCATATAGGATAGATATCGGTAATTTGTCGGAATGTTAGCAGATCGTCCCGATGCCTATCCGGTATCTATCCGTTATCTGTATATAGGAAACATATTGGTCCAACATGGGTCCGATATAGGCTTGCTGACTGGGTTTGTGTCTTCTTTTTGTGATTTGCTGAAAAGATATCGGTCAGATGTCAGCTAAATGTTGGATATGCCGACGTCGGGCCGATGTAGAGCCGATTAATTCAATATTTTCCAATTTTTTGTTTGTATGGCATGCTAAATTGATTGTTCAATGCATTAATCTGAATGAATATAGCATATTTCTTCTAATGTTTATTATTATATCTGGGGCCAACGTCAGGCCGACGTAGTTTGTATCAATTGATACCATATATCGGGCCACTGTGGGTCCGATAAAACAAGCCATCAATCTATAAAAGGAGGTAATGACATGTCATTGTGAATATTGTATATTTATTGTTAATGTGAACCGATATTCGTCGCAAATATCCTTTTTTACATTGCAAAATGATGCTACCTACATTCACAAGAGTTTTATTTATTGCTAATGAATATTTTTTCAATCGAGCTAATTGAGATAAGCACCAACAAAAAGATATATATAAGGTAGTATAAATAGTGAAAAAATGTCAGTATTCATTAAATCGATTTGATAAAATAAATAGGACGGAATTAAGCGCCCGATAATCTTGTATGTTGTAAACGAGGATCACAACTCTAGTGTTACTGGTTCGATTTGGCTAATTTTAAAACTTGCCTGAGCCTTTCCCAATATTAACAATCTGATAAAGTGTTGTAAAGATTGAGTGAAAAATGAAGGCCCTATCGTCTTAAAGAGGCAAATTATAGCGTTGTGTAACTAAATCAGTGTCTATAACTCCAGTATTACTAGTCCGATCTAGCCAGTTTTTGCACTTGTCCGAGCTTTTATTAGGAATAACAATCTGGTAATATTTGGCAAAGATCCAATGAAAAATGAAGTCCCTATCGTCTTAACGGGGCAAAACTGGACGACGGGCAACTCGCCATCTCATAAAACTAGAGGGATAATATGGACAAAAGCAAATGACTCCCCAACAGACGCAATTTTGTTAAAGCAGCACGATTTGCAATGAACACATACAAAAGTTAAGCCAAGCATGCCACTAACACTCTTAAACATTGTCAAATACAGTGTCTGTTGCTAGGCTCACATCTGCACATGATGCCAATGATACACGTAAAGTCACTTTGCTGAAACTGGATGAGAAATGTCTAATGTGTTGCATGGATTATATGCTTATAGTTCCCTATGACGTGTTGAAATGGTGACCCTGAAGTAAACTGTGGTCCAACCATGAGGGATTCATCTCAACTTAGAGTTATACTCGTATGTAACATGTTTAAAACATTTAACGTCGATACATAAGAACCACTGTCAAACATCTTTTCTTTCCTGCAATTACAAGAGCTAGGCTGCTGATCACGAATTACTTTCTAGTAGGCCACAATGCATTTTATTTCCGAAAATAAAATGAAACAGCACGTACAAATTCCAAAAGGTGTGTATTAGTTTCAAGATAAATCCACAGTTCAAATACAGCGTATTTCCCATACAGGTATTTTCCTTTTCACATCATATGTGTACGCACGCAATCACGATTTAGCTGTTTTTGAATGGGGTTTAATCTCAAAATTTAGTGTTTGAAAAATCCGTTTGGTAAATTTTCCCATTATAAATGTATTTTTTATTCATTAACAATTCTGAAAATATATTTTAAATCATTTATCTGGTAGGTTTTTATTTTTGTGACATGGAAAGAGGCGTGGCCGAGCCCTTGCTATAATAAGCATACTGCAACCTACAGACATGTATAACACGTATAGCAACTTCCACTAGAACAATAACACATCTGACACCTTCTTTGCATCTTTCAAGAGATAGCCATTCAATGTATTTCTCCAAATTAGTATCCAAACCCAGTTACTCGTTGATAGGGCTGTGCTGTCACCACCACAGAAAACTAATTTATTTAATACAAGGTGTTTTCATATTATTCTCCTTGACACATTGTCTCAAAATACTTTATCTGACAGCATTTCCTATTGCAATATCGAACAGTAGTCCTTCAATATGTTAAGAACGAGATTCGGATAACGAACTGCAAACAGGCAACTGGACATTTTAAATAAATCACAAACTGTCCGTTTTGTTTAAAACTATTTAACATTTGTCTTTAAAATACTTCATTTGGTATTGTTTTCTGTTGGAATGATGAAACAGTAATCGTTCAAACATCGTTAGTTTATACAACTGCCCATGTGCCCGATAACAAACTGGCAACTGGTTGTCATGAGATATAAGGTCCTATAGAAACCACAGCGTCCGAACGCAATGGCATCGTAGGTCCGCACTGTACTGCAAACAAGGACTTGATAAAACAATGAAAGAGACAAAAAACAACAGAAAGTGTGGTGAAGACAGGGTTACCGATTTGGAACGGTCAGTAGGCATTAAGGCATTTCGCAATTCGAATTTAAAATAGCATATAACACATCCGCTATTTCTAATATGTGGACATAGTATTGTGAACATATATCTATTTTTATTATTAAACATGATCTTTTTGAATATGTTAAACCTTCAGGTATTGCGAACTGGCTATCAAACAGCCAGTTGGCATTCGAACAACAAACTGTAACTGCAAACTAGGATCTACTTTACAGATATGAGATAAACAAAGTGCTAGTGTTGTCATAGATCGCTATCGCAAGTGATGTTCAATCAACGTAGAAAATGCATGGATATAATTGTTCTATTCTTCAACAGTAAGGTTGCCAACACAAGTGCATGGCGTAATACATCAAATGTAATAGCATGCCAATAACGAAATAACTGAACAACCAAAAACAAATACTTGTATTCAGGTAAACTGGTCTCATAAATTCTTTGAAATATTTTCTACATGTTCCACCAAATGTTTATTTTACATAGATCTAAATAAATCTAAAAGTATCGCTAATTAATAATTTTAGCTTGACATAACATTTTAAGAATTTGGCATATCAATAAGCAATAAATTGACACAAATCTGCATTTTGTATGTGATAGACATGGTCTTTATCATTGACGCTTTACTGATTTTAGTCATGTGCGTATCAAAAAGCAATTGTACTCATATATATTCTGAAACCTTATAGTTTACATTTATGTATCTATAAACCACCAGCTTGGACAAAAGATAAAGTGCCTTTGTATTCGCCAACTGAATATCTCAACATCTCGGCAATGTGCAGGAAAATATTCTCGTATGATATCGTTATGAATACCATAAATGGTGTAACTGACATTAAAACCGTATTGTTAATACTTCTACAACAGACAAAATCAGTGTCTCAGATTGCTAAGTCAAGGGGTTGGAATACATTACAAGAGCTATATGTAAATCCTTACAAAAAACTCTAAATTACCAAATGTAATGCACTTCAAATAGATGCAGTAGCATAGAAGCTCACTAATAGCAGAAGGTACCAATGAATCGTGTTGTCGTCCGTCAAGAGAAGACCTACTGTTATGACCGATAGTGTTATTAACTGATAAAATAACATCAACCGATCTTGTAATAAAAAACAACTGATAATGTAACATCGACAGATACTGTATTCAAAATCACCGATAATGTACTAAATTTTCTGACCGATGTTGTAAAAATAAATCACCGATAATACAATAATTTTTTTCCATCCGATATTGTAACATTTTTTGTCAGATAATGTAATATTTTTTATCGACCGATAAAGTAAAACATTTCGGCTGATAATGTAATACCAACCGCTCTTGTAATATCAAACAACTGATATTGTAACAAGTGATCTGGAATATTTGAATTTGTAGGCACCCAAAACTAGAGAAGATTACCAGGTCGAATGCCAACAATCACATTATTGAAATTTTCGTTTTTGTCTTTGCGATGAGCTGTCGCGCTATGGATCCGAGTTTGGGAATGAAGTGCGTCGTAAGTCATTCGTTGCGCACTTTTAAAGACAATCATGATTTGTTTAGAGTGGACCAAATTTACTCGGATTATGCTCATTTACAATGGAGAAATGTGGATAAAAAGCTATAATATCACTGGATCAAGGACTGGACTCATGGTCCAAACCGATTCAGTCCCGAATACCGACCCTCCCATGTCCCGGTCAGCCAAACTCTTCTCCGAACTTGAACTCGCATATAGAGTGAACATTTTCTCTTTATCACATAACTTACGACGTGGGAGTGGAATAACACCATTCTATATTTTTCATATACCACTAGTTATATAAGTATGCAAATGAGCCTAGTACTCTCTAATAATG
Organism: Cyrtodaria siliqua; assembly: GCA_037043455.1. Taxonomy (NCBI): domain Eukaryota; kingdom Metazoa; phylum Mollusca; class Bivalvia; order Adapedonta; family Hiatellidae; genus Cyrtodaria; species Cyrtodaria siliqua. The sequence goes on from JAWPHD010000049.1 coordinate 618,990, forward strand.
AATATGATCGAATTCCCACGGTTTATGTCGGTTGCGCGTGTTGAAGCGACATGCAAAATGCAATACAAGTCGATATGTGAGTTATGTGATAAATAGAATCTAACATTCGTTCTCATTTATTATTGAATTTATTAAACTCGTTAGCAAAAATGATATAGTGCTCGGCAAGAGTCTCGCATTATATCATTTTTTCAAATCGTTTAATAAATTTAATAATGAATGAGTACTCATGTTCGATCCTCTATTTATTTGACGCTAAATTATTTCAAATGTATATTTTCAATATGTCGATTTACACGCTCAAGTTTTATTCTCTGCTCTTCTTGACCCTGGAACCCGCACTTTCGGGAGCCTGTTCGGTCCTGGGGCCCAACACGCTCAGTTTTTGGTATCACCGCCTATGAGTAGGCGTCATAGCCACCAACATAAAATATGGGATAGGGAGGGGTCGGCGACAGGGATTGGGCCCCCCCCCCACCCCCCCCAAAAAGAAAATTGTGTTTGCGTGACAGTCAGCAAAGGACGTTGGTAAGGAATCCTTCAAGAGAGGTATCATACACTAAAATAACTGACTTTCGCATTACTTATCACATTTTAATTATACATTTATATAGCCTTTATTTCATTCAAACATAACTTTAAAGATTCTATTATTCGATGTTTGGTCTCCTAAATGGAAAGCGGTTTGTCCCCAGAATTCGCGGACATTGGAGGTCCCAAAAGCGGCAGTTCTACTATCGTCGGTTTTCTAACCAACAATACCAGTTTTAGCAATGGTCTCCAGATTCGGTGGTCTCTAGAGTCGCAGATACCCAGAAGTGGCAACGAGTCTTCTAAATCGAAAGACGCAGGAAAGCCATTCTTATCTGGCTTTATCCGAATCATCATTGTACCAGTGTTTTTAAGACCACTTGATAACTACTCTTGATCGTGTGAAGTCAATAACTTAATTTATCACATAACTTACGGTGTGGGAGTGAAATTACACCATTCTATATTTTCGATATACCACTAGTTATATAAGTATGCAAATAAGCTAAGTATGCGCTGTCCAAAAAAATCGATTAAGACTATGATCCAATTCCCACGGTTTATGTCGGTTTCGCGTGTTAAAGCGACAGGCAAAATGCAATAAAAGTCAATATGTGAGTTATGTGATAAATAGAATCTAACATTCGCTCTCATTCATTATTGAAATTATTAAACTCGTTAGCACAATTGATATCATTTTGCCAACTCGTTTAATAAATTCAATAATGAATGAGTACTCATGTACGATCCTCTATTAATCTGATAGTGTAGAGCGTACTTTTCATTGGCTTTCAATCTTACATAACTCTCGCTTCTTTGAAGTTGTTGATCATAATTGTCTGCATTATTTTGAAGGGAATTCTATATTGATATTCTCCTATTTATCTCTCATTCGGATATCCGCGTCATGGTTAGTTTATGAATGCTTGACAATCACGTTCACCAATTCCCGGAAGTCACTGAAATCGACGAATATTTTTTTGCATCCCAACATGGAATCTTTCAGATATTAATGTGATCAGGAAGGGTACCTGGCCATGGTGGGTGCTTCGTCTGAGAGTCAACACTGTATAGACCACAAGGCGTCGTGCATTGGCCATTCGAGACCTTCCAAGGCGGCCACAGGGCAATCCATCCCCGGGTAAGACTCCATACTGGCCTCGTTTGCCTGACCACCGCATACAGTGGCTACCAGTATCCAGAGAAGTCTTTTCTAGTTGAGCAGGAGGTCGCCCTGTGGCCGATGCCAATCCATTTCCGGTGTTCTTCTCCTTCTACTTTTTTCTTTTATAGTGATTTATATAGCCTGTTTAGTTTTGTAGATCTATTTTTTTGTAATTTTTTTTTGCATTCATTTATGTTTTTTCTGATTTTTTTTGTACGCTTTAGTAATACCATATTAATTTCAACATAATGTTTTAGTAAACACCACGGATAATGCACAGCATGAGTTGGCTCAGGTTCTGTGAATCTCACCCTTCACGGTCTACATGATCCCAAATTGTGGCTGATCTAATTGTTCTACACATTTTGCATGCCCTCAAAGCTTTTTGTCACATCAAACATTCCAATTTCATGTGCTGCGATCATATATCCATACAATCGTCAAGAAAGATGTGGGGATCGGGAGCGCGCCGTGGGGCGAGGACGAGTGAAGCGACGGCAGGCTTTATTGAAATTTCTGTATCATGTCAGTAGATATGACTGTTGATGAATATACGATGGGAAAATAAAAAATATTTCTTTAAAAAGTTCAAAACGTATATCACTTTAATGCATTATGCTTTACCAAAACATGTAGACAAACAATCATAAAATAATATTTAGTTTATATTACTTGTCATAGGGTAAAAATAACTATTTTACAAACAATGTGTGTCACGGTTTCTCCCTGAAAGTGTCACGGCATCTCGACAACAATATTTTTAATGTAACGGTTACTGAACAATAATGTTCCTCTTTTCCGCATCTAACTAGCAGATGCAAACATTATTCTCCGTGCTTTTCATCATGTGCAGAAGCGGTTAGGCATTGAATTGACAGTCACCACGACAGGAAAAATTAAACAATACAGACAGTTCAATCCAATTAGGGGATTAATCATAAAACTATTCCAATTAACACATACGGGAACGATACATAGTGTGAATGACATCAACTTTATAATTATACGTGTGTACAATCACCTGCCTACTGTTCAGTTGAAAAACAATTTAAAATGTAATCTTATGGGGTGACGTATTGCCTTTGTAAACATCATGTGCTTATATCGCCTATTCCAATACGAGATATCACCAACTGATGTTATTAATAAAAGTCAACACGGTTTTCCATACATCAATTTACGCGGCCTTGAGTAGGCTGGTCTAATTGCACACAGACCGATAACAGACTATTGTGATGCTACTAAATCTTAATATATCCGAATGACCCACCATATTTCTTTTTTTATTAATTTTTTTTTTATTATTATTCCGTATCTATGCTATTGTAGTGTAAATACCAACATACTACACGTTTGTATTCACTGGTGTTACGACCGATATAATGTAACATCAACCGATCTTGTATTAAAAAAAATGATAATGTAACATCGACATATACTGTATTAAAATTTACCGATATTATAATAAAATTTCTGAAGGATATGTAAAATAAAATCACCGATAATATAATAAAAATTATCCGAACCCCTATTGAAACATTTTTTGTCCGATAATGTAATACTTTTTTTTATCGACCGATGAAGTAAAACATTTCGGCTGATAATGTAATACCAACTGCTCTAGTAAATCAGAAAAATGATAGTGTAACAAGTGATCTGGAATATTTGAACTTGTAGGCACCCAACATTAGGGAAGTTTCCCAGGGCGAATACCAACAATCACATTATTGTAATTGTCGTTAGAGAAAAATCTTTTCGATGAGCAGTAGCGCTCTGGACCCGATTTTGGGGCAGAAGTGTCGTCATCCGTTGCGCATTTCCAAAGACAATCATGATATGTTGAGTGGTTTTAGGGTTTAGAATGGACCTAAGTTACTCGGGATTATGTACCCCAACTTTTAACACATTGTATCCACTTCCATCTCTCATTTGCAATGGGGAATAAAAAGCTATAATATCACTGGACCAAGGACTGGACTCATCGTCCAGAGTCCAACCGCTTCAGTCCGGAATCCCGACCCGTCCGATGTCCCGGTCAGCCAAGATCTTCCTAGAACTTCAACTTGCTTATCGAGTGAATATGCTCCAACCGTTTGACACTTAGAATGAAATTATTTGAAATGTATATTTTCAATACGTCGATTAACACGCCCAAGATTGATTCCCGGATCCCGCTCTTGACCCAGGAATGCGTCCTTTTGGGGCCCCGTTCGGTCTCACCGGCAGTAAACAGTCTGCATAGGCCACCAGGCGGCGTTCATTGAACATCCAAGGCTGTCCAAGTCGGTGTCGGTCACAGTGAGGGCGATCCACTGCTCATCTGATCCCCAGTCACCTCAATACACGAGTTTTCCAAAACAAGTCTCAATGCTAGCCGGGTTTGCCTGGTCACCGCATACACTGACCATAAATATCAACAATAAGATTCCATCGTTGAACTGGTCCTCTTTTAAACTGAGTAATTTAAATGACTTTCATAGTTGAGACCGAAAGTCTGATGTACATCCTTTGAACCAATTGCGATTGTTTCTTACTTTTCATAAGTTTGTATTTACACGTAAAAGTCAGTGAAAAGCCAGGAGATATATTAAACAAAACGCGGAAATACAAGTGCTAGTGTTGTTTTTTTCTCACCTAATCTTGATGTATTATATATACCCACCATGAGCCCACCCCTACTCCATCACTCAACCTCCACACCCTAGCCAGTCTATCCATCCATCCCCCGACTTCCACCTCAAACATCCTCGATCGCAACACCCCTAACCCGACCTCTATACATAACCATCCCATCGCATATATCCCTAGAACCCAAAACCCCAATCCCAACCACCCACCCAAAGTGAGAAGGCATTTCAACTTACGTTCAAAATGGTGCCCAGGCGAGCTTATGCGTATCCCTTTGTCATCTGGGATATTTCTGATATGTGTTCGTGTAATATATTTTATTATCATACTTGTATATTACGGTGGCATATTTTCCAAACATATTTTTTTACATTTACGTCTAATAACAAAATAACTACCAGCTCCCCAAATAAAGGTACACGTCATGTGAAATACAATCGGATGAAAACAAAACTTTTTAAACCAGAACATCCTGTCAATATGCACTACTAGACATCATATTGATTCTAGCTGCCAAGTTTCAAACAATCAGATGTAAATGTAGGCGGAGTTGAGCGGAAATGATCTTTATATTTGATAAAAATCAAAATCCCTTTACTCCGCCAAACCCAATCATGAAGTTTCATGAAGATCAGATAAAAAACGTAAGAATTCGAAGTGTTGAGCGGACAAGGTTTAAATTGAAAAAAATCAAAGTCCCGAAACTCCGCCAAATATCATTCAACCGGAATGTGATGTACAGTTGTACATACGTACATACGGACATATGGACGGACGGACATGATGGCAACTATATGCTCTCCCGAAATTTTCGGGAGCATAAAAGCCCCGAACGTTTTACTATTTGTTAATTTTTGTCTACTGTTAACCTATAAATGTTGCGGTTAAGATATTGTGTTTTCTCGATGACTGTCAACTGCGCAGCTATTTAATTTCACAAATTATAATTGGACTTGTATAATGATATTACAATAAAATAATTACAAACTGCGAACAATACACATATTTACTGTATTCTGATTGGTTAGTCATTCTTAAAAGTGTCCTGTTATTTCTCAATAACGCGTCCAAATAAAATAGTTCCAGTTGCGCAGGCGCAGATTAAAGTGGAAGTCCAACATTTGATTTGAGCGGCGAAAGTGGTCCGTGGTGTGCTCGGGCTTCCAAACACTATATCAGGAAACAAATGTTGAACGGTTTCAGCTTTCGAGCTTCCACCTGGCTACGCGCCTTGGTTTCTTAATTCTGTTTCATTCCTATTCACGATGGTGTAACGAAACGTTACATAAAGTCACTTTTTTAAACCGTTTACGTCACAGAACGAAAGTAAATAATGAGTGGTTTTGAACAGATACTCGGTAAAGGTAAACACTTTAGTTTAATTTACAATCTTAACGCTATTTATGATTATGTGTACAGTATGTCATGTTATTCTAAAATGCTATATCAATAAGAACAACCGACATTTTAAACCTTTTACGGCTGGTAAAATGGTGCACTCTGACGAGTTTGCGGAAACACTTTTGGGGATAAATAAAACATATCAGGGAAAAGCTTTTCGGCCGGGGTCTGCAGTGCCTAAGAGCAGCTACGCCACTAGAAACATATTGTTTATCTAGGCCTAGATCTATACCTTTCTGCGGAGTAGATTTCAATTTTGAAAATGTGTGATTTCGCTCATCGGTTCAACTGAAATTAATATAATTTAGAGATTACTCATGTTACTGGGGCATGTGAAATAAAATCGACGGTCAGCAAAGATTATCATTGGCATAAGTTCGTAAGTGTAAGGATAGTTTTTCATCTTTTGCGATTTTATCGAAGTATAACACGTCAATGATGTTTCACAAATTTTGTATAAAACCAGGTAGCGCAGGAAAATGAATGGGCATGAGTGGGTACGGGACGAACTGTCTAGAGGGATACACGTGGGTGAGCTAATAACCCTGAAACTGAAATAACGTTCATGTTCAATGTGACCGACTCAGATTTGGCGTCGGTTACAATTCCCTGAAATCGCGTTTATTACTTTCGAACCTCGTATGTATATCGAACGGATAAGAGGTTTATTGCTGTAAGTTCTTTCTCTAAAAACTAATGATCAATAATTACTCATCGAACTATTCAAAACAATTTGATGAATTCTCTTCCTCTCTAAATGATTAGGTGTTTTCGTTCAATTGTCGTCGTCTTTGATTCTGCTGTCGCCGTCACGTGTGTGCCGACCACTTATGTCCGCAGTTTGCTTTTTGTCCGCTGTTGCTTTATGTCCGCAGAAAATAAAACACCACACACGTGAAACTTACAAGCACAATAATTCTACACCTTCGCAATTTTAGGGAATTTCCAATAGAAACATTTTATTCACTATCGCAATTGGACCAAAACCTTTAGCCAAAACCTCTCTGAAAAGAGAGTCGATTTGAAAAGGAAATTAGCTTTGATTTTGAGAGTTGTCTGCGCGACGAATGCGCAAAGCCAAATCATTACTATGGTTCCGGAAGTGCTCTGGAGCTGTCCAGGATAGTAAATATCGCAGCTTTTGCAGTAGGATCTACGCTTCATATTTTGCAACCATTTCTCCTCTAATTTCCAGGCAAGCTGATGTCAATAGCTGCAATACCAAAATTCAATGCTATTACACTGTCAGTTATTTGGTATCACTAGAGCTGTTAGTTTTACTTTTTCGGTCGAAAAATAATATTATTACATTATCGGACACAAAGTGTCACAATATCGGTTGGAAGTTTATTTTATTACATTATCGGTGAATTTTATTACAGTATCGGTCGTTGTTACATTATCAGTTGTTTTTTTATTACAATTTCGGTTGATGTTACATTATAGGTATTTTATTACATAATCGGTCGTAACACCTGCCTCACGCTGATCGTATGGGCAATTTAGTCCAATTTGTCATTTCAATGGCTACCAAGCTGTGCGGCACCAACATACCATATTATTAGTAATCAGGACAACGTGATGGGAAGGTGCTGGTTAATATAATTATTATATTTGGCAGGAATCTACTAATGACTGATGTGCTCATTAAATTAATAATTGGTGGAAGAACTAACAGATAAGTCTTCTTATATATATGCTGCTGTCTTCTTATAAGCATGGGTCTATCGTTAAGATGGATACGCTTGCAATCTAGCAGTAAAGAAGAGACTCCTGTATCGTTAGTACTTGTTTAAGGGATACGGGTGAAATGATCATGCATCATCTGAAAACATGATAGTTTTTGAAAAATATACTGAGTAAAACTAGAAATTATCCATTATAAAATGTTGATTACAAGATTTTTTAAATCATCAATGCTCAGAACAAGGCAAAGACGAAACAAAATACCTAATTCTCGTAAATGGTAAACAGGTTGCCTAAGGCCTTATAAAATCACTTTTTGTTTCAATGAAAATGGGACGATTTTTTAAACAAGTACACTAACACTTTTAATATATGCCTTTGGTTTTCGAACGTAGTAAATCAATACGTGTGTATGATTTGTCTGATGTTTTCACATTGTTTTAAATCATCCAGGTGCAACAGTTCATATTTGGTGAAAACATTATTCTCTGGACACTGCATATGCTTATTTAACTACAGATGGTATAACTTAATAACTAGGAGGGGGAGGTGGGGAGACATTGACACTAACGTTTTTTTGGTGCTGTGTTACGATTGTAAAACATTAACCCGTCTACGAATCAGCAGTTTATTACTTACTGATCAATTGGCATATTCAAACACAATCAGGTGAGGTGTTGTATCTTTATTACCACTCATGAACAGACTCAATCAAACATAGTTTGATACTTTTCCCTCTCGTTTTTGTTCATTTCTTCCGAGGAAATTATTTAGAAATGTTGTTGTTGTTTTCAAAAAACCTATTTTTGTGCATGTATTACCATTTTTATATACACTTAACAGAACACCAGACATAAAACCCCAGCGGCCTTTTTGGCCACTGACCGTTCCAAGGCGGTAGCCCTATTGTCAACACTTGTGTGTTTGTGATGTCTTATTTGGCCTTTTATCATTTTTAAATTTGTTCTTTGTGTCTTTGTGTGTTTGTGGTTGACTGTGGTCCTTGAATGCTGCTTTTCCTGTTCAATTTGTATATCTATATTTACACTACAAACACTCCGCGATAACAGTAGGAACTCTTTTTCATTTTACTGGGTGTATAAATGCATTCGTTGTAACATTTTGTTAACAAATAACAGGTTTACAATAGCTTCTCGCCATAGTAAATATTCAGATGTTAAGTTCAATCATATGTATCGTATTTTTCATCCAAACATGTGTTTGATGTTAATGAACAAACACAAATACATTCTAGAAAGTATCTAAGATTATGAAAATAAAATGTAACTGTGTCTCTGCAAAAAAAGTGTTTTCTTAAAAGATTTTCTAAACTATGACGTTTTCAAAAATACCACTAACAAACCACGTTTCCTTGATGTATCATGCTGACATAATATAAAATTAGGTATAGAAGTCAAAGATGAAATGCAGCATTTACGGAACGCTACATTTGCTATCAAATGTCATGTAATTTTACGATTTTTTGCGTGTTTATTGAGATTTACGGTTCAGCCTTCTCTAAGACTTTTATATGTGTACGTGATAGAACATTACAAATGCATGCATCCATAAACCTAATATCATCGGTAATGGGTTATTATGGCGCTCTTGAACATTAATCTCAAAATCGTTATATCTTGCGGTCCACAGTGAATGACTTTAATGGCTTTAAGACACATTTAAGTAAATATATGTCTTCCATCTAAAGCTATATGTTATTAAAATGTATCCGAATCATTTAGGAAAATTAGAAGATGAGCCTATAAATTGTATAGACCATAAATGCAGTTTAAAACGGGGTACAGCTGTATGTTTTGATACTGGAACAGCAGACAGTATGGGAAGAATAGTTCTTTTGAAAAAGAGAAATATCTTTGCTATATGACACAGGTGCAGTGCAGCACATTATATTACACATTGAATAGAACGTCCAAAATAAATTGACATAAGCTGGTTTTATTAAAATGTCCTGAATGTTTGACCGACGCATTGTGGCTTCTTTGTGGCTTTCTATGCTATTGTTTTATAAACACGAGCATCTTTGTGCTTTACTTATATTGCCTATTAATGCTGCCTTGTTGGTTAGAGAATAGTTTATGGCGGGGATTTCTTTATTTACACTGTCCCGTTTAACTGGGATGACAATAGGGTAAGTGTGAGTTTTAGTGTTCCATGGAAACTGGTGTAACCCCACGCGACCTTTTTTGCCACTGGCCGTCCCTATGCGGTAGCCCTATTGTCAACCCTGTTCGTTTTTGTGACGTCATATGCCTTTATATTGTCATTCATGTTTGTCGATTTGCGTGTTTTGGGGTTTACTGTGTTCTGGGAAAGCTGCATTTCCTGTTCGACTTTCATACTTGTTTTTAGTGTCAGAAACGTTCACATTCTTCGGACGACTGATTGTCATCACATCGGGAACCTCTGTTTTCTGTGGTATTACCAATGTAGTCAACATAAACAATATATTCGATTTACGTTATGAAAGGCGGTTTAAATCAACTAACCCACCAAATAACGGCAAAATTACACTACAAAACCGTGTATCCAAACTCTATCCAAGTGTTCAGTTCATATAATAATGTATGTGTGCCGATTAAAAGTATAGGTTAATTAACGGGTTTTTCGAATAACCGTGATTGAATATTCGTAAATGAATTAAGAGCTGGTAATTCGTCTCTCCAGTGTTGACGTTTGGCGTTTGGCCTGGCTGGTTAAAGCCGGTTATATTATATCTACATATTCTGGATTCTCAAAATATATATATATATTATACCTCATCGTCAGTAGGTTTAGAAACAGTGCACACATTTTGTAAAAGGTTAACTGTTGTTGGCGGGAAATCTATTTTAAGTTATTAAGTCTGAATATGCTGTTATGTATACTTTTGTTGTTAAACAAATAAAATTTACTGAGTTGTAAGAAAGAAGTTATAGATCGTTTTCATTCAACTTGCCAAATAATGTCAGTAAGATTTTTAGTTCTACAACTTACAATCAAAATTTCATTATTGTGTCAACATAACGAAATATCGCTATACGCTACATCGCAATTAACGCTATACAGGGGGTCGGTCAAACGTCAGACGTTGGTATTTGTGTGAATGTTGTTTTATAATTGTATTTCCTCTCTATAATAGTACAATGTTGTAGCGCTCTACCGACTGCGCTATCGATGACACACGGTTTGCAGTGCATTATTCACCATATGCATGTACCCGCTACATACCTACTTGAAACTCTTATTATGTTTCATCAAGTGAATGCAATGTTAAGTTGCAAAACGGTAGATGTCAACATGTTGATGTGTAAAAAATACTCCCAGCTTCTTATCAGCAAGGTTAATGTTACACTGTGTGATCAAATCTTAAACGTGGATATGTTTCCGTCCACTGTATAAACTGTTACCAGGACTCTTATGAACATTAATTTACAAAAGGACGCTGCGTGTCGAATAATTCATTCGCATGTCCACAAGGGTGTCATTTTTGTTTAAGCTCTTAAATATGGAGGGGTATAAACGAAGTTTTTTTTCTAAAAATGTTCTAATTCATGAATGAACTTAATCTATAACTAGAGTTATCATCTGGCATTCACATAAAACATCTGTCAACTTCTCAGCAATTACAATAATATCGTAAAGCAACGAAAAATACTTGGCGGCATTAACGTCTGTCGGATTTAACTTTATATGAAAGATTTGTTTTTTTAAAAGAAAAGAGATATGTACTGCGACAATTTAAAGAATAAACACTATTTTATTCAGAATTACACTGCGGTGGAATAAAATGTGTACTTTGCTATATCAATCTGTATTCAGTTCAAAGTTCAAACCGACACAACCATTGCGATTCGTATAGGGTACAGAAGATTCATATAGGGTACAGAATTAGAGAGCACTTTCCTAAATATCAAAGCTCCAAACAGCCTACCTTAAGTTAAAGTAAAAACCTAATAACCACACTAAGCCGAGGCTTGCTCGACTGTTTACTTCGTAATCACACAAACTAAGATCTAACTAAATAATATTATTATATACAGTAAAAAGAACAATACACAACAAAGAGAGTAGTGAAAACTGGATTATCAACTTCTGATTAGCTTAAATCGATTTAAGTCGATGAAATTCATCTGTATTTCTAACACAAAACATTATTCTATTAATTAAAATAAGACATACAGTGGCACACGCTAATTCCAATCTATTTAGCATGCTTCTAAACTCCTCAGACATGACATTCGCTCCGCTTTCAAACGAAACAAGGCTTTTGCGGGACAATATCGTTTTTAATCAAACTTTTGTAATAAGATGTCGTTTTTTAAAGGATTGCATTCCGTGATTAACACGCACTGCATTTAACCATTTGACAAAATGTCAATTTGCATGGTTTCTTTGGAAAATTAGTTGGCAGCAAGTATTAAATAGTTTAACAACACTCGTCACAAGCCTTAAATGAATGTCCGCGTGAACTGTGATACGCGAAACGTGCAAGTATCACATATGAAGGATATAGCACGCTCAAGAAATGTTTTAGTTACATCAATTAGTGTATACACGAATACAGATAATGTTGTCATCATAGTGTATTCTGTTATAAGTATTGTTGATGTTTCGCGATAGATATATTGCTTGTACACGTTAAATGTATTATAACTATGAAGGCAAATGTACTATTCGACAATGCGTGTACTTTAATTTGTGTGAGCTATAAACTATAAAAGCGGTCTCGGTGGCGTAGTAGAAAATGTCTTGATCCTTCATCCTTAATGCGTGTTTTTAATACAAAATAAAGGACCAGTTGTCATTAGTTTTATATCAAAATACATCAAAACTGACCCCACTATATCCTACCTCTACCTCATTAATATTCACATACACCATTACTATCAAGACCTCACCCCACGCGACCCCAATCTCATGTGCAACCCCTCTCCCAACACACCACTAATCTTACCCTATTTTTTTACACACATAATTGGTTAAATTTCAAAAAAATACAAATGTATCCTATAGAAACCGCTGCGCACAAACGCAATCAAACCAAAGGTGCGCACTGTACCGCTACTTAAATAGCCAATGAACATATATAATGTGGTAGAGACGGGGAGTTACCGACTTGGGACGGTCAGTAGGAATGTGGTGGAGACAGGGAGTTATCGACTTGGGACGGTTAGTAGGAATGTGGTGGAGACAGGGAGTTACCGACTTGGGACGGTCAGTAGGAATGTGGTGGAGACAGGGAGTTACCGACTTGGGACGGTCAGTAGGAATGTGGTGGAGACAGGGAGTTACCGACTTGGGACGGTCAGTAGGAATGTGGTGGAGACAGGAAGTTATCGACTTGGGACGGTCAGTAGGCAATATATAATGTGGTGGAGACAGGGAGTTACCGACTTGGGACGGTCAGTAGGCAATACATAATGTGGTGGAGACAGGGAGTTACCGACTTGGGACGGTCAGTAGGCAATATATAATGTGGTGGAGACAGGGAGTTACCGACTTGGGACGGTCAGTAGGCAATATATAATGTGGTGGAGACAGGGAGTTACCGACTTGGGACGGTAAGTAGGAATGTTGTGGAGACACGGAGTTACCGACTTGGGACGGTCAGTAGGCAATATATAATGTGGTGGAGACAGGGAGTTACCTACTTGGGACGGTCAGTAGGCAATATATAATGTGGTGGAGACAGGGAGTTACCGACTTGGGACGGTCAGTAGGCAATATATAATGTGGTGGAGACAGGGAGTTACCGACTTGGGACGGTCAGTAGGAATGTGGTGGAGACAGGGAGTTACCGACTTGGGACGGTCAGTAGGAATGTGGTGGAGACAGGGAGTTACCGACTTGGGACGTTCAGTAGGAATGTGGTGGAGACAGGGAGTTACCGACTTGGGACGGTCAGTAAGAATGTGGTGGAGACAGGGAGTTACCGACTTGGGACGGTCAGTAGGCAATACGGCATGCTGATTAGCTTAAATAATTATTTCGGTGGAAGTTAACCACACATTAAATCGTATTCCTTTGAACTTCTATTAGAGCCTCAATTTAAAACATATTCCTCTCTGCATTTTCCAATTAAGAGGCCTGCATGACTGTTATATGGCACATTTCCCATGTGTCTTCCGCACTTAAGATTGTATGGAAAGCATGTCTTTCATGAAATATATATGTATCTATAACAGATACAAATAGGTATACACGTAGCAATCACATATACGCATTTCAAAAGAAACAACAATCACAATGAACTAGATGTTACCGCAAACACAAAACGGTTTACAATATGGGCAACGCATTAGAACGCCTTGGTATGGTCAGTGGCAAAAAAAGCCGCTGGGGGTTTAAACCGGGATAAAGACATTCCCGCCAGCCTATATCCTTTAACACACGTGGCAGCATTAATAGGCTATATAAGATGATCATGTATATATGAATATAGAAACAAAAGCCTAGAAAGTCACAAAGCAAGAACTCAAAGACTTATCACGAGCCAGAGTAACAAGAGAATGAACGTTTAAGGGCACGGCAAGACAAGAATAAAAAAAAGAAAAACGTTGACATCCCTTTTGTTTGTATATATTGTCAGACTTTTTATGTTATAACTGTTAAAAATATACGCAATACGATACATTTATCAATTGTCTCGCTGAACATCGGGAGTCATAATGATGCATTAACACTTATGTCTATGCGTGGTATAAAACCTAGGGGACATAACATAATACAATCGTGCCGCTGTAAGAAATAATTTGTTTTAGAAAAGCCAAGAACGAACCGTCTAGGGTCTTGATGTATCTCCATAATTACTTCTGCCATTAAATGGTTAATGTTGATAGCTACATGATACTGCTTCTTAAGTATAGGTATGACATTCCAACCGTCTCTGTCAAATTGTTTTCAGGTTTCCCTTATGAACATAACTAACGGCGTCGTAGCTTGGCCAACCGATCAAAGGACAGTGTCCCGTGATTCGGAGTCTCCAGCTGGGTACGGTAGAAAACCATATGAATCTATCGGTAATAATAGTAGGACCGTGTTCCTGGATTACTTTGCATTATTCCCCTGTCTTCAAGTAAATCTTGCATGTAAATCATATGTGCATTGTCCAAAATTTTCCAAAATATGTCTCACCAATTACATTTATAAAGTTGTGTATGAAATATACAAATAGTGCGTGGTTTGCAGAGTTCTATTTATAATACCTAAAATATTGTATGTTTTAATAAGCTGTATCCTTTATTGAATTTGTTATATGCAACCTAAGGACGCATGAGACCACATTTTGTCCATCGCTTGACAATGTTTGTTTGTAATTTTTTCAAATCCACATATTTTCTGAAAAAAGCTAAATAAAGGACTCTTAAAGAAACGTTAGCAAAAGTATCATTTCTGTAGGCACCTAATAAACGTATATTTTTGCCAACGATCCAAGATGGTTTACACGGTCAATTATCAAATTAAATAAGAAACAATCAAACGACATTTTCTCCCCAAACCGCTGATTCCATTCAGTGAAATATCATGAACATGTTCTTTGGGTTGGTCTCTATCACGATTGTGTTTTAAAGTATTTCGGAAATTAAGTATAATCCGGTCCTGACTGGGACAAGAAGGCACTATCGCAGGATTACTTAGCTGTAGTGATGACCATTTTACTTAAAAGATGACCATTTAACTTAAAATGATACGGAAGTTCACCATAACACTACCCAGCTCTACTCAGCCTCCAGCCATAGTATCTAACACAGTCAGCGGTATATCGCTCACCTTGTCACATTAACTGTTCTTTAGGTTAAACATTTTGTTAACTTTAAGAACGTTGCTTCATATGCAAGTTATCATTGTAATATGTAATATATTACAATGATAACTTGCATATGAAGCAACGTTCTTTAAGTTAAGCAACGTTCTTTAAGTTAACAACATGTGACTTGTATATCGCTCACCTTGTCACATTTTGTTAACTTAATGAACGTTGCTTCATATGCAAGTTATCATTGTTATATATGCTCACCTTGTCACATTTTGTTAACGAACGTTGCTTCATATGCAAGTTATCATTGTAATATTATATACAAGTTGTTATCATTGTAATATATAATATTACAATGATAACTTGCATATGAAACGTTCTTTAAGTTAACAAAATGTGACAAGGTGAGCGATATACCGCAGACTGTGTTAGAGACTATGGCTGGAGGCTGGGTAGAGCTGGGTAGTGTTATGGTGTGGGGACATTCATTTATGATGCCTCCACGTCTACCATGTCTTCTTAACGCCCTTCCAATTTGCTATAATTAAAGATGCAGCTGACCTCTCCATTATACAGTAAAATGGAATGTGACATATCAATGGATATTATGTATAATATTTTCTATCCAGTTAGAGTAATAACTGACGAACTTTGGATAAGTGATAGCTGGTTGCATGTAACCGTGGTTCGTATTATTCAAATCTAATATACATTTATATATGCAATGTTATGTCTAACCGATTGTCAGAAAGAATTGGTGGACAGGAGGAGGGGAAACTAAAAATAAAAAGAAAAATGGTATTTATTCGCATAAAAGCATATGCTAAAATCACCAACTTTAGATTAGGAAAATCTAGTTTTTGTGCTTGGGTATAACATTTAAATCTTGACGTCTTAAGCAACACGTTTTCGGAAACAAAACTTGTTTGTTCAGTAATCCTAAAACTTGAAAACGACTTGTCTAATTATTTTCATCTACTACACCTTGTTTTCTGAAATTATCGTGAGTGATATATTGAAAGCTTTCATCAATTATCGTTACATTTAGAACAACGCTTTCTAGTGGAGACTATATTTAATTTAATTTAGACATAAGCTTTCAACAAGGTAACATAAATATTCGCTTGTTCCTGGTATTCATCATTCGTCATACTTTGTCGGATATTACTTAATAAATCATGTTATCTGAAATATGTTAGCATCGGAAACTTAAGCATTGACAACACGTTTATATAAAAAGTTGATAGAATGAAGAAGGGATTGTGGATATCATAATGATACCATGTGCTACATTTGATGCTTGTATATAAAAACGTCATTTACCCATTAACTCTAAATATTTCTCACTGAGGCGCTATTTGCAAAACACCCTTCTTTTCTGGGCAACGTGTGGACTTCTTTAGGCATTCTGACTGCCTGAGTCAAATGCATTCACGGTTTTAAAACACTGTAAAATTTGTTTGCACGATTGTGTTCAACTGTTAGTCCAAACCTGTGTAAATTACCACTAAAATTCTGAACAAAGTCGTAGTTTACAGTAGCTGGTTATTTCTATTTATACAAAAAGACTCAACATGTATGTTTAAACACAACACGGTTGCAGGTTGATATAGAAAACAGAATGTATTTTATATATATATTCAACCTAATCAGCCAATGCGCCATGTTATGACGTGTCTGAATTGATGTCCAGTAAGAGTCGTCAACACAATTATGACATTACGCTTGTATTAAAAGAAATTACTTACTTTGAAACTCATATTTCACTACACGTCTGAGCCGCTGGTTTAGGAAGCTGAAGATTATTTTGAAAACTGGTTTATATGGTTTGCTAGGTCGATTTTGAGACAAGACCCGTGAACATTGTACTGTAAGTATAGACATATTGGAAACACTTTAATTTTTGTATTATTTGTGTTGGACTCTCCTAAGAGTACTCCTAATTCCATTAGTGTATACAAAACGACAAAATAGTTTAATATTTTAGTACTTTGCAGAGTCAGGGTGAGGGATCAGGTGGTTTTAAAATGGCGGACAGAGCAGACAATTAGTTCGCTTCGAGGTAAGTTTTGTTACTTAATAAATCCACAGAACGGATTCTAAGAATATATAGCGTGAAACAGACGTGATCAAAATCGCGTTGTGCTGCTATGTCTGTCTTTGCCAAACGTTTCTTACTTATGATGGATAATCGAGTACAGTTTCCGGGAAAATGCTATTGGCGACGATATCATTCACTTGCATCGTTCTTAGTTCATTATTTTCAACAAATATTCGTCCTACAGGTTCCAGTTATGATAAAGAACTGTTTACCGACGGACTATAGAACTGTCCTCAAACGCACACTGAGTATCATCAACTCAGTATCTGTTATTTTAAACAAGATAATTTAACAGTCCGTATTTTCGATATAGTGTATACACATTAGGATTTTTCAGCTGATGGACATTATGTGATATGAAGTAGATTCAATATTAATCCTGTATACCAGCTGACAAGTCCATATTATATGCGTTTGATTATATAATGATATATTAATTAATAACATCATAATTTAATCACACGCATATAATATGGACGCATATAATATAGATTGTGTCTTCATATTGTCCGACTTATTGGACCTCGGACTCTCATACTGACCCATGGCCGAAGGCCGCGGAAAAATATGACAGTCCTAGGACCAATAACTAGGAAACCTTGACAACACTTAATTAATGATTATTTTATTAATTAACATCCTCTACAACATAATTCGTTTTTTTTTAATAAAATTATTTTGACATGATTTGCTTTTATTAAGGTAGCGTTAATTTCATTTGGTGGTTAATAAGAGAGCGTGATTGACGTCAATTTGCGTCGTATTATAGTACACACTAGTAGTTACGTGACAAACAATTAAGTCATTGCTTACGTCATATAGCTTGCGCTGTATGACGTCAAACGTTCTCAGCTTGTTCAAGATGCTTATTAATGTTAGCGTTTCTAGTTAAACACGGCCCGACTACAACTCAGTAGTGTTATTATTTACTGGTCATTTGGGATCATAAAAGCCCATTCTGTGTTGCTTTAAAGTGGAATATCGCTTAAGCCGGTGCTATGAGGCGTTAGAAGTGTTGCACCTTATAATTACCTCTCATGAACAGACTCAATAAAACGACTCTGTTACTTTTCTCTCTTGTTTGTGTTTGTTGCTTCCAATGGATCACCTTTTCAGTAGTTATATAGTTTAGTGTTTACCCTACTTTTTCAACCAATCAGCCGTTTCATATTTTCAAATACTTGCACCAATTATCCATGAAGATTTTACTACAAGCAGTCTTCGCGGTGAAGAGTGTGACCTATATAGAGACTATGGATGAAACCTATGGCAAACACTAAATCGGATAGAATATCTGGTTCCACGATTTTATTGACAAAGCCAACCGATTTAGTTTGAGACTGTTGTTTTTTTATTTGTGTTTTCCTTCTACAAGGGACAGGTTGCCCTTTCGTCTCTTGTTTTTTTTGTATTTATATATACAAGAGCATCTTTGTGTTTTGCTTATATTGCCTATTAATGCTGCTTTGTTGGTTAGAGAATAGTTTATGGCGGGGATTTCTTTATTTACACTGTCCCGTTTAATTGGGATGACAGTTGGGTAAGTGTGAGGTTTGGTGCACTAGAACCTGGATTAAACCCCAGCGGCCTTTGTTGCCACTGATCGTTCCAAGGCGGTAGCCCTGCTGTCAACCCTTTTTGTGTTTGTGACGTCATATGCCTTTATTATTACTATTGCCATTCTTGTTTGTCTTTTTGCGTGTTTTGGGATTTACTGTGTTCTGTGAAAGCTGCATTTCCTGTTCGACTTTTATACTTGCTTTTATAAAGTGACCTGAAAATTTAAGGATTTAATAAAATACAGATACTAAGAAATTAGAGTTTAATACAGACAACAAACTGAAATGGACCTTATAATAAGAATATAAGAGTTTATGACCTTGACATTGAAGATACAGTTTATGACCTTTACGAAATTGACGTTGAAGGTACAGACCTCGGTATTGGCTTCTGCAAGTCCTCTTTTTGAGATGAGTATGTGCCAAATTGAATATATTTCAAAATCCCTCCTTGCCTGTGCGAGTTGGAGCGGACACTAAATGGACTTCAACTCGGTGTCTGTTATTTTAAACAAGATAATTTAACAGTCCGTATTTTCGATATAGTGTATACACATTAGGATTTTTCAGCTGACGGTTATTATGTGATATGAAGTAGATTTAATATTAATCCTGTATACCAGCTGACAAGACCATATTACATGCGTTTGATTATATTATGATATATTAATTAATAACATCATAATTTAATCAAACGCATATAATATGGAAGTTGGGACCAACGAGCCCAATATAGGTGGCTTTGAAGTAGAATACCGCTTAAGCCGGTGCTAGTGGGCGTGAGAGGTGTTGCTTCTTTCATTACTTCTCATGAACAGACTCAATAAAACCGAGTCTGCTACTTTATTCTCTTAACTGTGTTTGTTGCTCCCAAAAGATCACCTTTATCAGTATTTATTCATGTTATGCATATAAAAGGTATATGACCATGATTATGACCTTAACCTTGAAGATACACCCGGGTGTTGGGTTCTGCGCGTCGTCAGTATTTTTGTGCTAATTTATTTGAAAAACCGTCCATACAAGTGAGAATTATAGAGCGGAATGGACTTTTATATGTGTATAATAAGTTCAGATACATCAAAGTTTTATTTGTTCATATGCCCACCACGCATAAAACACAGACTAAGAACAAATGCGAATATAAGCATTATTTTAGAAAATACCCGATTTCTAGCAACCCCTTGTAGCATGGACAAAGGGGTGGTGCTTTACCATATTCTAACGTCCAATAAATAGAAGTTAGAGTACGGACAGGGTCACTAAGTACACCATAATACGAAAAAATAGAGTACGTCTCAAATTGTTGGTTATTTAATAACTTCGATGGCCTACGCCCATCTCGGTAAACAAAAAGCTTACCGAGTCAATCAATATTGCGGAAAATACTGTGTATATTCGTCAAGTCGAAAACAGTGGACCTAGGCTCGTTCTAGAAATATAAACAAGTAAAATAAACCATAATTTAAATAGAAGTGAAATGACCCTAATCTACTTTTGTATTGTATCATTATAATTTAATAGGATCTTAGTGGAATTCAACATTATTATCTACTTGCCGGTTCATTATTTTGATGTAAAACTATACGAAAAAAAAATTAATGTTTTATAAACAAGTATGTGCCTCAGACCTAAACGTAGTATCATATTGACCTGCTGATGTTCATATATGCACATACACATATTCCAACACACACCAGCAACACGCTTAGTCGTTGCCAGTGTACGATATGTTCGTTGCAAACGCAAGTGTACGATATCATTTTCATAATTTTGAGATATTTCTGTTAAAACTACAATTAAACTCATGCGTTTGCGGATAGTTCTATCGTATGTCGGTAAACAGTTCGTTATCAAAACTGGAAGCTGTACGATGAGCATTTGTTGCAAATAATGAACCAAGAACGATGTAAGTGAACAATATCGTCGCCAATAGCATTTTCCCGGAAACTGTACTCGATTCTCCATCAAAAGTAAGAACTGTTGGGAAAAGCTAGACATAGCACAATATTCTACTTCAAAGCCACCTATATTGGACTCGTTGGTCCCAAAGGAGGAGTAAAAATAACACTACTGATTCGTAGCACGGGGAGACTTTTTACAGCCGCAACACTGCACTGAACGAACGCTAGTGTGAATGATTTTAATTATTAAACGTTTAGGGACAATGATCCTGTTAGCAGTCAAAATGGCAGATTTTCAACACTCAACTAGTACACGTATAAGGCATTGTTCATAATAATATTGATTGTCATATTGCTGAGACAGCAGAATATAGTAAGAAACTCTCTTCACTGTTTCTTTTAGTTTAAATTACGCTTTTAACCTTAGTGATCCTTTACTACCTAACGCACTGTATATGTTGATAGAAAGCTCAGATAATGTATATCATGATGATTACGTATGCGACACCTGGTGTGTTCACTTAAAAACGTCCATCACGGGTATCATACTAACAATGTCTCTGCTAGGCTCTATTGCAAAACGCTAAACCAGCTCTAATTTGGACAACAGACTGATACAGTTTCTTCCTACTAACCATTGATTTAACGTTCATAAAGTGGTGATGTCCTTTAAGGTCGCGTAGCCAGTGTGAGATAACGCTTGTATTAAAGGCATTGCTTACTCTGAAAGTCATGGTTCACCTAGTTAACACCTAATATTACTGCTGGTTTTAGCAAGCTGACATGAACCGATGGCAACGAGTAAGTACGATTTGTTAAGACCAGTGTGTGCAACAATCGTGAACATTGTGATGAAGTTATGAGCACTTGAATATAAGATTAAAACCAATAAATTCATATGTGTTTGTTGGAACCACTTAAAAGTTGCTCTACCCATAAATGTATAGTGCAAACTATTAAATTTAGACATGTTTTTCTCATTTGTTTTGTCTTTTCAATTTTAAATTTATTCCATTGCCATATAAACATCAAACTGTAGACACAATAGTCATTTTAGTACTCTCCATAGTATCAGACTAGACCGGAGGGCCATGCAATAAGTTCAAGAACTAAATGATAGTAGCTGAAGTCTCCTCAAACATTATGTGTCGACGTGCCGTAAAACACCATTCATTCATTCATTCCTCAAACATTAGAGCTATATGATAGTAGCTGACGTCTTCCAAAACATTACTTTCTGTTATTAAAGCGTCACAGCTTACGAATACGCTGTACGTGCATGTTGTCTACACGTTCTCATATGTTATGAATACCATATGTACAGACGATACATCAGAATTGTTCCGTAACCAACGTTAAACATATATGACAATATAACTCACTATTTTAGTTCGAAATCTAACTCATTACACTGCTTAATGAAAAGCTGTGCTACTTTTCAACTCTGACGAGAATACGAACAAACGAGTATAACTGTTCACGTTAATATTTGAAAGTATTTTGTCTCGTGGGACATTAAAACATTCAGAATATTTATTGACGGGCAGGCAGGCGGCAATGGGAAATAGCAACATCTCACAAGTTCTCACTTAACACTAGTTTAAATTATACATAGGTCTTACAAAAAAGTAATGTCAAAACGAAAACTGTTGTTAGCTGGAAGCCCCGTAAAGCGCATTGTATTGGAGTCTGCCAATAACGCTCTTAATGTTTAAAAACAGTAGATGAAATGCGTAATGCCATCTCAAGTGTTAAGCGATGTTTCATAAACACGTGTGTTCTTATTGTTCAGACCGAGTATACCATTTTCTTCTTATTCTGTATAGCTTGATGCTATTCATTAGCATGTATATTTTCCCCTAACGCCCATTTTCAAGAAGGATAAAATATCGGACAGGGAAAGCAGCATTCAAGGACGACAGTCAACCACAAAACACAAAAACAAACACGCAAACAGACAAACAAGAAGGCAAAAGTAATAAAAAATGCCAACGACATCACAAACACAAAAGGGTTGACAATAGGGCTACCGCCTTGGAACGGTCAGTGGCAAAGTAGGCCACTGGGGGTTTAAACCGGTTCTAGGGTGCACCAAACCTCACACTTACCCTACTGTCATCCCATTAAAACAGGACAGTGTAAATAAAGAAATCAAGTACGCTATGTATTTCCTATTTAAATGAGCAATACTTAAACACGATGCCAATAAATGTTTCTATAAATTTAGTATTATCTACAAAATTGCGCCTTTTACCAATTAAATTCTGGTGTGCTCATGCAATTTACTCAAGCGTACGCATACCATTACTTTGCATAGGGTCATATTTTTAGATTTTTCTTGATTATTTTCTGATTTACCAGTTATTATATAATCTTTACCATGCTCTCGCCCTTACTTTATATGCAAATATCTGTTTGCAAATTCTGTTTGTTTCAACATAACCTCTGGAAATAGACTATATTTCAGCATAAAAACCGTTTCAGTATAACCTCTGACATTAGAATTTTTTTCAGCATGAACATATTTCAACATAACCTCTGACAAAGGTAGATTTCGAAATGATAATTTTAACATAACCTCTGATAACAGATTATAGTTCAACATGTTTAAATATAACATCTGACCTCAGATTTTATTTCAACATTAAATGCCTGAAGCTTTTTATCAATTGCATGCTTTTATTATATCGGGAATTTAAGACCACTATGCTGTAGTGGAAACTGTATTTAGTTTAAACAAATGTTATTCAACACAAGTATGATCATAATTTGTCTGAACTTAGTCAATAAAACATTAGTTTCGGAAGATAATAAGTACAACACTTGTGTGTTCATCATTCGCTATACTTTGTCTGAAATTACTTAATAAATCATTCTATCAGAAAGATGTAATGACAAAACGTGTACAGTAAAATGTAAAAATATAGAAAGAAGTAAAGATTGTGGATATCATAGTGAAATTCAATACCGTGTGCGACACTTACTGTGTTTACTTAGAAACATCCATCACAAGCTCTAACAATACGACACTTTGAGAAGAACATCGTAAGATGTCGAGCCATGGATTTTGTGATCTAATTATGTTATGAAATTAAGCGTGTATGATAATTTTCTTCATCTTTGCAATGGTCATCAGTAAATATAGATATACAAATCGAACAGGAAAAGCAGCTTTCAAGGACGACAGGACACACACAGAAACAAAGAACAAATTTAAAGATGAATAAAAGGCCAAAAAATAACAAATTTAAAGATGAATAAAAGGCCAAATAAGACATCACAAACACAAAAGGGTTGACAATAGGGGTTTTAAACAAGGTTCTAGGGTGCACTAAACCTCACACTTACCCTACTGTCAACCAATAAAACGGGTAAGTGTTAATATGATCTCAACGGTCTACGAGTTATGCCATAGGGACATTGTCCCAATGGGTGGGTGGTGGACCCCGGGGCCAATGCTTGTTGGATGGTTGAATTCTTATGTTCATGCTCAGTAAGTGTATATATGGTTAAAGGGTGGGGATCTCGACAGCTTCCAGTTTTTGGCCAAGAGTTTATGTCCCCAGGGGTGCGGATAGAGCTCAGGGCCGATGCTGGTTGGAAGGTTGATCCGTTTGTTCATGGAAATTTAGTGTATATACGGTTACAACGTTATGACTCGTGGGTGGACATCGATAACGGGGCAATGTTTTGACAACATTTGTTATTTTGGGGTAGGGGTGGGTGGGGGGAGGCCTCCTTTTCATATTCCTTAGGCATTCCCATGTTTACGGAAAATAGAAGAAACATTTATTTTGTAATTATTTTGAAAGACCTTTTGGCCACGGGAGATTAGAGTACCATTTGTTGAACAAAAATATAAATAGAACCTAAACATATTATCTATGTACTTTTTGAGATTATGGCTCCCAAAATGTATACGGCCATAAGCTTTCTTTAATTTCCAGGGGCTTATCTCAGAAAGTACTGGATAAATCGAATTACTTTTTTTTGACATAGGAAAGAGATGACTTTTGAAAAAAGTATTAAGAAAATGACGAAGTAGAAACATGCCTGCATCGAGAGCTATGTTAATAATTGTTTGCCGCGAACCTGATCAAAGAGTTACTGGTTTCAGGGCTGCTTTGGTCTAACGGCAAGCACAATAGATTCCTCGATTTTAGGGAAAAAACGGCTTAAATACAAATTGAGGTGTCATCCTTTTGTGTTTGTGATGTCGTATGCATTAATTGTTACTTTTGCATTCTTGTTTGTCTGTTTGCGTGTTTGTTTCTGTGTTTTGTGGCTGACTGTCCTCCTTGAATGCTACTTTCCCTGTCCGATCTTTTTATATTTCTTTCTTTTTATATTTCTTTATAATCTTTACAACAACCTCAATTCGAGCATGTGTTATGCCTGCGTAACCTGCCTCTGCCTTTAACTATCGGTATTGCCGAGTGCAGGCGATGCGTTCTCCGGGCGCGCTTTTATACATACAAAAAAATATGTTCTTATGAACCCTATATGTACAAACCCGTAATATGGTTTTAAGTTGACATAGAAGGAACTAGAATGTAATCCGGCAATGTAACTTTAACGTTTGAATTAAAAGAAATTACTTACTCTGAAAATCGTATTTCACCTAGTTAGCATTTAAAATACGTCTGAGCCGCTGGTTTAAAGAGCTGACGGGATTATTTTCAAAAAAAGGTAGTACCGTTTGTTATGTCCATTTTGAAGCAAGAATGGTAATCTTTGTTATATAAATATTATAAACATTGAAAGAAAACATCAGAAACACTTATTTTGTATTATTTGTGTTGGACTCACATAAAAGTTGCCCTAATTCTCTTGCCATATAACAAGCGAATTGTAGACAAAATAGTCATTCATGAAGTACTCAAAGTTGATCGAAATAACGATAGTGGTTGAAAGCCGTTACATGACACATCTTCTCAAACAGTAGTCATGTAGTTAAAGCTATGCTTATGACTGCCTGTTACAATACATGTGCATGTTTCTATACATTTTCATCTGTTTTGCGGATGCCGCTTGTACTGTCGAGAGTGTATACCGCATGAATGAAAATTGTCTCGTAACCATGGAAGACATGTATCGCAATCAAACACACTATCGTTGTAATTCGAACAAAATGGTTAATCAAACGTTTTGTTACTTTTCAACTATCAAGAGAATACAAACAAACGGCTTAAAGTTTCATTTTAATATTTGAGTGTAGTTTGTCTCCAGAGGCTTTAAAACATTCAGAATATTTACTGAGGCAGGCAGGTGTCAGTTTCATTTATATAGGGAAAACAGCTCGCAAAATCTCACTTAACACTAGCTTGAGTTATACATCGGTCGGAACAATAGATAAATCTCAAAATGAAAACAGTTGTTAGTTGGAAGTCCCGTGCCGAGCATTGTATTGGAGTGGTTTTAATATTATTCTGCCAATTCAACTCGTAATTGCGTATTGATTAAAAAGAGTAGATGCAATGCGTAATGCCATCCCAAATTGTGTGTGATGTTTCGTAAACACTTGTGTTCTTCTGTTCAGTCCAAGAATACTCTTCTTCTTTTTCCTCTTTGTTCTTCTTTTTTTCTCCTTTTCTTCTTTTTCTTCATCTTCTTCTTCTACTTCTTCTTCTTGTCCTTCTTCTTCTTCTTCTTCTTCTTCTTCTTCTTCTTCTTCTTCTTCTTCTTCTTCTTCTTCTTCTTCTTCTCTACAACTATATGTGTAATTTAACCATAACACGCTTTCTCAAATGCTCTTTGTATTTTTTATTAAAAACGATGTCGATTATTTTTTTTATACCTTAGTCGTATCGTCTAAGAAATCGTGTTTAATTCCGATTAACGTACTATTATACGCTTTCTTTGCTTAGGATAACATATGTAAGATAATGCACCCATAGGGATGTCCGTCACACTGGGGAGTGATTCTGGACCATCTGCTGTCAAAGTTTGTCGTGAACATATAAAGAAACTTTAAGTTAATAACTATATCTAGTTTACGTTCATAATTCGTAATACATGTTATGGTTATTACATTTTTTACAAAATATCATCTAAAATGGGAAATTTCATTAAGATAACCTCCCTTTTGAAAAGGTAAAACATGTCACAAATGTGGGACAATCTCGAGTTTAATGTCACGAATTTTTCTTGACAGTGTCGAACGTTTACGAAGCGGGAATTATTTAGATTTGCGTCTATAAATTGTTTTGAATTTCAAACTCCATGTTATAATTCATTTGTATTCACGGTTTCTGGAAGCAATGCGGAAACGTTGTTAATGTTTGTAAAACTAAGTTAATTACAAATAGGATAACATGCATCAGTTTTAAATTAAATACGCATTTGTACTACTTTTAGTTCAATTAATATGAACTATTGTATGACAATGAAATAGTTTGCCTTGAAACTTCGAAAACTTATTATTAGTACTCGTAAGACTATTATAAATAGGGTTCATATGGCTTTTAGATGTATTTTTTATTAAAAGAAAATCCATTTTGATCTCGCAAAAACAAACTGCTCATAGCCTGAAAGAATTAAGTGCGTTAATGTTTTAATCGAGACAGCACCATAATCGTACTCCGAATATTGGTACCCCACAAAGCGGTGAAAATAAACAAACTCACACAAGTTGCAGATCGCATACATTCAACTTCTTAAGTAAATGATATATAGGGTCCTATAGAAACCACAGCGTCCGAATGCAATGGCATCGTAGGTCCGCACTGTACTGCAAACAAGGACTAAAAACTACAATGAAAGAGACAAAAAACAACAGAAAGGGTGGTGAAGACAGGGTTACCGACTTGGAACGGTCAGTAGGCAATAAGGCCTATTGGTTAGCTTGAATCGATTTTATATGCGCACAATCCTCGCTAATATCCTGTCTTCAGCGCCCAAAGACTTTTTAAAGCGGTTTTCCGATCATTTTTTATATTTATATATATAAGTGTTTATTATGTACAGACTGCGAGGCCTTTGTTACCAAAATATAACATTTTAACATTTGATAGCTGCTCTCTGTGTCTAAATTCTTCAGAATCACGTTTATTTTTGGAGCTAACAAACTGCGAAAATGACAACTTTTCAAATCCGAAAGGATATTATTTTCCAACAATCATTGCAAAAGTTGCCAATGATATTTCATTAAGTAAATTTGTGGGCAATGCTTAAAGTTTAATATATTGTATATTTTTAAATTAATTCTGTGTAAGTAAAGGGAATGGCTTTGACTTACCACATCACCTTATTAAGGACAAGCTGACTGCGCTCATTCAAAAAACATTCGCTAGGGAAAATACTACTTGTTTGGCCAGTAGTTTAGATAATCACACTATGTGGACATTGACCGTTCAAAGGCGGTAGCCCTATTGTCGACCTTTTTCTGTTTGTGATGTCGTTTGCATTTATTATTATTTTTGCCTTCTTGTTTGTCTGTTTTTGTGTTTGTTTCTGTGTTTTGTGGTTGACTGTCCTCCTTGAATGCTACTTTCCCTGTCCGATCTTTTTATATTTCTGTCTTGCCATGAAGTTTGTGAAGAACTCATTTTCCTATTAGATAATACTTTCGTCAGGTATAGAACCACCGTTTATAGACAAATTGTTGTATCCCTATGGGTACGAACTGTGCACCATTGTCGCAGGTTTGTTTTTATATTGCTATGAAAGAGATTTCATGTTCAGTCTTTCACCAGACACCCAGGCAGATGTTATTGAAGCCTTTAAAGACACCTCTCGGTATCTGGATTACATATTGAACATTGACAACCCTTTCTTTCCAAGTATGGTTAATAATATTTATCCTAAAGAACCTCCGCTTAACAAGGTTAATATTTCTGATATTAATGCTTCTTTTCTTGATTTAGATCTCTCTATTGAAAATGGTGAAATTATTAGCGAAATTTATGACAAGCGAGATGATTTTAATTTTGACATTGTTAATTATCCCCACTTAGATGGGGATATTCTCCGAGCAACTTCTTATGGGTCTATGTGTCTCAACTTATTCGTTTTTCAAGAGATTGTACTCGAGTTGAGGACTTCAATATTCATTATTTTTGTATAACTAAAAAGCTACTCCATCAGGGTTACCGTTACCATAAACTTCGGAAAACCTTTGAAAAATTGTATTATCGTAACCCTGATCTTCTTTCCTTTAAGGACTCTTCTGCGACAAAGACTATCACAACCTGACTTCGATGCTAATGTGGTTTACAAACTTCGTAAGATTCTTGGTCATGATAACTTTCATACTATCTTTGTTAAACTTGTTAAAAGGTTTATCCAAAGAGGTTATGACCCTAGCATTTTGCAACGTACTGCATGCTTGGTGGTGCACCCCTTTACAGTTCGCCACTACGCATTCCTCTTTAATTGTACGATAACCGGACAGGCTGTGGACCCTATGATGACGCCTACCTAAATCCCATTAGGACGGTGGCTTTTGATATTTGTCCACGGTCTTGTCTTGTCGTGCACTTAATGGTTTATTCTCTTGTTGCTCTGGCTTCTGCCAAGTCATCGAGTACCTTCATTGTGGCTTTCTAGGCTTTTGCTTTTTTTGTATTTATATATGCACGAGCATGTAGGTGTTTTACTTATATTGCCTTTTAACGCTGCCTTGTTGGCTAGAGAATATTTTATGGCGGAGATTTCTTTATTTACACTGTCCCGTTAAATTGGGATGACAATTGGGTAAGTGTGAGGTTTGGTGCAGCCTAGAACCTGGTTTAAATCCCCAAGTGGCCTTTTGGCCACCGACCGTTCCAAGGCGGAAGCCCTATTGTCAACCCTTTTGTGTTTGTGATGTCGTTTGCATTTTTTTATTACTTTTGCCCTTTCGTTTGTCTGTTTGCGTGTTTGTTTTTGTGTTTTGTGGTTGATTGTCGTCTTTGAATGCTACTTACCCTGTCCGATTTTTATATCTTTCCTTTTTTTTTGTCATATAATATATGCAGTTATTATATATATATACGCATTATATATATATTGACTTAAACTTCGATTTTGGTTGCGTTTGACAATATACAATGCACAATATATACTCGGCTGCATTATATTATAAGTTTTAATAGCATAAAGATTAAAACATGCACTTGGGAAAAGATGAAATACCCATCCAGGTCCTAATTATATTCATTATAAGGGAGAGCATGTTCAGCACATACTCAAGGGAGATCACTGGACGTCTTTCTAAACACGGTAAGGCTAAATATTTTGCTCTCAAAAATATGTTTATAAGGTAATTTAAACTCGATATAAGATAAATCAAATTAAATAATTTAGTTTATGAACATTTACTTAAGCGGTATGCATACAAGTATGTTGAAACCCTCTGAATTGAGTTTGTTAACATCACACTGCATTCCAACATAGGGTGCGGTCATTAATTGTAATCAGTTTTCGCGAATTAATTTTACATATCAGAACAAAAAATACGTATACAGTGTACTCTTGGTCAAGAGTCCAGTAGTCCATATAACACTGATAAAAATAAACGGGGCTACATGTTTTGTTATATAATCAATATTAAAGAAT
Source organism: Cyrtodaria siliqua (assembly GCA_037043455.1). Taxonomy (NCBI): domain Eukaryota; kingdom Metazoa; phylum Mollusca; class Bivalvia; order Adapedonta; family Hiatellidae; genus Cyrtodaria; species Cyrtodaria siliqua. Next base: position 649,258 of record JAWPHD010000049.1, read on the forward strand.
ATAGATTTTAATAAAGTAATTTCATTTCATTTTGTGAGAAAAATGCCAAAGGTTAAAAGGGTATCTCGCAGAAGACAGGCTATGCATGGGGGAACCGACGGAACGACGTCGAACGGTACAGGTGATGGTACGGACCGCACGGCTAATGAAGGAAGGTCCCCTCGTTTTCATAGTGACTACATCACTCGGGAACCTTTTTGGCATTTGCTAGCGGGATATGTTTTGCGCCCGTTGACGGAGCAGCATAATCACCTGTATTTAACAGTTTGCTTAACTGGAAAGTAATAGAATTATAAACCATGTATTGACACAGACATGGCCACATTATGCCAAAGATTTTAAATAAAAGTAAAACAATTTACTGCTTTTTGTTATTATTACTTCCTAACGTTTTCGTAATTGTATAATATAAGTTTTAATCGCATAAAGATTAAAACCTTTATGCACTTGGGAAAATTTAAATACCCTTTCAGGTCCTCATTATATTCATTATAATAGAGGCGACTTGTGAGAGCATGTTCAGTATATACTCAAGGAGATCACTGGACGTCCTTCTAAACACGGTAAGGCTAAATATTTTGCTCTCAAAAATATGTTTATACGGTCATTTATAAGATATAAGATAAATCCCATCCTATCCTCCCTTCATTTTCTCTTTCTGCAGTGTTTCTTATATATTTACAGTTACGGATATGTTTTGCGCCCGTTGGCGAAGTAACATAATCACCTGTATTTAACAGTTTGCTTAATTGGAAAATAATACAACTATAAATAATGTCTATAAGTAGTACCATTATAAAACATATATTAACACAGCCATGGCCATATTATGCCAAAAGTTTAAGCTAAAATAAAGCAAATTCCTGCTAATCGTTATTATTACTTCTTAATTTTTCCGTTAGTGTATAAATGCTCGTTTATGTTTGATTGGGGGGGGGGGCGTCCGTGGCCGAGTGGTTAACGTCTCTGACTTGAAATCACTTGCCCCTCACCGCTGTAGGTTCGATCCCTCAGGGGCCTTGAAATCTTTATGTGAGGAAGCTATCCAGCTGGCTTGCGGAACGTCGGTGGTTCTACCCAGGTGCTCGCCCGTGCACGAAAATTGCCCGGAGGGGCACCTGGGGTCTTCCTCCACCAATGGAAGCTGGAAAGTCGCAGATGACCTTAGCTGTTGGTGCGACTATAAAATCCAATTCAATTCAATTATGTTTGATTGTGTAATGATATATGCAATGAAATGGAGTCATCTGAATTAATATCATATACGATATATTTTGCAACATGATATTGACGTAATAATTATGCATTTAGAGCGTTATAGTCATAAGTATGAAAAATATATAAAACGATCTTCATAATACGTAAATATAATGTAAAATAAAAAATAAAATATGAAATTTCCATGGAATGTGAATTTTACTCTCACATAGGCTTGTGCATATTTTGTATTAGATAGCGAATGTCTGTGTGTATAAAAAGGGTCATTTAATGATATGAAATTATTTATATCACTTCTCCATATACATGTGCAATATATATGTAAATACATATGTATATATTTTATTTCGTATTACCTGTCATTGTATTGTTTTAACCGTTTGCATCCTCACATACCTTAAGGCATATTGCAATTTTGAATAAACTATGCACTATATTAAAATACCAGTGTACGCAATAAGGTTTGCTGCCGCTGAATGAGTATACGGCGTATTGCCGGAAGTGTGTGTGTGGCCAGTGGCATAAGGCTTCATAGCATATACACTCAGTACATTTGAAAACGCACATCTTTTTGCTGATGAAATTTATTATGATCCCATAAAGCTACAACAACAAAATTTTGCAGTATTCATATATCATCTTTATCATGTTTATTTTATTCATTTGCCAAATTTCATCAATATCGTACAGAAAATTCATTTTATTTTTATCTTATTCAAAGTTACCCACTTCATAAACCAAAGTCACAAAGTTAATATCGCGTGTGACCACCTCGAGCGTTCAACAATGCCTGGCACCTTCGCTCGAGATATTAACTTTGTGACTTTGGTTTATGAAGTGGGTAACTTTGAATAAGTAAAAATACATGAATTTTCTGTACGATATTGATGAAGTTTGGTAAATGAATAAAATAAAGATAATATATGAATACTACAACATTTTGTTGTTGTAGCTGAATGGGATCATAATAAATTTCATCAGCAAAAAGATGTGCGTTTTCAAATGTACTGAGTGTATGTAACAGAAATGTAGGGTAACATGCGATTTAAAAATGTTTTAATCTTCAAGTTTCATTTTTATGTTCCATACCTCAACTGTAAAAGTAAAGTCATCAGTCCTTGGTTGTCCCTATAACCCAAACTAACTCATTACTTACTCACTCACTCATTCGCTCACTCATTCGTTGAAATATTGCAATATAGACCCAAAGTGATCCATCATCATTGTATTTTTGCTAATGTCAATCACTTAATAAATGCATTAAATAATTAACATACTGACTGAAAGAATTCTTGTATTTTACAAATTTACGAATTCATGTATAAATTATCACTCTCGGCTTGTCACATCACACCTGATATCGTCCCTCGAACAAGATCAATACCGAGATCAGTAGGACCTCGGTATTGATCTTGTTCTAGGGATGATATATCTCGGTATTGATCTTGTTCGAGGGATGATATCAGGTGTGATATGGGAAAAGGAGAGAAGTAATTTATTTATCATTAAACTACACAAACAAAACAATATTATTTTGAAATAATTATAGATCTATCATGTGTGATATGGAAATATAGATATAAAAATCGAACAGGAAAAGCAACATTCAAGGACGACAGTCAACCACAAACACATACAGAAAAAAAGAACAAATTTAAAAATGAATAAGGGGTGGGGGCGAAAAACATCACAAACACAAAAGGTTGACAATAACGCTACCGCATTGGAACGGTCAGTGGCAAAAAAAAGCCGCTGGGGATTTAAACCAGGTTCTAGGGTGCACCAAACCTCCCACTTACACTACTGTCAACCCAATAAAACGGGACAGTGTAAATAAAGAAATCCCCGCCATGAACTATTCTTTAACCAACAAGGTAGCATTAATAGGCAATATAAGTAAAACACAAAGATGCTCGTGTGTATATATAAATATAAAAAAAACAATATCCTAGAAAGCCACAAAGAAGGTACTCCATTACTGGCAGAAACCAGAGCAACAAGAGAATAAACCATTCACGACAAGACAAAACTGTAGACAAACATCAAACGTCACCGTCCTTTTGGGCTTTAGGTAGACATCACCATAGGGTCCAAAGCCTGTCCGGTCATCGCACAATCAAAGAAGAAAGCATAGTGGCGAACTGTAAATGGGTCCACAACCAAGCATGCAGTGCGTTGCAAAATGATAGGGTCGTAACCTCTTTTGATAAACCTTTTAACAAGTTTAACAAAGATACTATGAAAGTGATCATGACCAAGGATCTTATGAAGTTTGTAAATCACGTCACCATAGAAGTCAGGTCGCAGAAGAGTTCTTCAATTACTTTCATATTTTGAAAGAAGATCAGGGTTACGATAATAAAATGTTGCAAAGGTTTTACGAAGTTTATAGTAACGGTAACCCTGATGGAGTAGTGTTTAGTTATACAAAGCTTACGAATATTAAAGTCCTCAACTCGAGCACAAGCTCTAGAAAAACGAATAAGTTGAGACACATAGACCTCATAGGAAGTTGCTCGGGGAACATCCCCATCTAAATTGTTAACAATAACAAAATTAAAATCATTAAGAATAGAAGCCTTATTATCAGAAATATTAGCTTTGTTAAGTTCTTTGGGATATATATTAGTAACCATAGTAGATAAGAAAGTGTTGTCAATGTTTAATATGTCATCCAGATACCGAGAGGTGTCATTAAAGGCCTCAGTAACATCTTCTTTGGTATCTAGTGAAAGACTCAACATGGAATCTCTTTCATAGCAATATAAAAAAAACAAATCTGAGACAAGTGGTGCACAGTTCGTACCCATAGGCATACCAACAATGTGTCTATAAACGGTCGTTCCATACCTGAAGAAAATTTTATCTAATAGGAAGATGAGTGCTTCACAAACTTCTTGGCAAGTCCAAATAGTGTAATTGTCTAAACTGCCGTTAGTGAAAACGCTTTAATATTATTACAAGTCAAAAATTTAGTACTTTTCCTAGCGAATGTTTTTTAAATAAGAGCAATACGCTTGTCTTTGATAAAGTGATGTGGTAAAAAGAAATATAAAAAGATCGGACAGGTCAAGTAGCATTCAAGGAGGACAGCCAACCACAAAACACAGAAACAAACACGCAAACAGACAAACAAGAAGACAAAAGCAATAATAAATGCAAACGACATCACAAACACAAAAGGGTTGACAATAGGGCTACCGCCTCGGAACGGTCAGTGGCAAAGTCGGCCAAGGTTGTATATAGTGTAGAAAAGTCATAAGTGCTAACAGATGAAACTTGACATTTATTGCAAATTTTATCAAGAACGTCTCCTGAAATTTGTATAGACCCAAACAAATTAATCCTACAGTGTTCATACGTTTTATCACAATATTGTTTATCGTGATCTTTAACGGCAGTAAGACAAAAAGTTAAACGTTTGGAAATGTTTGTGGTGGTGCAGGCACTAGAATTCGAAATAAAGAGGGCCTTATACGGATTTTTATGTAATTTAGAAATCCAGTACATAGTTGACAGTTAGTTCTGCTTTTCGTCTACCCCAGCCTTGAAAGTAGTGCACCGAGTGATATGTGTGGAAACAACAACATCCTCAGTAGAATGAACTGGAGTATACGAATTATAATATATTCATCACTGATTACTGAGTACTGAAAAAAGAGCAAAATCTATTTATTTTTATTTTATAAGTTTCTTTATCGGTTTTTTAAATGTTATTATTGACAAAGTGCTCGATTCAGGTATGTTTTTGCTTAATAACTTTCTTTATATTTAACTTTATGTTTTAGTAAAGCACTATATAGTCGGTATTTTTCTCCACCGCAAAAAAGGTATTTCGATTTTTATAGACTTTCTTAGATTAGCCCTCCCAAAGTATTGGAAAGGAAAGAAAGCGTACATGACCGTAAACAATTGGAAGGGCTAATATCAGAACGTACTCGATGAATCGAAATACCATTGCAACAGAGAAAAGAGCTCATTCTGTAGAAGGATGTGCACTTTAGTTGAACACAATTTTTAAATATTAAGAAACTATTTAAGCAAAAAGATACCTGAATCGAGCGCTTTGTTGACACACGTTTTGCCGTGAGTTGGATAAAGGTGGCAAGAGATTCAGACGTGTTTCCCCTGCATCCATTTTAGCGGGAATGAAGTTTAAACGGACGTTTAAAACGGCCTGCACGTTAATGCCGTCAGTAAAAGTAACGGTTATTATCCCTGATACGTCGTTTATCTTCCCGCACAGGTTATCACGCGCGATTACTGGGTGATAACCTGTACGGGATGATAAGCCGGAAATCAGTTACGTCATTAACGTGCACGTCGTCATTACGAACGATACAATGGACGCAGGCGGGAGTAGACATTAGAATCGATGGCCAGTAGACTTGCTGAACTGACTTACTGGTTGAAACTTAAGTGTAACGAAGAAAGACTGGATTTGTTTATTACAAGACGTTTTATGATAATTAAGAAAATTGACGGACCAGACTGTGAACCAGATTCTCTGAAATCACGCCAGGCCAACATCCACAGATATTTAAGAGAACATATTATCACAAGTGATTTATTTCAACACCACAGAGATGTTTTTCAGGCTAAAAGAAAGGAACTGAAAAGCCTGGGGCTAGAAAATAAAAAGCAGAAAAGCATATAATTTGCTGTTGATAATATTGTTTCAATACTTTAAATAAGCAAATGATATGACAACCTTTCCTGCGTACGGTGTTCCCTTTTGATAACTGATCAGTGTTCAGTGTCTCTGTCTAGACTTATCAGACTCCCCTGTTCATGGCCGAGATAGGGTTATAACTTTGTAATTAAAATGTTTTACTTCCCTTAATACTTTATTTGCTCTTTCTTTGTGTTGATTTGTGTTTATCATATGTTAACTTGGTAAATCTCATTGCAGCTCACGATGCTGCTAAGCTCTTTAGAACCATCTTTCCTGAAAATATAAACGCAAACATTTAACACAGAGTGAATCACAATTCTTTTCGAAGAAGATTATTTTAAAAAGGAAAGTTTAAATGAAATAATTATTATTAGTTCAAATTTACCCATACTAAATTTAATTTTAAAACATCATTTTAATTTTCTATGAACATATCTGTTCCCACATTGTGTTTGTTTCAACCTTTGGCAATAGATTATATTTCAACATAAAAAAAGTTCAACATTAACTCTGAAAAAATATTAAACATAAAAATGTTTCAACATTACCTCTGCAAATAGATTATATTTCAACATGAAACGTTTCAAGCTTTTATCAAAGTGTATGCGTACATTATCTCGCAACATGTGTAGTGGAATCTATATTCAATTTGAATACTCACTATTTAATAATAATCTGAAACTCTTGTCCCCTGTGTTCATCTTTCGTCGTACTTGATCTGAAATTACAAAATAAATCATATTAGAAATATACTAGAAGTCTAAAATGACAACACTTTTACAGTAAATTGTCGATATAAAGAATCAGAGATTGTGGATAGTAAAAATAAGAAAAAAATTCGAACAGGAAATGCAGCTTTCACAGAACACCGTAAACCCAAAAACACGCAAAAACGACAAATATGAATGGCAATGTAAACTGTCTGAAGAATTCACGTATTAATATGTATATGTATGCGACACTTTGACATTTTGGTGTGTCTACTCAAAAACGTTAATCACGCGAGAACAAATACTAATTTATTACAGATTGGGATTTCTCAGTGAAAGAATATTCATAATCGCTAAATATTAATAACTAACTCCGAACACAAAAATAACTAACTGCGACGTTGAGTTATGACGTCAATAACGTGTTGGTGACGTCGACGTCATCAGCCGATAACGTTAATTGAATGTTGTTTAACGGCTCATCAACACAGTAAAGGTAATATAGAGTCGCCCCAGAGGGAGGTGAAGGATACATAGGAATCCGGGAACCGTGCCCTACTCTTATTATCGAATAGATTCATATGGTTCTTTAACGTGCTCGGAGGATAGACCGATACACGGGACCGCCCGGTTTACGTCCCCATCCGACGGACGAGGCCAAGGTAAAGTGTCTTGCACAAGAACACACCGACGAAACTCAGTGGCACCAGGAAGGATTGAACCCGGGGCCTTCGGTTACAAACCCGACGCGCTACCGACTGCGCCACGCCAGCCCTCTGCCGATAACGTTAAATAAAGCAAATAATACTGGTTAAAACATTCATAATCTGATTAAAAATGTAATAAATAGATTATTTAACTGTTGTGATCGATTATATGGAGATTCTTCACTCGATGGTAGGTAGACGTGTGTTGTTTTTTCACTCACTCTCTTACGCTCGTTCGTGAAAAGAACAACACGTCTACCATGTCGTGAAGGATTTCCCTATAATCGATCCCAGCAGTTAAATAATCTCTATATCTCCGAAAGACAATGCTAATAAAACGCTCTCATCTGGGCAAGACTGTTTTGACGAGAAAAGGGTCTAGAATTAAAACGTGTATTTGACAATGTATGAGTTTGGTCAAACAGTCGTCCAACCTGAAGTGAATGACATCCACTAATCGTAAAATGGCCATAGATATACAGTAATTGATTCATGTTATGCTCGCTACAAAAGTCAAAATAAGTACACATAAAAGTCGATATAAACGTCAATAATGTAATGTATTTTTCACATAACACTGTCAAAATAGCAATACGTATTCAAAACAAACCATATATGTACAAAGCCGTATATACATAAAAAGTTGAACAAGTCTGGCATTGTATCTTCCGACTACGTGTCTGAATCAGTCATTTTCCAAAAGAGACGCGTAACCAGTTTAAGATTATCTTGTAATTAAAAGGCATTACTTACTCTGAAAGGCATTTCACGAAGCTGACGGGATTAGCTTGAAAATGTTATGTGTGTGCAAGAATAGCGAACATTTTTATGTAATTATCATTGTTTGAATATTAGATAAGAGCCACTTGTTTCATACACTTTTTGATAAAATCATCAAATCATCAATGTGTAGTCGTTCGATTTTTTACAGTCTTAACACAGCACTAAACAACGATCGGATGAATGTCAGTACATTCTGACAAGGAGCAACAAGCACAAACAAAAGCGAAAAGTAGCAGATTTGGTTCAAGAGAAGTAATATGAGATGCAACACCCATCACGCCCACTAGCATTGGATTAAGTGGTATTCTACTTTCAATCACAAAATGTGATAATCCCAACGGTTCAGTAAGTAATAACGCTACTGCTCTGTAGTCCGTCCGACAATTTACGGCCGCCACACACTAATAAACAAACGCTAGTGTGAATGTCAATAAATACTGTAAAGACGATGCCTTGGAATGAAATGAACACATTCTCATTCTGATTTCTCTCGTGATCAGACGTGTCTAAAACCAGTCTCGTGACTAGCATTTTAAAACGCGCGGTTAACTTGATAAAAACTCTAATTTACTTTAGTAAATAGTTGGAAACAGTTGAAAACCAAGGTTAGTAAATAAACATAGGGATTTTAAATAAACGTTCTTAACGTTCTTATCGTGTCATAAACCAGGATAAGGAATTAAAGAATTAATTAATTAAAACCTATCGGAGGTATTAATCAAAGTAAGCGTTTATACCATAATACATCGCGTGCCGTATTGAGCATTGAGCAATTCGCGCGCACCACCGTTTTTCTGTGTTAAAAGCTGTCTTTGTGTTGTATTGTATTGTTCTGTGTTGTGCTGTGCAAGAAAGAAAGAAAGATAGGAAACAAGTAAGTGTATAGAAAAACTAACAGTAAGATATTTTCAGTAAACATTAACTAATCAGTGTGTAATCCATTGCCAAATTGTTACTTTCTAGCAAAAAGCATTAAATTTTTGAAAATTTCTGATTGGCTGAGCGCATATCTTCCTGGCGCTGATTGGTCCTTTTTTCAAACCGATCTTTGTGAATTCGAGATAAATCCTCATAATCAGCTACTTTAAACTAGATTTATCACCAGTAAAATTATTTTTTATACTAAGCCAGGTTCCTAAAACCATTTAAAGTCTTTTGTCTAATGCTCTGAATATAAGAAAATTTTCATAACCACTTTATTAAACTAGATTTATCACCAGCAAAGTGAGTGGGCTACACTAAACCATTTTAGGTATAATACAAGTAAAGTTTAGCTAATACATCAAACCAATCTGTATAACCACTTCTAGTTTCTATCTAACTGTTATAATCGCAATTCCTTTTTGTATAACAAGTCGTGCAACTCGCGTGTTTCACTGTGTTCTTTGTGTTGAATTGTGTTGAATTGTGATATATTGACATATTGATATATTGTACTGTATTGTCCTGTTCTGTGCTGATCTGTGGTGTGCTGTGTAAGAAAGGGAAGAACAATAATAAAGACAGAAGTCAAGTAAGTTTAGAGAATAAACTAACATCAGGATAAACATAATAACCTTTTCTTAATCCAGTATCAAACTTCTAATATTTAGCAAAAAGCAGTGAAATCTTTGAATAAACCGGAAATAAGCTCGATTCTGATTGGCTAAGAGCAAATAGCAAATTGAAATAGCAAATTGTCTCCTTGGCTCTGATTGGCCCCTTTTTCAATCCAATTTGGGAAATTCACTTAGATCTTATAACCAAACTTTATTCTATTAGTTTCCTTGTAGTCTTATTAGGACCATAGTAACAAATTTAATATCTTACATTTGCAATTTAATCTGACGGGCCCTTTGTCAAACAGTTTTGTGTAATAAAATTAAAAAAGAAAAAAAAATCAAAGTAAATACTATAGAAAATTTCTCCTTGTGTTGAATTGTGATATATTGACATATTGATATATTGTACTGCATTGTCCTGTTCTGTGATATATTGTGCTGATCTGTGGTGTGCTGTGTAAGAAAGGGAAGAACGATAATAAAGACAGAAGTCAAGTAAGTTTAGAGAATAAACTAACATCAGGGTAATCATAATAACCCTTTCTTAATCCAGTATCAAACTTCTAATATTTAGCAAAAAGCAGTGAAATCTTTGAATAAACCGGAAATAAACTCGATTCCGATTGGCTAAGAGCAAATAGCAAATTGAAATAGCAAATTGTCTTCTTGGCTCAGATTGGCTCCTTTTTCAATCCAATTTGGGAAATTCACTTAGCTCTTATAACCAAACTTTATTCTATTAGTTTCCTTGTAGTCTTATTAGGCCCATAATAACAAACTTAATATCGTACATTTGCAATTTAATCTGACGGGATGTCAAACAGTTTTGTGTAATAAAGATTTATAAAAAAAAAAAAAAAATTAAATCTAATTCAATACTATAGAAAATTTCTCCTTGATTCTGATTGGCCCATTCTCAAGCCACTTTGTGAAATAAAACTGAACACTAAAAAATCAAGCCAAACTTCAATAAACAACTCAAAATGGTCTAGTACTCAAATTATTGACGATAAAACAACTTTCAGACACATTTAATAACCATTTCCCAGCCGTTTGACATAATTTTAGTATTTTACATAGACAACTAAATCTTTACACAAACCGGAAATAAGAATAATTCTGCTCGACTCTGATTGGCTCAATTTCAATCCGGTTTGTGAAACAAAAATTAAAACTTTGCCAAAATCTCAAATCTCATAAAATCTCTTAAGTAGGGTGTATTAAAATCTTATTAGGGCTACAGCAACAGAATATAGTATCCACATTTGGCCCGTTATCAAACAGTGTTGTGAAAATAAAAATCCAAACAATTAAGAATCTAACACGATTTGATAGGAAATTTTCTCCTTGATTCTGATTGGTCCATTTTCAATCCGGTTTATTAAACAAAATCCAAAGTAAAGTACAACAAAAATACATTAAGAAACCATGGATGAAAGCTCGAGAGACCTGTTTGCGAGCAGTATGATAGAAGAAAGTGAGGAAGTGAGAATCCAATTGAAACTAGAAACAACAGCAAACTCTAGTACGAGTAGTAGTAGTGGGAGTAGCAGTAGTGGGAGTGAGAGTGATAGCGAAAGTGAGAGTGACTGCAGCACCTGCAGTAGTGCGAGCTACGTAAGTGGCAAATCGGAACTAAACAGCTCGATAACTAGCTGCTCCACCTGCTCCCCAACCACACAGGCCACCAGCAAAGTGGTAAAAAGCTATAGGGACAGCCTTATGGGAGACAGGATAGATAAGATGGAAATATCACAAGAAGGGGAACCAGAACCCCAGGTAGGGCCCGTTATAGACAAGGGAGTAGCTGTAGAACCACAGACGGGAGAAGGGGAACAAGTACCGGTAGAAGTAATAGTAGACACGGATAGGACAGAGGATAGGACAAAGGAAACGCAATGGAAAGTAGCTGAAAGACCGGGCACCAGCAAAGTATCAGCGCCGTAAACGGCAATAAAACTAGTAACGGTCCTTATGACCCTATGCACAGTTAGTGGGAAATTCCCGGTACAAGATTATAGTAAAGTAGTGGCAGCCTTTGTCAAACATGTAGGCGGGGCCTTTTGTAAACAGGTCACAGTAGAACAAGGCCAAAACCCCCAGTTTAGGATAAATGACCACAAAATAGAACTGGCCAAACAATTTAAGTATGGCAGAATGGATTACAAGCTAGCCCCGGTCAATCCCCATAGCAACGCCAAACAACCCATAGGAACCAGCAAGGGGGTAGTTCAAGCTAATGTCCCAAAACATATGAATGAGGGAAACTTAAGAGCCTACTTGGACGCAACACACAATAAAATAACAGGCGCATACATCACAAACAAACACTCAATACAGCCCACAGCAATTGTCATAATTACCTTCAGTACAGCAACTATACCACTAGAAATAAGAAGGAGATCAGGGGTTAATATTACAGTAACCCCGGCCTTGTATGCCATAATAAGATGCAATAGGTGCCAAAAGCATGGACATAGTACATCAAAATGCTACAGTCCACCTTCATGCCCACACTGTGCAGAACAGCACATGGGCGCAGAATGTACACAAAGAGGCCGGAAAAAGTGCACTAATTGCGACGACAAGCATAGCGCAGCATACAAAGGATGCCCGAAATACCATGCATATGCTCAGTCAATTAAGAGCAAAAAAGCAGTCATACTACAAACACATAGAACGGCAGGTCTGACATCACCAACACCACCATCAGCACCTAACGCAGCACCACCTACCAACCCGCCCGCGCCTAAACCCAAACCAGACTGCGTCCAGGAAAAGACAACGTCAAACTTGCCAAAATCTCCAATGCAACCTTCTGAGATAAAAACAGAAGAAATAACAAATAGAATAAGATCCATAATGAGCAAAATCATCCCCAAAGTTAGGGCCCAAGTAGATAAGGAAACCCTAGAACAAATTGTAGAAGAAGCAATTAAAACTGGAATGGCCACCCACACAGTAGCGCCAACCACCCCCACCCCCAATACCATAGGCAACGGGACACGGAGTAAGCAGGGTGCCAATAAAAACCCAACCTCCCCTACACCACACTGGGTTAATACGCCACACCAAGGGCCGATATATGATCAGTACAGATCATACAGAATAAACAGAGGACCACCCCCACCCCCACCCCGATGGACAGGAGGTCCCCTCAAAATATGGGTTACTTACCCCAACACCCATACTACCCATACTAAGTAATTAGAGTAAAAACTCCCCAAATGTAGCCCCAACCACTACTACTAGGATCGGTGTTTATTACACCCCGAAAAACAACAAGTTTAACTTCAAGAAACAAAACCTAGTAGTCATGTCATGGAACGCCAGGGGCCTTACGGGGAGAAAAGCGCATAAAGCAACAGAACTCCAGCAGGTATTAGAAGATATGAACCCTAAACCAGATGTAATTTGCATTCAAGAAACATTTTCAAAAGAAAAGGCGGGTAAACTAATTGGATATCAAACACCAATTAATACCCAGAGGCCAGGCCTTCAAAAAGGTGGGGGAGTAGCAATTTATGTTAGAGTAGGGATCCAATTTATAGAAAACAAAGTCAAAACAATAGAAAACATAGAATACAACTCTGTCAAAATACAGGGAACCACACAAAACGTTATTATAATTAATGTCTATATCGCCCACACCGACTATGCCAATGAAAATAATATAAGAGCGTTATGTAACAATACAACACACTGTACAATCATGACCGGGGACTTCAATTTAAAAAACCCAATGTGGAACCCCCCGGGCGATCCAAGGCATGACAATCAGGCTACGTATCTTATAGAAGCCATTAATGACAGAAATATGCAAATAATCAATAATAACCAGGCCACTAGATTAGGTGAAGACGGTCAACGGGACTCTACCCTAGACCTTAGTATAGTCTCAAATAGTATAGCCCATAAAGCAACCTGTAGTGTATTAGATACCACTATAGGAAGCGACCATTACCCTACAATCACTAGCGTAAGATTCAAAACCCAATACCAGCCCATAGTCATTCCAGCTAAATGGAAGGTAGATAAGGCAGATTGGACTAAGTTTAAACACGCATGTGACCAACACTTCGACTACAACACGCCTGAGAACAATATCCAAGGTAAATACAATGCCTTTACAACAGAATTACAAAATGTGTGCAAAACGGCAATACCAAAAACTAAAGCCGGTATAAAGAAAAGAAAGAACGTTTTTCCCTGGTAGACAGACCAATGCAAAATAGATATTAAAAAAAGGGAAAACCTCAGAAAAACATATAAGAGCAATAAAAACGATGAAACCTGGAAAAAATTCAAAACCCAGAGATCCATAGCAAAAAACACTATCAAAAAAGCAAAATATGAATGCTGGAAACAATTCATATCCCAAATTAACTACAAAACAACATCGAAACAAGTCTGGAATATAGTTCAAAGGTGCAAAGGTCAACCAATGGAACCGATACCCACTTTAGTACAGGATCAAAAAGAAATATATGATAACCAAACTAAAGCAAACACACTGGCATCCCAATATCAGAAAGTAAGCAGTGATATGAATTATGACGAACAATTTCTAAAAGTAAAGAAAGTAAATGAAACCATGTATGATAAAATAATGGAAACAGAGGGAGACCACTCTGACTGCGAATTTAATAAGCCATTTACACTCTCTGAGCTCAATTTAGCACTCTTAACATGTAATAGCACAGCCCCGGGGGAAGATAGCATTCATTATGACATGATAATTAACCTCACAACAAATGGCAAAATCAAACTGGTCGAATTATATAACTATTCCTGGTCAACTGGAACACATCCCGAAGAATGGAGTAAAAATGGTAAAAGATAAAACCCTCCCATCGTCGTACAGGCCTATATCCCTGACCCCAGTACTCTCTAAAATCATGCAAAAAATGATAAAACCCAGAATTATAGCCTATCTAGAACCACAGGGCCTAACGTCAATAGATCAGTCAGGATGCAGGCCATACCACTCCTGCATTGACCACCTCGCACGACTAGAAAATGATGGTAGACAAGCCCAACTTGAAAATAACTACTTACTTACGGTGTTCATGGACCTTAGTAATGCCTTTGATATACACTGGAACAAGGGAGCTTTCATGTTAATGTATCAGCTGGGAATCAGGGGGAGACTACTCAAATGGCTCAATGTATTTTTAATGGAAAGACAAATTAAAGTTAAAGTAAATGGTCATGTATCAGACACCAAAATAGCAGAAAATGGCTGTCCCCAGGGTAGCGTTTTATCCCCAATCATTTTCTGTATATACATGAATACTCTAAAAATGGCGGTGACGGAGCACAACGAAACTATTACAACACGGTTAAATCGCACGCAATTAGCCCAATACGTCGATGACGGGGCCATGTGGATAAAATCTCGAAGTCCGGTTAAATTAATACAACTAGGGCAACAACTGATGTCCAAAATCGAAAAGTGGTCAATAACGTGGGGTATGAAAATAAACCCCAAAAAAACACAGGTCATGATAATATCCAAACCAAGAATGTATCCCGAAAAAGAATTTCAACTAAAACAATTGAAACTATGTAACAAAACAGTAGAATACGCGCCACATGCAAAACTCCTGGGAATGTACTTCGATAGGCATTTGACATGGAAGAAACACATCACGTATGTCATAGAAAGATGTAATAAGGATATGCGCCTGCTTAGAATGTTAACTAACAGCACGTACGGTGCAGATAAAACATCCCTAATCAACCTATACAAAGCGCTAATTTTAAGTAAAATCAGTTATGGAGACATAGCATATGCCTCCGCGTCCGATAGGTTACTATATAAACTACAAGTAATACAAAATAAAGCCCTGCGCATAGCCACAGGGGCACATAGGTCAACCAACATAATTGGACTCATGGCGGAATGTGCAGAAACGCCACTTTTTATACACCGCGAAAAGAATATGCTTAAATACTGGGCAAGATCAACCCGGTTAAAACAAAACCTCCCAATTAACGCGAAAATAACAAAGATAGGCATATTCGAACATAAAAAGGATAAAACTCGCCTAAAACTCCCGTATACTCAGCAAATACAAACCTTGTTAAGTAAACATAACATGACCAATCTATCAATATCAAAACCCGTCTACCCCGATAATACGCTAATACGAATCTTAAAGCCGTGCCTAGATCTCACTAACTTAATTCATAAAAAACAAACAGAACCCGCGATAGCACGCAATATAAGTATAGACCATATAGACAGTAACTATAAGGATTATGTCAAAATATATACAGATGGGAGTAAAAACTCCGAGAAAGAAATAGCCGGATCGGGAATTTGCATATACAGTACCAACAATACTTTGATTTTAGAAAAAGGTTATAAAGTAGACCATAGGTTATCAGTATACACAACCGAACTAGTAGCGATTCGAATAGCGCTCACATGGATAATAACATTCAAACCCGAAAAAGTGGTGATATTCAGCGACAGTCTGAGTTCACTACAATCAATAGCTAATGGTACTAACAATAGTAGACCCGACCTAACTTACTCGATCTTAAAACAAATCAACACCATTTCAGAACTAAACATACTTTTAGAAATTAATTGGATCCCCAGCCACGTAGATATAGAAGGGAATGAAAGGGCGGACTACTGGGCTAACAGAGGGGCAAGCAAAGGCATCCCAATACCCGTGGCATTAGGCCTTAAAGAAATATATTCGATAATTAAAGCTAAAATGACAAGCGAATGGAAGCAAAATTGGTCAAAAGCTACCACACAACGTATTTCCATGCACCCCCATGTACCAAATAAAGTAATACAATATAGCGAAGATAGGCGCATGGATATTGCATATACCCGACTAAGATTAGGACATAGCCGGCTAGGAGACAATGATAAGATAAAAACTAGCAACGGCCTAAGCACAGATTGCGAAACATGCGGTCAAAACGGATCATTTGACCACACCTTCTTTGATCCCTCGGGTCTATGCCCCTTATACTTAAGCCAACGCGAAACACTAAAAACCGACCTTCTCAAGTTAGGACTAAAGATAATAGACCAAAAAGCGCTTTTATTCCCGGAAACTCAATATGCAGTAGAAACGCGGAACGCGGTTTTTAAGTTCCTCCGATCGACAGGAGTTTTATACAGAATATAGAATCAAACATGCTCTGTTGCCGCTAAGTATTCAGTAAAAAGGCAAAAGTGATGTTTTTCAAATGTGTGGGGTTCGCTGGCGCACATATAATAGTCATTACCATGCGTAATATGAGTGCCGGATGACCCTCATACATTTTAAACTCATATGGTATACATGTGTGTGGTCATATCTCCGTAGCAAATAGTGATAAGAAATAAGTATATGGATAGATGTCGTATGTAACATGAAATGTATGGGTCCATGTGTATATTTAGCCATATGGGAGTATACTGTTCATCTGATCTTGAATTCTGCCATCAGTAATATAAAAGCATAAACGGAATTGCACACATTTTGATACTCTACCGATATATCTCAGTATGACTTATTAACGTCAAAACACCAAATAAATGGACCCATGCACTACTTGCAGCACCACTGCCCCTCGGTATAAGGTGGTCAATACGTGCTTTGCTCCCATGGGCGCCGGGAGAGGGATGGGAAAGCAACTAGGGGTGGAACCCATATTTTAAAAACCATTGAAAAACCAACATTTCATTAACGGTGCTCTCTCTTTGGACCGCGCGGATAATTTCAATCCGTTTTGCAAAACGAAAATGCAGCTTACACCTGATTGGTTCATTTTCAATCCGTTTTGTAAAACGAAAATAAACCATAATTCCAACTAAATGGGGATCGAACATGCACCATGTAAATATAAATGTATGATTATATAGGTAATGTAAACATACCAAGATATGGACAAGTCAAAACGCCCTATTACTATAAAACATAGCGAAAGTTAAAAACGATTAGTTGAGTCTAATGTGGGGCTTCATCTACACGTGGAATAATTTCTGTGATACAATGATAGCCGATGGGCACAAGTGATCATCTTGGTTCAATCCCGGGCGGCGCCGCAAACATGCAGTCCTGCAGCTAGGGTGCGAACTGGGGGGTCCGTGCCAGTAAGCTTGAGTCTGGGCTCGTACACTCGCTTAAAACTTAGAATAGGACAAACCATATCATGACAGGCCGAATACAATATAAAAGATACACAAGGTTAGGTAAATAGAGAAGATGTACAGTATAAACTATAAGTATGGTGCACACGGACATTGTAATATGGGCCCATGGCCAAATCCGCCATCCTTCCTGATACTCGGTAGTGACTGGGGTTGTAACTCACCCTGGAACTGGCTCTTGTGAGCGCTGAGTAAGGTTAACGATGAGGACGCGGCACCGGTCCCCATATCAATAATGGTGACAACATCGCACGGTGGGGCCGCGCTGCCAAATCAATGCCTCAACTATGAAGGAACTACACCTGCATAGTAGGCGAGTCTCTCCACTGACACAAATACAGCGAGTGGATGCTCGCTGTAGTCTTTGGGGCGTGCAAGCGTATTTCCGTCTAGGCTGGAAGAAGACTTAAAAGATTGGGTAGCGCGACACCACTTTGGGGTGTTTTAAAGGATTAAAGAACATGCGTACATAGCAGAGCCGGTACATTTACTCATGATAGAAATAGTACAGTATTAGCATAGGCAAGTTACAGCCCCTTCTTGTAAAGCAATATGTCATAAAAAGTGGTACAGTGAGGTCGATCTACCACATATATCCTATGCGTGTGCATGTATGTATGTATGTATACGAGTATGCATGGAAACTTACCAGTGTCTATAGCACATAAGCGCCGGATGCCATCCCTCCTCCGTCCCGGTATAAGGCTGGTACATGTAACTCTTAGACAGCACTTGGCGTACAACGCGCTGGAATGGGAGAGAGAGGGCATCTGGTGTGCATGAATGTATGTACAGGTGTATGTATGTAAACGTACAATGGTCTATATAATTATTCTGTAAATTTACCTCACTAAGTGCTCATCCCATCAGAAGGGATGGGACCGTCAGTAAACTTAAAAACAGTGACATTTTTGACATGTCTCACATACTCATATATGAAAAACTTCACCGATTACGGATTCCAGGATTAGGTTGATGATGGGAGATCTAACTGTTCCTGTGGTACCCTAATCACATAGTTGGTATGGGGTTTTTCATGAACATGTTGGTATTGCATTGTCTAACCGTCTCGCCTCTAGGTTGTCTTGAGTCTTTGGTTGCTGATTTGATTTGTATTGTAGTGTGTTGTGCCTTGCTTATTGTCTATTTCGATCATAAAATCAGTAATAATATCACTTCAAAACCAAGTGATTTCCAACCGGTCCGCGCTGTGTCCAAATTGACAAATCCGACCTTGACACTTATATCGACCCTGACCCTGAATAGCATAGTTAAGAAACTCGGCATTAAATACATATTTTTAAGTAGGACACGCAAGTAGGGCAGGTCAGGCCAGTAGAACACGACAGGTTAAGGTCGACGCAATTAAAATGAAACATATAGGGAATAAGTGAAATGTTTATATGTATGAGTGTGTATGAAATATAATAACTACCTGTAATGATATTATTCTGTATATATCTACTATGTGTATGGATGTATGTATATCTATGTGTATGTATGAAATCTTATATTATCCTTATATATAATTACCTACTATGTGGTATCACCCAATATACGTGTATATATATATATATATACCCCGTGCATTAATGTACGTTCATGTGTATGGACGAGATCTTAAATTTGTCTATATAAGTAACTACCATTGACACTCGCGTCGGACGAATAAGTAATTACAATAAAACGCGTCCCACGGAAATATCGAGCGGTGTTATAGTAGGAATAGCACATATTAGGCCACTTTTTAGGCATTCGATTTTTTGTATTATAACAATTATAAGAAAAAAACAAATAAGTAAGCAAATAAGTATACCAGTAGAAGCCATACAAAAACATTAAATTTTTATTGTGCATTATACCATAAGGGATGTGACCGTCTTAAAATCCAACAACTACAGTAATAATAGTGTAATAGTTCTTAACTAAGTACAATAGTAATGTTAACTCCAAAACCAGTAAACACGGCACATACCCATTTAGGACTAAGGAGCGCCTCCCTACGGTCCCTTTCATCACCAACCTGTGGGACACATCCCACAGGGGCAATCTTGACTGGAAACCGTTATCGACCATAATTGGCCTTTCCTTCCCAGTGGTAGCAAACCCCTTGCGCAAACAAGATGTGGAATTGCTGCCACAGTACCTCAGACCAGACGCACACGCTATGCCCCAGGCATAGCAACCAACAAACTAAACACCAACAAATGCTCCAACATGTACAAACATACAACACAGAAATAACCGAACAGGCCCCAGTTCGATGACCACAAGTATTAGTATGCTGCAAATGGACACGCTAATCATCCCCAAGATGGCGTGGTACAGGCATACCCCTCATCAAACCCCAACAAATATGATATGTTAAAAACATAATCATAACACTACAAAACAAGCACGCACCACATATAACACAACGCCAAACAAAGCTAGGACCGTACGGTGTCAATACACGAAATTAGGTTGAATTAACCGCTGTTGTTGACACCGTTTTTAGCACATATTTAGGCATTAAACAGACCTGTTGGCAAGGTCTAGAGCAGCTTCAAAATTCAAAATTACACCTTTAAAAGTCCAGACTCTATTGTGCCCATCGCGTCAGGTATACCTTGACGTGTTCGTTGGCGGACGGACTATAAACCTTAGAATTACACACACACACACACGCCTTGGAATGAACACAAACAAGAGAGAAAAGTAGCAGACATATTTTTATTCATGTTTTATTCATGCAAGATAAAATGAGATTGATTACCCCTCACTCCCACTAGCACCGACGTAAGCGTCATTCTACTTTAAGTCATACAGAATGGGTTTGATGATCCCAACGGATAAGTAAGTGAAAACACGAACTTTTGAAGAGGAAATGAAGCATTCACAAACACGGAAACAAGCAACAACTGCACATATGGATAAAATGCATATAGATATGGCATAAAAATAGGGCTACCGCATTTGGAACCGTCAGTGGTAAAAAAGGCCGCTGGGGTTTAAACCAGGTTCTCGGGTGCACCAAACCTCATTCTTTCCCTACGGTCATAATGTTCAATAAGACGGGACAGTGTAAGTAAAGATATCCCCGCCAGGTTATATTTTCTAACAACCAAGGCAGCATTAATAGGGTCATCACATTCTGTCCGTCATTGCACAATCAAAGAGGAAAACATAATGGCGAACTGTAAATGGGTAAACCACTAAACAGGCAGTGCGTTGCAAATTTGATAGGGTCATAAGCTCTTTTGATAAACTGTTTCGATTGTGTGATGACCGGACAGATTGTGTAGACCCTATGCTGACGTCTACCTAAATCCTTATAGGGCGGTGGAGTTTGATTTGTGTCTTTAATTTTGGCTTTAATCACTGTCCCGTTCACATACCTTGTTGCCATTTGGGGAATAAAACAAAAAATTTCAAACTCAAAACTCTTAATGTATGTTCAATTGCACTTTAATATATAGAAGTTAAAGTTTAGGTGTTCATTGTCCAAAAACAAAGTTCACATTGACTCTTTCTCTCAAACATTTAACAGACAGGGTTTAACACA
Organism: Cyrtodaria siliqua; assembly: GCA_037043455.1. NCBI lineage: Eukaryota > Metazoa > Mollusca > Bivalvia > Adapedonta > Hiatellidae > Cyrtodaria > Cyrtodaria siliqua. The sequence goes on from JAWPHD010000049.1 coordinate 670,600, forward strand.
ATCATAATCAAACGTAAAGTATTAAATTATTGACTATTTCCCATACAATGTTATTAGACTGTCAAGTTTCATCAATAGCAGTCCGTTAGTCACAGACACTCTGGCAGCATATCATCAATATGACCCATATACAACATCCCCTGCCAAAAAAAGGAAAGATATTAGTTATATTTATACTCATAATAAGTATAAATCTGTCTGATACCCATATATAAACATATTGCAATTTATTAAAATCACATTAAATATGATGTAACATTTCCATTCACTATTATGTTAACATTCTGAATAATCCGCACAAAGTCAATATTTTCTCAAATTATTACAATTAGAAACAAACAGACGTTGAAATAATAAACATTCATGCAAATGAGATCAAGAAAATGAATATATGAACTCACTCATACAACTTATAACAACAGAAGAATTTTATCAAAACAATCTATATGCATGCACATGTTTTAATACAATGGGCTCCTTTTCAATAAAGAAAGATAACAAAATCGGACAGGGAAAGCAGCATTCAAGGACGACAGTCTACCACAAAATACAAAAACAAACACGCAAACAGACAAACGAGAAGGCAAAAGTAATGAAAAATGCAAACGACATCACAAACACAAAAGGGTTGACAATAGGGCTTCCGCCTTGGAACGGTCAGTGGCAACAGAGGCCACTGGGGGGAGGGGGGGGTAAACCGGTCCCAGGGTGCACCAAACCTCACACTTACCCTTCTGTCATCCCTTTAAAACAGGACAGTGTAAATAAAGAAATCCCCGCCATGATCTAATCTCTAACCAACAAGGCAGCATCAATAGGCAATATAAGTAAAACACAAATATGCTCGTGTAAATATAATACAAAACAACAATAGCCTAGAAAGCCACAATGAAGGTACTCAGTGACTTGGCAGAAGCCAGAGCGAGCAACAAGAGAATACACCATTAAGGGCACGACAGGAAAGATCATAGACAAACATTAAACGTCACCGTCCCAAATGGTAGGCGTCATCATAGTGTCCACAGTCTGTCCGGTCATCGTATAATTAAAGAGGAAAGCATAGTGGCGATCTGTAAAAGGGTCCACCACCAAGCATTCAGTACGTTGCAAAATGATAGGGTCATAAACTCTTTTGATAAACTTTTTAACAAGTTTAACAAAGATAGTATGAAAGTGATCATGACCAAGAATCTTACGAAGTTTATAAATCACATCACCATAGAAGTCAGGTTATGATAGTCCTTGTCGCAGAAGAGTCCTTAAATTACTTTTATATTTGGAAAGAAGATCAGGGTTACGATAATAAAATTTTGTTAAGGTTTTACGAAGTTTATAGTAACGGTAACCCTGATTGAGTAACTTTTTAGTTATACAAAGATTACGAATATTAAAGTCCTCAACTCGAGTACAATCTCTTGAAAAACGAATAAGTTGAGACATATACACCCCATAAGAAGTTACTCGGGGAACATCCCCATCCAAGTGGGGTAATTAACAATGTCAAAATTAAAATCATCTCTCTTGTCATAGATTTTGCTAATTATTTCACCATGTTCAATCGAGAGATCTAAATCAAGAAAAGAAGCGTTATTATAAGATATATTAGCTTTATTAAGCTGAAGTTCTTTAGGATAAATATTATCAACCATAGTTGGAAAGAAAGGGCTGTCAATGTTCAGTATGTCATCCAGATTCCGAGAGGTGTCATTAAAAGGTTCAATAACATCTGCCTGGGTATCTGGTGAAAGACTCAACATAAAATCCCTTTCACAGTAAAATAAAAACAAATCTGCGACAAGTGGTGCACAGTTCGTTCCCATAGGGAACCTCAAGTATAAAAGTAATGAGAATGACATTTTCATTTACTCCAGATTATAACCCCTTCGGTAATTAATACAGTAATGAATACAGAAGTTTTGCTATATTACCAAGTAACCTGTGGAGACTGCGCAAACTATTGGCAATTAATGATCAGACAAAGTTCAGGTCATTTACTTGTAAAAGGTTAATCATTAATACTGTCAGCCTACGCCAGTTCAATTCACATTAACATTGCGTAATTACTTTTCACTCAATATCAACCATTACAGGCGGTGGTCTCTCATGAACAGACCTTAACGAACGACTGTTGAGAGCCGCAACTGGAACCCATAAAGCAGTTTCGGCTGGTTCACCAGGGAACTGTACTAAATATTCCTTATTTGCGTCTCTTTTTTTTTTGATTTTGTGATAACCATTATCCATGATTCCATTTGAACTCATGACATCCGATAAATTCACTTCAAGACCCAGTCTATCAGGTTCCATGTTATGCCGTGTTGAACGGCGAAACAAATGTGTTTCAGTTTTGGACTGCACTTGTGATAATACAGGTTGATCCTTTTGAACATATAATACTATGTGAGTGGCTACTGTTGGCAAGAAATAAGAGTTAGGATCTTGTTCCCTGACATATGCCATTTTCAGACAATTAAGATGAACTGGATTTTTATGTAACTGTCCATTTTCCGGACTCCTTATAATAACCAAATGTTCGCTAAGAAAACTGTCGATAACAAATGGTCCAGTGTACTTGATTTATAACTTCGGTCCGGTGCCCGTCGCTTCTGTAAGCAAATACACATAATCTCCTTTTGTGACATGGAGGGGACTGGTTTGTTCATTGACTTTATCCAACATTTTCGTACATTATTCCTCATCTCAGCCCTAATGATATTTAATATTTCCGTATGATTCGAACATTGTCTGGATGAGACTGCAATACTATTAATGTCGGCGGGTGTTGTTACTGTTAGCGGAAACTGTGGGCGTTATCCGTATATAATTTCATGCGGAGAAAATCATGAGCTGCTGTGAACAGACTGATTTACAGAAATCGTTACACAAGATAGAACGTCTGACCACTTGTTTGTACTGTTGTTCAAATAGGGTGTGAGCCTTTCAGCTAGCCAGCGTCCTATGTGTCCGTTTGAATGATGTGTAAAACTTGGTGTAAATTCCTGCGAGATACCTAATTGTCTGCACACCTCTGCCATACAGTTGGATGTAAATTCAGATCCAAGGTTACTTATCAGAGTGTTACAAACACCATATTTAGTAAACATCTGTGTCAGCGCCGATGCTACGGGAATCGTGCCTTTGTTTGCTAATGGTAGTGTAACTAAATATTTACTGAACATGTCCACAGCTGTTAAGACATAGCTATACCTTGTTCACCTCTTCCGCGGATTCCACATTACTACATAATTTGGAATCCTGCTGCTTGTTTACATTATCTCCAGTTTCGCAACATTTGAGACTAAATGAATGATCAATGACCTGAAATAAACCTATACGTTTGTTTTATGAATGACAACTGTCGCAGCGGTGGGGCTAAGGATTTTAATTGTGACCATGTGATATTGAGGCACTGTAACAATAGATCTGGCAACAAACAATTTTTCCTAGTTGCATGCGCAGCCCCAAAACATAACCTTCAATGCAACGTTTAGGAACTCTACCAAAAACAATAGACTCTGGATTTAGGAGGCAAAGTAATACGACTTTTTGAATAATGTTTTGACTGACCTATGTTGAGAACTCTACTCAAAATCTAAAACAACATTTCTTGCTCTCAAAAGCCTTACGCCTATAATCAATGGATTTTAAGTGTCTTTTAAAAGATATACATTAAACTCATGACTAATTCCCGGAATCAAAACATTTTACTGATGAAATACCAGCTATGTCAAATTCATGATTCCTTGCTAAAATAATATTGCTATTGCAATTCAGTTAAAGGTACTTTTGCAATTGTCCGATAATGTGTCAAACAGTGCACGTGACATTAAGTTAATAGAGCTTCCCGTGTCTATCAAAGCAAATACGTGTCTTTTTGTAAATATAACTTGTTAATACATGAACTTATTTGTACCTGTTTCAGATTTCTGTGCACTGGCCGCGACTTCTCTGTTGAACGCCCGAACGACCGCGACCGATGTCCCTCGGGTTGTACTCGTTTCCCTGGTTGTACCCGTTGCCCTGTCCTCCAGCATTCGAATGTGCTAACCGTCTGCACCCATTTGCTGTTTGGCCAAATTGGGCGCATATTTGGCATTGTCCATCTGGATCATCTTTGCCATACCGCCAGTTACAAACTCTTTTTGTATGTCCACGACCCGAACATTGATAACACACCATGTCTAGTATTTGGTGATTAACATTTGAAGTAGAAGTCTTCAGAATTTTTTGCCGCCTCGAACGGTACACCAATTGTTTTTGGACAGCCCGCACGAACAAAAACGCTAGCTGTCCGGTAGTCCAGAAATAAATTTAAGAGTTAACGGATTTTTCTCCAGCTTTTTACCACTTTCAAAAATGGCGCTGTAATACGCCTTTATGGATTGTCCGAGTGTCAACTTCATGCCCTGAATTTTTTCTGTTTCCAGAGGATGCACTATTGTTTATATTTTTTCTTTAAACAGCCTTGCGATGTCTCGCTAAGGTAGATCGTATTCTGAGCATCTGAATCAAACTTTTGCTGGTCCATCGATGAGAAGTTGACATGATACAATTCGCCGATCATCATTCCGTCCAATTTTGTGCACTGTACAATAAGCCAAAAAGTCAGAGAAATCGTTCTCCGTTTTCTGTGTTATATCCGTTAAATTTTTGTAAGGAAAACGCCCTGAAGGTTCCAAGTTTAATCATTAATGTTCACTGATAGTGTATATAAATTAACAAATTCACGATTTTAGATTCACCACCATGTTGCAATTTGGGGAATAAAACAGTCTTCAAACTCAAAAGTCTTGATGTATGTTTAATTGCACTTTAATATATAGTAGTTAAATTTTATGTGTTCATTGTCCAAAACCTATGTTCACACTGACTCTTTAACTCAAATATATCCCAGACAGGGTGTACACAGGAGATGCCAATCATAATCAAAAGTAAAATTTAAATTAATAACTATTTCCCAATCACTGTTATTAGACTGTCAATTTTCATCAATAGCGTGCCGTTAGTCACAGACATCTTCAATATGACCAATATACAACAATCTTATAACCTGGTTTAAACGCCCAGCGATCTTTTTTGCCACTGCCCGTTCCACCCTTCTCATAGAAGTAACAACTACAACACAACGTAACAAATATATATTTATTATTTCTTGGTATGAGCCATTGGATGACCGGCAGACGGCATTACGACACAAAACATCACCACATTAATTCATACAAAACAGTTCCTAAATCACTAAAATAATCATTATACAACCTGTACTTTACGTAATAACAGTCCATGATGCATAACCAAGGGATCTATTCTTAAATCATACAAGGAATCCAGTATCCCCCTTACCTGAAACATTTGTGTTCGACTTATGGCACATATCAATGCTGATAATGATATAAGCCGAGTTTTTCAAAAATCGGCTAACCCATCCTTCGGTTAAGGAAAAGCTTCCGATTTCATTTTCTCATAAATTATATTTGTACCAGAAGATGTATATAAATTCCGTACTTTCTGAACAGAAAGCTTTTAGATACTCAAAATCTGACTGAATATTTATTTATAAGAAATTCAGAGAAATCTGAAATCCTGACCCAGAGGTCAAGCCAACATATCTTCTAACATTCGGGCCATCATTTCTAAGATATTGCATGTCACCCTATTTCATCACTTCCATTAATCACATTCGCACTTTTAACAGTTTAACAGAGCACCATCAAAGTGATACCAGGCCGTCCACGAAAAACCCTGTGGGAAACGTGTATCCGACTAACATTTTTATTTCTAGTATCTCTCAGGATAAGATCTCAGAATTGATCTCTGACTATCAAAAGTACAAACGCTTCAATAATCAATGAAAATCAACACAACAGGACAACATCAATATCCTGAAATCTTTTCAAATCTACATTTTCGAGTTGCTGCAATAAGTTTTCTACGAAATAACTCAAATTTATAACGTCTAAACTAGTCTGCTCTCCAAGGCTAAATGATTTAACTGGCTACCTCAACGCCAATCTACGATTGCGCCCTCTATGAGAAGCAATCACATCAAGGGAAACTAATTTCTGTCTAATTCGTTTGACTAAACGAAAGACATTATGTAAGTCCTCAGAATGCCGAACATTCCATTTGAACGGTCGTTGGTTATTTCCGATCAATCGAAATGAGTGTAGAAGAGAAAACAATACGATTCGCAATTAAAAAGATGAACCTCGAATGAATTGTACATTCGCCTCATTGTTGTAACATGTGAAAGCGCGATATTCTTTGTCGTCCGTTGTCTGGTGGCATATCCTCAGTGAGTTTATAGAGGAGAGTTGACGTCATTATTATCTCTTCACTAGACAGGGCGTCTTTTTGGAGCTCTCATAATTTCTATGTAAAAACATTGGTATCATTAGCACTGGTGTCATATATGAGTAAGCCTTTCTGACATTTTAGCCCTGAATCATGCACCTAAACGCATTGGCACCGTAGGTCTGCACCACAAACTATATCAAATAACCCAAATGAAATAGTGAACTTGACAAAACATAACATAAAGAGTACTGAAGATTTGTGAAGACATGGTTACCGACTTGGAACAGTCAGCAATCAATATGTACGCAACCTTGCTATTGTCCTGTCTTCTGTTCCCAAATTGACAATACAGTGTAAATAAATGTACAAGGCACAACAATATAATCTCTAAAAAAAGTCAAGATCCAGAGAAATCAGCCAACAATACACTTAAATGTTTTTGCAGAGATAAATTGTATACATGCATAGAAACAAGTCAGAATGTATCATTGATTGTACTGATCGACCACAGCAGTTTCGGCCAAAGAGAAAATAAATCTTGGGTACATCCAAAACACCTGAATGAAGGATGTTCACGTTTCAACCTTCCCTTTCAAGGGTTTCAGAAGGTGCACTCATAGAGTCCCGCTAGATTGTTCAGTCATCGCACTAGAGGGAAATGAAGCGTAGTGACTGACAGCAGAGAGATCAATCAATAACAATGAAATGCGTTGCAATACTAAAGGGTTCATATCCTTTCCTGAAGAATGCCTAGATTAATTATTTAAAGTGGTCAGGAAACCAGTCAGACACATTTAAACTCCGCGCTTTATAGATCATTATCTCCATACAACAATGGCTGCGATATTTCTGTTCGCAAAAAATGTGTTTATGTTCGTGTAGTATTTTTCTAGTAGGTTTTTGTTGCGACAACATTTCTTTGAGAAAGATCTACTTAGATTATGATAACTTAAACCATCCAGGAAGGTATTATGATATTTAAACAATATTAGCTCTTTACACAATCTTTCATACCCCATCCAATCCCTTCTCCAAAAGTAAAAGTTTTTTAAACGTGTTTTATTTTTTCGAAATCTCCGTTATAAAATCCTGCTAATGTAAGTTTTCCCATCTCCTAATGGAATTAAGGCTGGATCACGTAATGGATAACGCACTAGAATGCTTACAAGTACATTAGAACACTATCAAACCTCAATAAAACATTAAGTGAGTTGGTCTTGTTTTTTTCAGTTGATCTTCGCATTATATTGCCTTAAACGGCGTAATATTTAGGATAAAATATTTAATTCTGAAAAATAGTATTTCCGGGATATTGGAAAAAAAAGTATAAGTTCTGTTTCTAGACTGTTTGCTGTTTGATAGTCTAAGAAAGTAATCCATTACATATATTGATGACAGTTTCATTTCCATTAAGATTTAAAATTGGTTAATAAAGCATACTAAAGTGTCATGTCTTATTTTTATTATTTCTGGAGGCTTAATGAATGTGTACAATAAAATAAAAGCAAATACCACCATTAAATTCAAAGAAGTCAGAAAATCCAATATGTGTGTGCATGCTATCAGTAGTTAGATATTGAACATCTGTGTTAGTGGTGTTGAAGTATTCAAGTTGCCGCCATGGCAATGCAAATGATGCATACAATTGTATAGTAAAATGTAAAACATATACTTTTTTCAAAATGTTGTTTAGATATAAATTAAACTTGGACTCAATACAGTCACAGGGTAGAGAGTCTTTACATCCACTTAGGCCAGCCGATTTGTATGTGAATATTTTAAATGGTAGGTTACGTGTAGCAGTAGCCATTTCCTTTGAGTACTGTTATCATTTATCGAGGCTGTGTGTGTTTGTAGTTGACTGTCGTCCTTGGATGTTGCTTTTCCTGTTTCCTGCTGCTTTCCCTGTTTCCTGCTGCTTTAAATCATCAACAAATAGAGGTACACTCGTAATAATAAAAAACATATCACTGCGCTTTTTTGTACATGTATCTCGATGCGTACGTAATTATAATCCCACTTAATCATTCATAACTAGGCGTTACGCAATCGAAAGTGTACTAGAAATGTATCACTAAACAGTTGTCCACCTTAAAATGTGCATATATTTTCTCTTTTGTTTGTTCCAGGTGGAAAAAAATGGGACAAGTTCATGATTTCATACATGGTTGGATATGCCTAAATGTTTTTGAGCCCAGATCTGAAAATCTAATACAGGGTCTTGATACATTTGAAAATAAAAAAGTGAACTGGACAAATTTAACAGGGTTTCTATATAACTATGGATATTTAAAGAAAAGCAAATTGGTCAACCCCGTGTTTTTGCTGGATATTTCAAGAAACAGACATTACGTTTCACAAAGAACGCATTTTTAAGATAATACAGTAAGTTGCGCAGTGGTCCAAAGAGGTCCTGCTACAGATGCAGAGCAGCGCAAAAACAACTGTGTTGTGAGGCGTAAAGGCATACTAGGTTATTAACACAGAGTAGACCGGAGCGTATAATGCAATCAGTATTAACTGTTTAGTATATTAAGTTCTCTGGATGTGGACTTTATTTTTAGAGTTTTCCTTTTGATATGATTTACTTTTATTTACACTGTCTTGTCGATTTCAGCGCTGGAAACAGGATATAGAGAATATCATGTTAGTGCCTGATCTCATCCAGTTCATCAGGTAAGGCTGAGAAAAGAATTGAAGCCCGATGCTGACCAGAGGGTTTCATTTTGTTCGTGCCGAACCTGATAAACTGGATGAATTGAATTGGGGCTTTAAGGCGCACCAACACACGAAAGGTTATATGGCGCCTAACAGGAATAAACATGATAGGCTGATTCCCCATGTACATCGAGATAAAATATGGAGAACGGGTTTAGAACCTTCTCACCCTGAACTGCAGAGTTTCTGCAAGTTCTATTGTAGATAGGGGCACTCTGGGACATGGGGCACAGTGGGACATTTAATTTATTTGGTCTTTTGAGTGCTTTGATTTTGAACATTTTCACAAAGAAGATTGATATAACCAAGCTTCTCGTTGAACAAAAGTTTCATGGCGGGAAAGATGTAATTTTTTCAGCAGGACAGTAAAATGTATTTTTAACCTCCTAAGTAAATGTCTTACATTGATGGATATTACCTTCTAAGATTTTCAATTGTTCTTCAAATATTCATGTTATTTATTCAACATGAAGAGTTTTATTAAAGACATATTTCGTAGTATGATAATTTACCATGGCGTAGTTTGTTTTGAATTCGATGACAATTAACATGGGTGGGGGTAGGTTGGGGTACTCTGGGACAGTGACATCGGGTACTCTGGGACAGTGTCCCAGAGTTCCTCATACACATGTTGTTACAGAGTTTGAACAATTCCCTTACCATAACGAAATAATAACGGTATAAAATCTTAAAATCAAACGAAAACTATGGGAAAACTCCTCCGGAAGAAATGAGAGAAGCTGACCGTTTGGTTATAGCTGGCAAATCTATTCGTGAAACTGCTGCTCGTTTTAGTATTGCAAAGTCCACTCTGAAGAGATATGTAGATAAGGCAAAGCTGCAAGGTATTAACACAAGAATGACACCAGTATGGAATAACCGGAGGGTCTTTTCAGAAAGTCAAGAATTAGAGCTTGAAACCTATTTAGTTACCGCTAGTAAATTACATCATGGCCTGTCAATATTTGCCACAAGGAACTTAGCCTATGTATTAGCTGAGATTGCAAAAATCAAAAAGAAAGAAAGTGCTAAACCTAAGGTATGAGGCAACCAAGAATAAACAAACCCCTTCGAAGATAGATACTGGTAAGGTAATCGTTACTAATCATGATTCAGATAGTAAGGACAGTGAAACAAATATTAGCGACAATGTTGGTAATGCAGAGTAATTTAATTTTGATAAAGGTGACATACAGGAAGGTGATTATTTGTTAGTCAAGTATGACTCAAAATTATCAACCAAATACTTCGCTGGGAAATATATTCAAATGGTAAATGGTGATTACGATATCAGTTTTCTTATTCGTCAGCCGATAAAAATGAAAACCATTCTGTTCATATTTCCTAACAAAGTAGACATTGTAAAGAAGTTACCCCAACTATGCTCTACAGGAGGTACTGCACGTGCATGTAAGCAGTTGAAGTTTGATGTGGTCTTGAGAGGATATTCCTAAGAAACAATATTGGAAGTTCAATAAGTACTTATGACTTCTCTACACATACAACCGTACCACATCACCTTATTAAAGACAAGCTAATTTCTCTTATTCAAAAAACATTCGCTAGAGCAAAAACTACATTTTTGGCATGTTATAATATTAAAGCGTTTTTACTAACGGCAATTTAGACAATTATACTATGTGGACTTGCTATGAAGTTTGTGAAACACTCATCTTCCTATTAGATGATATTTTCGTCAGGTATGGTACCACCGTTTATAGACAAATTGTTGGTATCCCTATGGGTACGAACTGTGCAACACTTGTCACTTTCACCAGATACACAGGCAGATGTTATTGAAGCTTTTAATGACACCTCTCGGTATCTGCATGACATATTGAACATTGACAACCCTTTCTTTCCAACTATGGTTGATAATATTTATCCTAAAGAACTTCAGCTTAATAAAGCTAATATATATGATAATAACGCTTCTTTGCTTGATTTAGATCTCTCGATTGAAATTGGTGAAATAATTAGCAAAGTCTATGACAAGAGAGGTCATTTTAATTTTGACATTGTTAATTACCCCCACTTGGATGGGGATATTCCCCGCGCAACTTCTTATGGGGTGTATGTGTCTCAACTTATTTTTTTTCAAGAGCTTGTACTCGAGTTGAGGACTTTAATATTCGTAATCTTTGTATAACTAAAAAGCTACTCAATCAGGGTTACCGTTACCATAAACTTCGTAAAAGCTTTGCAAAATTTTATTATCGTAACCCTGATCTTCTTTCCAAATATAAAAGTAATTTAAGGATTCTTCTGCGACAAGGACTATCACAACCTGACTTCTATGGTGATGTGATTTATAAACTTCGTAAGATTCTTGGTCATGATCACTTTCATACTATCTTTGTTAAAGTTGTTAAAAAGTTTATCAGAAGAGGTTATGACCCTATCATTTTGCAACGTACTGCATGCTTGGTGGTGGACCCTTTAACAGTTCGCCACTATGCTTTTCTCTTTAATTGTACGATGACCGGACAGGCTGTGGACCGTAGGATGACGCCTACCTAAAGCCCATTGGGACGGTGGCGTTTGATGTTTGTCTATGATCTTTCTTGTCGTGCCCTTAATGGTTTATTCTCTTGTTGCTCTGGCTTCTGCCAAGTCACTGAGTACCTTCATTGTGGGTTTCTAGGCTATTGTTTTTTTGTATTATATTTACACGAGAATATTTGTGTTTTACTTGTTTTACCTTGTTGGTTAGAGATTAGATCATGGCTGGGATTTCTTTATTTACACTGTCCTGTTTTAATGGGATGACAGTAGGGTAAGTTTGAGGTTTGGTGCACCCTAGAACCGGTTTAAACCCCCAGTGGCCTTTGTTGCCACTGACCGTTCCAAGGCGGTAGCCCTATTGTCAACCCTTTTGTGTTTGTGATGTCGTTTACTTTTATTATTACTTTTGTCTTCTTGTTTGCTTGCATGTTTGTTTCTGTGTTTTGTGGTTGACTGTCCTCCTTGAATGATACTTTCCCTGTCCGATCTTTTTATATTTCTTTGCAGTTGAAGTTTGATGCGGACTTGAGTGACTTTTTCTAAGAAACAGTATTGGAAGTTTTGATAGTCGCAATGTGGTTAATACCTGTTTTTAACTTTAACTTGTTTATAGTGTTCCTGTGTTTAACCTGTTAACTTGTTTATAATGTTCAGTGTTCCTGTTGAAATAAAAGTATCGCTTTAAATTGATGAAAGTTATTTGTCCCACTGTACCCCATGTACTGTCCCAGAGTACCCCATGGCTGGGGCACGCTTGGATATTTCATGGACTTTTTTTAAACCATGACACTGAAGAAACTAATATTGATACATGCCATTGTAAATGACTAAACTATCCGTATTGAAGTAGACTTTACTACAAACAAAGCTTATTTAAAAAATACACATTTATAAATGGTGTGGATGAAATTATGTGTTTTTTGTCCCAGACAGCCCCGGTCTCAATTTACGCTGGAGCCTCGTTATTGTTTTTCTGCCACTGCTCTAGTGATATGAGTGAGATGGCACCTGAAACAATGCAGGGGTCATGATGAAAACCTTTAATGAGCACGAACAAAAAATGATAAAATGAACATGAATTCGTGGGGGTTCTACCCCTCTGTCTTCCCCTCCAACGGGATCTACAGTGGCCCTATTCTTTGCCCCGTAACCAAACGGCACTAACATGATATTCTATTTATCATGTTGATGGTTTAAAATTATTTTATTTACATTTTTTCATTTATTTCCGTTCAAAATATCCAGACGTCATCAAATATACCATGACGTCAGCAAAAGATGTGCTGACGTCATCAAAATAGATGCACCTGACGGGATAGGAAAGTAACTGCCGGGAGAAGATTTTATCTCAGGCACCCTGTTTCTTGACAGAATTATACAGATTGACATGATAAAATAGTGAGGTTGTGTACACTTCAATTCGATTTAAGCTAACCAGTGGGCCTTGTTGCCTGCTGACCATTCCAAATCGGTAAACCTGTCTTCACCACTCATTTTGTTGTGTATTGTCCTTTTCGTTGAATAGTTAATTTGCTCTTCGTTGTACAGTTAATTTGCTCTTCGTTGTATAGTGCGGATCTACGGTGACATTGCGTTTGGGTAGTGTGTTTCCTATAGGGCCATTCTTGTCATGTTTTTATTACTAATTTAAACTTCCTCCCCACAAGTAATGCCATTTTCTCTCGGCGGCTAGTTAACACTTGCGTAAAACCTTGTTTGTATATTAACCTTGTTTTGTTTGTTTGTTACAGACATACATTATTGTCTTTGGGATCAACAGTATCATATGAGTCTGTAAGAAGGCAATGCATACTTCACCGAACAAATCATGCAATACCTCTTAAGTGTATAGTGATAATATAATGGACCCCATGTGTATGTCTAATGGAAATACATATGCCGGTCAATCCCTTTGGAGCGAATCTGATGTGATTATAATTGTAAATTGGTCAGAAATAAATAGCATTGTTTCCCTGAAAAATGTGACTAATGGTATTTAATTGGACGTTTGACATATAGCTGCTAGAAAGTCTTAATGAATGTGGAGCTCTGAATACATAAGAATAAAAACGCTTTTCCTCTTGTGTACTAAAGAATCTATCTTGACTTAAAATCATAAATTCCTGTGTGCCGAATTAGAAACAGCATTGTCTTCATTTAAGTAATCGCAATTTAGGAAAATGTATAATGGTTTCTATGAGTGTAATAAAGCCACGGAATAACCAGTACAATGCTCTACAGCGGTATACCTTCACGCCAATGACGTCACATTAAGGCACGCTGATAAGCCGATATATGTTAAAACAAATTAAAAGCCATTGCAGTAGAGGACATTTCAGTCTGTAAAGTCGCATAATGTCGGTACACTCTCCTTTCTTTTTGTAAAAAATACATCTTCACTAAGTAAATTGTTGTCAAGTTGAGTTGATATCACATTGCTGATCTAGCTGTGACATTTTGCAAGCACGATAGTTTTAAAATTATGAGGTTTATTGGTTTAACCACCCCAGCCTCCACCCCACCACCCCAACCCCACACATACGGACAGTTTCAATTGTCATATTACCCTATGGTAAATCCGTTTATGTCTGTCATCACATGCCCTGCTTATTGTTGTTTGTTTTAATGCGTGTTTTAGGTTAACTGCGTTCTGTGAAAGCTACATTTCTTGTTTGACCGTTATACCTACTTGAATTGTCTAAATGGAAATGAGTGCCTGAATATAATATGTTGGCATCTCAGTGTTTATGTTTATAAAACTAATGATGCATTCATTCTTAAGACAAGTGTTTTCTTAGCCAATATATGACCCCATTTTTCTGTAGATATGTTGCAGCACGCGGTCCATTTGTCAAGTTATTCATATTTAAAAACAGGCCTAGGTATGAATGACAACGTTGCAGTTTTATTTCATTACCATTACGGAATACAATGCAAATATCTACGGGAGTGTCAGACCTGAAAGTGGAAAATTGTGAGTTTTTCATTTTCTATCAGATTCCTATATAAATAAAAAAAACATTCCTTTTGGAGTGAGTATTTGGTTCCGTAAATATACTTTACGGTGGCGTAAAACCCTTTATCTAAAACCGATGTGACCTTTTTCGCAATGGTTCTCTTCGGAAAGCCGTTATTTAGAGTTTCTATCGTTTTAAGTCTTTCAATAATGACCTGGTAAGACATGCTTCAAACAAACTCACCTAGTTTGGTTTCAAAGCAGATATTTTCATTTGGGGTCATAATTCAGCATTATTATTTGCAAATTAAAACTGATTTAATCAGAATGACACAACAACATCCTTCACTTAACTTCCTAAAATGGGATTTTCTGAGAAAATGTCAGAGAGAACTGTTTGTCAAATATGCTTTCAAATCATAAAAGTTAACCTTGACTTGTAGACAAAACACTAGTACCACTCATGTATTTGCATTTTGGTAACTCAACCTCTTTGAAATAGACAAAATAGTGTGTTTGTTTCATGTTAAGTTGAAACTGTGTTTATTACTTTGCTCTCCGATTCTCTCAAGTTCAATGAAACAACAAACACTTCAAAGCAATCAGTGTTACAACATAATTTAAGTGTAAACGCTGAATAGCTATTCGATTTTACGTGTTTTTATATTCTCAAATGGATGAGGTTCTACTGTTAATTGCTCGTTAATTTAGTTTGTATTACCCGTGTTACATTTTACGCGACAGTCCTAAATACGTCACGCAATTGTTCGTGTTAGATTGACGTCGTTTCGCCTAAGTTCTGCGACAAACAACTCGACTCACAGATAAATCGAACTGTCCCATTTTAAAACCGATAATAATTTAAAAAATAAAATGCTGAGAAAGTATTTTACCAATATATTCTAGTTTTAAACTTTAAACGTATACCCGAAATTGAGTTGTACAATAGTTTATAATGCCGACTTATACAAGTTGTTCGGCACGCAAACATAAAACACATTATTACATGTGTTACTATATATAGATATAAAAATCGAACAGGAAGGACGACAGTCAGCCACAAACACACACAGAAACAAAGAACAAATTTAAAGATGAATAAAAGGCCAAAACAAACACAAATGGGGTCGCGTAATACAGGCATTGTCTATGCGGTCATACTAGACAAGCGCGTGAAACGGGGGCCAAAAATCCATATGAAGGGCCAACAAACCAATATGATGGGCCGAATATCCGTATTAAATCGAGACTGCGTTACATACATTTAGCATTTAATTATAGATACGTATTTGTTTTAATAATCGACCACAAACCAGTCATACCGTGCATCGGCACGTCCACTCAACGACAACTGCGACGGTTGAAAATGGCAGCCAGAATGCTCGCTACCTTGTCAAGATTACCACAGTGCACGCAGGAGATCGTTAAAAGACGATACAAAGATGAGGACGGATATTAATGAAATTGTGGAATAATGAAAAAGAAGAACAATTCAGTCTAAATCAAAATATGACGTGACAAAAATGTGTACCTGGCTCGGAGATGTTGAACGGCTCGAGGAAATACAACATGAGGAACTAATACATATGCATTTAGAACTGTTTTCTTGACTATTACGCAAAACGATGGATAAAGGGCCATACGACAATCCCTTTAGTGAAGGGTGAATATTTCACAGTACAGAACATTGCTCGGCCTTTTTCGTCAGTGGCGGGAACGCCAAATGACGTTTCGATTGTTTTACGGATGTCTTCGTCAGATTCCGCCACTAGAAAATACCGATTACGGAAATTAACGAAGAGTTTCGGTTCCACTTGTTTTGTTTGTATGACGTAACGTCGTCTTGGCGTTCTCTTGCAATGAGTTAAATGAGGTATGAAATTTAATACTCGGACCAAGTAATGTGATAGCTTAGTGGTTATAGCACTGGTACGTTAAGCCAAAGAAGTGGGTTTGAGTCCGAATTGAGGCACACATTATTTTGCATGTGTTATATTTACACTTTATCCATTTTGGTTGCAGCTTATATTAAGTTTCTCAGCGTTTGCTTGAATATACTGTAGAAAGTAGATGTGTCAAAAAGCACGTTGATACAATCATATACAGAATCAACATTGAGACCATCCATGTGGTAATATAGCCCATTTCGATAAGTACATCCAAAACATACGTCATCTTAAACGTCCTCTTAAACGCTCTGCAGCATTTAAGATAAGAAAAGCGTAATTTGCTCCACATCAGTTTGAAATAAAAACTCACTCTTATTCGCGTTCAAGCCAATAAGTTGGTTGAGGCGTCGTGTTATTGCAGGGGATGTAATAATTGCTATATATATATTAGCGACAAAACGTTGACCAGCCTCTGTAGCGCAGTTGGTTGAGGCGTCGTGTTATTGCCGGGGAAGTCAGGCTTCAAGCCTGCTGATTTACTTTTTGTTTTATTTTAATTATTATGGTTTTCATTCTTGCAAACGGTAAGGCAGCCACATTTTTCACTTTGATAACGCATATCATATAATTACACATGGTAGCAGTGAACAGTTTATATGTGTTGTAATGCACACGCTAACGCATCCCTTACATGTGAACAATTATATTTCTGTGCGGATGCGTACTTATAGCACGTCGTGTCACAAGGGTGAATTATAATCAATATGTAAGGCATGTCAATATATTTGAACAAAAAGAAGCGAGGTCGCCCATATTGATTCAAAATGCTTGGTAGAATAAAGTTTTGAGAATGTATTTTATCAATATATTCTAGTTTTAAACTTAAACGTATACCCGAAATTGAGTTGTACAATAATTTATAATGCCAACTTATACAAGTTGTTCGGCACGCAAACATAAAACACATTATTACATGTGTTACTATATATAGATATAAAAAACGAACAGGAAGGACGACAGTCAACCACAAATACACACAGAAACAAAGAACGAATTTAAAGATGAATAAAAGGCCAAAAGCAAACACAAAGGGGTTGACATTATGTTAGTATATATATAGTCAAAAACGGCTTTTGTTTCGCGAAATACAGGCATTGTCTATGCGGTCATACTAGACAAAAGCGTGAAACGTGGGGGCCAAAAATCTAGTACCATTTTGCATAAAAATGGAAAATACCCCATGTGTTGCAACATATCTACAGAAAAGTAGGGGTTATGTATTTTCTAAGAAAGAACTCATGAATGAAAGCATCATTTAAAAAAAATAAACACGGAGATAAAATATTGTAATCGTACACTACTAACAATTGTAATACTTCAATGCTGGAACATTATTACAACTTGGTCAATGCTAGTGGGCGTGAGAGGTGTTGAACCTTGTTCCTCTCATGAACAGCTTAATACAACCGAGACTGCTACTTTTCTCTCTTGGTTGTGTTTGTTGCTTCGAATGGATCCCCTTTTCAGTATTCATTGACATTGACACTAACGTTTGTTAAGTGCTCTTCGGCGGCTTACAACCGTTCGGTAATGTTATTAATTACTGGGCCTTTGTGATCATCAAGCCCATTACTTGTGAAATTAAAATAGAATACCGCGTAAGCCGGTCCTAGTGGGCGTTAGAGCTGTTCACCTTGCATTTCCTCTCATGAATAGACTGACTACCTCTCATGAATACAACCGAATATGCTACTGTTTTCTCTTACTTGTGTTTGTTGCTTCGAAGTGATCCCCTCCTTAGTATGTATTGACATTCACCCTAACGTTTGTTTAGTGCTGTGTGGCGGCTATAAAAGTCGTCCGATTGCAAATCAATTGTTATTACTTACTGGTCCTTTGTAATATCAAGCCCATTCTTTGTGACTTTAAAATAGAATACCGCTTTAGCCGGTGCTAGGGTCGTAAAACGCCGGAGGTGTTGCACCCTATATTACCTCTCATGAAAAGACTCAAATAAAACGAGTATGATACCTTTCTGTTTTGTTTGTGTTTGTTGCTTCCAAAGGATCCTCTTTTCTGTATTTATTGATCAACAAAGTGATATCAACTCCACATGGCACACTAAATTAACGAACATGTTATTTTTACATAAAGAAAGAATGATGATTTTCTTGCCGCAATTATTTGACTACCTCACGCTGACACTTCCTGTGTTGTAATGAGTGTCATCATATTGAAGGAAAAAACACGAAAATGAGCTGGTTTATTTTCAAATCAATTTCACGTTGCAGTTGCGTGACGAAATTGCGAATGTTTAAGAAGATTTTTGTTTTATGTGACTGATTACTGATGGGAGTGTCAATTTGAAACAACTAACTGCATTAGACTGACTGAAAAACACAGCATGTACATTGCTTTAATATTCAGAGAATATTGAACTTCAGGGTTCGATTATATGAGCGGATAGGAGTAAGTGACAAAACAAATCACGCCTACCATCAAGAGAAAGAATGTCCTTATAATCAACACCTGCAGTTAAATATTCTATTTATTGCATTTTATATCGGTTTATATATGAGTAAGTTATTATTATTTAGTTACAATGCATTTCCCTCCATTAAGAAATCCTGAGCTTGACCCATAGACTTGCAAGCACAAACATAAATGAATAGAGAATACCAGAAAGTATATGAGGAATGGTGCAGGTGTATACATTCTTCAATGGTAGAAAAGTATACAGAGGATGCTACATAAGTGCTTATTTATTTTACAGTATCACTTTTACCGACAATTGCAACTAATTCAGTAATACATTATCTAGATTCTCTTTATCACCTAACTCAGAACTTCACATTCCTTCGGAAAGCGTCCCTAAATGTGACGTCATTGTCGTGACGGTATACCACTATTTATGTCACGTTTTTAATACACTCTTAGAAGCCATTGTTTGTGATATTGAATATGTTCCTAAATTACGACTGCATAAATAAACAAACTGTTGCGTCTAACGCGGAACACGGGAATTATGAATTTAAGGGAGAATGAAGCTTGTTCCGCGTTATACCACTTCATGAAATAGCATGGTCTAATTCAGGGGTTTTCGTCAATTTCTAAATTCTACCCGATCCGTTTGTAATTATATGCATGCCGCATTCTGTGCCATGCCTCATTTGTATCTTCAATGGGCTGAAACCGTAATATGTGCACAGATTGGAACTTGTACATCACTAACCAGTCTGAGTCTTACCATTACACCACGTATCAAACAGATTCTAACAATACATCACGTATCAATCAGATTCTCACTATACACCACGTATCAAACAGATTCTAACTATACACCACGTATCAATCAGATTCTAACTATACATCACGTATCAATCAGATTCTGAATATACATCACGTATCAATCCGATTCTAACTATACACCACGTATCAAACAGATTCTAACTATACATCACGTATCAATCAGATTCTAACTATACACCATTTATCAAACAGATTCTGACTATACATCACGTATCAATCATATTCTAACTATACAACACGTATCAAACAGATTACCACGTATGAATAATATCCTAACTATACACCACGTATCAAACAGATTCTGACTATACACCACGTATCAATTAGATTCTAACTATACACCACGTATCTAAGATTCTGACTATACAACACGTATCAATCAGATTCTGACAATACCCCATGTATCAAACAGATTATAACTATACACCACATATCAATAAGATTCTAACTATAAACCACGTATCAATCAGACTAACTATACACCACGTACCAATCAGATTCTAACTATAAATCACGTAGCAATTTGTTAACTCTTTGCCCTTTTTTTATTTGTTTTTCTTTAAAATGATGGTCATGATAGGGAAACCGTTTCTAAGTATAAAAGTTAGATATATTCATCACGTGTAACGCTATACCCAATACATACTACTCATACTGAAATCATTGTAAATAATTGAAATGATATAGTAAGTATAAGTTCCTCTAAATATCCCCGCTCGAACTCTGGATACACCCACAACCTAATAAACAGCAAATTTACCCCAAAAATCCTCTTTCTATATGTGGGAGACGCTCGAAACAATAGGAAAATTACCTCAAACATCATCTGCTTGTCGCTAAAAGAGACTTTAAACAATAGCAAACTTATCCCCAAACAGTACCCCAGACGTCCTATTTCTACAGAAATGAAACTCTAAGCGATAGCTAAAATACATCAAACGAGCAATAGTAATATTACCACCAATCATTCCCTCAAACGTTTTGTCGGTGGGAGAGACAAGACTCTAACTGATAATAACATTACAGTCTCTGAAAAACAATTGTAAACTTATCTCAAAGGTCCGCCTTCTTACTCGTGAATAGTAATAATAAAATATCGTTGTCACCTACTATTATACTGTAGTTACTGTTATAGTCTACACGATTTACATGCGATTTATTAACTACACTCAGCAAAAATGGAAACGTCCCTCTTTTAAGCTGTGATTTGCATAGGGTTGACTTTGTTACACTTTGTACACCAATCTAGATGCAATTTCATCATTTTATACTTATCACTCTTTCATTCTGATCAATATTAACAAGTATAAAAGTAATGAGAATGACATTTTCATTTACTCCAAATTATAAATCCTTCGGTAATTAATACAGTAATGAATACAGAAGTTTTGCTATATTACCAAAGTTACCTGTGGAGACTGCGAAAACTATTGGCAATTAATGATCAGACAAATTTCAGGTCATTTACTTGCAAAAGGTTAATCGTTACTACTGTCAGCCTACGCCAATTCAATTCACATTAACATTGCGTAATTACAATTCACTCAATATCAACCATTACAGGCGGTGGTCTCTCATGAACAGACCTTAAAGAGCCGTAACTGGAACCCATAAAGCAGTTTCGGCTGGTTCACCAGGGAACTGTACTAAATATTCCTTATTTGCGCCTCTTTTATTTTGATTTTGTGATAACCATTATCCATGGTTACATTTGAACTCATGACATCCGATAAATTCACTTCAAGACCCAGTCTATCAGGTTCCATTTTCTGCCGTGTTGACCGGCGAAACAAATGTGTTTCAGTTTTGGACTGCACTTGTGATAATATAGGTTGATCCTTTTGAAAATCTAATCCTATGTGAGTGGCTACTGTTGGCAAGAAATAAGAGTTAGGATCTGGTTCCCTAACATATACCATTTTCTGACAATTAAGATGAACTGGATTTTTATGTAACTGTCCATTTTCCGGATTCCTTATAATAACCAAATGTTCGCTAAGAAAACTGTCGATAACAAATGGTCCAGTGTACTTGCTTTATAACTTCGGTCCGGTGCCCGTCGCTTCTGTAAACAAATACACATAATCTCCTTTTGTGTCATGGAGGGGAATGATTTGTTCATTGGCTTTATCCAACATTTTCGTACATTATTCCTCATTTCAGTCCTAATGATATTGCATATTTCCGTATGCTTCGAACATTGTCTGGATGAGACTGCAATACTACTAATGTCGGCGGGTTTTGTTACTGTTAACGAAAACTGTGGGCGTTATCCGTAAATAATTTCAAGTGGTGAAAATCATGAGCTGCTGTGAACAGACTGATTTATAGAAATCGTTACACAAGATAGAACGTCTGACTACTTGTTGTTCACATAGGGTGTGAGCCTTTCAGCCAGCGTCCTATGTGTCCGTTCGAATGCACCTAAGCAATGATGTGTAAAATTTGGTGTAAATTCCTGCGATATACCTAATTGTCTGCACACCTCTGCCATACAGTTGGATGTAAATTCAGATCCAAGGTCACTTATCAGAGTGTTACAAGCACCATATTTAGTAAACATCTGTGTCAGCGCCGATGCTACGGAAATCCTGTCTTTGTTTGCTAATGGTAGTGTAACTAAATATTTACTGAACATGTCCACAGCTGTTAAGACGTAGCCATATCTTGTTCACCTCTTCCGCGGTTTTCACATTACTACATAAATTGGAATCCTGCTGCTTGTTGACATTATCTCCAGTCACACAACATTTGAGACTAAATGAATGATCAATGACCTGAAATAAACCTATAGGTTTGTTTTTATGAATGACAACTGTGGCAGCGGTGGGGTTAAGGATTTTAATTGGGACCATGTGATACTGAGGCACTGTAACAATATATCTTGCAACAAACAATTTTTTCCTAGTTGCATGCGCAGCCCCAAAACATAACCTTCAATGCAACGTTTAGGAATTCTACCAAAAACAATAGACTCCGATTTAGGGGGCAAAGTAATACGACTTTTTGAATAATTTTTTGACTGACCTATGTTGAGAACTCTCCTCAAAATCTGAAACAACATTTCTTGCTCTCAAAAGTCCTACGCCTAAAATCAATGGATTTTAAGTGTCTTTTAAAAGATATACATTAAACTCATGACTAATTCCCGGAATTCAAACATTTTACTGATGAAATACCATCTATGTCAAATTCATGATTGCTTGCTAAAATAATATTGCTATTGCAGTTAAAGGTACTTTTGCATTTGTCCAATAATGTGTCAAACATTGCACGTGACATTAAGTTAATAGAGCTTCCCGTGTCTATCAAAGCAAAAACGTGTCTTTTTGTAAATATAACTTTACATATTAACTTTTATAATGCTAACCCCTCTTTACTACCTCCGAGACCTAGGATTTAAAATCGGGAATTCAGGAATTTCCTAATAAATTTGTTTTAGTCCCTGCAGATAAAGCAGCTAATAATGTAATTATTGTTTGACGCTTGCATTACGTCAATGTTTTATCGCTGGAGCTCGGCAGCACCAATTCGTATACTCCAGTTAATTCTACTGAGGATGATGTTGTTTCCGCATATATCACTCGGTGCACTACTTTCAAGGCTGGTGTAAACGAAAAGCAAAAGAAACTGCCTACCATGTACTGGATTCCTAAATTACTTAAATATCCGTATAAGGCTCGCTTTATTTCTAATTACTAGAACTAGAAATAAAGCGAGCCTTATACGGATTTTTATGTAATTTAGGAATCCAGTACATGGTAGGCAGTTTCTTTTGCTTTTTGTTTACACCAGCTTGGAAAGTAGTGCACCGAGTGATATGTGCTGCACCACAACAAACATCTCCAAACTTTTAACTTCTTGTCTTACTGCCGTTAAATATCACGTTAAACTATATTGTGATAAAACTTATGAAAACTCTGGGATTAATTTATTTTGGTCTATAAAAATTCAGGAGACGTTCTTGATAAAATTTTCAATAAAGGTCAAGTTTCATCAATAAGTACTTATGCCTTCTCTACACTATATACAGCCTTACCACATCATCTTATTAAAGACAAGCTAATTTCTCTTATTCAAAAAACATTCGCTAGAGAAAATACTATATTTTTGGCATGTAATAATATTAAAGCGTTTTTTACTAACGGCAGTTTAGACAATTGTACTATGTGGACTAGCTATGAAGTTTGTGAAGCACTCATCTTCCTATTAGAAAATATTTTCGTCTGGTATGGTACCACCGTTTATAGACAAATTGTTGGTATCCCTATGGGTACGAACTGTGCACCACTTGTCGCAGATTTGTTTTTATTTTGCTATGAAAGGGATTTCATGTACAGTCTATCACCAGATACCCAGGCAGATGTTATTGAAGCTTTTAATGACACCTCTCGGTATCTGGATGACATACTGAACATTGACAACCCTTTCTTTCCAACTATGGTTGATAATATTTATCCTTAAGAACTTCAGCTTAATAAAGCTAATATATCTGATAATAATGATTCTTTTCTTGATTTAGATCTCTCGATTGAAGAAGGTGAAATAATTAGCAAAATCTATGACAAGAGAGATGATTTTAATTTTGACATAATTACACCCACTTGTATGGGGATGTTCCCCAAGCTACTTTTTATAGAGTATAAGTGTCTCAACTTATTCGTTTTTCAAGAGCTTGTACTCGAGTTGAGGACTTTAATATTCGTAATCTTTGTATAACTAAAAAGCTACTCAATCAGGGTAACCGTTACCATAAACTTCGTAAAAACCTTTGCAAAATGTTATTATCGTAACCCGATCTTCTTTCCAAATATAAAAGTAATTTAAGGACTCTTCTGCGACAAGGACTATCACAACCCGACTTCTATGGTGATGTGATTTATAAACTTTGTAAGAGTCTTGGTCATGATCACAGTCTCAATCAAACCGAGACTGCAATATTTCGTATGTGTCGTTTTCGGCCGTTTCCAAAGGTCCATTATCATACTCTTTTTTTCATACTATCTTTGTTAAACTTGTTAAAAAGTTTATCAAAAGAGGTTATGACCCTATCATTTTGCAATGTACTGCATGCTTGGTGGTGGACCCTTTTACAGTTCGCCACTATGCTTTCCTCTTTAATTGTACGATGACCGGACAGGCTGTGGACCTTATGATGACGCCTACCTAAAGCCCATTGGGACGGTGGCGTTTGATGTTTGTCTATGATCTTTCCTGTCGTGACCTTAATGGTTTATTCTCTTGTTGCTCTGGCTTCTGCCAAGTCAATTAGTACCTTCATTTAGGCCGTGTGCTGCTCAACTTTTCGGTACCAACTTAGCTGGCAAATTCTAGTTGCTATAACCTTTTAGATCTATCTTAATAAATAAGAAATAGCCAGGATAGTTTTTCTGAAACGGTAGCTTAACACATTATTTTTGGGTAAAAACATCCAAATTTGAAAATAAATCGCTAAAAACTGGAATAATTTTTTAAATATTATTATCATTGCAATATTAGGCAGCTGAAGCTTCTGAAAGTTGCCTGTTATAGTCATGTAAATAAAAAATAATATTTGAAATGAACAAAATATAGACAGCTTGCCATTTTGGGGGAAAATCAGCAAAAAAGGCGTACAAATTGCTAATTTTTGGAATAATTTTTAAAAAAATATTGACACTTTCAATTAAACAAAATAGTAGGGTTTAAAGTGTTTTCATTGATCTAAAGATGTCCTGAGATATAAATAAAATTCTAAAAGATCAGAGATTTGGAAAAACTAGGATATTTTGGGCCAATAGTTGAAATGTTTTTAACCAAAATCACTAAAAAAGGGATTACTTCTAAAAATATAATTCTCATTACAATATAAGGAGATTGAAAGTCCTTAAAGTTATCTGTTATATACAAGTTCATGAAAACACATATTTGGAATGAATAAAATATATAAATCTTGAAATGTTTGGGGAAAATCAACACAAAATGAATTAAAGTCGCTGATTTTTGGAATAGTTATGAAATTTTAAATTATGATTAAAATATAATAAAACAGAAGTCGTTATAGTATTTCTTTAAATGTAAAGGTGTCATGAGCTACAGAAGAGACAGTCCTAAAGGATCATAGATTTGAAAATGCTATTACTTTTTGCCCAGAATATCGAAATTTAAACCAAAACCGCCGAAAACTGGACTATTTAAAATACAATGTTATTGCAATATAAGGGAGTTGAATGTTCTTAAAATAAACATTCTATTATATTAATGTGCATGGGAAAAATGTTTGGAATAAAGAAAGTTGATACATCTTGACATTTTTTAGAAAATCTACAAAAATAAAGTATAAAATAAAAGATTTTTGGATATTTATTTTTTAACAAAACAAAGTATTTTTCAAAAATGTAAATAAAGATGTATTAAGGTACAGACAAAATGTTCCTAAGTAACTTGAAAGCAGGCTGCAAATAAAATTAACGAAAATTTGAATATTTATTAAAAAATGATTTCTTTTGAAATGAAAGGGAGCTGAAGGTCTTTACCATTTTCTTATTATGTAGATAAAGAGGCACCCATTACATTTGTCTTAAATATACCAGTTTTGAATTATATCTTTCCTCTTGTTTCGATTTCGGAGGGAAAAATATGATCGACAGACAGGTATCTAGAAGATACTTGACTCAAATAAGTCAATAATACGTTACCAATTAGAATCATCGAAGAATGGTATTTTTGTTTGATTGATTAACATTTAATCTTAATATTTACCTTATCATATGAGTGATGTATTTTTGATATAAAGAAAGATACAAATATCGGACAGGTAAAGCAGCATTCAAGGACTACAGTCAACCACAAAACACAAAAAACAAACACGCAAACAGACAAACGAGGAGGCAAAAGTAATAAAACATGCAAACGACATCACAAAACACAAAAAGGTTGAAGTACACATATTCACACTGTCCACTATGATCGAGAAACTATTTTTTTTTAATGATTATGTATTTTATTGATTTGCTCAAGGGTCTTCTTAGACTTATTGCAATATTGTTATATGTATGGAGGGTGGCCTCGAACCTCCATAGACCTATGACGAGGCAAATAAAGTTTCTTCTTCTTCTATGTTCGTGTATATGGAAAAAATTTGGACGAACACACAAACAACAAATAAATACAAATACTTGGAAAAAATAATTGCATGAATATCATGTATTTGTAATATAAGATATTTTTAAACGATTTTGATAATTAAACTCAAACTCACAAATTGCATACGTAAATGCCATTGTAGTATTTCTTTTATTTAACTATTGCAAACAAAAAATATGCCAATTAACAGAACCGAGAGAAGTGATATTGCAGTTCTGGGTTGAGAAAAATGCAATTAAGAATTAAACGTAGTTTTAATGAAAACTCAGCCTGGAAAATAATATACGTCTCAAAGCTACAGAAAGAGACAATCATGATATTAACATCTTTAACAGAATACTACGTTTTCGTCTGCCGAATGTTGACGCATATTAACATTCTGAATCTGGTATGCATGCTACAACTAACTCCCCTGCGTTCACACCATGTTGCAATACAGGGAAGTCTATGCTTTCTGCAAGTACAGTGTAAAGTAAGTTTCACAAGATACTTTGATAACATTCCGAAATTATAAAGGAACATATGGGGATCTGTTATAACAGGCCTTATAACAAAGTTCAAGGTGTACCATCCCTATTCTAAACCTATGTAAGACTTTCCGAGGTCCTTGTTTGCACGTGGTGGTATGCACGCAAATGTTGTACTGCTGCTGTTGCATATGTATGGGGAATACTGCTCATCAAGAGCTGACAAGTTAAATTTACAACGCTATAGGATGAACATACAACAAGCCGTTGTAATGAGACACTGAATTATTATTAACTGATATCCACTTGATAATTATTCCAGGGTCTCATTACAACAGCTTGTTGAATGCCCATTCTACTGAGTGGTGGATTGGATTGGAAAATCTCACCATCAGATTTTACTATAGACCGTGTGTCCATTTAGACAACCTGCTGTTTAAAATAATATTTAACTACCGTCTTTCAAAACATGTCTGTCAGGATGCTCTGTCCTATTGACGTAGTGGTATCTAGATTATGCTTTTATTTCAGCAGTCATATACTCATATACTCAAACTACTTTGTAAATCAGTTGTTTTCATTTAAGAACGATTTTTCTACTCCCAAGAACTGAAGCAAAGACTGCTGTGCTAGTCTTTCAAACCTCATTGCAACATTGCCTTTGTATCTACCCTGTGTTAACTTGCATCACGTGTAACACTCGTTAGCTGCTGAATATGTAAGGACTATTTATCTGCCATCTTTATATAAACACAAACTCCAAAATGGATGGGGTATGATCATGTGAAATTTTCAACCAAATGCATACTTTAGGCATGAGCAATGTCAACCATAATGTACATGACAGTACTTCAATTTTATTTACGTGAACATTATATCAGAAATAATACGTATACCGCTGAAATATGCCCTTTTTATCCGAAAAGTATGACGGCAGTTGTATTAAAAAAAAAAAAATGTCAAATAAATTGTTCCATTTATATAGCGAGAGCAGACGAGACATCATTTTTAATAAAATAAACCATGTTATCACATCTTCCACATTTTAAAGTGAACCATTGTAAAAAAGCAAAGATATTCTTTCAATGACATGTGGTTTCGAAATAATCTCAATGTTATAATATGATGACATAGACGGACTTTCTCTGTAATTTGTTTTATAACCGGCAACTATATTTGTGGATGTGTTAAACAGAACTGAGTGACTATTTTGCATAGAAACATTGCCAAACAAAACCAATTGATCAGTATCATGTCTATATTCGGTCCAAACCAAATAACACATCTAATAAACTGTTCATCCGAACGTTTCACCTTACCACGTTTCAGTTTATAATGTAAGTGCACGCTTTTCATGTGTATCATTTTAAATATCAAACATATTTTTTTATTTTTTTAACAGTGGTGTACTATTACAATTATGCTATACATATTTTTAATGTGAATGTGAATTTAACAATAGTATATAATTCAATGATGGAATCAAGGGCTGATAATCACATAGGCTTTTGCAAATTTTAAATAAATAACGAGTAGTGTGTTCTACGGAACACTTTTGTAGATTGTCATGTGCTTATTTAACGTTATGAGCTAGGTCAGGTTGCAGGTAAAGGTTTAATGGAAAGAGGCATAACTTTGCCGAAATAAAAAGCAAAGTTATTAGACATGTGTAACGACTTTCCTTGGGGTGAGATGAAGATATTTATGAAGTTTCATGAACATAGGTGAACTATTTTTTAAGTTATGACCAAGTTCAGGTTGCAGGTTAAAGCGTGACGGACAGACGGACGAAGACGATGAATGAAGACAGACTACGGACAAAGCGATCTCTACCTGTCTGCCATGCTACGAAGGTGACACAAAGACAAATAAAATGGAACTTTGAATTGTAACATTTCTGTGAATCATTTTTTTAATCTTAGCTTAATTTTTCTAATTAAAAACGTAAAAGTGTACTTTATTATCTCCCTTTAAAGCAACAAATTTATTACAGAGAGGTCAGACGTTTATATTATATCGTATTGTTTCGTATATGCAGAATCTAAAAAACTATATTTACATGTAATTTGCTTAAAAAGTATAAATGTATTCCAATGTGTTTGGTTATCTTTACCTTCTTTCGATAGAATGTGCGTTTAATGATTAAAATGGTTGAATGTTTGCTTCCATATGTTTTTATACGATTTTAAGGGTTGAACTATTGAACTGTTATATGTTTACATGACTTACGTAACCATTTTGAACGCAATCAAATACACAAAAACAAATTTGGTGGAGTTAATCCATGCGTATGGTGTAACACAGGAGATGCCAATCATAATCAAAAGTAAAGTTTACATTAATAACTATTTCCCATACACTGTTATTAGACTGTCAATTTTCATCAATAGCATTTCGTTATTCACAGACACTCTGGCAGCATATCTTCAATATGATCAAAATACAACAACCTTATAACCTGGTTTAAACGCCCAGCGATCTTCTTTGCCACTGACCGTTCCAATGCGGTAGCCCTATTGTCGATCCTGTTATGTTTGTTATATCATAACTTGCCTTTTATTCATCTTTGTAGTTGTTGCTTGTTTACTTGTGTGTTTGTGGTAGGCTGTGTTCCTTGAATGCCACATTTCCAGTTCGATTTTTATATCTATGTTAACACGTTTAATAAAGATTTTATAAAGTCGGATAGCATTTTACAGCCGCCACACAGCTTGAAAAAAAAGCTAGTGTGAATATCAATAAAAGGCGACCCATTGGATGCAACAAACACTAACAAGAGAGAAAAGAAGCAGTTTTAGTTTTATTGTTCATGATAGGTACAGCACCTCACATACCCATTAGCACCAGCGTAAGCGGAATTCTAATTTAAAAGCTACCAAATTGGGTTTAATTGGGTCTGAGCGACATTTTACAGCCGCCATACATAACTAAACTAACGCTAGTGTGAATGTCATTAACTACTGAAAGGTTCACTTAAAAGCATCAAACACCACCAAGAGAAAAAATAGGAGACTCGATTTTATTGCGTCTGTTCATATGAGGTGATATAACGTAAACACATCTCATGTCCCCTAGCACCGGCTTAAGCGATAACAACGATTTAGCTTATTTATCCCAAAGCACCAGTTAGTAAAAACACTACTGATGTGTAGTCGGTCGACTTGACTAGCTGCAAAATATGAAATTAGCAAAATGTTTCACCTTTTCTAAAACAATTGATTTCAATTTTATTCATCATTGTACTTGTTGTTTGTTTCTTTTCGTGGTTTTGGTTGGTTGTAGTCTTGGAATGTTGCATTCATGTTCTACTTTTCTGTATATTTTTAAGTTGTTATCACAGATATAAATTACCACCTCAATTCATTTTTCCAATATCATTTTGAATTTCAATCTGTTTGTAAAGGTAATACAATGTAATACAATTGGAATTATAATGTTTTTTACTATATGTTTAAATCTATTAATTTTTCAATATATGCAATATAATCACCAATGAATAATATTCTAAACGAATTCGCTTTAGAGAATTTGAATAATATTATTGCAAATATTCAATTTGTGTAGAATACCTAGTGGGGGCTCCGCGAGTTTTACAAAATTCAAGACTGCCTCTGTGCCTTTAAGGCTTCACACAAAACAAAAATAAGATATGATCATAAAAGTAGGCCTAAAATTCGAATAGGAAATGTAGCATTTACAGAACACGAACAGGAAATGTAGCATTTACAGAACACGAACAGAAAATGTAGCATTTACATTACACTGTCGACCAAACGTACGCATTGAAAACAAACAACACATACGCGGAAAAAGTAAAGTAAGCGACATCACAGACATAAAATGGTTGAACATATAGGTACCGCCTTGTAGCTGTGCATGATTACTACACGAGCTAAAATTTCGAGAAAGTAGTTTGTACAAACGAGAGTGTACACACGATGAATGTCAGTATCCCCGTAACCAATGGTAACCGATAGTATGCATGTATGCCGATACTACTTAGTACATACTAGTATAGTTACGAGTCTAGCTCATTATACTGTTTGATAAATATCTGTTTTACTTCTAATAAACGCAATACATTTTTCTTGATGTTTTTTTTTGTGTGTTTTTGTGGGGGTTTTTTGCGTATTATTAATTGTTGATTGATTTACACCAGCAAGATCCTTTGATAACATATACCTAAAACACTTAAAGGACGGTAGCGTTTGATTATTGTCTTAAATAATGTCTTATCGTATCCTTAATGGTTTGTTATATTGTTGTCTAGATTCTTCTAGAATTTGTTTTTATATTCATATATACACGATCATCTATGTGTTATAATTATATCGCCAATTAATGCTGTATTGTTTCTTAGAGAATATAGCCTGGATGGAATTTCGTTATTTACCATGTTTACACTGGATGACAATAAGGAATAATCAGGTTTGGTGCACTCTAAAACCTGGTTTAACTCCTATCCAAGGATGTTTCCCTATTATCAACCCTGTTAGAGATGTTGCATGCTGTGTTTCCTATTAACATTGTAATTGTTGTTTGTTTTAAAAGTAGGTATAACAATCGAACAGGAAATGCAGCTTACACAGAACACAGTAAACCCCAAAACACGCAAAAAGACAAACAAGAATGGCAATAGTAATAATAAAGGCATATGACGACACAAACACAAAAATGGCTGGCACTAGGACTACCGCCGTGGAATAGTCAGTGGCAAAAAGGCCGCTGGGGTTTAAACCAGGTTCTAGGGTGCACCAAACCTCACATTTACCCTACTGTTTATACTTCATTTTGGTTGACGGTGTTCTGTAAAAGCTGTTCTTGTTCGACTTGTATACATATATTTATATCAATGGTAAAATAACTAAGAAACATTATCAACATAACATTTAATTACCGTTTTATTTTATTATCTATGTCAACCGATTAATAAATCGTGCTGCGAATTTTAATGTTTGATAATTCAGTACTTCAAGATTGCCTTGTATCGCTTTAAAATATCATCTTATCGTTATTGATAGTAGTTTGACAGAATGGTTTGTGAATGTCTGTCAGACTTTAATATTCGTAATATTTGTATAACTAAAAAGCTACTCCAGCAGGGCTACTGTTACCATCAATTTGAAAAATCTTTGTATTTGTTTATTATTGTGACCCTGATCTACTTTTAAAATATTAAAGTCATTAAAGAACTCTTCTGCGACAATGAGTATCACAACCTGACTTATGGTGATGTGATTTTACAAACTTCGTAAGATTATCGGTCATAATCACTTTCATACAATCTTTATTAAACTTGTTAAAAAGTTTATCAAAATAAGTTATGACCCAATCATTTTGCAACGTACTGCATGTTTAGGGGTTGACCCATTTACAGTTCGCCTTTGTCTTTGATTGTGCGATGACCGGACAGAGTGTGGACCCTATGATGACGTCTACCTATATCCTTATAAGACGGTAGCTTTTGATGTTTGTCTTTAATCATGTCTTGCCGTACCCTTAACGGTTTGTTCCTTTGTTGCTCTGGCTTCTGCTAAGTCAATGAGGACTTTGTGACTTTCTCGGCTTTTGTTTTTATATTATACATGATCATTTATGTGTTTTACTTATATTGCATATTAACGTTGCCTTGTTTGTTAGAGATTATAACCTGGCAGGGTTATCTTTCTTTACACTGTGCCGTTTATTGGGATGACAATAGAGTAAGCGTGAGGTTTGGTGCAACCTAGAACCTGGTTTAAACACCCAGAGGTCTTTTTTGCCACTGACCGTTCCAAGACGGTAGCCCTAATGTCAACTCTTGTGTGCGTGTGATGTCATATTACTTGTATTCATTCATCTTTGTATACAGTTGTTCTTTGTTTCTGTGTATGTTTGCTGTTGACTGTCGTCCTTGAAGGCTACTTTTCCTATTCGATTTCTTTTATCTATAGATTATAATATTGCAAGGTTCCATAAAAGCAGAAATTTGACTTGCACTCACAATACAATTGTTCATATATCTTCGAAGGAAAACCAATCAATGTATGGTCCCTTTGGATAATTGTACAGGTCAAACATTTACAGAAACATTAAATGTACGAGATATTGAATGTCTTCGCCTATCACGTCGCGGTTTCTCATAAAAACAAAATAACATAAATAATTGGTACGTGAAATTAAGAGACTTTGTTTACACTGCTGTGGTATTGCTTTAGATTCAGCTCAATGACGACAACAGTATGGGAATGACATATAAAGCGGGAATTGTCCATGGTATTTCCATGGCAAGTGGTTAAAGTTGGATTCTGGACGACCAAAGGACGCTTACCGTTCCAAGCAGTATATCTTACCATTTCATGAAGATGTAAACTTTCCAACAAAAATATGGATATCGTCACGTCGTATGTGATACTCCGAGTAGGATTTTGGTGTTATGAGATGTATATAATGTAATTTCGTTATTGAACAAGTATGAGATAATGTGCAAATAAATAACTATTAAACGAAATAGCATATTTAGGTTAGATATACGTCAGTTAATATGAACTAAGTATAATATCGAATATAACGTTAAGCAATGCGATGCTATATTGACGGAAATTACCACAATACAAATCAACACATGTGTTCCTTCACTTAACACTCACCCTTCTCATAGAAGTAACAACTACAACACAACGTAACAAATATATATGCAAACGGCATTACGACACAAAACATCACCACATTAATTCTTACAAAACAGTTCCTAAATCACTAAAATAATCATTATTCAACCTGTACTTTAAGTAATAACAGTCTGTGATGCATAACCAAGGGATCTATTCTTAAATCATTCAAGGAATCCAGTATCCCCCTTACCTGAAACATTTTTGTTCGACTTATGGCACATATCAATGCTGATAATGATATAAGCCCAGTTTTTCAAAAATCGGCTAACCCATCCTTCGGTTAAGGAAAACCTTCCTTTTCTCATACATTATATTTGTACTAGAAGATGTATATAAATTCCGTACTTTCTAAACAGAAAGCTTTTAGATACTCAAAATCTGACTGAATATTTATTTATAAGAAATTCAGAGAAATCTGATATCCTGACTCAGAGGTCAAGCCAACATATCTTCTAACATTCGGGCCATCATTTCTAAGATATTGCATGTCACCCTATTTCATCACTTCCATTAATCACATTCGCACTTTTAACAGTTTAACAGAGCACCATCAAAGTGATACCAGGCCGTCCACGAAAAACCCTGTGGGAAACGTGTATCCGACTAACATTTTTATTTCTAGTATCTCTCAGGATAAGATCTCAGACTTGATCTCTGACTATCAAAGTACAAACGTTTCAATGACCAATGACAATCAACACAACAGGACAACATCAATATCCTGAAATCTTTTCAAATCTACATTTTCGAGCTGCAATAAGTTTTCTATGAAATAACTCAAATTTATAACGTTTAACCTAGTCTGCTCTCCAAGGCTAAATGATTTAACTGGCTACCTCAACGCCAATCTACGATTGCGCCCTCTATGAGAAGCAATCACATCAAGGGAAATTAATTTATGTCTAATTCGATTCACTAAACGAAAGACATTATTTAAGTCCTCAGAATGCTGAACATTCCATTTGAACGGTCGTTGGTTATTTCCGATCAATCGAAATGAGTGTAGAAGAGAAAACAATTCGCAATTAAAACGATGAACCTCGAATGAATTGTGCATTCGCCTCATTGTTGTAACATGTGAAAGCGCGATATTTTTTGTCGTCCGTTGTCTGGTGGCATATCCTCAGTGAGTTTATAGAGGGGAGTTGACGTCATTATTATCTCTTCACTAGACAGGGCGTCTTTTTGGAGCTCTCGTAATTTCTATGTAAAAACACTGGTGTCATTAGCACTGGTGTCATATATGAGTAAGCCTTTCTGACATTTTAGCCCTGAATCATGCACCTATACGCAATGGCACCGTAGGTCTGCACCACAAACTATATCAAATAACCCAAATGAAATAGTGAACTTGACAAAACATAACATAAAGAGTACTGAAGATTTGTGAAGACATGGTTACCGACTTGGAACAGTCAGCAATCAATTTGTACGCAACCTTGCTATTGTCCTGTCTTCTGTTCCCAAATTGACAATTCAGTGTAAATAAAAGTACAAGGCACAACAATATAATCTCTAAAAAAGTCATGATCCAGAGAAATCAGCCAACAATAGACTTAAATGTTTTTGCAGAGATAAATTGTATACATAAATAGAAACAAGTCAGAATGTATCAATGATTGTACTGATCAACCACAGCAGTTTCGGCCAAGAGACAAAAAAATTTGGGTACATCCAAAACACCTGAATGAAGGATGTTCATGTTTCAACCTTCCCTTTCAATGGTTTCAGAAAGTGCACTCATAGAGTCCCGCGAGATTGTTCAGTCATCGCACTAAAGGAAAAAGATGCGTAGTGACTGACTGCAGAGAGATCAATCAATAACAATGAAATGCGTTGCAATACTAAAGGGTTCGTATCCTTTCCTGAAGAATGACTTGATTAATTATGTAAAGTGGTCAGGAAACCAGTCAGACACATTTAAACTCCGCGCTTTATAGATCACATCTCCATACAACAATGGCTGCGATATTTCTGTTCGCAAAAAATGTGTTTATGTTCGTGTTGTATTTCTCTAGTAGGTTTTAGTTGCGACAACATTTCTTTAAGAAATATCTACTTAGTTTATGATAACTTAAACCATCCAGGAAAGTATTATGAATTTCAAACAATATTAGATCTTTACACAATCTTTCTTACCCCATCCAATCGCTTCTCCAAAAGTAAAAGTTTTTTAAACGTGTTTTATTTTTTCGAAATCTCCGTTATAAAATCCTGCTAATGTAAACTTTCCCATCGCCTAATGGAATTAAGGCTGGATCACATAATGGATAACGCACTAGAATGCTTACAAGTACATTAGAACACTATCAAACATCAATAAAACATATAGTGATTTTGTCTTGTTTTTCAATTTATCTTCGCATTATATTGCCTTAAACGGCGTAATATTTAGGATAAAATATTTAATTCTGAAAATGGTATTTCCGGGATACAGGATAAAAAGTATAAGTTCTGTTTCTAGGTTGTTTGCTGTTTGATAGTCTAATAAAGTAATCCATTACATATATTGCTGACAGTTTCATTTCCATTAAGATTTAAAATTGGAAAATAAAGCATA
Organism: Cyrtodaria siliqua; assembly: GCA_037043455.1. Taxonomy (NCBI): domain Eukaryota; kingdom Metazoa; phylum Mollusca; class Bivalvia; order Adapedonta; family Hiatellidae; genus Cyrtodaria; species Cyrtodaria siliqua. The sequence goes on from JAWPHD010000049.1 coordinate 707,079, forward strand.
ATAAAGTGTCATGTCTATTTTTTATTATTTCTCGAGGCTTAATGAATGTGTACAATAAAATAAAAACAAATACCACCATTAAATTCAAAGAAGTCAGAAAATCCAATATGTGTGTGCATGCTATCAGTAGTTAGATATTGAACATCTGTGTTAGTGGTGTTGAAGTATTCAAGTTGCCGCCATGGCAATGCAAATGTTGCATACAATTGTACAGTAAAATGTAAAACATATACTTTTTTCAAAATGTTGTTAAGAAATAAATTAAACTTGGACTCAATACAGTCACAGGGTAGAGAGTCTTAACATCCACTTAGGCCAGACGATTCGTATGTGAATATTTTAAATGGTAGGTTACGTGTAGCAGTAGCCATTTCCTTTGAGTACTGTTATCATTTATCGAGGCTGTGTGTGTTTGTAGTTGACTGTCGTCCTTGGATGCTGCTTTTCCTGTTTCCTGCTGCTTTTCCTGATACCTGGTGCTTTAAAACATCAATAAATAGAAGTACACTCGTAATAATAAAAACATCTCACTGCGCTTTTTTGTACATGTATCTCGATGCGTACGTAATTATAATCCCACTTAATCATTCATAACTAGGAGTTACGCAAGCGAAAGTGTTCTAGAATGTATCACTAAACAGTTGTCCACCTTAACATGTGCATATATTTTCTCTTTTGTTTGTTCCAGGTGGAAAAAAATGAGACAAGTTCATGATGTCATACATGGTTGGATATGCCTAAATGTTTTTGAGCCCAGATCTGAAAATCTAATACAGGGTCTTGATACATTTGAAAATAAAAAAGTGATCTGGACAAATTCAACAGGGTTTCTATATAATTATGGATATTTAAAGAAAAGCAAATTGGTCGATTCCGTGTTTTTGCTGGATATTTCAAGAAACAGACATTACGTTTCACAACGAACGCATTTTTAAGATAATTCAGTAAGTTGTGCAGTGGTCCAGAGAGGTCCATTTACAGATGCAGAGGAGTGCAAAAACAACTGTGTTGTGAGACGTAAAGGCATACTAGTTTATTAACACAGAGCAGACCGGCGTATAATGCAATCAGTATAAACAGTTTAGTATATTAAGTTCTCTGGATGTGGTCTTTATTTTTAGAGAGATTTCCTTTTGATATGATTTACTATTATTTACACTGTCTTGTCGATTTCAGCGCTGGAAACAGGATACAGAGAACGTCATGTTAGTGCCTAATCTCATCCAATTTATCAGGTAAGGCTGAGAAAAGAATTGAAGCCCGATGCTGACCAGAGGGTTTCATTTTGTTCGTGCCGAACCTGATAAACTGGATTAATTGAATTGGGGCTTTAAGGCGCACCAACACACGAAAGGTTATAAACCTCCAAAGTAAATTTCTTACATTGATGGATATTACCTTCTAAGATTTTCAATTGTTCTTCAAAGATTCATGTTATTTATTCAACATGAAGAGTTTTATTAATGTCATATTTCGTAGTATGATAACACATAGTTTGTTTTGAATTTGATGACAAGTACCATTGGTGGGGTAGGTTGGGGTACTCCGGGACAGTGTCCCAGAGTGCCCCATACACATGTTGTTACAGAGTGTGGACAATTCCCTTACCATAACGAAATAATAATGGTACAAAATCTCAAAATAAAATAAAAGGAAAACTATGGGAAAACTCCGGAAGAAGAAATGAGAGAAGCTGACCGTTTGGTAATAGCTGGCAAAGCTATTCGTGAAACTGCTGCTCGTTTTAGTATTGCAAAGTCCACTCTGAAGAGATATGTAGATAAGGCAAAGCTGAAAGGTATTAACACAAGAATGACACCAGTATGGAATAACCGGAGGGTCTTTTCAGAAAGTCAAGAATTAGACCTTGAAACCTATTTAGATACCGCTAGTTATTACATCATGGCCTGTCAATAGTTGCCACAATGAACTTAAATATGAATTAGCTGAGATTACAAAAATCAAAAAGAAAGAAAGACTTAGTGCGAAACCTAAGGTATGAGGCAACCAAGAATAAACAAACCCGTTCGAAGATAGATACTGGTAAGGTAACCGTTACTAATCATGATTCAGATAGTGAGGACAGTGAAACAAATACTGATGAAATGTTGGCGTCAGACACAGACTTTGAGGAAGATTTTAGCGACAATGTTGGTTATGCAGAGTAATTTAATTTTGATAAGGGTGACATACAGGAAGGTGATTATTTGTTAGTCAAGTATGACTCAAAATTATCAACCAAATACTTCGCTGGAACATATTCAAATGGTAAATGGTGATTACGATATCAGTTTTCTTACTCGTCAGCCGATAAAAATGAAACACATTCTGTTCATACTTCCTGACAAAGTAGACTTAGATAACATCGAGTTTGAAGACATTGTAAAGAAGTTACCCCAACTATGCTCTACAGGAGGTACTGCACGTGCATGTAAGCAGCTGAAGTTTGATGTGGACTTGAGAGGTTTTTTCTAAGAAACAATATTGGAAGATCAATAAGTACTTATGACTTCTCTACACTATATACAACCTTAACACATCACCTTATTACAGACAAGCTAATTTCTCTTATTCAAAATACAATCACTAATGAAAATACTACATTTTTGGCATGTAATACTATTTAATCGTTTTCTACTAACGGCAGTTTAGATAATTATACTATGTGGACTTGCTATGAAGTTTGTGAAGCACTCATCTTCCTATTAGATAATATTTTCGTCAGGTATGGTACCACCGTTTATAGACAAATTGTTGGTATCCCTATGGGTACGAACTGTGCACCACTTGTCGCAGATTTGTTTTTATTTTGTTATTAAAGATATTTCATGTTGAGTCTTTCACCAGATACCCAGGCAGATGTTATTGAAGCTTTTAATGACACCTCTCGGTATCTGGATTACATACTGAACATTGACAACCCTTTCTTTCCAACTATGGTTGATAATATTTATCCTAAGGAACTTCAGCTTAATAAAGCTAATATATCTGATAATCACGCCTCTTTTCTTGATTTAGATCTCTCAATTGAAAATGGTGAAATAATTAGCAAAATCTATGACAAGAGAGATGATTTTAATTTTGACATTGTTAATTACCCCCACTTGGATGGGGATGTTCCCCGAGCAACTTCTTATGGGGTGTATGTGTCTCAACTTATTCGTTTTTCAAGAGCTTCTACTCGAGTTGAGGACTTTAATATTCGTAATCTTTGTATAACTAAAAAGCTACTCAATCAGGGTTACCGTTACCATAAACTTCGTAAAACCTTTGCAAAATTGTATTATCGTAACCCTGATCTTCTTTCCAAATATAAAAGTAATTTAAGGACTCTTCTGCGACAAGGACTATCACAGCCTGACTTCTATGGTGATGTGATTTATAAACTTCGTAAGATTCTTGGTCATGATCACTTTCATACTATCTTTGTTAAACTTGTTAAAATGTTCATCAAAAGAGGTTATGACCTTATCATTTTGCAAAGTACTGCATGCTTGGTGGTGGACCCTTTTACAGTTCGCCACTATGCTTTCCTCTTTAATTGTACGATGACCGGACAGGCTGCGGACCCTATGATGACGCCTATCTAAAGCCCATTGGGACGGTGGCGTTTGATGTTCGTCTTTGATCTTTCTTGTCGTGCCCTTAATGGTTTATTCTCTTGTTGCTCTGGCTTCTGTCCAAGTCATTGAGTACCTTCAGTGTGGCTTTCTAGGCTATTGTTTTTTTTTGTGTTATATTTACACGAGCATATTTGTGTTTTACTTATATTGCCTATTGATGATGCCTTGTTGTTTAGAGATTAGATCATGGCGGGGATTTCTTTATTTACACTGTCCTGTTTTAATTGGGTGACAGTAGGGTAAGTGTGAGGTTTGGTGCACCCTAGAACCGGTTTAAACCCCCAGTGGCCTACTTTGCCACTGACCGTTCCAATGCGGTAGCCCTATTGTCAACCCTTTTGCGTTTGTGATGTCGTTTACTTTTATTATTACTTTTGCCTTCTTGTTTGTCTGTTTGCATGTTTGTTTCTGTGTTTTGTGGTTGACGGTTCTCCTTGTATGCTACTTTCCCTGTCCGATCTTTTTATATGTCTTTGAAGTTGAAGTTTGATGCGGACTTGAGTGACTTTTACTAAGAAACAGTATTGGAAGTTTTGATAGTCGCAATGTGGTTAATACCTGTTTTTAACTTGTTAACTTGTTTATAGTGTTCCTGTGTTTAACCTGTTAACTTGTTTATAATGTTCAGTGTTCCTGTTGAAATAAAAGTATCGCTTTAAATTGATGAAAGTTATTTGTCCCACTGTACCACATGTAATGTCCCAGAGAACCCCATGGCTGGGGCACTCTGGGACTTTTCATGGACCTGTTTTAAACCATGACACTGAAGAAACTAATAATGATACATGCCATTGTAAATGACTAAACTATCCGTATTGAAGTAGACTTTACTACAAATAAAGCATATTTAAAAAATACACATTTATAAATGGTGTGGACGAAATTATGTGTTTTTTGTCCCAGAGTGCCCAGGTCTCAATTTACGCTGGAGCCACGTTATTGTTTTTCTGCCACTGATCTAGTGATATGAGTGAGATGGAACCTGAAACAATGTAGGGGTCATGATGAATACCTTTAATGAGCACGAACAAAAAAATGATAAAATGAATATGAATTCGGGGGAGGGGGGTTCTACCCCTTCCCCTTCTACGGGATCTGCAGTGGCCCTTTTCTTTGCCCCGTAACCAAACGGCACTAACATGATATTCTATTTATCATGTTGATGGTTTAAAATTATTTAATTTACCTTTATCCATTTCTTTCTGTTCAAAAATATCCAGACGTCATCAAATATACCCTGACGTCATCCAAATAGATGCACCTGACGGTATAGGAAAGTAACTGCCGAAAGAAGATTTTATCTCAGGCACTCTGTTTCTTGACATAATTATACAGATCGACATGATAAAATAGCGAGATTGTGTACACTTCAATTCGATTTAAGCTAACCAGTGGGCCTTGTTGCCTGCTGACTATTCCAAGTCTGCAAACCTGTCTTCACCACTCATTTTGTTGTGTATTGTCCTTTTCGTTGTATAGCTAATTTGTTCTTCGTTGTATAGTGCGGATATACGGTGACATTGCGTTTGGGTAGTGTGTTTCCTATAGAGCCATTCTTGTCATGTTTTTATTACTAATTTAAACTTCCTCCTTGCAAGTAATACCATTTTCTCTCGGCGGCTAGTTAACACTTGCCTAAAACCTTGTTTGTATACTAACCTTGTTTTGTTTGTTTGTTACAGATTTTGGGATCAACAGTATCATATGAGTCTGTAAGAAGGCAATGCATACTTCACCGAAGGTAACACACTCATCTATAAGAATGTTGATATATTTCTGCCATATTTTCAGAAATATTTTATTCACAATAACCTTCGTTTCAGTATAAAACAAATGTGGTAGATCTATATACTATAAATCATTATCAATACTCGTTGTCAACGGTACTTTCCAAACAAATCATGCAATACATCTTAAGTGTATAGTGATAATATAATAGACCCCATGTGTATCTCTAATGGAAATACATATGGCGGTCAATCCCTTTGGAGCGAATCTGATGTGATTATAATTGTAAATTGGTCTGAAATAAATAGCATTGTTTCCCTGAAAAGTGTGACTAATGGTATTTAATTGGACGTTTGACATATAGCTGCTAGAAAGCCTTAATGAATGTGGAGCTCTGTATACATAAGAATAAAAACGCTATTCCTCTTGTGTACTAAAGAATCTATCTTGACTTAAAATCATCAATTCCTGTGTGCCGAATAAGAAACAGCCTTGTCTTCATTTAAGTAATCGCAATTTAGGAAAATGTATAATGGTTTCTATGAGTGTATTAAAGCCACGGCACTAGCACAATGCTCTACAGTGGTATACCTTCACACCAATGACGTCACATTAAGGCACGCTGATAAGTCGATATATGTTAAAACAAATTAACACCCATTGCAGTAGAGGACATTTCAGTCTGGAAAGTCGCATAATGTCGGCCGGTACACTCTTCTTTCTTTTTGTAAATAATACATCTCCACTAAGTAAATTGTTGTCAAGTTGAGTTGATATCACATTGCTGATCTAGCTGTGACATGTTGCAAGCACGGTAGTGTTAAAAGTATGAGGTTTATTGGTTTAACCACGCCAGCCTCCCAAATTTCAAATCATAAAAGTTAACCTTGACTTGTAGGCAAAACACTAGTACCACACATGTACTTGCATTTTGGTAACTCAACCTCTTTGAAATAGACAAAATAGTGTGTTTGTTTCATGTTAAGTTGAAACTGTGTTTATTACTTTGCTCTCCGATTCTCTCAAGTTCAATGAAACAACAAACACTTCAAAGCAATCAGTGTTACAACATAATTTAAGTGTAAACGCTGAATAGCTATTCGATTTTACGTGTTTTTATATTCTCAAATGGATTAGGTTCGACTATTAATGGCTCGTTAATTTAGTTTGTATTACCCGTGTTACATTTTACGCGACAGTTCTAAATACGTCACGCAATTGTTCGTGTTAGATTGACGTCGTTTCGCCTAAGTTCCGCGACAAACAAATGGACTCACAGATAAATCGAACAATCCCATTTTAAAACCGATAACAATTTAAAAAATAAATGCTGAGAATGTATTTTACTAATATATTCTAGTTTTAAACTTTAAACGTATACCCGAAATTTAGTTGTACAATAGTTTATAATGCCAACTTATACAAGTTGTTCGGCACTCAAACATAAAACACATTATTACATGAGTTACTATATATAGATATAAAAATCGAACAGGAAGGACGACAGTCAGCCACAAACACACACAGAAACAAAGAACAAATTTAAAGATGAATAAAAGGTCAAAAACAAACACAAATGGGGTCGCGTAATACAGGCATTGTCTATGCGGTGATACTAGACAAGCGCGTGAAACGGGGGCCAAAAATCCATAAGAAGGGCCAACAAACCAATATGACGGGCCGAATATCCGTATTAAATCGAGACTGCGTTACATACATTTAGCGTTTAATTATAGATACGTATTTGTTTTAATAATCGACCACGAACCAGTCATACCATGCATCGGCACGTCCACTCAACGACAACTGCGACGGTTGAAAATGGCAGCCAGAATGCTCGCTACCTTGTCAAGATTACCACAATACACGCAGGAGATCGTTAGAAGACGATACAAAGATGAGACGGACATTAATGAAATGATGGAATAATGAAAAAGAAGAACAATTCAGTTTAAATCAAAATATGACGTGACAAAAATGGGTGCCTGGCTTGGAGATGTTCAACGGCTCGAGGAAATCCAACATGAGCAACTAATACATATGCATTTAGAACTGTTTTCTTGACTATTACGAAAAACGATGTATAAAGGGCCTGACAACAATCCCATTAAACCTGTGAAGGGTGAATATTTCACAGTACGGAACATTGCTCGGCCTTTTCCGTCAGTGGCGGGAACGCCAAATATCGTTTCGATTGTTTTACGGACATCTTCGTCAGATTCCGCCACTAGAAAATACCGATTACGGAAATTAACGAAGAGTTCCGGTTCCACTTATTTTGTTTGTATGACGTAAGGTCATCTTGGCGTTCTCGTGCAAACTGGTGTAAAAATATTGACCTTTGGAAAAACAATTATCAAAGAATATATAATATATTGTTTGATTAACATTTTTGTCATGATACGGAAAATAATTCCCTCGTGAGAATGATTCTTGCGATATAGAAACTACTGCGCAAGCGCACTCGTTTCTTTATCGCAAGAATGAGAAAGATTCTTGCGATATAGAAACGAGTGCGCTTGAAAGATTCTTGCGATATAGAGTGCTATATCACAAGAATCTTTCTCACTTGGGAATTATTTCCCGTATAACGACAACCATGTTAATTAAACTCTATGTATATTCATTACGTGTTCCCGTCTTAATTCCATAAAGCGATGGGAAAGCTTATATTAGTAGGATTAATAAAGGATATTACGTTTAAAAACATGTTTACTGAAAAAAATCGATAACCTGTTTAAAATTACCTATTAAATGTTTTAATTTTACAACATTTTAAGCAGAAATTAAGATTTTATTTCGTACCACAGCCAATCCCGTTTTCAGTTTTTGGAGAAGGGGTTGGATGAGGTATGAAATTTAATACTCGGACCAAGTAATGTGATAGCTCAGTGGTTATAGCACTGGTACGTTAAGCCAAAGAACTGGGTTTGAGTCCGAATTGAGGCACACATTATTTTGCATTTCTTATATTTACACTTTATCCATTTTGGTTGCAGCTTACATTAAGTTTCTCAGCGTTTGCCTGAATATACTGTAGAAAGTAGATGTGTCAAAAAGCACGTTGATACAATCATATACAGAATCAACATTGAGACCATCCATATGGTAATATAGCCCATTTCGATAAGTACATCCAAAACATACGTCATCTTACACGTCCTCTTAAACGCTCTGCAGTATTTAAGATAAGAAAAGCGTAATTTGCTCCACATCAGTTTGAAATAAAAACACACTCTTATTCGCGTTCAAGCCAATAAGTTGGTTGAGGCGTCGTGTTATTGCCGGGGATGTAATAATTAATATATGTATATTAGCGACAAAACGTTCACCAGCCTCTGTAGCGCAGCTGGTTGAGGCGTCGTGTTATTGCCGGGGAAGTCAGGGTTCAAGCCTGCTGATTTACTTTTTGTTTTATTTTAATTATTATGGTTTTCATTCTTGCAAATGGTAAGGTAGCCACATTTTTCACTTTGATAACGCATATGATATAATTACACATGGTAGCAGTGAACTGTTTATATGTGTTGTAATGCACACGCTAACGCATCCCTTACATGTGAACAATTATATTTCTGTGCGGATCCGTACTTAAAGCACGTCGTGTCACAAGGGTGAATTGTAATCAATATGTAAGGCATGTCAAGATATTTGAACAGAAAGAAGCGAGGTCGCCCATATTGAATCAAAATGATTGGTAGAATAAAATGCTGAGAATGTATTTTACCAATATATTCTAGTTTTAAACTTAAACGTATACCCGAAATTGAGTTGTACAATAGTTTATAATGCCAACTTATACAAGTTGTTCGGCACGCAAACATAAAACACATTATTACATGTGTTACTATATATAGATATAAAAATCGAACAGGAAAGACGACAGTCAACCACAAACACACACAGAAACAAAGAACAAATTTAAAGATGAATAAAAGGCCAAAAACAAACACAAAGGGGTTGACAATATGTTAGTATATATAGAGTCAAAAACGGCTTTTGTTTCGCGAAATACAGGCATTGTCTATGCGGTCATACTAGACAAACGCGTGAAACGGGGGGCCAAAAATCTAGTACCATTTTGCATAAGAATGGAAAATGCCCCATGTGTTGCAACATATCTACAGAAAAGTAGGGGTTATGTATTTTCTAAGAAAGAACTCATGAATGAAAGCATCATTTAAAAAAAATAAACACGGAGATAAAATATTGTAATCGTACACTACTCACAATTGTAATATTTCAATGCTTGAACATTATTACAACTTGGTCAGTGCTAGTGGGCGTGAGAGGTGTTGAACCTTGTTCCTCTCATGAACAGCTTAATACAACCGAGACTGCTGCTTTTCTCCCATTTCTGCTCATGTGAGATAGGTATTTTCCTCATGTGAGATAACTCTTTCTTGCATACCGGACAAGGAAATCCGTCATTTTACCGGGGCTAGATATTTCCATCTCACCCTAGGGTCGAGATAAAATTCACGCGCAACAATAATGACGTCAATAACGTGAACAGATGCATGACGTCATTGTGTTAAAAACATTACAATGTTAGTTATTGGTGACGTCGATGCACATAATGTCATTGATATGCAAGAAAAAGAATCCACCATGAGTTTATCCATGTGAGATGGGTAAATCTCACCTTTGGGATCAGAATTGCAACCAGGAACTCGGCAGAGCCTCGTCCATGGTTACAATTCTGACCCTCGGGTGAGATTTACCTATCTCACATGGATACTCATGATGGATACTTATAATCTTACATGACATGTGACTTATGACGTCATGCCGTGACGTCGACGTCGCCTTATTCTGGCGTTAAATCAGCAAGGTCATTGATTTTATGCCGGTAATAAACACATAATGGGAGAAAAATAATCCATCATGAGTGATCCAAGTGAGATAGGGAAATCTCACCCTCGGGATCAGAATTGCAACCAGGCACTCGGCAGAGCCTCGTCCCTGGTTGCAATTCTAACCCCTCGGGTGAGATTTCTCTATCTCACATGGACACTCATGATGGATTCTTATATTCTCTCTTGGTTGTGTTTGTAGTTTCGAATGGATCCCCTTTTCAGTATTCATTGACATTGACACTAACGTTTGTTAAGTGCTGTTTGGCGGCTTACAACCGTTCAGTAGTGTTATTAATTACTGGGCCTTTGTGATCATCAAGCCCTTGTGAATTTACTTGTGAATTTAAAATAGAATACCGCTTAAGCCGGTCCTAGTGGAAGTTAGAGGTGTTGCACCTTGCATTTCCTCTCATGAACAGACTGACTACCTCTCATGAATACAACCGAATCTGCTACTGTTTTCTCTTACTTGTGTTTGTTGCTTCGAAGTGATCCCCTCCTTAGTATGTATTGACATTCACCCTAACGTTTGTTTAGTGCTGTGTGGCGGCTATAAAAGTCGTCCGATTGCAAATCAATTGTTATTACTTACTGGTCCTTTGTAATATCAAGCCCATTCTTTGTGGCTTCAAAATAGAATACCGCTTTAGCCGGTGCTAGGGTCGTAAAACGCCGGAGGTGTTGCACCCTATATTACCTCTCATGAAAAGACTCAAATAAAACGAGTATGATACCTTTCTGTTTTGTTTGTGTTTGTTGCTTCCAAAGGATCCTCTTTTCTGTATTTATTGATCAACAAAGTGATATCAACTCCACATGGCACACTAAATTAACGAACATGTTATTGTTACATCAAGAAAGAATGATGATTTTCTTGCCGCAATCATTTGACTACCTCACGCCGGCACTTCCTGTGTTGTAATGAGTGTCAACATATTGAGGAGAAAAAAAAGAAAATGAGCTGGTTTATTTTCAAATCAATTTCACGTTACAGTTGCGTGACGAAATTGCGAATGTTTAAGAAGATATTTGTTTTATTTGACTGATTACTGATGGGAGTGTCAATTTTAAACAACTAACAGACTGACAGAAAAACACAGCATGTACATTGCTTTAATATTTAGAGAATATTGAACTGCTGGGTTCGATTATATGAGCGGATAGGAGTAAGTGACAAAACAAATCACGCCTACCATCAAGAGAAAGAATGTCCTTATAATCAATCCCTGCAGTTAAATATTCTATTTATTGCATTTTAAATCGGTTTATATATGAGGTAGTTATTATTATTTAGTTACAATGCATTTCCCTCTATTGAGCTTGACCCATAGACTTGCAAGCACAAACATCAATGAATAGAGAATACCAGAAAGTATATGAGAAATGGTACAAGTGTATACATGCTTTAATGGTAGAAAAGTTTACAGAGGATCCTACATAAGTGCTTATTTATTTTATAGTATCACTTTTACCGTCATTTGCAACTAATTCAGTAATACATTATCTAGATTCTCTTTATCACCTAACTCAGAACTTCACATTCCTTCGGAAAGCGTCTCTAAATGTGACGTCATTGTCGTAACGGTATACCACTATTTATGTCACGTTTTTAATACACTCTTAGAAGCAATTGTTTGTGATATTGAATATGTTCCTAAATTACGACTGCATAAATAAACAAACTGTTGCGTCTAACGCGGAACATAGGAATTATGAATTTAAGGGAGAATGAAGCTTGTTCCGCGTTATACCACTTCTTGAAATAGCATGGTCTAATTCAGGGGTTTTCGTCAATTCCTAAATTCTACCCGATCCGTTTGTAATTATATGAATGCCGCATTATGTGCCATCGCCTCATTTGTATCTTCAATGAGCTGAATCCGTAATATGTGCACAGATTGGAATCACTACATGACTAATCAGTCTGAGTCTTATCATTACACCACGTATCAAACAGATTCTAACTATACATCACGTATCAATCAGATTCTAACTATACACCACGTATCAAACAGATTCTAACTATACACCACGTATCAATCAGATTCTAACTATACATCGCGTACCAATCAGATTCTGAATATACATCACGTATCAATACGATTCTAACTATACACCACGTATCAAACAGATTCTAACTATACATCACGTATCAATCAGATTCTAACTATACACCACGTATTAAACAGATTCTAACTATACACCACGTATCAAACAGATTATGACTATACACCACGTATCAATTAGATTATAACTATACATCACTTATCAATCAGATTCTGAATATACATCACGTATCAATCCGATTCTAACTATGCATACGTATCAAACAGATTCTGACCATACACCACATATGAATCATATCCTAACTATACACCACGTATCAAACAGATTCTGACTATACACCACGTATCAATCAGATTCTAACTATACACCACGTATCAAACAGATTCTGACTATACACCACGTATCAAACAGATTACCACGTATAAATAATATCCTAACTATACACCACGTATAAAACAGATTCTGACTATACACCCACGTATCAATCAGATTCTAACTATACACCATGTATCAAACAGATTATGACTATACATCACGTATCAATCAGATTCTAACTATACACCACGAATCAAACAGATTACCACGTATGAATAATATCCTAACTATACACCACGTATCAAACAGATTCTGACTATACACCACGTATCAATCAGATTCTAACTATACACCACGTATCAAACATATTATGACTATACACCACGTATCAAACAGATTCTGACTATACACCACGTATCAAACAGATTACCACGTATGAATAATATCCTAACTATACACCACGTATCAAACAGATTCTGACTACACACCACGTATCAATCGGATTCTAACTATACACCACGTATCAAACAGATTATGACTATACATCACGTATCAACAGATTCTAACTATACACCACGTATCAAACAGATTCTGACTATACATCACATATCAGTCAGATGCTAACTATACACCACGTAACAAACAGCTTCTGACCATAAACCACGTATCAATCAGATTCTAACTATACACCACATATCAATCATATTCTAACTATACACCACGTGTCAATTAGATTCTAACTATACACCACGTATCAAACAGATTCTGACTATACATCACGTATCAATCAGATTCTAACTATACACCACGTATCAAACAGATTACCACGTATGAATAATATCCTAACTATACACCACGTATCAAACAGATTCTGACTATACACCACGTATCAATCAGATTCTAACTATACACCACGTAACAAACAGCTTCTGACCATAAACCACGTATCAATCAGATTCTAACTATACACCACGTTTCAAACATATTCTACTATACACCACGTATCAATCAGATTCTAACTATACACCACGTAATAAACAGATTCTGACTATACACCACGTATCAAACAGATTACCACGTATGAATAATATCGTAACTATACACCACGTATCAAACAGATTCTGACTATACACCACGTATCAATCAGATTCTAACTATACACCACGTAACAAACAGCTTCTGCCATAAACCACGTATCAATCAGATTATAACTATACACCACGTTTCAAACATATTCTACTTTACACCACGTATCAATCAGATTCTAACTATACACCACGTATCAAACAGATTCTGACTATACACCACGTATCAAACAGATTACCACGTATGAATAATATCCTAACTATACACCACGTATCAAAAAGATTCTGACTATACACCACGTATCAATCAGATTCTAACTATACACCACGTATCAAACAGATTCTGACTATACATCACGTATCAATCAGATTCTAACTATACACCACGTATCAAACAGATTACCACGTATGAATAATATCCTAACTATACACCACGTATCAAACAGATTCTGACTATACACCACGTATCAATCAGATTCTAACTATACACCACGTAACAAACAGCTTCTGACCATAAACCACGTATCAATCAGATTCTAACTATACACCACGTTTCAAACATATTCTACTATACACCACGTATCAATCAGATTCTAACTATACACCACTTATCAAACATAGTCTGACTATACACCACGTATCAAACAGATTACCACGTATGAATAATATCCTAACTATACACCGCGTATCAAACAGATTCTGACTATACACCACGTATCAATCAGATTCTAACTATACACCACGTATCAAACAGATTATGACTATACATCACGTATCAATCAGATTCTAACTATACAGCACGAATCAAACAGATTCTGACTATACATCACCTATTAATCAGATTCTAACTATACACCACATAACAAACAGTTTCTGACCATACACCACGTATTAATCAGATTCTAACTATACAACACGTATCAATCAGATTCTAACTATACACCACGTATCTGAAAGATTCTGACTATACAACACGTATCAATCAGATTCTGACTATACCCCATGTATCAAACAGATTATAACTATACACCACATATCAATAAGATTCTGACTATAAACCACGTATCAATCAGACTCTAACTATACACCACGTATCAAGCAGATTCTAACTATAAATCACGTAGCAATTTGTTAAATCTTTGCCCTTTTTTATTTATTTTACTTTAAAATGATGGTCATGATAGGGAAACCGTTTCTAAGTATAAAAGTTAGACATATTCATTACGTGTAACGCTATACCCAGTACATACTACTCATACTGAAATCATTGTAAACAATTGATATAGTAAGTATAAGTTCCTCTAAATATCCCCGCTCAAACTCTGGATACACCCACAACCTAATAAACAGCAAATTTACCCAAAATATCCTCTTTCTGTGGGAGACTCTCGAATCAATAGGGAAATTACCTGAAACATCATCTGCTTGTCGCCTAAAGAGACTTTAAACAATAGCAAACTTATCCCCAAACAGTACGTCCTATTTCTACAGAAATGAAACTCTAAGCGATAGCTAAAATACATCAAACGAGCAATAGTAATATTACCACCAATCATTCCCTCAAACGTTTTGTCTGTGGAGAGACAAGACTCTAACTGATATTAACATTACAGTATACACGATTTACATGCGATTTATTAACTATACTCAGCAAAAATAGAATCTTTTAAGCTGTGATTTGCATAGGGTTGACTTTGTTACACTTTGTACACCAATCTAGATACAATTTCATCATTTTATACTTATCACTCATTCATTCTGATCTTAACTCAAAGTTTTAACCACAAGACTCGGAAATGCTGTTTAAACCAAATCAAGAGATATACGTTTGCCTACAAGTTTGATTCAAAGAAAAATGTTTTCATGACAGTGCTGGCCTTTAACAAAGGTATTGGCATTTAATATTAAATATATGGGTAAAGTTGGGGACGTTTATATTTTTGCTCAGTATAGTTTCAGTTGAAAAACAATGCATTGTATACCATTAGACGTGTACACAAGTGAAATAACGTGTTGAATTATATACATTCACAGTTTCAAATACGTACACTTCATTCATTAAAAGTCCGTTCTCTCTGCTATATGTAAAGAAATATAAAAAGATCGGACAGGGAAAGTAGCATTCAATGAGGACAGTCAACCACAAAAAAACAGAAACAAACACGCAAACAGACAAACAAGAAGGCAAAAGAAATGATAAATGCAAACGACATCACAAACACAAAAGGGTTGACAATAGGGCTACCGTCTTGGAACGGTCAGTGGCAAAGTAGGACACTGGGGGTTTATACCGGTTCTAGGGTGCACCAAACCTCACACTTACCCTACTATCATCCCATTAAAACAGGACAGTGTAAATAAAGAAATCCCCGCCATGATCTAATCTCTAAACAACAAGGCAGCATCAATAGGCAATATAAGTAAAACACAAATATGCTCGTGTAAATATAATACACAAAAAACAATAGCCTAGAAAGCCACAATGAATGTACTCATTGACTTGGCAGAAGCCAGAGCAACAAGAGAATAACCATTAAGGTAATTTGAATTGAATTGGATTGTATAGTCGCACCAACAGCTAAAGTCATATGGCGACTTTTACAGCTTCCATTGGTGGAGAAAGACCCCAGGTACCCTTCCGGGCAATTTTAGTGCATGGCGATGACTGGGTAGAACCACCGACATTCCGCAAGCCAGCTGGATAGCTTCCTCACATAAAGATTCCGAGAGCGATATATCAAACGGCCCATTTACAGACCATTAACCACTGTGACACATTATAACGAAACAATGCTCTTTATTTCAGATCAATTTATAATTCTAATCACAATATTGTAATAAGATTCGTTCCAAATGGAATGACCGCGCCAAGTATTTCCATTTAACAGAACCATTGGGGTCCATTATTTAAATGCTATTCGCTTAAGCGGATTTGTACGATTTCTTTGGGAAGTTTGGTTGACAATGAGTATTGATAAATAGTCCTAATAGATGTATATATACTACTAAACTTTGCTGAGCACCAAACCGTTTTCGCCTTTCGCCCCAAATACCGCGCGAAACTGTATTTTGTAGGGTGGCATGCACAAATATGCAAAGATAATTGTTTTGTATTCCAATCTTGATAATAAAGTAAGGAATTTCACATAAATTAATCGTAAAACAAAATTAATTGTTATTTTATGCTGCTGGTAAAACCAGCCACCGGAAAATGTCGATTTGAACTCTTGGTGCTTAGCAAACTTTGAGTAGAATACATCTATCACAATCATTTTATATCGAAACGAATGTTGTAATGAATAAACTATTTCCGATAGCGTGGCAAAAATAAATCAACATTCGTATAGATGATTGTTTTAACTCCGTCGAAATATGCATTTATCAATCATGCTGACTCACATTTCAGAAATAATAATAAATAGCTTTGGATATATTGTTGAACCAAATACAAATAAAGTTTGTAACAAAAAACAGTTTTACGTAAGCGTTAACTGTCTGTTAAGAGAAAACTGTATGAAATCTGGATAGGAACATGAAACTACTTTTTAAAGGCTGTGAGTCATATATAACGTGGATATAAAGTACACATATACTTTATAGAGTTGCAAACCGAAATATACCTCCCAAACGTACTTCCTCGATATTCGCTAACCGAGAAAAGGTTCTTTTACAGTCTTTAGTAATGTATCAGTGTTTCCTACTAAGCAATTTATTTTGAAGGCATCATAACCCGCTTTAAACTATGCAAATAAATGTACATAAAACCTTTGCTTTGTTATTTAGAATCGACTGGCCCAAGTGGATTTAAAGATGCTTTGTCATTTAGAATCGGCTGGCTCAAGTAGATTTGAAGATGTTTTGTTATTTAGAATCGACTGGCTCAAGTGGATTTAAATATGCATTGTTATTTAGAATCGACTGGCTCAAGTGGATGTCAAGACGCTTTGTCATTTAGAATCGACTGGCCCAAGTGGATTTAAAGATGCTTTGTTATTTAGTGTATCCCTCACTATTGATGATATAAAACCCAGTATACCCGGCGTCTGTTAACTGGTTTGACTTACTGTGCAATTATAACAGTGCGTTAAAACAAATGATCATAGAAACTGGGCACAGCTACATGTACACGTGGATTGAAAGATGCTTTGTTCTTTAGAATCGACTGGCTCAAGTGGATTTAAAGATGCTTTGTTAATTAGAATCGACTGGCTCAAGTGGATTGAAAGATGTTTTGTTATTTGGAATCGACTGGCTCAAGTGGATTGAAAGACGCTTTGTTATTCAGAATCGACAGGCTCAAGTGGATTTAAAGACGCTTTGTTATTTAGAATCGACTGAATTAAGTCGATTGAAAGATGCTTTGTTATTTAGAATCGACTGGCCTAAGTAGATTGAAAGATGCTTTGATATTTAGAATCGACTGGCTCAAGTGGATTTAAAGAGGCTTTGTTATTTAGTGTATCCCTCACTATTGATGATATCAAACCCAATATACCCGGCATCTGTTAACTGGTTTGACTTACTTGTTTCGGTGTATTAAAACACATTAATTGCGTTTCTATGACACTATTTTATATTCAAGACTACCATGTGCAATTATAACAGTGCGTTAAAACAAATGCTCATAGAAACTGGGCACAGCTACATGTACACGTGGATTGTAAGATGTTTTGTTATTTAGAATCGACTGGATCAAGTGAATTTAAAGATGCTTTGTTATTTAGAATCGACTGGCTCAAGTGGATTGAAAGATGTTTTGTTACTTAGAATCAACTGGCTCAAGTGGATTGAAAGATGCTTTGTTATTCAGAATCGACAGGCTCAAGAGGATTTAAAGAAGTTTTGTTATTTAGAATCGACTGGCTTAAGTGGATTGAAAGATGCTTTGTTATTTCGAATCGACTGGCCCAAGTGGATTGAAAGATGCTTTGTTATTTAGAATCGACTGGCTCAAGTGGATTGAAAGATGTTTTGTTACTTAGAATCAACTGGCTCAAGTGGATTGAAAGATGCTTTGTTATTCAAAATCGACAGGCTCAAGAGGATTTAAAGAAGTTTTGTTATTTAGAATCGACTGGCTTAAGTGGATTGAAAGACGCTTTGTTATTTAGAATCGACTGGCCAAAGTAGATTGAAAGATGCTTTGTTATTTAAAGTCGACTGGCTCAAGTGGATTTAAAGATGCTTTGTCATTTAGAATCGACTGGCTCAAGTGGATTTAAAGATGCTTTGTCATTTAGAATCGACTGCCTCAAGTGGATTTAAAGATGCTTTGTTATTTAGAATCGATTGACTAATGAGGATTGAAAGATGCTTTATTATTAAGAATCGACTGGCTCAAGTGGATTGAAAAATGCTTTGTTATTTAGAATCGACTGGTTCAAGTGGATTGAAAAATGCTTTGTTATTTAGAATCGACCGGCTCAAGTGGATTTAAAGATGCTTTGTTATTTAGAATCCACTGGCTCAAGTGGATTTAAAGATGATTTGTCATTTCGAATCGACTGGCTCAAGTGGATTTAAAGATGCTTTGTCATTTAGAATCGACTGGCTCAAGTGGATTTAAAGATGCTTTGTTATTTAGAATCGACTGGCTCAAGTGAATTTAAAGATGTTTTGCCATTTAGAATAGACTGGCCCAAGTGGATATAAAAATGATTTGTTATTTAGAATCGACTGGCTCAAGTGGATTGAAAGATGCTTGGTTATGTAGAATCAACTGGCTCAAGTGGATTGAAAGTTGCTTTGTTATTTAGAATCGACTGGATCAAGGGGATTGAAAGATGCTTTGTTATTTCGAATCGACTGGCCCAAGTGGATTGAAAGATGCTTTGTTATTTAGAATCGACTGGCTCAAGTGGATTGACAGATGCTTTGTTATTTAGAATCGACTTACTCATGTGGATTGAAAGATGCATTGTTATTTAGAGTCGACTGGCTCAAGTGGATTGAAAAATGCTTTGTTATTTAGAATCGACTGATTCAAGTGGATTGAAAGATGCCTTGTTGTTTAGAATCGACTGGCTCAAGTGGATTTAAAGATGCTTTGTTATTTAGAATCGACTGGCTCAAATGCTTTGAAAGATGCTTTGTTATTTAGAATCGACTGGCCCAAGTGGATTGAAAGATGCTTATGTATTTAGAATAAACTGGCCCAAGTGGATTTAAAGATGCTTTGTTATTTAGAATCAACTAGCTCTAGTGGATTTAAAGATGCTTAGATATTTAGAATCGACTGGCCCAAGTGGATTGAAAGATGCTTTGTTATTTAGAATCGACTGGCTCAAGTGGATTTAAAGATGCTTTCAAATTGTTATTTAGAATCGACTGGCTCAAGTGGATTGAAAGATGCTTTGTTATTTAGAATGGACCGGCTCAAGTGGATTTAAAGATACTTTTCTATTTGGAATCGACTGTCTCAAATGGATTGAAAGATGCTTTGGTATTTAGAATCGACTGGCTCAAGTGGATTTAAAGATGCTTTGTTATTTCATATCGACTGGCTCAAGTCGATTGAAAGATGCTTTGTTATTTAGAATCGACTGGCCCAAGTGGATTAAAATATGCTTTGTCATTTAGAATCGACTAGCTCAAGTGGATTGAAAGATGCTTTGTTATTTGGAATCGACTGGCCCAAGTGGATTTAAAGATGCTTTGTTATTTAGAATCAACTGGCTAAAGTGGAATTAAAGATGCTTTGTTATTTAGAATCGACTGGATCAAGTGGTTTGAAAGATGCTTTGTTAATTAGAATCGACTGGCTCAAGTGGATTTTAAATGCTTTGTTATTTAGAATCGACTGGCTCAGTTGGATTGAAAGATGCTTTGTTATTTAAAATCGACTGGCTCATGTGGATTAATCGATGCATTCTTATTTAGAATCGATTGAATCAAGTGGATTGAAAGATGCTTTGTTATTTAGAATTGACTGGCTCAAGTGGATTTAAAGATGCTTTTTTATTTAGAATCGACTGGCTCAAGTGGATTGAAAGATGCTTTGTTATTTAGAATCGACTATCCCAAGTGGATTTAAAGATAATTTGTTATTTAGAATCAACTGGCTGAAGTGGAATTAAAGATGCTTTGTTATTTAGAATCGACTGGCTCAAGTGGATTTTAAATGCTTTGTTTATTTAGAATCGACTGGCTCAATTGGATTGAAAGATGCTTTGTTATTTAGAATCGACTGGCTTAAGTGGATTTAAAGATGCTTTGTTATTTAGAATCGACTGGCTCAAGTGGTTTGAAAGATACTTTGTTATTTACAATCGACTGGCCCATGTGGATTGAAAGATGCTTTGTTATTTAGAATAAACTGGCCCAAGTGGATTTAGAGATGCTTTGTTATTTAGAATCGACTGGCTCAAGTGGATTTTAAATGCTTTGTTTATTTAGAATCGACTGGCTCAATTGGATTGAAAGATGCTTTGTTATTTAGAATCGACTGGCTCAAGTGGATTTTAAATGCTTTGTTTATTTAGAATCGACTGGCTCAATTGGATTGAAAGATGCTTTGTTATTTAGAATCGACTGGCTTAAGTGGATTTAAAGATGCTTTGTTATTTAGAATCGACTGGCTCAAGTGGTTTGAAAGATACTTTGTTATTTACAATCGACTAGCCCATGTGGATTGAAAGATGCTTTGTTATTTAGAATAAACTGGCCCAAGTGGATTTAGAGATGCTTTGTTATTTAGAATCGACTAGCTCTAATGGATTTAAAGATGCTTTGTTATTTAGAATCGACTGGCCCAAATGAATTGAAAGATGCTTTTTTTTTAGAATCGACTGGCTCAAGTGGACTGAAAGATGTTTTATTGTTTAGAATCGACTGGCTCAAGTGGATTGAAAGATGCTTTGTTATTTAGAACCGACTGGCCCAAGTGGATTGAAAGATGCTTTTTTATTTAGAATCGACTGGCCCAAGTGGATTGAAAGATGCTTTGTTATTTAGAATCGACTGGCTCAAGTGGACTGAAATATGCTTTGTTGTTTAGAATCGACTGGCTCAAGTGGATTGAAAGATGCTTTGTTATTTAGAATTGACAGGCCCAAGTGAATTGAAAGATGCATTGTTATTTAGAATTGACAGGCTCAAGTTGATTAAAATATGCTTTGTTATTTAGAATCGACTGACTCATATGGATTGAAAGATGCTTTGTTATTTAGAATCGTCTGGCTCAAGTGGATGGGAAAATGCTTTGTTATTTAGAATCGACTGACTCAAGTGGATTTAAAGATGCTTTGTTATTTAGAATCGACTGGCTCAAGTGGATTGAAATATGCTTTGTTATTTAGAATCGACTGGCCCAAGTTGATTGAAAGATGCTTTGTTATTTAGAATCGACTGGCCCAAATGGATTTAAAGATACTTATTTATTTAGAATCGACTGGCTCAAGTGGATTGAAAGATGCTTTGTTATTTATAATCGACTGGCCCAAGTGGATTGAAAGATGCTTTGTTATTTAGAATCGACTGGCTCAAGTGAATTTAAAGATGCTTTGTTATTTTAGAATCGACTGGCCCAAGTGGATTTAAAGATGCTTTCTTATTTAGAATTGACTGGCTCAAGTGGATTGAAAGATACTTTGTGATTTAGAATCTACTGGCTCAAGTGGATTGAAAGATGCTTTTTCATTTAGAATCGACTGGCTCAAATTGATTTAAAGGTGCTTTGTTATTTCATATCGACTAGCTCAAGTGGATTGAAATATACTTTGTTATTTAGAATCGACTGGCCAAAGTTGATTTAAAGATGCTTTATCATTTAAATCGACTAGGTCATGTGGATTTAACGATGCTTTCTTATTTAGAATCGACTGGCTTAAGTGGATTGAAAGATGCTTTGTTATTTATAATCGACTGGCTCAAGTGGATATAAAGGTGCTTTGTATTTAGAATCGACTGGATCAAGTGGTTTAAAAGATGCTTTGTTATTTAGAATCGACTGCCTCAGGTGGATTTAAAGATGCTTTGTTATTTAGAATCGACTGGCTCAAGTGGATTGAAAGATGCTTTGTTATTTAGAATCGACTGGCCCAAGTGGATTTAAAGATGCTTTGTTATTTAGAATCGACTGACTAAAGTGGATTTAAAGATGCTTTGTTATTTAAAATCGACTGGCTCAAGTGGATTGAACTATGCTTTGTTATTTAGAATCGACTGGCCCAAGTGGATTGAACGATGCTTTGTTATTTAGAATCGACTGGCCCAAATGGATTTAAAGACACTTTTTTATTTAGAATCGACTGGCTCAAGTGGATTGAAAGATGCTTTGTTATTTAGAATCGACTGGCCCAAGTGGATTGAAAGATGCTTTGTTATTTAGAATCGACTGGCTCAAGTGAATTTAAAGATGCTTTGTTATTTTAGAATCGACTGCCTCAGGTGGATTTAAAGATGCTTTGTTATTTAGAATCGACTGGCTCAAGTGGATTGAAAGATGCTTTGTGATTTAGAATCGACTGGCTCAAGTGGATTGAAATATGCTTTTTCATTTAGAATCGACTGGCTCAAGTTGATTTAAAGGTGCTTTGTTATTTCATATCGACTAGCTCAAGTGGATTGAAATATACTTTGTTATTTAGAATCGACTGGCCAAAGTTGATTTAAAGATGCTTAATCATTTAAATCGACTAGCTCATGTGGATTTAACGATGCTTTCTTATTTAGAATCGACTGGCTTAAGTGGATTGAAAGATGCTTTGTTATTTAGAATCGACTGGCTCAAGTGGATATAAAGGTGCTTTGTTATTTAGAATCGACTGGATCTAGTGGTTTAAAAGATGCTTTGTTATTTAGAATCGACTGCCTCAGGTGGATTTACAGATGCTTTGTTATTTAGTATCGACTGCCTCAAGTGGATTGAAAGATGCTTTGTTATTTAGAATCGACTGGCCCAAGTGGATTTAAAGATGCTTTGTTATTTAGAATCGACCGGCTCAAGTGGATTTAAAGATGCTTTGTTATTTAGAATCGACTGGCTCAAGTGGATTGAAAGATGCTTTCTTATTTAGAATCGACTGGCTCAAGTGGATTGAAAGATGCTTTCTTATTTAGAATCGACTGACTCAAGTGGATTGAAAGATGTTTTACTGTGTTTGATTTTTCCAAGTTTAATTTACATCTGAAAATCTGTTTTAGAACAAAATAATTAACATGTTTCCATGTAATTCTATTCAAGATTTGCCTTGCCATGGCAGACAACTAGCCTATTAATGCTGCTTTGTTTTTTAGAGGATATGACCTGGCTGGGATATCTTTACACTGTCCCGTTATACTGGGATGACAATAGGGTAAGAGTGAGGTTTGTGCACCTCAGAGGCCTTTTTGGGCACTGACCGTTTCAAGTCTGTAGCTTTATTGTCAACCCTTTTATGTTTTCGATGTCATAATCCTCTTTGAATACTTTAAGACAACTGGCACAAATGTTCAATATCTAATTACTGTTAACAAGCACGCACATAACTGGATTTTCTGACTTCTTTGTGTTTAATGGCGGTACTCGTTTTTATTTTGTTGCCTACATGTCTTTATTTTGTTGCATACAATCATTTAGCATTTCAGAAATTTACAAAAAAGGGCTTGACAATTTATTATGCTTTATTTTCAAATTTTAAGTCTTAACGGAAAGGAAACTGGCAGCAATATATACATGTAATTCTTAGACTATTAAACATTCTAGAAGTATTTCTATCCTATTTTAGACAACGAACGAATGAACTTGGAAATACCGTATTTAGAATTAAATATATTATCCCTAAAATACTACGCATTTATAGGTAAAGTAGTTTGAATAATAAGACAAACTCACGCAAAAGTTTCATTGATGTTTGCTAGTTTTCTAGTGTGCATGTTAGCTTCCAGTACATTATCTTTATATTTTTCATTTGCGGTTTCAATAAACAAATAAGTGCAATGGTATTACGTATTAGGATAAGGCGTATAAAGGTTATAGGATTCCGTAAAGAGTGCTATAAAAAAATCGATTTAAGCTAGCCAGTAAGCCGCATTGCCTATTGACCGTTCCAAGTCGGTATCACTGTCTTCACCACTCTTCATTATTCCTTATGTTGTGTTTTGTCCTGTTCATTCAGAAGGCAGCTGATCCTTATATGTTTTTTGTGTTTGTCTATGGTTAACAGACTGTGAATCATATAGTTGACGATAAGCATGCATTTGAACATCAATTCCTAGTGAACTCTTCTAAAATACTTGAATGTTATAACCACATATTTTGCAATATTAAAAGGTTACCGTTTTACTTGCTGAAATGACGTTTTTCGTAAAAAAAAGTCTACTGGAGTGTAGCATGTAATAATTACTATATGTATATTAGCGACAAAATGTTCTCTAGCCTCTGTAGCGCAGTTGGTTGAGGCGTCGTGTTATTGCCGGGGATGTAAAATTACTATATGTATATAAGCGGCAAAACGTTCACCAGCCTCTGTAGCGCAGTTGGATGATGGGGTGGTGTTATTGCCGGGGAAATTAGAGTTCAAGCCTGCTGATTTACTCTGTTTTTGTTTTTTTAATTATTATGGTTTTCATTCTTGCAAATGGTAAGGTAGCCACATTTTTCACTTTGATAACGCAATCATATAATTACACGTGGTAGCAGTGAACTGTTTATATGTGTTGTAATGCACACGCTAACGCATCCCTTACATGTGAACAATTATATTTCTGTGCGAATGAGTACTTCTAGCACGTCGTGTCACAAGGGTGAATTGTAATCAATATGTAAGGCATTAAGGCATGTCAAGATATTTGAACAGAAAGAAGCGAGGTCGCCCACATTGATTCAAAATGCTTGGTAGAAAGAACTGATGGTAAAAATCGGAAAGAATGTGTCTGGTAGGAAAAAACGGTCGTGGTGTTTATGTCTCCATGGGAACATTTTTTTTTCAATATTGTTTCAACACCCGTGACTTGATCTTTTATTATGTTATGTGTTTGTCTCTCGCCAGCTATTGTACGCTTGCGTAAAACCTGGCTTGTTTACTATTGAAATGGCTCAGTTGATATATATTGTGATTCAGAATTTTAATTATTATAATACATATAATGTATTATATATATGTTCAAGTTTGTGTAACTAATGTTTGCTATTGTACTTAGCCGATGTACGAATACCTCCTATAGATGATGTACGAATACCTCCTATAGATAATAATAGATTTGCAAGAGGTTGGCGGGGGTGGTGGGAGAGGGAGGTAGAAATACCTCCTCTAGACAGTAGTGTTCCATCAGGTCCTCTAGAAAGTAGTGTTCCATCAGGTTTATTGTATTTTGGACGGTGTCGTCAGGCAACCGTCCTATGTAGTGGGAAATCGGGCAAACAAACTGTAAATTGAATGTTGTTTAACGGCTCATCAACACAGTACAGGTTATTTAGAGCCGCCCCAGAGAGAAGGGAAGGATACATAGGAATCCGGGAACCTGCCCTACTCTTATTATCGAATAGATTCCTATGGTTGTTTACGTGCTCGGAGGATAGACCGATACACGGGACCGCCCGGTTTACGTCCCCATCCGACGGACGATGCTAAGGAAAAGCGGGCAAACAAAGAATTGCTACTAGAAACCAAAGATCACCAGATTACAGCGCGATAAAAGTAGTACCATTTGCCAGGCTGTAAATGGGCAAAATATCCGTATATTCACAAAATATTGATAAATCTGTAAGCGTTGGTAAACATTAAATGATTTTAGCGATTTAATCGTGTACAAATCAATGCGCATATGTCTAACGTCTGCACTACATGAGGTTGGAGGTAAATATAACGAAAATAGCAGGTGCATAGTGCGTGGTGCGAAGAATACCGAAAGTAGCAATGAATATTTTAGTAACCAAGCTAATAGTGCTTATCGGTATATTATCGGTGTATGAAGTATGTATATAACGACAAACGATAATGTTTATTAAATTTATTTATATTATGTATTAGAACAATTATCATGCATACATGAAATAGATATATATCAGATGTAATTGGATAATAAATAGAATATGTGCCGTACCGTACATCATTTGTGTAATAGTTATCACAAATAAAGATGTAATGTAATCAACATTATTAAATCAATATCCGACATGGGGTCAATAAAATGACCAAGAAATTAATGACATTAAATAACGTAACAATTCAAAGTGGTAATTTAAAAGTGAGAAAAACATTTAGGCAGATTGCAAATGGGATTCATACATCTTAACACAGCAGCAATTGTTATACCAATAATAAAAATTATCCTTGGCAAACCATGATATTTAATTAAAACCTGTTATTACATTACATCATGGTAACTATCAAAGGCCGTTCATAAATTCGCGAGTAGAAGAGATTATATAACCATGTTCCACAAACATCTCTTTATCAAACCATACAATTATTTTCATCAAAGGCTACATGTATTTTTTAGTTTGTTTATATATATATATATTGTTATACTTATCCTAATTCGATGAAGTTTGTTTTGTTTTAGCCATATCGCCACCGAAAACGTCTTTGCAGAAATCCGATTTTTCAGACATTAAAGGGGCGATAACTCTGTCATGCATGATTGAATCTGATTGGTTTTCGAAAGGAACCGAGCTCTCGTGTACACATATGTTGTGACATTTAAAAATTATTCCCCTTTGAAACTTATTAAATTTAAACATTTCTACATAACTTCACTTTTTATCCCCGCCGATTAGGCGGAGGGATATACAAATGCCATCGTCCGTCTGTCCTCACTTCTGTCCGTCCGGTCCCATAACTTTGGTAATGCCACATCCGATTTCAATAATATTTTGCACAAATGTTCACGTTTAGCGCTTTGATTCATATTTGAGTATATGTCAAAAACGCGCATTGTCGCACTCATCAAAAAATATAGATATAAAAGTCAAACTGGAAATGTAGCATTCAAGGACCAGGGTCAACCAAAAATACGGATCGTCACAAACAACAATTACAAGTCTATATAATAGGCAAGGTATATGACATCACAAACATAAAAGAGTTGACAATAGTCCTACCTCCTTGGAACAGTCAGTGGCAAAATATGTTGCTGAGGGTTGAAACCAGGTTCTATAATGCACCAAATCGCAAACGTACCCTTGTGTCATCCAAATAAAACGGAACAGTGCAAATAAATAAATTCCCGCCAGGCTATATCTTTTAACAAAGTAGGCAACAATATAATCACTATAAATATTATACTCAGATGATCATATATATGAATCTAACATCTAAAAAGGCCAGGAAAGCGAAAAAGCAGGTACTCATTGACTTGGCAAAGCCAAAGCAACAACGGAACAAGTCGACAAGACTGGAGACAACATCAAACGTTTTCGTCTTTTCAGCATGTTCAGGAAATAGGTAGAAGTTGTCATATAACCTGCAATCTGTCCGGTCACTGCAAAATCAAAGTGGACAGAAATGTGGTGAGCTGTAAATGGGTCAACCACTAAACATGCAGTACATCGCAAAATTATAGGGTATTAACCTGTTTTGATAAACTGTTTAACAAGTTTGATAAGAATTTATGAAACTGATCATGACAAAGTTGGTTTAGTCCAAACCATTTAACTAAGTGTGCACAAAAGGTTATACAAATCTGATGTTTTCCTATTTAGCTTATTGCCTAACTAGTCTAACAATGTATTAATATACATTAATTGTGGTCAGTAGAATTATTATAATGTTTAAATTTACATTTCTGTTTACAACATTAAAGTCCATATAGGTCTGTTATGCTCATTGTCGGACTCATCTAACATTTTTATTGTGCAAACATTAGATGTCCTTTGTAAATCGGTACAGTATAATTAACACCATGATACTTCTGCGTATTAAACATGTTTTTAAAAATATCTGAAAATATATGCTGAGCATTTAATATTCATGGTCACACATACTCAACTGATAACCTCCCAGGCATAATACGTCTGGACTGGCTACCTAAATCAATAAACAAATGAAACACAGTCACCTAGGCGGCAAGGCTAAGATTTCCATATAAAACACCAATGCTATGCCGCCAATGATTTCCGAAAAAGAGTATGATAATGGACCTTTGGAAACGGTCGAGCACGACACATACGAAATATTGCAGTCTCGGTTTGATTGAGACGCCCTGTAGCCCGGGTTGAGCAGAACTCAATATTCATAAAATCAATAGTACAAAATGTTAACCATCCCGAAGATGGCATGCATATGGCGGTGGACATTGAGTATACTGCTTCCTCATGTCCTACGGCGTACGGTCCCAGTATCTAATAAAATTAAATGCCCCAAAGAGCGAAATAAACATAATGGAATTTAGTTGGGAGCAGCGGTTATGAAGCCTGCGTATAAAAAGCAGACAACATATCCTATGAGTGGTTAAACAATACCCAGAGCCTTTTATCGGCTTGATTAGTGGAACCACCGAATCAAAAATTAAGTAAGAAAACAAAAGAAATTGAAAATGTACCACCGATAACTAAATATAAGTATCGGGCTCAGCGATCTCCAAAGATCGAATGAATAACAGTACTGATTGCAAGCGCGGGGAGACGTTAGAAACACTGCATGTACAAGACATTAAATGTCTTCGTTTGTCACGTCACGACTTCTCATAATTGTAAGCAAAATAACATAAATAATTGGTGCGTGATGTACATTGTAGTTGTATTCACAACTGCGTATTGCTTTAGATTCAGCACAATGAAGACAAAATTAAGGCAATAAAGCGGGAATTATAAATATATTTCCCAAATGGTTACAGTTGGATTCTGGACGAGAGAAAGATGCTTGCCGTTTCAGGAAGCATATTTTACCGTTTTTGAAGAGGTAAGCATTCCAAAAGAAACATGGGTATCGGCACGTCTTATGCGATATTCAGAGTAGGATAATGACGTAACGAGATGTATGTAATGTTATTTCATATTTGAACATGTTAGACATATATATGAGACAATGTGCATACGAATAAATATTAAGAGGTAAGCATTCCAAAAGAAACAAGGGTATCGGCACGTCTTATGCGATATTCAGAGTAGGATAATGATGTAACGAGATGTATGTAATGTTATTAAATATTCGAACATGTTAGACATATATATGAGACAATGTGCATACGAATACATATTATAACGAAATAGCATATTTAGACGAGATGCAAGTCAGTTAGCTTGAATTTAGTATGACATCGTAATGCAACGGCAAACAGTGAAATAATATGTTGACGTAAATGACCACAATACAAACCAAAACATTGTCCACATCGTCAGAATGCAAAATATTCCATTTGAACGGACGGTCGTTGGTTATTTCCGATCTTCAGAAATGAGTATAGAAGAGATAATGACGATTAATTTAATAAGCAATTAATAAGATGAACATTCAAGTAAATACGCATTTATCCCGTTGTTGTAATATGCACAAGCGCATTATCCTAAGTCGCCAATTGTCCGGTGGCATATCCTCAATGAGTTTATAGAGCGCAAGGTGACGTCATCATTCATTCTTGACTACCTAGGACTTGTGCAGTGTGGCGGCAGTACACTGATCCAAAGGGACTATATATTACTGCTTTTCTTCTGAATAAAAATTATCTATCCATGACATTTTAGCACGTATACACAACACGCAATTTTGCAACTGACCGTTTCAAGGCTGTACCTCGTTATTACTTACCTATTGTCAACCCGTTTACGTTGTGGTGTCGCATAGTTTATTGTTATTACGTACCAGTCATTTGTGATCATACATAGATATAAAAATCGACCACGAAAAGTAGCATTCAAGGACGAAACAACCACAAACACAAACAGAAACAAAGAACAACTATATATAAAACTGAATAAAAGGCAAAATAAGACATCACAAACACACAAGGGTTGACAATAGGGCTACCGCCTTGGAACGGTCAATGGCAAAAAAAGGCCGCTGGGGTTTTAAACTAGCTTCTAAGGTCACCAAACCTCACACTTACCCTACTATCATCCCAGTAAATATTGTTTCTTTCAAGGGAACAATGTGTTTATGCAACAGCAAGTATGGCAACTTTTAGATGAGCTTATTAATAATGATATAAAGTAAGTGGTCCTGATATAATATTCAAACATTCATAATGTCCCGCACACACATACTAGTTGCCATCGATTTCTGTCAGTTTTCTACAACCTCGGCGCAGACGTACGGTATGTTAAATACTAACTGGGTGAAAAATTACTTTCAGAGTAAGTAAAACCTTTTAATACAAGCACAATCTCGAACCGGCTAAGCGACTCTTAAGGAAATTCATTAATTTAAATACGTAGTCAGAAGATATATTGCCAGAATAATTATACTTTCTATGTCAACCTGCAACGATATATCTGTGTTCTGTGAATAATCCATTTCCTGTTCGAAGTTAATATCTACTGTTATCTGAACCTATTTTCTCTTTTGTAATGAGTCAAAAAGGTACAGGTTTATCTATGGCTTTTTACGATTTTTAGTGGTAATTCACGTGAGGTTGTACACATTCTAAAACACGTGAATATAACTAAAGGCACTTAAAATGACCAAAATAATCTGAGTACCTCCCTGATGAGAAGCTGTAGAGTTCTGTTAATATTGCCTTGCGGATAAATTCTTAGTGTTTTTACTCTCGCGAAGGACATTTCTGAATAAACAAATCAAGTGTCG
This sequence comes from Cyrtodaria siliqua, assembly GCA_037043455.1. Taxonomy (NCBI): domain Eukaryota; kingdom Metazoa; phylum Mollusca; class Bivalvia; order Adapedonta; family Hiatellidae; genus Cyrtodaria; species Cyrtodaria siliqua. The sequence goes on from JAWPHD010000049.1 coordinate 738,419, forward strand.
CATCAGTGTTAGTATGATTGCCACAAACTCTGTTTGTTTCTATAGACATGTTATTGTATAGAAGTAGGTACAAAAGTCGAACAGGAGTTATCATTCAAATAACACAGACAATAAAAAAACACGCATTCAAACAAATAGCAATTATACTCTTACATAAGAAGCAAGGCATGTGACATTAAGAACGTCTCCTGAATTTGTTTTAAATTCACCCATACAAATTAGAGTTGCCATAAGCTTTAGGTCCACACCTCAATTAATTTTCCCATAGGGTTATCGTACAACCTTTTCCAACATCTGAGCTTTAAAGCTTGGCAGCAGACATTGTTGTTCGTTTAATTTAAAACAATAAATTATATGTTAGCCAGGTTGGGTTTTTTTATCGCTCATGTCTATGTGACCCCTATGGAAAATACAAAACTCATACACTGTCTAGCTGAATATGTGGTGCTTAGGTCAAACATTTCTGAAATTTGGAATGAAACCTTAAATCAACATGGGATTTTCTGTATCATCTGTCGTGCTTACTGCATACTTGCTAAAGCAAAGAAAACCCTATTTTTTCAAGTAAAAATGGCCTTAAATTGAGGAAAAAATATAATTATTTTCTGTTTTCCTTTTGTCTCTATTTGCGGCTATCTCTTGCGAGATGTTGCCTTTTCCCATCGCTTTTTTCCCAAATATAAATGCCATCTGCCTGCTTCGACCAATGCTCTGAATGTTTAAAAGTCCACAGAGACCAAATATTATGAAATATGTCTGTGAACCTTTATACGCACTTGTGTGTATCATCTTGAGAGATAAAAAGTATCACAGCTGTTCGTTAACAAATATAATGAACGAGATTCCGAATTACAATAGTGGGTTTTATTGCCATACATGTTTTCCATCGTTACGGGATGATGTTGCTTTATCACGTGTACAATCTCGTCAGTACAAAAGAGTATGAGAGTGGACCTTTGGAAACGGCCGAACACGACACATACGAAATAAAGCAGTCTCGGTTTGATTGAGACTGTTCATGAACGGTAGAGAAATATGCTAGCTACCGCTCATGCCCTCTAGCTCCGGGTTGAGCAGAACTCAATATTCATAATATTAATAGTACAAACTGTATTCACGAAACAGAAACAACAGAAAAGAAAGTTTGAGAACAAGTTCCATATAACTATAAGGCTGCTGTAGTAAATTTTAGACAGTATCATTTATCCCCTGAACTTATTAAGTTTAAACTTATTTATTTTACATCGATTGTAACGAAAGCTCTAAACTTATTTTAATCACTCTCGATGTCTTCCTGGGTAGAACCAGAACAAAGCAAATACTAATAAAGTGTCTTATTCAGGGACCCAACACATATGGTAATGGCGGGGATCGAACCCACGACTTTTGTATCATGGGTCCAAGTCTCTACCACAGCTCCAACATAGCGCTCCAAATTATTTCATGGCCCTAAGATCAAGACTGAAACAATGTAAAGTACTAAAATATAGACTGTTTTGTCTACAGCTCGTTTTGTATAATTATGTCAAATGAATTAGAACAACTTTTAGTCCATCACAAATAATATAAAATAATTGGTTATAAGCTTATATTCGTTCATAATAAAATTACAATGTTCAGAGTCTTGCGTCAAAATGGACTTAAAAAAACATACGAACTTATTTTCAAAATAAATCCGTCAACTTCAAAGTCAGTGGCTCAGACGTATGTTAATTCCTTACTAGCTGAAATATGTATTTCAGAGAAAGTTATTTCATTTCATACAAGCGTAATCTCGCTACTTGTTGGCGACTTTAATGAAAATCACTAATTCGGATACGTAGCAACATGGCTCAGTCACTTATTAGGTTAATTATATATCTAGAATACATTCTGCTTAATATATCAACCAGTGATTGGATTGTGGCTTTATACATAAAGGTTACACATTTGTCTTTTTGTATGAGTATAGGAGGAACCAACAAAGCGAACTGTACCTTTTTACGATTATTGGTAGTAATTTATACAAAAGGAGTATGAAGGGAGAAAATTGGAAATCGCCGAACACGATAAATACAAAAAAAATTATTGCAGTCTCGGTTTGATTGAGGCTGTTCATGAACAGGTAGTGAAAAATGTTTTCTACCGTTCACGCCCTCTAGCCCCGGGTTAAGCAGAAATTAATATGTAAAATGTCAAGAGTACAGACATTTCAGCCATCCCGAAGATGGTATGAACATGACGGTGAACATGGAACCTTGAATGAGGTATTTACACAATACTCAGACCTTTTAAATAAATATCAGGCTCAGCGATCTCCAAAGATCTGAATAAATAACAGTTTGAACACAAAATATGTATTTAACTCATCTGTTTAACTCAGGCAGTCAGTATGCCCAAAAGAGGTCCACGTGTCGCCCAGATCAGCGGAGTCCGGAGTTTTGCTAATAGAGCATCGCTGAGAAGTGTTTAATATGTGATAGATGTTTAAAAGTAAAAACCATATAGTGTAATACGGTAACATTATGATATCCACAATCGCTGGCTTCATTCTGTCGACTTTTGTTTATATATTTATTATACGTGTTTGTCAATATTTTATTTTCCTAACATCTTTCTGATAGAATGATGTATTATGAAATATCGAACAAAACATGACGAATGATTAACATCAGGAACTAGAATATATTAATAATTATTTAAAAACTGATATCTATATTAAATATACATGAAGTTTCCACTACAGAGCGTCTTTCTAACTGTCACGAACTTACAATTTGATGAACATTTTAAACACATCATTTAAAATAATGTCAGAAAGCATATACAATGTACCGTATAAAGTTAATTATGCAGTCTGTTTTCAAGCTTTTAAGATTACTGAACACTATAAGTTGGATTTCCAAAATAATGTTGCTTTCCGATAAGATTTTAAATGTTATACCAAATCAAAGAAACTAGATTTGCTTTCAATAATTAGGATTTCAGAGCATGATTTTATACGAATATATACCATTTCTGTTTGATTTTTTATTTCCACCCTCCCCCAACATAGATAGATAGATAGATACTTTATTGACTTAAACTTTTACAGTTTCTCATCATTACATACATAATTTGTAATACATAATTATAATCACATGACAGGTTACACATACTTCTACACACTCACTTATAGTTCAATTTTCAATACTCCTTAATTAATCATAGATCATATAAATCACACATTTTAATCAATAATCCAAGGATATCAAAAAACAAAAGGAATTATATATAAAATAACAATTTATGTGAGGATGTACTTGAATATATTTTAAGAAATAATATTTGGAATAGAACATCTGACAGTAAACGCCTCTGACAAATATTTACTTAAATTAAAAAGTTCTTTCTTCTTTGAAGATTGTAGAAGTGTTATAAATTTAAACATATTTGGCCTTTGTATGTAATATTTTCTGATATATTTCTTTCTAATATCATTATAAGCTGTACAAATTAAAACAAAGTGAAATTCGTCTTCAATATCAGTTGAATTACATATTTGACAAACTCTTTCATTTCTTTCAATCCTCTGTCTTGCATAACGACCTGTCTCAATTCTTAAGCTATGTGAAGATAAACGTAATTTAGTAAAAACACTTCGTAATCTTTTTATACATAAAATATTCAGATAGTTTTCATATCCAAAATTATCTTTAACATGTCTATACAAACTTGATAATACTCTATTTTCTTGTAGATCAGTGTTCCATTTTTGAATAAAACAATCCACCAACCTCTGTTTAAAGCTAGATATAAAATGTTGATGGTTCACCCTTAAAGGATCATCCCATATATACATAAAGCCATACGTATTAAGCAGAGATTTTACATTGGATAACCAATTGTTTAAACCACTTTCACAATCAGATAATGACATACATTGTTGCTGAAAATCGGTCGAATTGAATAATACGAACCATGGTTACATGCAGCCAACCATCACTTCTCCAAAGAAATATAAAACGATCGGACAGGGAAAGTAGCATTCAAGGAGGACAGTCACAGAAACAAACACGCAAACAGACAAACAAGAAGGCAAAGGTAATAATAAATGCAAACGACATCACAAACACACAATGGTTGACAATAGGACTGCCGCCGTGGAACGGTCAGTGGCAACAAAAACCACTGGGGGTTTAAACCGGTTCTAGGGTGCACCAAACCTCACACTTACCCTACTGTCATCCCATTAAAAACAGGACAGTGTAAATAAAGAAATCCCCGCCATGATCTAATCTCAAACCAATAAGGCAGCATCAATAGGCAATATAAGTATAACACAAATATGCTCGTGTAAATATAATACAATAAAACAATAGCTTAGAATAGCTTAGAAAGCCACAATGAAGGTACTCAATGACTTGGCAGAAGCCAGAGCAACAAGAAAATAAACCATTAAGGGCGTGACAAGAAAGATCATAGACAAACATCAAACGCCACCGTCCCAATGGGCTTTAGATAGGCGTCATCATAGGGTCCACAGCCTGTCCGGTCATTGTACAATTAAAGAGGAAAGCATAGTGTTGAACTGTAAAAGGGTCCACCACCAAGCATGCATACGTGCAAAATGATAGGGTCATAACATTTTTTGATAAACATTTTAACAAGTTTAACAAAGATAGTATGAAAGTGAACATGACCAAGAATCCTACGAAGTTTATAAGTCACATCACCATAGAAGCCAGGTTGTGATAGTCCTTGTCGCAGAAGAGTCCTCAACTCGAGTACAAGCTCTTGAAAAACGAATAAGTTGAGACACATACACCCCATAATAAGTTGCTCGGGGAACATCCCCTTCCAAGTGGGGATAACAATGTCAAAATTAAAATCATCTCTCTTGTCATAGATTTTGCTAATTACTTCACCATTTTCAATCGAGAGATCTTAAATCAAGAAAAGAAGCGTTATTATCAGATATATTTGTCAATTATTACTGTTAGTGGATAGAAAACATTACACATAATGTTGTAGTGACAATTGACGTTTTTTTTTAAAAATTGTTGGGACCACCTAGAAAATGGATAACTATGATATCATTGGAAAGTATAAACCCTCTCCAACAAGGATCAGTTGAAATTACTTGCGCAAAGTGGTACGATTTTTGGCAGTCAACGGTTAAAATACATGACCCTCTTAAAAACAAAAAAATATTGTTTTAAACATAAATCACCAAAGAGATGAATAAACAAACTCTAAAGCAATCTTTTGCAAAAAAATGTGTTAGGTATTTTGTGTTCAACTTTCAATAGAAAAAAATATCCCATATATGTCACTTATTTTTGGAAACAGACGCGATAAATGGATGCATAAAGGGAGATAATAAAATTAAAAAATGATCAAACATATGCAGCTTCGCTTTTATCGTAAACCACTGGTGGATTGATATCAAATGAAGTATTAAGCCTTACTGATTACAACCTGCATCTAACATGTGTTTTAAAATACATTAATTTAAAGAAAACGTTTCTAGAACGAGTTATGGTGAAACCAAAACACACCTGGAAATCAGTTTTATGAAGATTTATTATGTTTCTAAATTTAATATTTGTTGTTTGTGTTTAACAAGTTTAAATTTAACTATATTTTATTATATGCCTTATGAATTGCCTACAATAAGCTTTAAGATGGATATCAGTGTTTTGAACTATATCATTTTTTAAGTCACACACAAATATGTGTATGATTTTGAATATGTATTGTAAGAAAAATCAAACACTTTAAAAAAAAGTGTATTTATTTGACACATTTTTATTTTAAAGCAAACGAGATACATAAAGATACAGTATTAGTTACAATTCGATTGTATTAGCATGTTTAAGGTTTCACTTAAAATATATCTGTGTATCATACACATAGTATAATCCATATTTGATACACTCTGTACTAATTTCTTTTTTATGCATATAACCGTTTATATACCAACACGTGTGACATTTGTTGATGTGTTTTAATTTGCCTTATACTCACTTATTTTCTATTAATTCCAAATAAAAAGCACTTTTAATTATTATCTCATCTGTAATCTATATCTTCATTATATCCAACATGGTTGTCAAGAAAACAACCATTGCTATTTGTCTTTTTGTTAAAAGAAGTTCCACGTATATCCATGGCTTGTGCATACGTTATCCATTCCTTTCGTTAACATCTACTTAACACTGTATTGTCGAATGTGGTGACCAAGTGGATAAACACGTTCAACTCAGAATCCGGATATCACGGGTCTGAGACTCACTGGTGCCACGCGATACTTCCTTAGGCAAGACTCTAGCCTCGTCCGTCGGACGGGAGTGTTAACCGGGCTGTCCTGGTATCGGAGTCTATCCTTTGAGCACTTTAAAGAACCATAGGAATATATTCGATAGTAAGCATAATACACATTTCCTAAACTGTTCCAATGCGATACCAAGGTGTCAACCCTTTTATATGTATAGTGTCACATACTTGTCTTCTATATTTCCTTGTAATTGTTGTTTGTTTCAAATTTGTGAATTTCCTGTTCGACTTTTATACCTTCTTTTAAGGTTAAGTTCACTTTTTATACTTATGATGTGTGTACTATATCTTTGTCCATATGTTTCCACCAATGGCAACCTTTTACAGTATACAGGAATACATATTACATCTTCCATTGTGATTTTAATCTTTTGCATTGCTAAAGTGTTATGTTTTGTTCTTAAGTTACATTTCCACTTCACTATGCATGACAATGTTAAGTTCTCCTTGATAGTTTCCTACTACGATAGCATCCTTG